>BTHS01000003.1:87462996-88662996 GCA_036184385.1 Tokudaia muenninki
GATCAAATAGACCATCTAAACCGCCCTATAACCCCTAAAGAAATAGAAGTTGTCATTGGAAGTCTTCGAACCAAAAAAAGCACAGGTCCAGATGGTTTCAGTGCAGAATTCTATCAGACCTTCAAAGAAGACCTAACACCAATACTCTTCAAACTGTTCCACAAAATAGAAACAGAAGGAACACTACCCAACTCCTTCTATGAAGCCACAATTACACTAATACCAAAAGCACACAAAGATCCGACAAAGAAAGAGAATTTCAGGCCAATCTCTCTTATGAATATCGATGCAAAAATACTCAATAAAATTCTTGCCAACTGAATCCAAGAACACATCAAAACGATCATTCACTACGATCAAGTAGGCTTCATCCCAGGGATGCAGGGATGGTTCAATATAAGGAAATCCATCAATGTAATCCACTATATAAACAATATCAAAGAAAAAAACCACTTGGTCATCTCATTAGATGCTGAGAAAGCATTTGGCAAAATTCAGCATCCTTTCATGCTAAAGGTCTTGGAAAGATCAGGAATTCGAGGCCCATATCTAAACATAGTAAAAGCAATTTACAGCAAACCGGTAGCCAGCATCAATCTAAATGGAGAGAAACTTGAAGCAATCCCACTAAAATCAGGGACTAGACAAGGCTGCCCTCTCTCTCCATATCTTTTCAATATAGTTCTAGCTAGAGCAATTAGACAACAAAAAGAGGTCAAAGGAATACAAATTGGAAAGGAAGAAGTCAAACTATCACTATTCTCAGACGATATGATAGTATATTTAAGCGACCCAAAGAACTCCACCAGAGAACTCCTACAGCTGATAAACGACTTCAGCAAAGTAGCCGGATATAAAATCAACTCAAGCAAGTCAGTAGCTTTCCTATACTCAAAGGACAAGCAGGCTGAGAAAGAAGTAAGAGAAATGATACCCTTCACGATAGCCACAAACCATATAAAGTATCTTGGTGTGACTCTAACCAAAGAAGTGAATGATCTGTATGACAAGAACTTCAAGTCTCAGAAGAAAGAAATTGAAGAAGACTTCAGAAGATGGAAAAGTCTGCAATGCTCATGGATTGGCAGAAATAATATAGTAAAAATGACCATCTTGCCAAAAGCAATATACAAATTCAATGCAATTCCCATCAAAATCCCAACTCAATACTTCGTAGAGTTAGAAAGAGCAATTCAAAAATTCATCTGGAATAACAGAAAACCCAGAATAGCTAAAACTATTCTCAAGGGTAAAAGAACATCTGGGGGAATCAGTATCCCGGACCTCAAGCTGTACTACAGAGCAATAGTGTTAAAAACTGCATGGTATTGGTACAGTGACAGGCATGTAGATCAATGGAACAGAATTGAAGACCCAGAAATGAATCCACACTCCTATGGTCACTTGATCTTTGACAAAGGAGCTAAAACCATACAGTGGAAAAAAGATAGCCTTTTCAACAAATGGTGCTGGCTCAACTGGAGGTCAACATGTAGAAAAATGCAAATTGACCCATTCTTATCTCCTTGCACTAAGCTCAATTCCAAGTGGATCAAAGACCTCCACATAAAACCAGACACACTGAAACTAATAGAAAGGAAACTAGGGAAGAACCTTGAACATATGGGCACAGGGTAGAATTTCCTGAACAGAACTCCAATAGCTTATGCTCTAAGATCAAGAATAGACAAACGGGACCTCATTAAATTACAAAGTTTCTGCAAGGCAAAAGACACTGTCAAAAAGACAAAGCGACAACCAACTAACTGGGAAATGATCTCCACCAACCCTACATCCGACAGAGGGCTAATATCCAATATATACAAAGAACTCAAGAAGGTAAACTCCAGAGAGGCAAGTAACCCTATTAAAAAATGGGGTACAGAGCTAAACAAAGAGTTCTCACCTGAAGAATATCTAATGGCTGAGAAACACCTAAAGAGATGTTCATCATCCTTAGTCATTAAGGAAATGCAAATCAAAACAACCCTGAGATTCCATCTCACACCAGTCAGAATGGCTAAGATCAAAAACACAGGAGACAGCAGTTGTTGGCAAGGATGTGGAGAAAGAGGAACAATCCTCCACTGCTGGTGGGATTGCAAGCTGGTAAAACCACTCTGGAAAGCAGTCTGGCGGTTCCTCAGAAAACTGGACGTGACACTCCTGGAGGATCCGGTTATACCACTCCTGGGCATATACCCAGAGGCTTTACCTGCGTGCAATAAGGACACATGCTCCACTATGTTCATAGCAGCCTTATTTATAATAGTCAGAAGCTGGAAAGAACCCAGATGTCCTTCAACGGAAGAATGGATTCAGAAGATGTGGTATATTTACACAATGGAATGCTACTCTGCAATTAGAAACAATGAATTCACGAAATTCCTAGGCAAATGGTCAGAACTTGAAAATATCATCCTTAGTGAGGTATCCCAATCACAAAAGAACACACATGGTATGCAGTCACTGATAAGGGGGTATTAACCCAGAATCTCGGAATACCCTAGACACAATTTGCATATCAATAGATTTCTAAGAAGATGAAAGGAGAGACTCCTGGTCCTGAAAGACTGGATGTAGGGGAAAGCCAGGACAGAGAAGCAAGAAGGGGGTGAATGGGGAAAAGAGGGAGGGAAGAGGGCTTATGGGACTTTCGGGGAGGGAGAAAACGGGAAAGGGGAAATGATTTTGAATGTATATAAAAAAAAACTTAGAAAATAAAATTAAAAAAAAAAGAAATAAATTTATTTATTTATTTATTTATTTATTTATTTATTTTACTCTGGGTCAAAGTTTCAGGATACAGTTCATCATAGTGGGGAAGGCAGGAAAACAAGAACTTGAGGTAGCAGATTACATTACATGTGCTGTCAGGAAAAGGAAAGTCGTGGATGCTACTGTTCAACTCACTTTCCTTTTCGTATTTAGTTCAGGATTCCAGCCCATAGAACCATGTTACTCACATTTAGGTGGTCTTTTGTCCTCAAGTCTAGATTAAACTCTCACTAAGTACCATGGCAGGTGATACTGTTGTTCTAAAGACAATGGTCTCCTCTCTATAGATTAGAGATGCTTAGCTAGCCCAATGTATACAGTAAGAGAAAAGTACAACCAGGGTAGCCCAAGGAACCCAAAATTTCAGCAGAGCTTCAGATAGGCAGAGATGCTGCGGGTCCCTGCTCTATTGAACAAATAGGAACCACTGGTGAGGGAAGAGCATAGAATGTGTATATTTTTAGTCTTTAGAGTTTGATACTGCTAATGGCGATTCAGTGTTACAGGAGTTCATAAATTTCCTCTCTACATTGATATAGAAATATAATCTCTTTCAATAAACATTTTAAATATTCTTGTGCCTGTAACAGACTGACAATGACCTATATTATTCTTTCTTTTTTTGCTACAGCTCCTTCTGAAGTCATATTTGCCATTGATGTTGGGAATGGTCCCATTGAGCTCCTCGTCCAGTCTCCTTATCCCCTGAATGACAACCAGTGACATTATATCTGGACTGAGAGAAACCTCAAGGAGACCTCATTGCAGGTGGACAACCTTCCACTGAGTATGACGGAGGTCACAGAGGAAGGCTATTTCCAATTTCAGCTGAATAGCCAGTTGTTTATAGGTAGGCGACATCATAGATCTTATT
Organism: Tokudaia muenninki; assembly: GCA_036184385.1. NCBI lineage: Eukaryota > Metazoa > Chordata > Mammalia > Rodentia > Muridae > Tokudaia > Tokudaia muenninki. Next base: position 87,466,649 of record BTHS01000003.1, read on the forward strand.
TTATACTAAATACCTACAAGATTGCTTTGTTGTCTACTTCAAGAACAATTACTAGTTATTTTGCAACTAGGAAATAATTAATATAGGGTGTTACTTTTTCATTATAAGTTTAAGTTTATGAATTGTTTAGTTCTAGATTTATGATCATTGCAATAAAGTTTATGTTACTCTTTCACAAATTTAGGAGCTGTGTCTCTGGCTATTTCGGTACCACATCTCCTTATGTTTGTTGTTTATAGACATATATGGAGTTTTATAATTTTGACCATTGTATTAAAAGTTTACAGTGTAGGCATAGACATTCAGTTCATCACGTGTCTTAGTGATCCCTGACTCCAGATATCTATTGTTAAAAGTGTGTTCAGATTAATCATTCTACATGTCTTTCCACACCTTTGTTTTCTATCAACATCCACACTATTATCATACAACTCATACTTCATTCCATCTATATTTCTTTTGCTTCCTGTATATTTGGGCTATTATACATTTTGAATCTGAAAATATTATCACTGAAAACATACTTGTTAAAAGGATACATGTTCAACATATACTTGTATATGAGATCATCAGGTTTTCAGTTTATCACCAGCCACATATGTATCTCCATTATCTGTACTTTATTTTTCCAGTGGAAACTACAATTGAGTGCTTTAAAACCTTCTTATCATTATGGGTCATTTACTTAATAACTCTCATATATAACATGATTTACTCCTGAAAATTTTAAGATTTATTTTGCTGTCATAGTTCTATTTAAACATCACATTTTATTTCTTAGAGGAAGTTTGCTACTCACCAAGATTTAATATGTTCTTTTTAGTGGAATGAGTTCTAGTATTTTGCAATTTTTATAAATTATACTCCATGTGAAAGTCTAATTGATCTTCAGGCAATATTTGTGAATCTTTCTGGATGAAGCAGAATCTGAAAGATTTTGTTTATACACTTTTAGCTACCCAACTATCACAAGAACAGTGTAAATTTTGTTAACAGATGAACTTTGTGCACGTTAAAAGTGAAGAGAGGCAGCAGTATTTTGTATTGAATTTTCATTGTTTAAATTGACCACAAATGCAGTGAATTCTTCAAGCATGTGCATGGGACTGGAAGAGACATCTTGATAGTATTGTACACGAGGTCTGTCTAAGGAACATGCCCACTTCTTTTATGCTTCTCTGTGCAGTGTGTCTATCTTAGAAATTAGTGTGCTTTATAGAATTTGTCTTCATGAAACTGAAAAGTAGAAAAAAAACATTGTGGGAGGTCATTTAGTGGGGTGCTTTATGTCTCACTGTTTAGTGCTCAGTGACAGGGCTAGCCTTATATTTTTCAAAACCTACTTTACTAAGTGTACTTAAATGTTTTAACCCTCATTCTAGCCCCACACCCCTGCCAGAGGTAGTGGAAAAGAAAGGATAATAGGTCAAAGCAGGATGGGGACCTGTTTAGAAATAATTTTGGGGGCAGAATCCAATATGCATTGTCAGGGTATCAGCAGTTCAGTTCACATGAATCAGCAGTAGCTTGATACACTCAAAAACAGCATTCAAGAATAAGCAAGGCCAGTTTGATTCACAAGAATCTGCAAGGTTCTCCTAATTAGCTGAGTCATCAGATACAGCAAAAAGCCACTGAAACACAATCAGAAATTCTTTGGTATTTTTCTCTCTATGAAGTCACAACAAAGTATGATTAGCAAAGAAGGCAAGGTGAACCAATATCATACATTGTCTTTCACTGTTGGCTCATAATTATTCCCTTCCCAAATACCATGTGTTCTCTCAAGTATCCATTCTAGCAAAACATAACATGCCTTTTTTTTTTTCAAGAAAAACACCTCATGTCTGTTCTCAGCAAAATATACCTTCATGTGACTGCATTACCAAAAGCATCCTCTTATAAGAAAGTTTCCAGAAAAACATCACATGACATAACTGAATCTCCAAAGAAACCAGAAATTTCCACTTCAGACAAGTATATTTGCAACTGTTATCTGGCCAAAGGCAATTAAAGTCCAAATTTCCATTTTTGTTTAAGTCATCTGAACAATAAATGGATGGATGGATGGATGGATGGACGGATGGATGGATGGATGGATGGATGGTTGGATGGATGTAGTTTTACTTATTCATTTTCCTTGATTCCTGTCCAGCTGCCATGATAAAATATCCCAATAAAAGCATGAAGGATGAAAGGGTTCATTCAGTTTACAATTCCAGCTTAGAATCCATTCATAGGGAAAGTATTGACAAGAACTTGAAACAAATCCACATATCTACAGTAGAGAATGAATACTTGAATTTTTTTAATCCCAGTTCACCTAATTTGTTATTAGATATATTCTTTATTTACATTTCAAATGTTGTCTCTTTTCCTGGTTGCTCCCCACTGAAATTCCCATAAGCCATCTCCCCTCCCCCTGTTCCTCAATCAATATTCTCCCACTTCCTAGTCCTGGTATTTCCCTACATTGCAGAATCCAGCCTACCCAGGACCAGGGGCCTCATCTCCCTTTGATGTCAAACAAGGCCATGCTCTGCTACCTATGCATCCGGAGCCATGGGTAACTCCACGTGTATGCATTGGTTGATGGTTTTGTCCCTGGTTGCTCTGGGAGTACTGGGTGACTAATAATGTTCCTCCTACAGTGCTACAAACCCCTCCATCTCCTTGGGTCCTTTCTCTAGCTCCTCCATTGGGGATGCTGTGATCAGTTCAATGGCTGGCTGAGAGTGTCCACCTCTGTATTTTTCATGCACTAGCAGAGCCTCCCAGATGATGGCTATATCACGCTCTGGAGAACAAGCACTTGTGGGTATCCAAAATAGTGTCTGACTTTTGTAACTGTATATAGGATGGATCCCTAGAAGGGGAAGTATCGGGATGGTCTTCCCCTTAGACTCTGTTACACACTTTTTGTTTAGCTCTGTACCCCATTTTTAATAGGGTTATTTGGTTCTCTGGAGTCTAACATCTTGAGTTCTTTGTGTATATTGGATATTAGCCTTCTAGTGGATGTAGAGTTGGAATTTTGATGGGGATTGCATTAAGTCTGTAGATTTCTTTTGGCAAGATGGCCATTTTTACTATATTAATTCTACCAATCCATGAATATCGGAGAGCTTTCCGTCTTCTGAGGTCTTCTTCCATTTCTTTCTTCAGAGACTTGAAGTTCTTGTCATACAGATCTTCTGCTTGTTTGGTTAGAGTCACACCAAGATACTTTATCTTATTTGTGACTATTTTGAATGGTGTCATTTGCCTAATTTCTTTCTCAGACTGTTTATCCTTTGAGTATATGAAGGCTACTGATTAGTTTGAGTTAAGTTTATATCTGGCCACATTGCTGAAGTTGTTTATCAGCTGTTGGAGTTCTCTGGTGGAGTTTTTTCGGTTGCTTAAGTATACTATCATATCATCTGCATATAGTGATAATTTGACTTCTTCCTTTCCAATTTGCATCCCTTTGACCTCTTTTTGTTGTCTAATTGCTCTAGCTAGAACTTCAACTACTGTGTTGCATATTATCATTTATATAGTCCTGAGCCTAAAGTCAAAGAATAGTGCCACTTACTTTTATGTTAGATCCTCTCTCAAGGATTAACTTAATCAAGACTCCCCACCCTCTTAGACATGCCCACAGGCCATCTTAACCTAAACACCCCTCATTGAGAATTTTGTAAGAGGTAAATCTATATTCTTTCAAATTGGAAAAATTAACCATCAGCACAAACAAACAAGAAAAAATAAATCTGTGTTCTTCATCACTTAGAAATTTTAAGACATAGTCTGGTGTGATGGCCTAGTGGTTAAGAGCATTGACTGCTCATCCAGAGGTTGTGAGTTCAAATCCCATGTACCACATGGTGACTCAGAACCATCTGTAATGTGAAACAAATTAAAACAACCAACCAACCAAACAAAGAAACTCAAAAAAAAAACCTGTGGTCCAGAGTGAATGGGCCAGAGGGAGCAGAGCCAGAGCAATAGGAAGAAGAGAAGGAGGGAAAAGTTGAGACACAATATGCTTATCTGTTGTAGGCAGTTAAAGAAACTGGACTGTGGGTCTTGAGTGTAATATTTTGAGTATGGCATTGTTTACATACTGATAAGGATCTATCTGTCCAGATACATTTAGCTGTGGCAGAATTTTTAAATCAAAATAGAGTGCCTTGCACAATATTGATCCTTAGACCTCTGCTGTGATCATGAGTGCATTCTATATATAAGAAACAAGCTAAATCTTATAAAATAGGATGCACCTCCCAGCACTAACCTTGTTTCTTCAAGGTGACAATATTAAAAGTGCTGATTAATATCTCATTTCCAGAATCAATAGTGTGACTCAGCGCTGTTATGTCACCATGATAGGAATATTTGTAATATTACTATGTTGCATTGATTTAGCAGAATATAAGAAATTTTATTAAATGTAGCTTTTTTTAATGTTCTTTTATAAGCCCTCTTCCCTCCCCCTGTTCCCCAGTCAACCCCCTCCTGCTTCTCTGTCCTGGTATTCCCCTACACTGCTACATCCAGTCTTTCCAAGACCAGGGGTCTCTCCTTCCTTCTTCTTGGAAATCAATTGATATGTGAATTGTGTCTTGGGTAATCCGAGCTTCTGGGTTAATATCCACTAATCAGTGACTGCATACCATGTGTGTTCTTTTGTGATTGGATTACCTCACTAAGGATGATATTTCCTGTTCTGAACATTTGCCTTAGAATTTCATGAATTCATTGTTTTTAATTGCAGAGTATTATTCCATTGTGTAAATATACCACATCTTCTGTATCCATTCTTCCGTTGAGGGACATCTGGGTTCTTTCCAGCTTCTAGCTATTATAAATAAGGCTGCAATGAACATAATGGAGCATGTGTCTTTATTGAATGCTGGGGAGACCTCTGGGTATATGCCCAGGAGTGGTATAACAGGGTCCTCCGGGAGTGTCATGCCCAGTTTTCTGAGAAATCGTGAATGTAGCTTTTAAAGTGTAATATGTACCTGAGGTATAATCTCTCCACACTGGGACTGTTAACAGTTTCATTATTTCTGCTTTCTTATCATGTATGTGTGTGTGTGTGTGTGTGTGTGTGTGTTTGTGGCTTTGAATGCATATTTTCATAAACATGAGCTAATTTGTATGTGATTGTATATACAAATGTATGCATGTATATAGAGGACAGAGAGTGATACCAAGAACATACCTTGACAATTTTATACAACACTATGGTGTAAAATTTTTTATTCAAGTAAAATTACTTGTTAAATCCATTATTTGGCTAGTTTAGATGGCCTACTTTTCCCCTTTAACATCTTGTCTTTGTCTTCCGAGTGATAGGATTACAGATGGTTGACATCATGAACTTCTGAGCTGCTATGTGAATGCTGGAAATCTTAACTTTTGTTTGAACCCTTGTGCTTTGAGTCAATTTTCTGGATGAGACTTTGGTAGAAAAATAGCTAGCATAATGTCTCTGCTACTGAATGGAAAAAAAGTTCAAGACTGACTGTTCTATTGCATGAAAGTCTCATCCGTGTGTCTATAGAATAGCAAGGGAAAAGATTCACTCCTTCCAAGTTTGGTGTGGCATCATTCCAGATATGGTGCAGTTGTCCAGTGCAGTTTTTGAAGTTGAGTCTGTGTGTCTCATTTCTGATGTTGCCTCCTTCTATTCCTTTGTTTCATGCAGTCACTTAGGCAGCCAGTTAAGAAACAGAAGGAGATAAATGCTGGTTCTTAGCGCTCTCTCTCTCTCTCTCTCTCTCTCTCTCTCTGTGTGTGTGTGTGTGTGTGTGTCTCGCTGTCTTTGTCTCTGTCTCTCTGTCTCTCTTTCTTTGTCTCTGTCTCTTTCTCTCTCTCTTACTCTGTCTCTCTCTCTGTCTCTCTCTGTCTCTGTCTCTGTCTCTGTCTCTGTCTCTCTCTCTCTCTCTCTCTCTCTCTCTTTTTCTGTCTCTTTCTTTCTCTATTACACCTTTTTCTTCAGTACAGGAAAGGAACCAATGGAAATGGTGTTATACACATTTAGGTCAGATCATCCCACCTCAATTAACACAATCTAGAACTCCCTCACATACATGTCAGAGGCTTGGTTTCTCTGGAATTCTAGATCAGCTGTATTAATAATTACAATTCACTATGATAGGAATTAAGCTTCTGTATGTGATAGCAGTTCATATATTAAATAGATTGCTGGATATTTAAAAATAGGAAAAAAGAGAAGAGGGAAGAAAGGAGTGGGACAAAGGAAGAAGAATAAAGGAGATGGATAAAGAGGTACAATGAGATGAAACAACAACAGAAAAACCATTAGTGTACTGATTTTTGTTAAAACAGCATCATATTTGGCCCATGCAGTGCTGGCAGCAAGGAAGCTAAATGAGATCATGGGGAAAGAGAGACATCAGGGCTTCTATAGAGATGTAGACTTGAAGGAAATTCACAATGGACATTTGTCATTTGATTTTTTTATATAAAAGCAAAGGTGAGTTTAGAGTCAACATGCAGGTATTCATTCTTTCTCTATATTTGTCTGTAGATGTGAGGAGTTGCTACCTAATCCTGCCTTCATTGTACCCAGTGATGTATTCTAACAAGAAATTGCATACTGAATAATCCCTTTCTTTCTTGTTGCTTTTGTTGGTATATTTTATCACAGCAACTGGTAGGAAACAAGTGAAATGACTAAGTAAAACATTCATTCATTCATTCATTGCTGAAATGAATTAAACAAAAATGCAAAAGATGGACTTTAGTTGCCTTTTGCCAGATAGAATTTGCAAATTTATACCTGTCAGTAAACATGAAGTAATAAGACATAAAGCAATAGACTAACATGACATCCAACAGCATTTTTTCCACTTTTCAGTTTCATGAAGATAAACTCAATAAAGCACAGTAATTTCTAAAATGAGTCTTACAAGAAAGAGAAGCATAACAGAAGTAGGCATGCTCCATAGACCCTGGCTAAAACTTTATCAAGTTGTCCCTTCAAATCCCATCAACTTGCTTACAAAACTCACTACAGTTGTGATCAATTTAAGTATTGGGTGATAAAAATCAGGCTTGAAATAAAGGCAGTACTTTTTAGGAGTTGATTCATAATCAATACAGGGAAACACCATCCTAATGAACTCAGCTTATATCAGGGCCAACTGAAATATCCTACTCCAAATTGCTCCTAACTATACTATCTGACCAATGGTCTTTATTGTCAAGAATATTGATATCAGATTCCAAAATGATAAAAAAATATACGTATATTTCTTAGAACAGGAGACCATGTAAGAGAGAAGCAGAAGAATGTAGATGGTCTTTGTTGTGATATTAAACTCAATTATTCAGTATAATAATAGCTCAGCTCACAGATTCAGGACTGAAAGTCCTCTGTAGTGTTCCCAATCATCACATCTGGCTTTACTGTCAGCTCTTCCTTCAAAAGTTCGTCTGACTCTTGGCCATAACCAACATGATCTTTCTGAAATTCAGTTCGTCATTGTGTGGAATGAAGAGTAGCAACACTGCTTTCCTGACCACTGAGAATTAAATGTACTTGGAATGTTCGGTATAACGCAAACAAGCTTGAAATGGCTATACTTAGAGATGATGGAATTATTTTTATTTCTTAAGGAACTTACAGATCAAGACTGAAACATTAAAGAAAGGCTGTAACTACTGTAAGGATAAAGCTATGTTTTTAATTCTTCTAATTTTATAATAAACTTTTATGTTAATTTCCCCTGAGTGATTTAAAGCTCTAACTCTATATTCTCCCAAGACAGGGCAAAATTTAAAAACCAAAGATACAATTGCACTTAAGTCTACCTTAGTGTGACAGTGAGCTTACTATTTTCTGTGTGACAAAACATGGGGCACGGCTCATAGCAACATGACAGGGTCAGGTAGCTATCTCACTAATAGCTCATTCTGGCCTAGAAGATGACTCACAAAAGCTGCATCCTTCATGTTCTTGAACAATTTATACACAGTTTTTATAGTATATCATTTTCTAACAATTGTTATACATACATAGCCTTTGGAAGAGACTTTTGAAGAGTTTTTGAATAGTATTAATTTTGTTTACGTCATTAGTCTTTATATGCCTCAATAGGAAGTAATGTTCCAACTTGAAAATATAGCTACTCAGCAACTGTATGCACATCATGACATAAATAACCTATCAGGAAATGTATTAGGATGACAAGTAGAAATATGTATGTGCAGAGTCGTCAATCTAGGTGGGGTCTGGAAAGAAACCCACAAGAAAGCAGGAACACTGCCATGGACTTATCAGTGGAAGCCACACTAGAATTTTTAAAGTATCTTTATGTCTTCCTTTAAAATTTGTCAACTTTGAGATAGAAAATTGGCTCATCAGATACAGTTACTTGCTGCCAAGCCTGACAGCTTGAGTTCAATTCACAGAATTAACATAGTAGAAAGATTAAACTGACTCTTTCAACTACTCTAAAATTATATTTACATTATATTATATTATATATATGCAATCATGTATAGATATGTGTTTATTTGTGATCTTGTATATTGTTTCTGTATGTGTGTATACATAGAAGTGCACATATATGTATATTAGAGTGATGGTATGTATTCTTTATAAATTATCCAACATTTAGGCTACTTTGTACATTCTTTACAATAATAATAATAATCCATTCTATGGATTTTTCTCCTTTGTAAAAATATAACACAGATCGGTAAATAAACAGTTGTACTCCACTTGTCAAGTTAGTACACAATGCCACATATCTTTATGCTCTGTCAGCATCTTGAAGTAACATGATGTGGGGTTTGGGGTGTCCCACATGCACTCTGAAATAGAGCTCGGGCCACTGGTGGTGGTGGCAGGACACAGAGAAGTTTTGACAGCACTTACCCCCTTGCCAGCTCCTGGCAGGTGTCTGGCTATGTGAAGCCACAAGATACTGCTCTGGGTGTGGGGAAGCTCACTCTAGAGACCCGGGCCATCTGGTTCTCAGGGTCTTGGGCATCCCAGGTACCGCTGGATACTGCAGAATAGTTGAGAACAGAATGGGTACTTGCAGGGTGGATCTAGCCCAGGGCCAGAGAGGAAAAGAGGAGAGAGCTCAGTCTGGGTCCTTCAGGGATGAGAGAGTCCTTGACTTATATGACTTGGCTTCTTGGAGGTCATTGCTGGGAGCTCTGAGGGAGACTAGGCAGCTGGCTCTTTAGGCAAAGGCCTGCTCCATTGCTCCCCAAGGCAGATCCTGATGAAAAGAGGCAGTCCATGGCTTTAAGACATTAATTGTCATGAAGGGAATTTGATGAGTAAAAACCATACCCCACTTTCTCAGGCACGGGCCTGAGATTAAATATATTTTTTAGGGAGAAGTGTCTAGGAAGGAGAGTTTTTTGGCTAAGCCTCCAGGCCTTTAGGTACCTCATTAAAATGGAGATCTGTCTTGAGGCTATGTGACCTGTGATCATGTCCTCTACCTATAGAGGGGCTTGGGGTATTGACCTTACATGACTGATGGCCACAAACCTCTCTATGGGGGTATATAGGAGGACTGTATCTATATGACAGGAGTCAGGGGCCCAGGAATGTGGCAAAATGCCTACTGTCCTTTGCAGGATTATACCCTGCAGGGTCACAGGTATTTCAAACCTGTGCTCAACCAGGGACCAGGCTGCCTATTACATCCCACCACACCACAGCATAAATTTCTTGTCTGGGAAAAATCACACTAAGTTTTCCATGTCTCTACACTGTGAAGATATTTTTACCACAGCAATCACCTCAGATGCCCTTTCTCCATTTATAAACTTTTGACTAAGTCACACACACAAGAAAATGTGCAAAAGATCTTGCATTTGCCACCTCTTCTAGGAGAAAAATGACATTAACAAGATATATGAAAAATTATTCAAATTCATGAAGCAGGGTGATTACAGAGGAAGAGAAACAGAAACAAGTGTTAAAGTCTGTAAGTCCAACCCTTTATCTCATATAACCCCAGAGGAGAAATAGTGAGCCTTCCTTTGTAATCAGTTTGTATGTACCATTTGTTTATCATGTGGTTAATGGAAACTTAATCCCTGAGACAGAAACAGGCAAGACAATGTAATTGGGATTTGGCCTCTTGGCCTGCATTCTTTTCAGAATTGGAAACCTCTCAAGTTTTATCATTATTTCCAGTAAGAGATAGGCCTTCTGCCTTCAGAATGTTCTTTTTTGTTCTTTGGACTGAAGCAGTGGCCATCACATGTGTATTTACTGGTCTAGTAACTATGTGTCTCAGATACTTTTCTGTTGCCATGATTAGAAACCATGATCAATAAAATTAATATGTGCTAATGGTTTTGTAAACCTAGAGTTCATGACCATCCGGTAGCGAACATGACAACAGCAAAGTAGATATTCTGCAAAGGCAATATCCAAGAGCTTATATATTGATACATAAGCATAAGGCAGAGATAGCTAACTGTCTTTTGAACTTCTGAACCAGTCTCAAGTGACACACATTCTCCAACAAAGTCACATTTCCTAATTTTTGCTAAACAGTTCCATAACCTGGGGATAAAGGTTGGAAATTTAAGCTCTAGGAGGCTGTTCTTACTCAAACCACCATTCCTAGAATGGATTAAGGAATATGTATTTCTACCATCATACCATTTCTAACCATCTATACTGCTCATTTTTTCATGTCACCCATTGATATCTTCCCTCAATTTACAGATCCCCCTCCCCTCATGTGTGCATGTGTCTTTTTGTCTGTGTGTGTACAGGTTTGTGTATGTGGATGTACATCTAAAATCATGTGATCACAACTTGTAGAGTTTTTAGAATGGTCCTTAGACGCATTAAGACGATGTTCTTCATTGGCCTATAATACCATTATATAGGCTAAGATACCTGGCCTGTGAACTTCCAGAAATCTTCCTGTCTCTACCTCACATTTTACATCCCTAGGATTATAGGTATGCAGCAGATAATCTAAGTTTTTATTGATTTTGATCATCAAACTCATGTTCCTATTCTTGCATTTTATTGATTGACCGATCTCCCCCTCCCCCAATTTACAATTTTATTTTGCTTGAAGACATATTTCCTTTTTAAGAAAGCAAAGTTAATATTCCTATTCTATCTACCTTGATAAGCACACATACATATCTAGTTATTTTGTAGATTAGCTGTTCTCAATCTTCCTAATGCTGTGTCCCTTTAATACAGATGCTCAGGTTGTGCGGACAGTCAACCTTAAGACTGTATTTCATTCAATTCCTATCTGTAATTTCACTATTGTTAGGGATTATAATGTAAATATCTGATATGCAGGATATCTGATATGCAACCCAATGAAAGGGTGGTTTACTCCAAAAGAGGCTGAGAACTGCTGTTATAAACAAAATCATAAAAGAGTTGTAGCATAGGGTGTTAGGATGATGCTCAGTCAAGACAGCATATAGATACAATAATATCATTGATTTATTGGTTTTTCCCTCATATTTTTCTCTTGCTCCACCTTCTCATGATCTCTTTTCCCCTTCCTCCTCTTTCTTATTTTTTCATTAGTACCTTTAGCAAAAACGTTTTTATGCACTTGCCAAAAATTTATGATATGACCTAGAGGTTGAGAGTTAGACACTATTTGCCTGTTTTCTAAAGTCAGAATGGTCCTCTGCCTCTTCTGGGATTTCCCAGAATTCTCAGCTTACATACAGGTTAATTGGGTTTACCTGTGCTTCTTGTCTCTTAACATTCTTACTCTCTTACATCAACGAAGAGTTGGGTTTTTCTATGTGAACAAAACCTTGAAAATCTTTCTATCTTCTCAATGCCTGATGGAGTATATTGATGTCTCTTCTGACCCCCTCTAGATGTTGTCGTAGCTACGAGTCAGATTATAGCCCAAGTCTGAATGGGAGGTGAGAAATATTATTTGCTAATAGTATTTATGGATACACACTAGGAACAATAACCAGATAATATATACTTCACCTACTGATTCTTGGCAGTAGGTTAAGACTCAAGAGAAGGTCAAGAGGACAATGGTAACTGAACACACTATTTTCCATGATCTGCATAAGTTTTACTATAAACAAATGGGAGCATCTTGTTCTTATAGATGGAATAATAAATGGAATAGCTTAAATTTACACAATTCAGTCATCAATATACCTAGCCAGTGAGTGACATTAAATTGGACAACACCCATTTTCTTTTTCCAGTGCATTGTCTTGTACTATATAAGCATAAGGGAATGTGTTTCAATTTTGTCTCTGTGGTGCACCTAAAGGTGCTCTTTGAAATTTGCCAGAAGGGACAATCTGACTCCATCCCTTTTATTTCAGATGAAAGACACAATAGGCCCCATAAAAATCTATATTTTATTCATGTACAGAGTCCATGGACATGTAAATTTTCATTTTGAAGTATTTTTAAGAAGAGCTATGTTTCCCTCTCAATCTCTCCTTCTCTCAAGGCAATTTTTCTTTGAAACAGGGTCTCATGTATCCTGAGCTGGCTTTGAACATGCTATGTAGCCAAAGGTGACCTTCAACTTCTGATCCTCCTAATCTCACACCTTGAATGCTGAGATTATTAGTGTGCACTGGCATGCATAGCTTATTTAAGGGTACTGGAAATTGAACTCAGGGTTTCCAGCATGCCAGGAAAATATCAACCAAGTGAATCAGATCCTTGGCCCTGACTTCCAGTTTCTCTAACTGTTTCTCTCACTAGGAACTTAGGAAAAATTCAATAGAGCTGACAATAGTACTATATCTATGTGTTACCACAAATATGTGACTCTCACATAATAAGATATTACAGGTATAGGGGAGGAAGCTGAGATAAAATTTTCCTTCATATGAGCTTCCTCATGACAGTAATACCATCAAGACCACAAAAGCCTGACAGGCCCAGAAATAAAAGTAAAGAGCTCTTAGGTCCAAATATCGAAAAGGAAGCATCTTGTTCTTATAGCTTTACAAGGAGACAGGAATAAGTCCTACCAAATGCCCTACTTTTCATGTTATACCCTCATCATCTAGCTTTAACTCAAGGGTCTCTAATCACTTGGCAGTAGTGAAGGAGCATCGTTTGTTTGCAGCTACAAAGGGAAGATGAAAAGCTATGACCCCAGCAGACTCTCTCATTCTGTCCAGCGAAAGAATCCTTAGCAGGATATGGCAGGAAAAGGGGGAAGTTAGAGATTCTATAATCAATCAGTTACATCTATGCATTACAGCTATGACACCTTTCTTGTTTTCCCTCTTGATTTTCACTATTAGGAGGAACATCATCAAGACAAAAAGGCTTTTTTGGATGCATCCGTTCTTTACACTTGAACGGGCAGAACATAGACCTGGAAGAGAGAGCAAAGGTCACATATGAAGTCAGACCTGGGTGTCCAGGTCACTGTAGCAGTTATGGAAGTAATTGCCAAAATGGAGGCAAGTGTGTGGAGAGGCATATTGGCTACTCATGTGACTGTACCAACTCACCATATGAAGGGCCTTTCTGCAAGAAAGGTAAGAAAAACATACATGCCACTACTGTGTGTGATCCCATATATGATCAAAATATCAAAGACAATAATCCTGTACCATTAAGTAGTCCATGCCATTACTAATACAGGTAAAGATCTACTACCCATAAGCCATGACTTAGCCAATGGTTATCTGCCCTCAGGCAATTTACACCATGGTTCATATGTGTGGCAATGTGGACACCATGGCATTTTCAAACCAATGTTGTTCATGCCCTCAAGCAATGCCCATATTTTGTGCTTTCAGCATGTTTCCCTGAGCCTAAACCCTGGTTAGCTCATCAACATAGTCATATCAATGCAGTGGGCTTGTATACTTGCTGGAAGTGCAGTGATGCTTAGCAATAATTGAAAATGGGCATATTTACTTTGAAGGATCAAATGAAAATTACTTGGGGGCTCTCTTACATCTTCAGAAATGCAGTTCATTATCTTCCATGTTGGAAGCTGAGAAAAGTTTAGAATAGTGCCACTAATTTTGGAATGGATTCACCATTCATGAGACAAATCCTAACTTCTTGTACTATTGAAAATAGAATAATCCCGAAGACTGGAAGAATATGTCAAAAGCAGTTGTAGAACCTGGGGGTCACATTTATAATGGTTTTCATGGTGGAGAGAAGAGGGGAGGGATATAGCATGACAAAATAGTGCCAGGGGTTGAAATATTTCTAAAGATCAGCTACTTTCTACAGGCCATATATAATGAAGAATTCTTCGCATTGTGTTACTTGGCAGCCTTAAATGCCTGGGACAAAGTCACAGAAACAGAAAATACTTGAACCATTTTCTCAAGTCATATAATGTCCTAAGGAAACATTCCCTGATTTTTTCAAAGGTTGACTTCCACAATAGAAAGGAGTATATCAAATCTTTCAGGAAGAAAGAGAATAATCTCGTCTTTAGCTTTTTAAGATGTAAATGCTGATTGCAAAGAAGTAAATAGACCATCGAGGGCAAGATCATCATCAATAGATCAGTGGATTAGATATATTAATTTCAAGCCTTGTTTGCTTTATATGACATTAATAGGAGAAGCTGTAACTACAGAGCTTGAGATGACACAAAATTTCAAATGCCTTAATTGTGGTGAGCAGAGTCATTTCGGAAAAAAACTGCAGAGAAAAGAAAATAATTCTCAAATGGGAGCCTATGAGTTCTGGAATATATAAAGATGTGGCAGAGGCTGATATTGGACTTGGGACTGTTTAGCCACAACAGACTAACGGGGCAACACTTTACCAAAAAAATCTCTCAGGGGAAACTCTCACAGAGCCCAGTGCCAGACAGGGAGAGTTTTCTTCCTCAGGACAATTAAACAGCATTGCTCTGAAAACAGATATTATAATACCAAATATTAAGTTCGATGCAAATTCTACAAACAATTTTAAAAACCTGAAAAGGGGACAAAATTAATATTTTGGCAACATCTATAGAGGATCAAAGGCCCAAGCTAAGAATATTAATAAACAATATTGAAATTAAAAGAATGGGCAATGCTGGAGAAGATGTCACTACTATCTTTCTAAAAGTGTGTGCTGAAGTTTGGTCACTTCAAGAAATAGACATCCAATTTCAAAGAGTTGGGACTTTATCCCTAATAAAGCAATGTACCAGGTGGCTTAAATGTACAGAGCCTGAAGGTCAGATAGGTAATTATGGCCATACATGACTTATATATACATAAACCTATGGAGAACAGATCTGTTACAACAGTGGAAAACAACAATTAATATCCTTTCAGTGTCAGAGCCTGAGCACAAAACCAGTCAGGTTCCTAATTTAAAAAAATCAAATTAGTTAAGGAATTTTATCAAAGACAGTTATAAATCGTCCATGCTCTCCATAAAGAAAACATAACAGGGACTGACAATTCAGTTTGACATCAAGAAGCCACTACTTATAAAAGACCAATAGCATTACCACTGAGGTGACTGACTGAACAACCCATTTGGATTGTTTAATGGACTATAACAAAAGAAAAACTATAGGCTCTAGAAAAGCTAGTCAATTTAATGAGGTCCCATTTGTCTAATTTTTTTCCCTCTTTAATATAGCACTTTATACTATATACATTGATGAAAATTTAAAACAAACAAAAGAACTTTAGTCAAAACTCCCCTTCCTCCTCCAGCTTTATTGGAATAGTTTAAAATTACATTTTCTATTTTCTAGGACTTCAGTTGCTTTTTCCATCTGACTTTTAAAAACTGATTACAGCAAATGAAACACAGTTGTCTAAGTGATATAGTATACAAAAATAACATCTTGATTTCTGTGAAAATGCATTTCTCTGCAATTCCTGAATAGCTCCAAATTATGCTAACTCTGAGCATTAGATGTTTCCTCAGAAAACTGGACATGACACTCCCGGAGGATCCGGCTATACCACTCCTGGGCATATACCCAGAGGCTTTACCTGCATGCAATAAAGACACATGCTCCACTATGTTCATAGCAGCCTTATTTATAATAGCCAGAAGCTGGAAAGAACCCAGATGTCTCTCAACGGAGGAATGGATTCAGAAGATGTGGTATATTTACACAATGGAATACTACTCTGCAATTAAAAACAATGAATTCACGAAATTCCTAGGCAAATGGTCAGAACTTGAAAATATCATCCTTAGTGAGGTAACCCAATCACAAAAGAACACACATGGTATGCAGTCACAGATAAGGGGATATTAACCCGGAATCTCGGAATACCCTAGACACAATTCACATATCAATAGATTTCTAAGAAGATGGAAGGAGAGACCCCTGGTCCTGGAAAGACTGGATGTAGGGGAACGCCAGGACAGAGAAGTGAGAGGGGGGTGAATGGGGAAAAGAGGGAGGGAAGGGGGCTTATGGGACTTTCGGGGAGGGAGGAAACGGGAAAGGGGAAATGATTTTGAATGTATATTAAAAAAAACTTAGAAAATAAAATTTAAAAAAAAAAAAGAAAAGCTAGTCAAGTAACAGCTTGAGGCTCAGCATACAGTGGAGTCTACCATCCCTTGGAGTGCTCTGGTATTTGTCATTAAAAAAAAAAAAAAACTCTGTCCAAAGGAGGATATTGACAGATCTTAGAACAATTAATGAGACTGTTCAGCCAATGGGATCTCTACAGCATGGAATTCCATTTCCTTCTTTGTTACCTAAGGAATGACCTATCATAGTGATTGTTCTAAAAGATTATTTTTTCCCAATTCCTCTACGTGAAGAAGATAAAGAGAGGTTTGCTTTTTCAGTACCTTTTAGTAGAAATTGTCCAATAAAAAGATATCACTGGAAAGTCCTACCAATATTCTGATAAAGAATTGTTAGATAGCTCTACCTTGTGTCAATAATTGTATAACAGTCACTGGAGGCGATTCGTACACAGTTACGTCAATCCATTGTTTATTATTATATTGATGATATCCTGATTTCCTGATTCTGATATGAATACCCTAGAAAGAACATTTGATGAAGAAAAAAAATACCTTTCCTTGCTAGATATTGCAAATTAACCATGAAAAATTACAAAGCAGGGATTCTATGAGCTACCAAGGATATATAATAAGTCTACAAAGGGTTAGGTCATAAAAGATACAAATCAGAAGAAATCAATTAAAGGCTCTTAATGATATACAAAAGCTACTAAGAGATATTAACTGGCTGTAGCCTACAATTGGCTTGGCTACTCAAGGACTAAGTAATTTATTTTGAACCTCAGAAGGTTACAAAGATTTAAATAGCCAGAGGAAATTATCAGTCAGTGATGAGAAAGAGTTAGTTTTGGTAGAAAGGAAACTACAGAATCCAAGATGGAACATAACAAAGTTTTCTTGCACTCTACTCATTCCCCAACAAGAATTCTTATGCATAAGAAAGATTATATCTTAGAATGAATATTTTTAGAAAATAAATAGAGTAAAAAAATCAAATACCTACACAGAAACGATTTCTGAATTGATTCTAAAAGTAGAATAAAATAAAATAAAATAAAATAAATGAAATTTCAAGAATTAGCTGGAATGAATCCAGCTGAAATTGTGGTACCTTTTACTAATCCAGAGGTTGCCTCATTATAGACACAGGAAGAACATTGGCAAAGAGCAAGCAGTAATTTCTTGGGAGAGATTAACAACAAATAACCTAAAATCAAGAGACTTCAGTTCATAAAAAGAAATGATTGGATTCTCCCTAGTATAATAAAAACAATTCCAATTTCTGAAGGCCCTACATTTTGTACTGATGCTAATAAATCAGGAAAGGCAGAATATAAATCAGGAGATGTAATTAAGATGGTTGAGAGTTCTTATAGGTCAGTTCTAAAATCTGAATTATATGCAATGCTTATGATGTTATCAGATTGTCAAGAGTGTCTTTTTTTGTTAATATTTCTTTTATTTTCTAAGTTTTTTTATTTACATTCAAAATCATTTCCCCTTTACCGTTTCCTCCCTCTCCAAAAGTCCCATAAGCCCCCTTCCCTCCCTCTTTTACCCATTCAACCCCCTCTCACTTCTCTGTCCTGGCATTCCCCTACATCCAGTCTTTCCAGGACCAGGGGTCTCTCCTTCCATCTTCTTGGAAATCTATTGATATGTGAATTGTGTCTAGGGTATTCTGAGATTCTGGGTTAATATCCCCTTATCAGTGACTGCATACCATGTGTGTTCTTTTGTGATTGGGTTACCTCACTAAGGATGATATTTTCAAGTTCTGACCATTTGCCTAGGAATTTCGTGAGTTCATTGTTTTTAATTGCAGAGTAGTATTCCATTGTGTAAATATACCACATCTTCTGAATCCATTCCTCTGTTGAGGGACATCTGAGTTCTTTCCAGCTTCTGGCTATTATAAATAAGGCTGCTATGAACATAGTGGAGCATGTGTCCTTATTGCATGAAGTAAAGACTGACTCTCAATATGCAGAAACTGTTGAGACTGCTAAACTTATTCAGGATGATTCTGAATTGAACTGTTTTCTCATACAACAAATAATCAGGAATAGGCATCATCTACTGTATATAAAACACATAATAACCTATACAGATCTTCTAGGACCTCTGACATAAGGTAATAATGAAATCGATAAGCTATTTATAGGAAGAGTACTAGAGGCTTTGAAATTCCATTAAAGAAAGAAAACATGTTAACATCAAAGGTTTAAAGAAAGAATTCTCTATCACTGGGCAGCAAGCCAAGGAAATTGTAAGATAATTTCCTACTTGCTCATTATATAACCAAATTGCATTTCCCACAGAAACTAACTTTGAAGGTTACCAAAAACCTAAAATTTGGTAGATGTCTACATGTGACACTTTACAGAGTTTGCTAAACTGAAATATGTACATCATAATATAGAGACGTTTTCAGAATTTCGTTGGCCACTGTCTGACTTTCAGAAAAGGTTGATTCTGTAATCAAGCACTTGTTAGAAGATATGGCCATTATGGAAATGCCCATACAAATTAAAATGGAGTATGGTACGACATATGCCTCTAACGAGATGAAGCAGGGCTTTTTTTTTTTTTGTATAATATAATATAAAAAAAAGACACAGCTGTATGATATAATCATACAGGACAAGCAAATGTGGAGAGATATAATCATATTTTAAAAGATTTGCTGAACAGACAAAAAGGGCAACAAAGACCCCACCAAGATAGATTTCATCATGGTATATTATCCCTAAATTTTTTAAATGTTAATGAATAAAAAGCTATGGCTGCAGAAAGACATTGGATTGTTGAAAAAAAACTGCTGAACTAAACCAGTCTGTTTATTTTAAGGAAGTTCTTACATCATAATGGAAGACAGGAAATGTGTTATGATGGGTGAGATGTTATGCCTATATTTCCACAGAAAAGGAGAGGCTATGGATTCCTTCTAAGTTTAAAAAGAACAGACTTGACAAAGAGAGACCCCTTGAAGATATTGGCTACAGGCAAGAGGAAGGAAATTGTCAAGATCAACAAGATAGTTGGTGTATTTATGGTGATATGTCTCTGTTCACAGAGACAGCTTTGTGACCAGCTGACACTTAAATATCTATATACAATCAATAACTCTTATTGGGTAAGAGTTTCTCATGGCTTATTGCATAATATACTTCAAGATGACATGAATGGAAATTTATATTGTAGTTTTATTATGTGATCAAACTAACTTCTAAGAAGGTCAATTATCTTTCTTTATTGATCTTCCTCAATTGATTTGTGCACCCTACATAATTCATACAAATGTTATTACAGAGATATGTGTTGCTTATGAGGTTTATGTGTTGCAGAACTGAAGAGAAGAAAGATAGCACTTAACAAAGTTCAAACTCTGGGATGCTGGGAATCTGGGACTTTCCACTCAAGCTAACTGCTTGATCTTAACTCAACTCCATCAAAGCTGATTCCTCTAAAAACTTGTTTCCAGGACATTTCCAGAACAGCTGGCTTACCCAAGCGTCCTTTCAGACTGTTAAAGTTAGGACATCAGATAGTCCATGCACTTTCTCAACACAAATGATGCCAGCCAGCCTTCCTTTGAAAAACAAGTTTTCCTCTTTCTTTTTGGGCAACACTAAAGAAATTCATTGTCCCAATTCTTCAAGTAGCAAGCAAAACAAGATCATTGTCCCAGTTCTTAAGGTTAGGGTGGATGGTTCTGCTTATTTTACAAATTATAAATATGTTTTCATTTTTAAAATTGTTTATTTATTTCATGTATACGAGTAAACTGAAATTGTAATCAGACACCAGAAGAGAACATTGGATCCCATTACAGATGAATGTAAGTTATCTTGTGGTTGCTGGGAATTGAACTCAGGACCTCTGGAAGTGTAGTCAGTGCACTTAACTGCTGAGCTATCCTTCCAGCTTGATATATTATCATTTAAAGGGATAATTTGCAAATGTTGCAGCTTTGGACAGGAAGAAAATTAGAGAGCTTACACTCAGGGATTTCTACCTTTCCTTTCCTCTTCTCTGTCCTTCTTTCATTAGTAAAGTAAGGGGGGTGGTGGAAAAGATATACTAATATCATAGGAACATAGAGATAGGATATTAAATTTACTCTTAAACAAAACATTATATAGCCATTATCTTAAAATGATAGAAATATTTACTTTTGATGTAACATTGAAGTTATAATTTCTTACATTGATATAGAATTGATATATTGACATGATCTATGTTTTCATTGGTATAAATCTTTGTATATTGATACAATATTTAAAATCAATGTTATTACTCTTCAATAGGCATTGTGCAAGGCAAACTCATTAAAGAATATAAGGATCAGAACCAATCCTTATTTTTTTTTAACAAAACAGTTTTTTTTTCTATTAGTTATTTACATTTCAATTGCTGTCCCCTTTCCTGCTCCCCCCCCACATCCCATAACCCATTTTCCCTCCCCCCAGTTCCCCAATCAACCTACTCCCTCTTCCCTGTCATGGTATTCCCCTACACTGTAGCATCTAGCCTTCCAGGACCAAGGTCCTCTCTTCCCTTTGATATCCTACAAGGCAGTTCTCACCTGCCAATGCTTCTGTAACTCCATGAGTACTCTTTGGCTGATGTTTCAGTCCCTGGGAGCTCTGGGGGTACTGTGTGACTCATATTGTTGTTTCTCCTATGGTGCTGCAAACCCCTTCAGCTCCTTGGGTCCTTTTTCTAGCTCCTCCATTGGGGACCCTTTTCTCAGTTCCATGGCTGGCTGACAGTGTCTCTCTCTCTGTATTTGTCAAGCACTAGCAAAGCCTTCCAGGTGACAGCTATCTCAGTCTCCAGTCAGCAAGCACTTGTGGGCATCCACAAGTTTAGAAACTGGGTTTTGAAACTGTATATGGATTGGATACCTAGATGGGGCAGTCTCTGGATGATCTTTTGCTCAGACTCTACTCCACACTTTGTCTCTGTATCTTCTTCTGTGTGTATTTTATTTCCCCTTCAAAAAGGACCAGAGAATCCAAACTTTTTTCTTCTTTCTTCTTGAGCTTCGTTGATCTGTGAATTGTGTCTTGGGTATTCCAAGCTTCTGGGCTAATATCCGCTAATCAGTGAGTGCATACCATGTGTGTTCTTTTGTGATTTGGTTACCTCACTCAGTAAGATATTTTCTAGTTCCACCCATTTGCCTAAGAATTCCATTAATTCATTGTTTTTAATAGTGGTGTAATATTCCATTATGTAAATATACCACATTTTCTGTATCCATTCCTCTGTTGAGGAACATCTGGGTTCTTTCCAGCTTCTGACTATTATAAATAAGGCTGCTATGAACATAGTGGAGCATGTGTTCAAATTACATGCTGGAGAATCCTTTGTGTATATGCCCAGGAGTGGTATAGCAGAGTCCTCTGGTAGTCTTAGGCCTAATTTTCTGAGGAACTGCCAAACTGATTTCCAGAGTGATTGTACCAGCTTGCAATCCCGTGAGCAGTGGAGGAGTGTTCCTCTTTGTCCACATCCTCGCCAGCACCTGCTGTCTCCTGAGTTTTTGATCTTAGCCATTCTGACTGGTGTGAGGTGAAATCTCAGGGTTGTTTTGATTTGCATTTCCCTGATGACTAAGAATGTTTTACATTTCTTTAGGTGCTTCTCAGCCATTTGATATTCCTCAGGTGAAAATACTTTGTTTACCTCTGTACCCCATTTTTTAATAGGTTTATTTGGTTTTCTGAAGTCTAACTTCTTGAGTTCTTTTTTTATATTGGATATTAGTCCTCAGGTGGATGTAGGATTGGTAACGATTTTTTCCCAATTTGTTGGCTGCCTTTTTGTCCTCTTGACAGTGTCCTTTGCCTTATGGAAGCTTTGTAATTTTATGAGGTCTCAGTTGTCAATTCTTGATCTTAGAGCATAAGTTATGGGTTTCCTGTTCAGGGAATTTTCCCCTGTGCCCATGTACTCAAGGCTCTTCCTCACTTTCTTTTCTATTAGTTTCAGTCTGTGTGTCTGGTTTTTTGTAGAGGTCTTTGATCTACTGGGACTTAAGCTTTGTACAAGGAGATAGGAATGGATCAATTTGCATTCTTCTGCCTGCTAACTGCCAGTTGACCCAGCACCATTTTTTGAAAAGGTTATCTTTTTTCCACTGTATGGTTTTAACTCCTTTGTCAAAGGTTACGTGACTGTAGGTGTGTGACTTCATTTCTGAGACTCATTCCTTTTAATAATTCCTATTCCAAACTATTGAGGATGATAAAGAATGAAAGTTAATAGTGAGATAGCCAAACATGTGGTCACATTAGACTCTAATTTAATTATTTACAACAAGTGTTTTCAAGATTATTTAAATAATAAATATTTGAGAATAATCAATGCTTGATAATTCAGTTATGCTATATGCATATAGATAGTCTTAAAGGCATCTGAGACCCACATAATATGGCATTTAATATTATTTCATTATTAAAGATCATTTAACTATGAGACATATATGCTCTTGACAGTATCCCCATTCCATTTTAAGAAAGACATTGGATATCATTACCTTGAGACAGAGTTGCTTCAATTGTGGTAAGGTAGACCCTGGGAAAGAATTGCCCTAATTCATCTGAAGACAAAAATACTGTCTAAAAAAGGACAAATAGATGTGGGATGAACCCGCCTGTGGATTGTCAAATAGGTCTATAGGTAAGAGACGAGAGATATGGAGACAAGACAGTATTCTTATCAAATCTCGTTTAATGCAGGTTCACATATTGGTTATATGGTAAAGCATTTGGCCATGAAAAATATAACAGGATGTGGTAAGTAATCAGCAAGGATAAACAACCTGACCTTTATAGAGAATCTAATATAAAGTATATGTTAGCACATTTTGTCTCATCAAGAGCTCAGGGTACAGTCAGCATGAACATCTCCAGACCGACCAAACCACTTCCCATGACTAATGCCCCCACCTTGATCCTGCTCAGACCTGAGAAAGACATGTCTAGCTCCAGTAGTCTCCTACAGTGGAATAGTCCACTGCTAAGCTCTACAAATCAGCATAAGCTAGTCCTTCATAATTCCTGCTTCACTTAAGTTTTGTCAGATGGTTTTTGGCCAGAAAGCTAAAGATAGGGATCCAAAGTATAAGGAATTAAGGGATTGTCCAGGCAGCCAGCTGTCTACAAATTACATAATTTTGTAAGCTCAGTCTTTGTGTTTCCACATATTCAGGTGATATTTAATTCCTACTCATATCTCTGACAGAGTTGAAGATGAGTTATAGCCTTATATTTGAACTTAATTTGCTTAGCATTAAAGAAGATGAAAAATGGATTTCAGATGGTAATACAAGTTAAAGTCAGACTAATTCAGTCATGAAATTGTAGGATAGATGATAAGCTGCTGTTTCTAAATTAACAAATATGATAGACTGGACATTAAGTTTATATCATAACTTATAATTTTCATAATGTTATAGTTGTGCTCCATTTATATCTGAGAGAAAGAGCTTTTTTAATTGGACAAAAAGAGAAAAATATTGCGGGTTGCCCAGATGATGTTTGAATTCTAATGTTAACTCTGCTTCCTCAAGAGGGGTTGCCCACAACGAGCAGTCAATTATGTTCAGGTGAGCTCATGTGAACCTTCTTCCCATTCTAACTGGTTAATAATATCTAGATCCTGTGATAGAGCAGTAGAGAGGAATGGTGTGAAAAGAGGTTATGGAGAAAGAGATCGGGAATGAAGGAAGGATGGAGGAGAAGGAGGAAAGCCATGATGGAGCATAACTAGGTAGCCAGGAGAATCTGCAAGTAGCAAAGTTTCTTATAACTTGGGGAAAGATTAGTACAGTGCTAGATCTGCCTAATCTAGGCAAGTATCTTATAATAACTTGATTGTATGTTTTTATATGAGCTTATTGGGGTTAGAAATTACTGTAACAATTTTGTGTGTGTGTGTATGTGTATCTTTTCATGTATATGCTGAAGATACAAACTTACTTCCTCACACTTGTGCAATAAATACTTGACCAACTCAGCCATCTCCAAATCCCTCTATCATATTCTCTTGTAACACAGAAATTTCACAAGTCCAACCATTGCTGGGCACTATTCTTCAGTGTTTTACCTAGACAATCTCACTGAACCACATGGTGATACAAAGAGAGGGTTGGGTGTTATGATTAACCTACCCATCCATATTTGTAATTACAAACAATGACTATAAAATGCATGGGAAATATTTCTCTCAGCAAAGTGTTTGGTACATAAACATGCAATTCTAAGTGTAGATCATGAGTATACACTTAGAAAATAAGATGTGTCACTAAAGGAGGTAAGCTTGTAAGAGTGCTGATCTCAAAAGGTGGAGAATGATAAGGGAATGAGAAGGTAAGACATCCAATCCTTAGTCTCCAGGATGAACACAAATCCACATATTCACATGAGGACATATATAACAGTCCTCAGCCAGTGATGGATGAAGAGGAATCAATGAACAGTCAATAGAACTATGTAGAATAACTGAATAAATGTTTGAAAGTATGCTCTCTTGTCTTCTCTTTTGCAGAGATTTCAGCTCTTTTTGATTCCAGCACCTCTGTTACATACATGTTTCAAGAACCATATCCAGTAACAAAGAACACAAGCCTCTCATCTTCTGCTATCTACACAGATACAGCTCCATCCAAGGAAACCATCATGCTGAGTTTCGTGACAGCACAAGCCCCAACCCTCTTGCTCTACCTCAATTTCTCTTCTCAGAATTTTCTGGCTATTTTGCTCTCCAACAATGGTGAGTGTTGGTGGCATAAAGCCACAAGGTCAGCCATGCCTAGAGGAACAGTTTATGTTGTTCTGAGATACCCTGCAGAGACTTACTGCTGGACAGCATCACACTAAACTTCTTCCACCTCACCTTAATAGACATAATTGGTATTTTGGGCCTGTGCTAATTTGCCATTGAAGTCTAAACTCATTGGCTTTAATTTGTCTCAACTGTGCTATGGTAACTCTTTGTTATTTCTTCCATGGTGAAATCCATTAAGTATGAAAGTTCATAAGAAGACCTAAATTCCGTGGGATACTTGCTACATGTATTCTGTCATCTTTGCTGCCATGCTCCTCAGTGGGGCTTGTAATGCATAAACACTTGCTGTATATGGTCTCTGACTAGGTATTTGAGAGAAAGAGAGTGTGCAAGCTATAACTCTGTGGCACATGACCTCACTTTTGAGAGTCTGATTTTCTTAGAGGCATCAATTCTTTTTATCATGACTAACTACTAAATTGTGATATTTGCCTCTCAGAAATGGCAAAATCTGGAGTATTTTACTTGGCCAAATGGTACTAATACTTCACAAATAAGATTCTGTTATTTCTTTTCTTTCCTGGAATTATTAAAATTAGTTATGAAACTCATACATTCTTAGAGGGAATATCCCCTGACTTCACATAGATAAACTCAAGTGTCTTCTGAAGGCTGCAGTTCATTGTTATCTGGGATTCTTTGCTGGTAGAATTCTCGATAAAATAGAATTTGCAAAATAGAATTTACTTCTCACTTTATTTAGATGTCTGTAGTATGTAAGTTGTCATGATGATATTGCTGATTGTGAGCATTCAATAAAGATGTGAATACAAAGGGAAGATAGTGGATATAAGGTGATTAAAGAATGAACATAAACTATACCATATACAAAATAATGATGATAATCTCATATGAAGGCTGTTGGATGTTAAAAATGTCTTATGACTTTTTATTGCACTGTGCCAGGAGAAAACCACCTAATAGAGCCATAACCAAGTATACTACGAAGTCAGAATCTACCATATATAGTAATTGTTTGATAAATGAACAGAGGGAATAGACATATATCCCTATGGTATGATCTCAAAAACACTCTTCTGTAGTCAAGAATATGGTCCTATTCCTCTTGGAATATTCTTGAACCATGGCAGGATTCTAGACCAATATAGAGGGCAGAAAGAAGGCAGGGGCAGGCAGGCAGGCAGGCAAAAAGGAAGGGATAGAAAGAGAAGAACGAGAAGGAGGAGGAAAAAGTGGAGGAAAAAGAAGAGGAAGGGGAAAGGAAAAATGAATAAGGGGAAGAGGAATGCAAAGAGGAGGAAATAAAATAGGAGGGCTGATTTTTTTTTTAAGTCCATGGGCCATTTATTGGTCTACTTATCACTAGTTTAAAAGTATATGGCTGAAAGCATGCAAACAGTTCAAAATAATCAGGTTTGTCAATTATATGAGGCTGTCTTTGGATCCTGAAGCATGGCCAGTTCAAAAAGGTACATATAGGAGAGATGGCTAATGCATGGAACCACCAGGAATGTCTCCTAACATTGAGCCCAGTTATTTTACTTCTAACAAGCATCACCTTCTCCTGATATATTTGGACTGTATTAAGATGGTTACAGAGAGGATTACACTTGAAGTCTCTTTAGGGTAGGCCTTCACATATCTACATCAATCATAGCATACCTCTGATAATATGACTGCCAAGAATACTTGGCAGGTAATTATTTTAATGAACCCATACTGTGCTTAACACTCCTACTGATTCTGGTTAGTCATTGTTATTAAGATAACTACTTTGCCAAATTCTACAGTTGTAGGAACTGAGGCAGGAGGACATCATGATTCATAATATCACAGTATGTAACAGTCAGAACAGGACTTCAACCTCCTTTACCCAGCCCAGTAGCATAGTCAGTTATTTGTTTTTTGTTTGTTTATTTGATTATTTTTTTAACCTTCTGGTCAAATCTCACTGTAACTTCCATGTCTGCTGTCCAAGCCACTAAATGCTGGAATGATGGGATTTTAAACTTTGAAACACATAATTCTTTTAAATAATTGACTTTTCTTTAGATGATAATCATTCTTTAAATCCTTCCTTGCATATTTTCTTGTATTTTCCTTTCAAGAAATTCTTAAACTCCTTTTATTAGAAGCTTCACATGACTCTATAGATATTGTCATTTTAAAAACCCTAAGTTCAGGAAACAAGGAGATGCAAAGGTCCTACCTGTTGGTTGTGTATGTCTCAGGTTGGTAAAAACAATCAGATTTTGTGGTTAAGACAAATTCTGATCCAGGCTCAAAGTTTAATTTTTAGCTCTGTGTATATATAGGGGGAACACCCAAAGACCCATCCTTTGTTTGATTAGATTGATAGGAGCTCAAGAATGCCAGTTGCCTGTCTCTGGCCACCTCATAAGCATACCTTTTTCCCATTCAGACCAAAGCCATGAAAGACATATAAATATGCACTTAATGCATTTTTTCATAGAGATGAGTAATTGCCATGGTGAATAAGTGAGCTTGCTAAAGGTGATCCTGTGTAAAGCCAACCAATCTGCTTAAGATACAAAGTCAAAAGTAAAAAGAAACAAGATTAAGGTATTCAATTCAGCTGCTAATTAGCAAAGATCAGACACAAAGTTTGGCTACCAGGTGTATAGGAGGTGGCTTAGAGAATTTATAGAAAGCACTTACTTCTCTGGTAACAGTGGAGACTATGCTCCAAGTTAATTCAGCTGGCTGATAGGGATTTTGATCCCTATTCATAATTGGAATCATAATTAATAGAAGACTCAGGATCTGTGTACATTTGGTGGATCAATCTTTCAGGCAGCCATCGGGTTCCATCTTCTTTTTGTGAAAAAAAAAAAAAAAAAAAAAAACACAGACAGAACTTAACCGCCATATTAAAACAGGGTCAGGACCATTCCGTGTATTGGCTAAGGGGTCCTGCTATTTAACCATGGCATATGAGCTGGAAGTGACTGAATGCCAGTGGCAATTCACTGCAGACTGACTTTTAACATCAGTTTGCAAAAAAAAAAATTAAAACAAATAAGACAAAAGCAAGGTGTGCTTTTTGGTGGCCTTGGAGAGTATAACTCCCCCTGTTTTGTTTTTCAAAACCAGTTTTTCAGAGTGCAATGCACATGCTCAACAATACCTTGGCCTATTGGGGTATAAGAAATTCCAGTTTTGTGTTCAATACCAAATTCCTTAAAAAAATGATATAAAATTGTTTTCAACTTATGCCCATTATCTGTATTAATGATTTTAGGTAGTACTATAGCATTAAAGGCTTGTAAGCAATGATCAATTATATATGTAGAGGCTTCTCCCCTATGTAGAAAGGCAAAAAGGAATCCTGAACAAGTGTCAATAGAGACATGTATATATTTCAATTTTCCAAATTCTGCATAATGAGTTACATCCATTTGCCAAAATGATTGGGCATAGGCCTCATAGATTAACCTCTAAATGAGATAATGTAAGGCAGTTAGGACATTGTTTTACACTCATTCTAGCCTACTCTTTAGTGATCCTAAGTCAGGGCTTAAGGTATGACAAAGAAGATGGGATTTATTATGATTACATCTAGCCAATGCAACAGGATATGAAGCTAACACTACTTCTATTAACTTCTATTTCCAACAGTTGCACCTGGAAAGCCTGAAAAGGTGTCAATAGTCACATGTGCATGTTTTACTTTTCCAAAATCAGAAATATGAGTACCATTCATTTGCAAAAATTGATTAGCTATAAATACTTGAGGATTAACATCATTATATGGTACAGGTAGAAATTGAGGACACAGAACAAGTTGTTACAATTTGATGTGCATATTTTCTAGAAATACCAAATTATTATTTCAAGCCAATACTATTTTGGTGATGTAAAGAGTAAAATTGTATGGCCAGTTGTTCCTATGTAAGGCCTATAATCTGCCTGGGATAAAAATCTTCTGTGGCATTGCCTTACCAGGTCTTGTCCAGGTGTTCGAGTATGAGCTCTTAAATGTCCAAAGATAGTTTTTTAAAGGAACAGTACTTTCTCCTAACTTGAGTTGTATTTGCATAAGTGATTTTAAAATGTGAGAATGAACAGCATCTAAAAAAGTAAAAATTTCAAACAATTGCAAACCTCGAAATAATATTAGCTATCAGTATACAAATTGAAAGCTTGATTTTTCAACATTTTAAAAACAGAGGCTACAACATGTAAGTCAATTCTTTGTGCTGAATCAGGGGGAAACTCAATAGAATAAACATGAGATTCAATTACATATACTGTCTTCCCATTAGAAAAGCCATCTGTAAATACAGTAAGCATTTTCTCCTTTGGCTATATATGCAAAATTACAGGAAATACAAATGCATTCATAGAAGCAACTTGTAACAACTTGTCTTTTGGATAATGAGTATCAATTTTGCCTAAAAAGTTTTCCATGCAATAGGCAAAATATCAATATTCTGCAACAACCAATTTAATTTGTTTGAAACAAGAAATAAATGTTTCATCAGGTTCTTAAGACATACTTGCCAAAATACTTTCAAAATTCCATCCTACAATTCTTTATTGACACAGCAATAACTTCATAATAGGATGTTAAAACTTTACTTGGAGATGAAGAAAGATAAATCCAGATTAATGCTCCCTTTTGCCAAAGAATTGCCATGGGCACATAAATAACATAGACAGCCAACAATTGATTACAGTAGCTTCTTCTACTATCTGCACAACTATTCATCTCTCACCAGGTAATTTGCAACCCCCTTGAGATTATCAAACAAAGGATTAAGTCCTCCTGTGGTGAGAATAATGTGAGGTCTTTGCCAATTTACATCTCCTAGAAGCTTTTAAAAATAATTTGAAGTAAGCAAATCATCTTTTCTTTCAATTTTCTGTGCCCCAAATTTTAATATATAACTGAGGCTACAAATATTGAAAAAGATATTGCCTTTGAATCTTCTCTGGAGCAACAACTACTCCAAAATTTCCTTGTAGTAAAACAACTTCAGAGGGATCAGCTAATAAATACCCTCCATATAATAAATAATATATGCTGAAAGATTCAATGTCCTACTTTCTTTTATTGAAGCAGAGACTTTTTTTTTTTTTTTACAAAATACAAAGATATTAGCCATTCCTAGAGGCAAAATATTCCAATGATATTGCTTCATGGGCTTTTTAAAATTGCAAGCTCACTAAAAACAAACCTTTTACAATCATCAGGATACAAAGGAATAAAAAACAATCCTCCAAATGCATAACAATTCTATATGGAGCAAGCAGGCCAGATTGTAATGCCTCTACAAGTTACATGACATCATTAACCTTTCATAAATCTTAAGTTTGAACATTGTTTTGAACAACACTTGGATAAATCTGTAATAATGCTGTTTTGGCTTTGATATAAGGTCCTTAAAACTTCCATGGTCAGGGTTTGCAAGACAAAAGAAGTGTTACACAAGCTCTACTGAGATTTCTCTGAGGTTTGCCTAAACTCAAACATAAATACTTACAGTAATCTCCTACAAAGCAGCGGCCTCCTTCTGCTTGATATTTCTTTAATTTCAAATTTGGGCAAGTTAAAAATCTTGATTTGTTTTTCCCTGATGACTCAGGATGTTGAACATTTCTTTAGGTGCTTCTTAGCACCTAAATATGGTATTCCTCCATTGAAAATTGTATGTTTAGCTCGGTCTCATATTTTTAATAGGGATATTTGGTTCTCTGGAATTTAAGTTCTTGATTTTTCTTTCTTTCTTTCTTTCTTTCTTTTTCTTTTTCTTTCCTCTTTTTTTTTTTGGATATTAGCTGTCTATCAGATGTAGGATTTGTGAAGATCTTTTCCCAACCTGTTGTTAGCCATTTTGTCCTATTGACAGTGGCCTTTGCCTTACAGAAGATTTGCAATTTTATGAGGTCTTATTGCTGATTGTTGAAGTTATAGCATAAGGCATTGGTGTTCTGTTCAAGAAATTTTCCCCTGTGCCCATGTGTTTGAGGTTCTTCCACAGTTTCTTTGCTGTTAGTTTCAACGTATCTGATTTTATTTGGAAGTCCTTGGTTCACTTGGACTTGATCTTAGCACAAGGAGATAAGAATGGATAGAATTGGATTCTTGTACATGCTGCCTACCAGTTGACCAAACTCCATTTGTTGAAAATGCTGTCTTTTTTCCATTGGATGGTTTTAACTCCTTTGTAAAAGATCAAGTGACCATAAGTGTGGGTTCATTTCTGGGTCTTCAATTCTATTCCAGTGATCTACCTGCCTGTCTCTGGACCATTACAATGCACTTTTTATTCCTATTGTTCTGTAATATGCCTTGAGTTCAGGGATAGTGATTTCCCCAGGAGTTCTATTATTGTTGAAAATAGTTTTCAATATCTTGGGTTTTTTGTTATTCCAAATGAATTTGCAAATTGCTCTTTCTAACTCTATGAAGAATTGAGTTTGAATTTTAATGGGAATTGCATTGAATCTGTAGATTTCTTTCAGCAAGATAGCCATTTTTACTATATTAATCCTGCCAATCCATGAGCATGGGAGATCTTTCCTTTTTCTGAGATCTTCGATTTCTTTCTCCAGAGACTTGAAGTTCTTGTTATATGGATCTTTCACTTGCTTGGTGAGATTCACAACACAGAATTTTATATTATTTGTGATTATTTCATAGGGTGTTTTTTTTTCCTAATTTTATTTTCAGCCTCTTTATCTTTTGAGTAGAGAAATTCTACCAATTTGATTGAGTTATTTTTTTTCCCAGTCACATCGCTGAAGTTGTTTATCATGTTGAGGAGTTCTCTGGTGGGATTTTTGGGGTCACTTAGCTATACTATCTTATCATCTGAAAATAGTGATAATTTGACTTTTTCATTTCCAATTTGTATCCCTTTGACCTACTTTTGTATAGTCTAATTGCTATGGCTAGAACTACTGAATAGGTATGGGGAGAGTGTGCAGCCTTTCTTAATTCCTGATTTTAGTGGGATTGCTTCAAGTTTCTCTCCATTTAGTCTGATGTTGGTACAGGTTTGCTATATATTGTTTTTACTGTGCTTAACTATGCGCCTGCCTTGAATTCCAGATCTTTCCAAGACTTTTACCCTAAAAGCAAGTTGAATTTTGTCAAATGATTTCTCAGCATTTAATGAAATGATCAAGTGCTTTTGTTGTTGTTGTTGAGTTTTTTTTATACAGTACACGAAGTTGGTAGATTTCCATACGTGAATCCCTGAGATGAAGGCTACTTGATCATGATGGATGATCATTTTGATGTGTTCTTGGAATCAGTTGGCAAGAATTTTATTGAGTATTTTTGCATTGATATTCATATGTCAAATTGGTCTGAAATACTCTGTCTTTTATGAGAGTTTATGAGGTTTAGTTATGAGAGTATTTGTGGCTTTATAGAATGAATTGGGTAGTGTTACTTCCGTTTCTGCTTTCGTTGTGGATTAATTTGTGAGTATTGGTATTAGGTCATCTTTGAAGGTCTTATGGAATTCTGCATTAAACCCATCTGATCCTGGCTTTTTTTTTTTTTTTTTTTTTTTGGTTGGGAAACTATTAATGACTGCTTCTATTTCTTTAGGGGTTATGGGACTGTTTAGATGCTTTACCTGATCCAGAATTAACTTTTGTTCCTACTATCTGTCTAGAAAACTGTCCATTTCATCCAGATTTTCCAGTTTTCTTGAGTATAGGCTTTTATAGTAGGATCTGATGATTTTTTTTTTTAATTTCCTAAGTTTCTATTGTTATATTTGCCTATTCATTTCTGATTTTGTTAATTTGGGTACTTTCTCTGTGGCCTCAGGTTAGTCTGGCTAAGGGTTTATCTATTTTATTGATTTTTCTCAAAGATTCAACTCCTGGATTTGTTTGTTAGTTTGTTTGTTTGATTCTTTGTCTAATTCTTTTTGTTTCTATTTGGTTGATTTCAGCCCTGAGTTTGATTTTTTCCTGCTGTCTACTCCTCTCGTGTGTATTTGATTCATTTTGTTCTATAGCTTTTAGATGTGCTTTCAAGCTGCTAGTGTATGCTCTCTCCGGTTTCTGTTTGAAGGCATTCAGAGCTATGTTTTCTCTTAGCACTGCTTTTCATTGTGTTCTATAAGTTTAGGCATGTTGTGGTTTCATTTTAAATTCTAAAAAGTCTTTAATTTCTTTCTTTATTTCTTGACGATGTTAACGTTGAGTAGAGCATTGTTCAGCTTCCATGGGTATATGGATTTTCTGCTGTTTCTATTGGTGAACCTTTGTACAGTTATTGGAGCAAAAGTGCTGATCTCACCTCTGTGGTTAGCAGTATTAACACTCCTAGTAGACCAGGTTTCTCCCAGTGACATTTGTTTGTGGAGGTCTGTGGGCCAACCTTAGCTCTGAGTGCAGATGGAGACCAGAAGGTCAAGTAAGCTTTTAACTGGTCTCTTAATTTTAATTGCCATTGAAAGAAACAATGTAAATTAAGAGATGCACAAATAAAGCCAACAATCTATACTGAAATGCATTCAGTACACAGCATTGAAATGATGCTCCCATATCACCTTCACTTTGTGTTTGCTCAGCTGCCTCTGGCACTGAGTGATTTGTGTGCCTTTACTAAAGCATTTGTCTTTTATCAAAATTCTTCTGAGCTCAAAAATTTATGAGGTTCAAGCTCTGAATTTCTGATTGCCCACACTGCAGAAAATTATAATTGTGCTTTAAGATACTATATATTATATATGTCCTTGCTCAAGAGAAAAAGAAATAAGAAAAGACCAAGACAAGAAATGTCTGCAGTATGTGAAGCCTAAGAGTTTTCCCATATCGTCAAGTTGACAGTAGGATGTCCTCATTCTCACTGCTTTTTCTCTCTGAAGTACTTCAGAGGAAACTTGCCTTTTGTTACTCACATGGTGGACCCCAATATATCCTTGAGTTCCTGTGGGCCAAAGAAATTCTGAAGCACAGAGTTGGAGAAGCATGTCCCAGGATGTTTGGTTTGGTTTGATTTGGTTTTTGGCCTCACTCAGCCTTGACTACGTTTCAGTCTCTGGGATTGTTCTGTCTAATGCTAGTTTCCATGTTAGACTTGAGTGTATCATTGGACATATGCAAGTGCTTTAAATAAATTCTTCATTTTCTTCCATAATCCATCTCATAATAATGTTTCTCTGATACATGTGAACTTTCAATAATGGCTGTATGTGCTCCTCAGGCATATGACCTGTCCAGTATTATATAGTTAATCCAAAGTGCTAAGCAGTGGGTCTGATCAGGTTTGTAAAGATATGTGGATAGAATGACATGCTTACACTATTTATCATTTCTCTTTTTGTTGTTGTTGTTGGAATGAACACTTTTTAATTTTTTTTTTTTCGGTTTGCTCCTAAGTATCTAAATATTATTATGAACAGAGTTTTGACCCTACGTCCCAGCCTGGTTGTTGAAGTCCTGATTTCTCCCTCTTCAGTTAAAGTTAGATTTGGAATTATAGAATGATTGGATCAAATGAGTTGAGGGACTTTAGAGCTCCGATTTCCCCTCTCCCCCCCCAAAAAAAAGCCACTGGAGGAGGACTTTATCATTCCTTTTCATCTGACATGTAGGAACAAAGTTGGCAAGTCAGCTTCATCCCAAAAATATGAGATTACTTTCTAGGAGGAAAGACTTAACTGCTCAAACTTGAATTTCCTGCTCTTGGAAGTATAAGAAAAAAAAGTCCCATAGTTAGGTCAAGGATTATTCAGTATGTGATATTTTAACAAATTGAGTAAAGACAAAATCAAATCATATGCCTGTTTGTATCTCCTAGACAGTAATTTACAAAGCATTTCATTATTGATAGCAGTAATAATATGATATTATTAGCTTAATTTTGGGTTATCAGACCAACTCTGCATTGGATATTAAAGTATAATTAAAAGACAAAATGGAAGCTGCACAGAGCCTAGAGGGTGAACACTTCACAGGCAGGAAGTTAATTACAGATGATGAAAAATAAAGCTATGAGTATTGTCATATTAGGTGGCTACCATTGCATAAGGGAAAGCAGGTTAATCTACACACAAGAATGAAACCAAGAATATTTAAGAATGGTTTAATTTCTAATGCATTGTGTAATATACCCTATAATGAGAGGAAAGGGGATCATCAGAAATGATGAAAACTGAAGAGAGAGTGTACATGAAGGTCTAAAACAGAGTTTTGTGCACTGCTAGGCCATACCCTTTAATCTCAAGTCAGAAGATAAACATGGTGTAAACTCTCTGTAAGTTTCAGTCATGATGAATGTGGAGCTACTTGCCTTGACAAACCATCATCAAAGGAAACCAAAATAAGTAATGTAGAAATTCTTTTATTATTATTATTTTTTATTAGATATATTCATTATTTGTATTTTAAATGATTTCCCCTTTCCTAGTCCCCCCCACACATACTCCAGAAAATTCCATAAGCCATCTCCCCTCCCCCTGTTCCCCAATCAACCCTCTCCTGCTTCCCTGTCCTGGTATTCCCCAACATTGCTGCCTCCTATCAGATCACTATGGAGTAAAGGCGTTCTTCACTAACAACAAAAACAACAGAAAGCCCACAAACACATAGAAGCTGAACAATGCTCTACTCAATGATACCTTGGTGAAGGAAGAAATAAGGAAATAAATCAAAAACTTTTTAGAATTTAATGATAATGAATGTAAAAATTCTAAATCATTCCTGTAAGTCTCTATACAAGGACTACGACTCAAAGGCTTACATAGAAAAGAATCTAATAAAATATTAGATATAATTAACTCTACAGACCCATACTAAGGAGAGTTTTGTCTGTGTGAGCTGCAGGGAAAAATGCTTCTTTTTAGCTAACTTAATGGGGGAACTCATTTCATTGTCCTCATTTGAAGACAAGGTATTCTAATCAAGTGCTGGCAGACAGAGCTATTACCTAGTGAGGGCTCTCATGTTAGGTTGAGTACATTTTCTACTTAAGCTTATGTGTTTACATCATAGGAAGATGGAAAAGGAGAGGGATTAAGTGCTAAAGAGCAGGCAAGGGTGTGTGTGTGTGTGTGTGTGTGTATGTGTGTTTGTGTGTGTGAGCATGTGTGCAAGTGTAGAGAGAAAGAGATTTCTGACTCATCTTCTCTTCTTTGAAGGATAGAAATCCTGTAAGATCAAGGACTGTCTTTTAAGACATCATTTTGTTACTCTGGTTATTAGTATTGCTTTTTGACGATTTTAGTTTCTTTCATAAACATAGTCAAGAATAGACTCAAAAAGAAACTCAAGGATAACCTATTTAGAGTTTAAAACAAAACTCCAAAGTAGGTAAATTAACTCTCTGCAGCTTCACAGAGGACAGAGAAACTGAAGAGCAGAGAAATCCATATAGTTAGAGGTAGGAGTAGAGATTGGTAACTAGGCAAATGGAGAAAAGGAAAGAATGTCAGAATTTCAGAAAAACCACAAGAGAGCTCTTCCTAGCATCTAAAGATAAGAAAGATGGAGATTACATTGCTCAGAAAGGAGGGCATATTCAACAGAACCTCATGCCAGTTTTGGAGATATACTGAAGAATGCTTGGGTAGAAATATGCTTTATGTTATTAAAGGAAAAATTATTCTTTAGCTTGGCTTAATGTGAACCAGCATTCCTGAAGGGTGGTCCTTTGGACAGGTGCTTAGCCATCCCAGTTTGATGGGGGGATGTAATAGTATGTCTCCACACACAGGTAGTTTCTATTCCTAGTGTTAACATTTGATCTTAACTATCTTCTTGAAATGTAGGTACATTGAATGACAAACTTCAACATACACATTTTATTGATAATATCTAAAATGTACTAGATACTCATCAATGGATATGTAATAGAAAAATGAATATAGTATTACTGATTTTCAGAAAATTTATGAAGTAAAAATCTATGTTTGATTATTTTTTTATCTTAAGTGTATTTATTTATTTATTTTTTTAATTTTATTTTATTTTCTAAGTTTTTTTTATTTACATTCAAAATCATTTCCCCTTTCCCGTTTCCTCCCTCCCCAAAAGACCCTTAAGCCCCCTTCCCTCCCTCTTTTCCCCATTCAACCCCCTCTCGCTTCTCTGTCTTGGCATTCCCCTACATCCAGTCTTTCCAGGACCAGGGGTCTCTCCTTCCATCTTCTTGGAAATCTATTGATATGCGAATTGTGTCTAGGATATTCCGAGATTCCGGGTTAATATCCCCTTATCTGTGACTGCATACCATGTGTGTTCTTTTGTGATTGGGTTACCTCACTAAGGATGATATTTTCAAGTTCTGACCATTTGCCTAAGAATTTCGTGAATTCATTGTTTTTAATTGCAGAGTAGTATTCTATTGTGTAAACATACCACATCTTCTGAATCCATTCCTCCGTTGAGGGACATCTGGGTTC
Source organism: Tokudaia muenninki (assembly GCA_036184385.1). NCBI lineage: Eukaryota > Metazoa > Chordata > Mammalia > Rodentia > Muridae > Tokudaia > Tokudaia muenninki. The sequence goes on from BTHS01000003.1 coordinate 87,504,320, forward strand.
TTTCCAGCTTCTGGCTATTATAAATAAGGCTGCTATGAACATAGTGGAGCATGTGTCCTTATTGCATGCAGGAAAAGCCTCTGGGTATATGCCCAGGAGTGGTATAGCTGGTACAACCACTCTGGAAAGCAGTCTGGCGTTTCCTCAGAAAACTGGGCATGACACTCTCGGAGGATCCAGCTATACCACTCCTGGGCATATACCCAGAGGCTTTACCTGCATGATTATTTTAATAATAACATCATTGAGGAAAATAGCTTAGCTCCCAGAATGCTCTCTTGTTGAAATATGTATTCTGTCTCTAGTAAGACTCATACAACTAGCAAGTGTAGGAAGTCTCTAGAGTCCAGGAGCAGATTTTGTAAGGAAACATGGTTTAGCCTCTTGATGCCCACAGAGCCAATTAAAAAAAAAAGATAAAAGTGTGAAGTGTCAAAATAAACACACATATTTCATCTCAAAGGGAATATGATATATATTATTCTAGAGCTAGTTATAAGTGACCAAGGTTACAGAAAACAGTACTCAGAGAACCTAGATTTGGTGTACCTCAAATCTTGTGTTTCAATATGGTAACAGTTTGATGAAATGTTTATGGTAACAGAACAAAGAAAATCATGAATGAAAGCCTTTCTTGAATACATTTGGGTACTATTACGTAGCATTGTTAAAGAGATATTATCTGAGGACCTTCAGTCTTCTTGTTGGTGAGAAGGTCATGACCTCTTAAGTTAATATCCCAAAAAGTTTCATTTGTCAGTCATAAAGATGTTAACTCATACACAATGACTGTTGACTATGGTCTATGACAAAGAGTAAAAAGTTTGAGAAGATCTGATTCATTTAAGAAAATTTTTCTACAGAGGAAAGGTGTATCATTCCATCTAGCAATTCTCCAATCAGTGCCGGCCCAACAAAAGTAAAGGTTTTGGGGGATTGACATATATACTCAGGTTTCAGGTCAGAATCCCTTGTTCAAACAACTGGCAGAAATGATCGAGTTAAGGCAGAGAATTTAGTGTTAGAATTTAGTGTTAAACTTTCCTGCCCCTGGTTTTCTAAAGGGAATCAGAATGACTTGAAAATTTTGGCTGCCTCCTTACAAGTTTCTCCAGACAGGCTTAGCTAAAAGATGGACAATCTGAAGGTGAATGTACAACCACTTATAGAGCAACACTGTCCCCAAGTCTCTAAGTGTCTAGGAGATAATAGTGTCACAGATTGCAGTGGACTGAGGAGAGAATATGCTACCTTCATGGCCTGAGAATGATCAAAGGCTTCTGAACAAATGTGGTCATGGGCAGCAGAGGCTGAACTGAACATAGTGGTTCCACAAAGTATTCTCTTTAGATCCAGTTGGCCACCTGTGGTGTGTGTGTAGAGGTGAAGTTTCTGGCTCTGTCTATTGACCAGATATTCTTTGGCTGTATTTTCTAAAAGCCTCTGGATCTTCTCACTTTTTACTTTCCCAGTTCAAACAACAGTCAAAAAATTATCTTAGTACTGTGCAATTCTTTTGGTTTTTCAAGCAAGTTTGCTTTCTTACCAGTATAGTTTGAGCCTCTAAGTTTTATCTTTCCTTGTGATGCTTATTTGTTGGAAAGGGGAGAGAGGCATGCTTGAGGCACCCAATATTTCATGTGTAGATTTAGGGTAATTGTGTTGGTCAGTGGTCTCACAGCAGGTTTTGGGAACTAGTGAGAAACTGTTTACAAAGTGTTTGTGGAACTCAGGTTAAAGATGTGGGACAAATACATAACAAGGTTATTTCACAGTGCAACATAGAGCTGGTTTTAAATGCCACAAAGGAGATATTTGGGGATTACATATTTAAATTTTGGGATAGACCTCAAATTAGAGGTTTAGAGATTAAGAAAATATTTATCATCCATGTGAAGAAAGCCTTTCTCAGATAAAAGGAATGCTGTTTTTCTCCTTGCTGCACTTGACCAGAAAATACATCTTGAGATGGAAAAGAACTTCTACTTTCTTCTATGCACTTCATTTTCTATTTTTGTGGTAAGAAAGTTTTAAGTGGTTCATAATTTCTTTGGCTCCTCAGTGCTTTAGCATATAGCTGTCTGTGTTCTGTCCACTTCACTCTGTGAATATGATGTGTTTATCTCCTGTGATAGGCCATTTATCTCCTAGGTTTGTTTGAGAATTCATTGAGTTGCTTGATGTGGAACAGTTTGTTTGATTGCTTGTACCCAACTCTATCTCTGGTGAAACTGATTGTGTTGGTCTAGGTTTAGACTGAGTGTTTCTAGGCCTCTTATTCAAGAATGAAATAAAAACACAAAGAGATTGTAAAGTATGGAAGGAAACTGGCCAAAAATAAAGCAGTGGTACTCATTAGAAAGAAGCGAATGGACAAACTTGATAGAGGACATGTAAGGGAAGATTCTCAAGCATCCCTGGTAGGTCTCTGGGATCTCCTTTTGTTCAGCTTAAGAAAAAAAAAAAAGAAGAGGATAGGGTAGTTTCTAAGTGGCATAGTTTGGTGGGTTTTATTTTGATAAATATATTAAATTTTATAATCATTTTTCTACTCTGATTGTCAGTTCCCATAATGCATCTGATTTTAATCATATGCTTGCATGGTTATATATAAGCAGAGAATAGAAAAATAAAAGTTTCTCCATAGAACGTTACTTGACAAGAGTTTTGCGGTATTACATATAAACACAAAACAATTTCAGACCAGATTAGAGAATGTGATTGAAGAGAATCTTTCTAAGTTTAATCATCCTTAGGTGGCAGAAAGCTTATCCTATTGGTTAGAATGTGGTAACCATGCATCTGGATGCAGGTAGGGTCTGAAGCTATTGACTAATTGCTGTGCTAACTGCTCAGTGTTGGGAGAGAGTATACATAGTATCTGCGTGTAAATGTCTCTAGCTGCTATGTGTATTAACATTAGAAGAATGGTGTACTTAGTCAGAGCCAAACCAGGTTTCTGGCTGCAAAAGTAGTCCTTATATTTCCTTATATTACTGCCTTACTTAAGAGACCTTTCTTTTTAAAAGAGGGTTCAGTTTGAAACTGTGGATGAGAAGTTTACAGACAATAATGAAAATGGATTGCACAATCATTCTCTTGCTGTTAGTTTTGATGAAAGTTTACCCTCTCAATGTATGTTAAAGATTCATGGGGAAAAATTGCTGTAAGAGATACAGGTATGGGATATGGATCAGTTGATAAAGTACTTGCTGTTCAAGAATGAAGTTCTGAGTTCCAATTCCCAGAACTCACATAAAATCACTTATACTAGCATGAGCATGGGACTTTAGTTCCAGTGAAACTATGATGAGATGGGAGTTGGACACAGAAGAGTCCCTGTAATCTCACAGACATGCTTAACCAATAAATGCATCACAGAAGAAGAGATCCTGTCTCAAAGAATGTGGAGGGTGAGACCCATAACTGAGGATGTCCTCTGACTTTTCATGTCTATTGTGGTATGCACATGTTTACATCTGCAGACACATGGGTAATCACATACAAACCTTCACAGACTTATGAAACGTTTTAAAAATTGAGGTAACTTGAAATCTATGAAATATACTACACTATAGAAAAAAAGAGAAAGTAAAGAATATCCTCTTTACTTTCAGTTTTGTGTCTATGTTTGCATTCTCCTTTTTGGATGGGCCTGAAAAAAGATGAAGATTACATTGAGCATTCAAATAAATCTTTAAAATGAAAGCAGTACAATAAAACTCAAACAACACGCAGATTTCTTCTTTTAAGGTCCAGACTCTCATCTCTCCCAAGAATAAATAAATAAGCCTGGGTATCTTGGAACATAGACCACTGACAGTTGTCAGGCTTCTCAATAAATTGCCAATGAAAATCTAAATCCTTGAAAATTGAGAGATAAATTAGCACACTGCCAATGCTACTGAAAAATGCAGTGCTTGTTTTGTGGCTGAACTACTTTTTGATAAAGTAATAATCTTTCCTTAATCTCTCTCCAGCTTTAAATAATAGCCCATCTCTGTGCTCAAAGTTTAATTTAGATGGTTGCCTCTTTTTTACAAATATATTTCATGGAGTCTGGAATATAATTTCATGCTGAAAACTGAAGCTTTTGTCCTGGCAGAGTGGGCCAAAGGTAACAAATCAAGGACAGCATGAGAAAGAATAGAAATGGGCTATTGGAAACTTATTTCCACGAGTAAGTCAGCTTCTCCTGCCTGCATGTGTACTGCATTAGGCACGCTTTCCTGCTAATTGCCTTTGTTGTAAGGATATTGACTTATAGCAACACTATATACTAACTCTCATTGCCCCAAGTTCATGTATGAAAAATGCATGCTTAAAAGTAGCATCCCTAAACAGCTTCTTACCCAGCTCTCTTTCTCTTATCTTCTCCTCTGTGAGTAGTGTCCTAAACTGCCCAACCTCATTTTCTACCACTGCTTTTCTATTTTTCAGTATGATTAATAAACAAAGGATTCACAGGGATATGGGGAAATAGAAGATTATAAAACCAAAACCTGTTATTGGCATGGTCTATGTTTGTCAGGTTGGTCAGTCTATAGAATGCATTATTTAGAAAGGACAATAATCAATCTGTCAAGTATCTGTTATGGTGTCACAGAGTTGGTATGTAAATGGTGTCGCATTATATTTTTCTGAGAAGACAAACATATTTTCATTCCAGGTGGGAACCAACAAACCAAAGTACAATTGCCTCAAAATCCATCTTAATGGATCAATGACTTTTTAAGACTTGCTTACAAAGTACAGGTAAAAGATTCCTGGCAGAAGCATGAATAACCCCTAAACAGTTGCATCACCATAAAGTCCCACCACAAAATTGTTGCTTCAGCACAAAGTCACAATCCACCATAAATGACAACTTCAAGGAAACTACATTATGGAGTCTTGCTTTTAATTCATTTTTCTGTTTGTGTATAATCTAGCACCTCCCACCTTTACTCACAGCTGCATAAAGGCAAAGGAACAAGAGATAAAATCTTCGGTGAGAGGTTTTTTTTTTAACTCTCTAGTCCTCCATATGCTAGGAAGTGTCAGTAACTCCATTACCATTATCATGGACCTAATTGCCACTGGATTGTCCTACTGTAGTGACTATCAATACTAGCTGATTCTATAATAGCATCTTGTCATGAGTGGAGTTACAAGTGCTCAGTCTTGATTAGCAACTTCTATTCTGACTAGCAAATCATATTCTGACTAGCATTCACATTGCTGGAAGGTACTCAACATGTTACTGGATGATAATGATATCATCAATATCTTTTTCACAGAGGTATGCTAGCACATATAATATTTAACTTGATGGAAACACATTTCTGGGCATGAATGTGAGAAACTTTCTACACTAGGTAAATGATTTGGGGAAACTCATCCTAAATATGGCTAGCACCACTCATGTGCTTTCTACACAACTAAGAAAGAAACTAAGCACAAATATCACCTTTCTGGTTGAGGACACAGGTATGAGCAGCTTTGGTGTCATGAATCCCCTATTATGATGGGAGTCCATTTTACCTGAGGGATAAAAATATTCTTTCTTTAGTTTTTTTTTTTTTGGGGGGGGTCATTCAGAAATTTTGTTCTCTTCAATGAGGAAGTTAACTTATACTACATCTTAGCAAACTTTTCCTGGATTTGTGGATGCTACATGAATGAAATCCAGACATCCTTTTGTCTGTGGACTCAAGGAATCCTCTGCTGAGAATGTTGTCTCAAACTCCCTTAAGTTGCTGGTACAACTCTTGTTCCTTGGTCTTAAAACCAGTGTTGTTGGTAGGCAGAAATATTATAAGAGCCAGAGGTGGTGGTTGACTCCAAGGAAACACCAAAAGAGATACACATATCAACACATGTCTCAGAGAATTCAATCTCCTACCAGCCTAAAATCATATTCTGACTAGCATTCACATTGCTGGAAGGAACTCAACATGTTACTGGATGATAATGATATCATCAATACCTTTTTCACAGAGGTATGCTAACACATATAATATTTAAACAGGTTCAAACCAGAAAATAAATAAATAAATAAATAAATAAGGACAGAAAGAGAAAAGTGGATATCAAGTTTCAGCCATAACAAAGAAGTTATTTACAATTGAAGCATTTTTGTGAAAAGGAAAATCAATTTTCTCTTATGGATTGTCACTGGGTATGTCAACCATATTCAGAGTAGATTTCTTTATTGTTATGTGAAATATTTAAAAACGCAATCCATACCATGCTGGCAGGCCCCAGGAGGCTGGCCTGCCAGGCACAGGAGGACAGGACTGGCATGTTCTCATCTAGTGGAGATTCTCTAACTCAGTGTTCTGAAATCTCTTCACTCAGCTTACTAAGTTCTCACTAGTGGGTCATTACCATGCCTGCCCTACGCTTCAAAATTCCCACAGACTTTTGGGATGTGCTTCTTGCAAATCCATGCTTTGCCACTGTACCTTTCTCTCTGGAAATCAGTTGAGTTACTGTGTGAAGGAAAAGACTACTCAAACTTAGTTCAAATTCAATGGTAATGCAATTTCTGGGCACAACTAACATCCTAATTTATAAACCCTTAGAAGTTAAATCCTCTGGTAGCAGATCCAAATGAATCAGCCACCTGAAACAGGGTCTCTGCTGTCTACATTTTCACCTTATTTCCTATCCTCCAGTACCCTCTATTCTGCTCCACTGTCCCACTGTCTGACCCAGAAGTACTACTTACTCACCCAGTGATTGGTTTCTTTATTCATTTGAAGGGTCATGTGAAGTCCAGAGTACAGGATTCACTCCTTGTTCTAGGCAGCATCTCTTGGGGAAGCTGAATTAGCATCAAAATAAAAACAGCACCAGGACTATCCACAATACTTCCTATTTTCTTTCAGATTAAAAGACTCTTAGAGACACAGAAGACCACATACTGTATGTAAAGACTACATACTGATCAAAGGAAAAATCCACCAAGAAGAACTCTCAATTCTGAATATCTATGCTCCAAATGCAAGGGCACCCTCATTCATAAAAGAAACTTTACTAAAGCTCAAAGCACACATCACACCTCACACAATAATAGTGGGTGACTTCAACACCACGCTCTCTGAAATGGATCGTTCAGTAAAGCAGAAACAAAACAGGGAGACAGTGAATCTAATTGAAGCCTTGGACCAAATAGAACTAACATATATATAACACTTCATCCTAAAGCAAAAGAATATAGTTCTTCTCAGCAACTCATGGTACATTCTCCAAAATCGACCATATAATTGGTCACAAAACAGACCTCAACAGATATAAGAAGATTGAATTTATCCCATGCCTCATATCAGATCACTATGGAATAAGGATGGTCTTCAATAGCAACAAAAACAACAGAAAGCCCACATACACATGGAAGCTGAATAATGCTCTACTCAATGATACCTTGGTCAAGGAGGAAATAAAGAAAGAAATCAAAGACTTTTTAAAATTTAATGAAAATGAAGGCACAATATACCCTCATTTTTGGGACACAATGAAAGCAGTGCTAAGAGGAAAATTCAGAGCCATGAGTGACACCAAAAAGAAATGGGAGACAGCATACAGAAGCAGCTTAATGGCACACCTGAAAGCCCTGGAACAGAAAGAAGCAAATACACCCAAAAGGAGTAGAAGGCAGGAAATCATCAAACTCAGGGCTGAAATCAATCAAGTAGAAACAAATAAAACCATACAAAGAATCAACAAAATCAGGAGTTGGTTCTTTGAGAAAATCAACAAGATAGATAAGCCCTTAGCCAGACTAGCCAGAGGGCACAGAGACAATATCCAAATTAACAAAATCAGAAACGAAAAGGGAGATATAACAACAGAAATGGAGGAAAGTCAAAAAATCATCAGATCCTACTACAAAAGCCTGTATTCAACACAACTAAAAAATCTGGAGGAAATGGACAATTTCCTAGACAGATACCAAATACCAAAATTAAATCAGGATCAAATAGACCATCTAAACCATCCTATAACCCCTGAAATAAATAGAAGTGGTCATTGGAAGTCTTTCAACCAAAAAAAGCAAAGGTCCAGATGGTTTTAGTGAAGAATTCTATCAGACCTTCAAAGAAGACCTAACACCAATACCCTTCAAACTATTCCACAAAATAGAAACAGAAGGAACACTACCCAATTCATTCTATGAAGCCACAATTACGCTAATACCAAAATCACACAAAGATCCGACAAAGAAAGAGTATCTCAGGCCAATTTCTCTCATGAATATCGATGCAAAAATACTCAATAAAATTCTTGCCAACCGAATCCAAGAACACATCAAAACGATCATTCACCATGATCAAGTAGACTTCATCCCAGGGATGCAGGGATGGTTCAGTATAAGGAAATCCATCAATGTAATCCACTATATAAATAATCTCAAAGAAAAAACCACATGGTCATTTCATTAGATGCTGAGAAAGCATTTGATAAAATTCAGCATCTTTTCATGTTAAAGGTCTTGAAAAGATCAGGAATTCGAGGCCCATATCTAAACATAGTAAAAGCAATTTACAGCAAACCAGTAGCCAACATCAATCTAAATGGAGAGAAACTTGAAGCAATCCCACTAAAATCATAGTCTAGACAAGGCTGCCCTCTCTCTACATATATTTTCAACAAAGTACTTGAAGTTCTAGCTAGAGAAATTAGACAACAAAAGGAGGTCAAAGGGATACAAATTGGAAAGGAAGAAGTCAAACTATCACTATTTGCAGACGATATGATAGTATACTTAGGCGACCCAAAGAACTTCACCAGAGAAATCCTACAGCTGATAAACAACTTCAGCAAAGTGGCCAGATATAAAATCAACTCAAGCAAGTCATTAGCCTTCCTATACTCAAAGGATAAGCAGGCTGAGAAAGAAATAAGAGAAATGATACCCTTCACGATAGCCACAAACAATATAAAGAATCTTGGTGTGAATCTAAACAAACAAGTGAAAGATCTATATGACAAGAACTTCAAGCCTCTGAAGAAAGAAATTGAAGTAGACCTCAGAAGATGGAAAAATCTTCCATGCTCATGGATTGGCAGGATGAATGTATTAAAAATGACGATCTTGCCAAATGCAATTTACAGATTCAATGCAATCCCCATCAAAATCCCAACTCAATTTTTCATAGTGTTAGAAAGAGCAATTAAACGGGTAAGGGGAAATGATTTTGAATGTAAATAAAAAAAAAACTTAGAAAATAAAATAATAAAAAAAACACACACACAAAAAGAAAGAGCAATTAAAAAATTCATCTGGAATAACAGATAATTCAGGATATCTAAAACTATTCTCAAGAGTAAAAGAACTTCTTGTGGAATCAATATCCCGGACCTCAATTAGTACTACAGAGCAATAGTAATAAACACTGCATGGTATTGGTACAGTGACAGGCATGTAGATCAATGGAACAGAGTTGAAGACCCAGAAATGAATACACACTCCTATGGTCACTTGATCTTTGACAAAGGAGATAAAACCATAAAGTGGAAAAAAGATAGCCTTTTCAACAAATAATGCTGGTTCAACTGGAGGGCAACATGCAGAAGAATGCAAATTGACCGATTCTTATCTCCTTGCACTAAGCTCAATTCCAAGTGGATCAAAGACCTCCACATAAAACCAGACACACTGAAACTAATAGAAAGGAAACTAGGGAAGAACCTTGAACATTTGGGCACAGGGGAGAATTTCCTGAATAGAACTCCAAGAGCTTATGCTCTAAGATCAAGAATTGACAAATGGGACCGCATAAAATTACAAAGTTTCTGTAAGGCAAAAGAAACTGTCAAAAAGACAAAGTGGTAGCCAACAAACTGTGAAAATATCTTTAGCAACCCTACATCCAACAAAGGGCTAATATCCAATATATACAAAGAACTCAAGAAGTTAGACTCCAGAGAGGCAAGTAACCCTATTAACCCAGAATCTCGGAATACCCTAGACACAATTCGCATATGAATAGATTTCTAAGAAGATGGAAGGAGAGACCCCTGGTCCTGGAAAGACTGGATGTAGGGGAACTCCAGGACAGTGAAGCGAGAGGGTGTTGAATGGGGAAAAGAGGGAGGGAAGGGGGCTTATGGGAATTTCGGGGAGGGAGGAAACGGGAAAGGGGAAATAATTTTGAATGTAAATAAAAAAAAAACTTAGAAAATAAAATTAAAAAAAAATAATTAAAACATATTGTTTTAAAAAAAATGGGGTACAGAGCTAAACAAAGAGTTCTCACCTGAAGAATATCTAATGGCTGTGAAGCACCTAAAGAGATGTTCATCATCCTTAGTTATTAGGGAAATGCAAATCAAAACAACCCTGAGATTCCATCTCACACCAGTCAGAATGGCTAAGATCAAAAACACAGGAGACAGCAGTTGTTGGCTAGGATGTGGAGAAAGAGGAACACTCCTCCACTGCTTGTGGGATTGCAAGCTAGTACAACCACTCTGGAAAGTAGTCTGGTGTTTCCTCAGAAAACTGGGCATGACACTCCCAGAGGATCCTGTTATACCACTCCTGGGCGTATACCCAGAGGATTTCCCTACATGCAATAAGGACACATGCTCCACAATGTTCATAGCAGCCTTATTTATAATAGCCAGAAGCTGGAAAGAACCCAGATGTCCCTCAATGGAGAAATGGATTCAGAAGATGTGGTATATTTACACAATGGAATACTACTCTGCAACTAAAAACAATGAATTCATGAAATTACTATGCAAATGGTCAGAACTTGAAAATATCATCCTTAGTGAGGTAACCCAATCACAAAAGAACACACATGGTATGCAGTCATTGATAACCCAGAATCTCGGAATATCCTAGACACAATTCGCATATCAATAGATTTCCAAGAAGATGGAAGGAGAGACCCCTGGTCCTGGAAAGTCTGGATGTAGGGGAATGCCAGGACAGAGAAGGGAGAGGGGGTTGAATGGGGAAAAGAGGGAGGGAAGGGGGCTTATGGGACTTTCGGGGAGGGAGGACATGGGAAATGGAAAATGATTTGGAATGTAAATAAAAAAACTTAGAAAATAAGAAAAAAGACTCTTGATGTACAGTTTATCAACACAAAATAGACATTTTGTTTGTGTGTCTGTCCGCGTGTGTTTGTTTCTATGTATTTTACGTGCTTTTTAATTTACTTAGTTAAATTTTAGTCCTCCTCTTTTTCAGTTTGTCTGTTTTTATTTTTCTTTTCTTTATTCCTTAAGAGAAAGAGAGAGGAAAGGATGAATGTGGAAAAATAGAGAGGTTGGGAGGCTCTGAAAAATATTTAGTGAGAGGAATAAATATAATATAATTATATAAAGAAATAGTAAAAATTTACAAATAAATTTTTTAAATAAAATCCTGTAGGGCATTCTGGCCTTCATGTAATACCAGCACTTGGGAAGCTGAGAAAGGATGCCCAGAGTAGGCTGGTTAAATAAAATAGTTTCATCAAGAAACTTTCTCTCTTCAATAACATGGGGAGTTTGATTGAAGAAGAGGTCAGTTATCAACCTCTGACCTCAACATGCATACACATCCATCAACTCCCAAATGTCAAACCTCATACATATGAGCATCCATGTACCCAATGTGCATATCACACATATGTGCATATGGAAAAAGATTTTTCATCCTCCTCTTCTTTAGAAACTTGAACCCTTATCCTATTTAACTCATCATTTTTTGAGACGATGATAGGTAAGGGGACATGTGGTGTAACTCTCACTGATTAGTGATAATGCTCCATGGAACAAGCTCAGCTTGCCTAAATGGGATGCTATGGTCCAGTGAGCCCTAGACCAGAGCTAAGGAACTATCTGTAAGGAGTTGGGAAAGACAGTTTACTCAATAAAAAGCTTGCTTCATAAGTCATTTATTGGACACTGGGAAGATGCCATTGACTATGAAAGGCTTGCTATGTTAGCACATAGACCTGAGTTCCACCTTGGGAAACCCTATGTAAAATGTGTGGTAGAGATGCATACAATACCCTTATAATCCCTATTCTGGGGAAGTAGATATAACTTCATCCTTAAGAACTCATGGACCAGGCTAATGTAATTAGGAGTGAAATCTTCCCAAAGTTATTATTTACTCCAGCCTTTAAGTGTCAACTTGGCATAGCCTCACTTTATGTGGAAAAAAAATCTCAATGACAAGAGGTGCTTTGTTTGTGTTTATATCTGTGATAATTTCCATTGTGGACAGCATTGTTCCAGTTCTGAGGTAATTAAGACTGGAGAAGATTACATGGAGAAGCAAGAATTCAAGAAATTAATCCCTCTTCTTATGACTGTGAGTGTGACATTTTAAGTTCATACTTTGATTTTCCCACAGGGAGGGACCTTATCCAGGTATCTATTTTACCTGAAATAGACTCCCTTCTACCCCACATTTTTTTGGTTTTAAAGTATTTTATCACAGGAACAGAAATGCAGTAGAAAAGTCTTTAACCATATTTCACTAGTATTTTAACATTGAAAATATTTTGATTGTCTCTAGCATATACAGCCTTATCAGCAAATGTTGATTTTGGTGGAATTCCAACTTAACAGCAGGTGAAAGGCTCCTTTCCTTTCCCATGATAATAAGTTTCTTACTTTTTTATTCTTCTTCAAACCCATGAGATGTTTGAAACTAGACTGCCAGTATTTCTGCAAAACCTTTGTGAACTGAGACCTTCTGCAATTGTCTTCTTTATCACACACCACCTTAGATAACACCATTAGCTTTTCTGAACTCTGAGCTTCATGATGGCAGAAAGGTGTCTGGGAAGAGAGAATGAGGGCATCAGAAAGGCTGACTTAAGAATAAAGAGTCACTATTTCAGCATGCATTTAGCAATGAAATATCATGATTATTTTAGACCTTGTTAGGCTATTTATAAGGCATCTGAACTTTCTATTCTGTTTTGTGTAATTTTTCGTGATGTCAGCTATTTCTGATCAAGAGTCTTTGAAAGCAAAATCCCTTTATCTTGTTGCCTATAGTTGCCACTAGTCCTGTTGCCTCTAAATTCCCACAGCCAGAGAGAAATCTTTAAGCCAAAATAGTCCAAGTCGCACCTACAAATTTCTTTTCCCATCCACCGCTGGGAATGCATTCCAACTGTTAAGAGAAATACCACTATTACTACAACCTTGCTAGAATGATTTACTGTCTCAGAGATTCTAGCCATAAAGTTTGAGAGCAATGTCAGTGTCACAGTTTGAAGCTGAATGTGCCCCTGAGGCTTACATTTCCAATGATTGGTCACAGCTTGTGGCACCATTTTAAGGCAGTGTGTCCTTTAGGAATTGGGGTCTGACTGATAGAGAACCTACCTTTAATATTCTGTGCAGGATCCAGCTTTGTATCTCTGCTTCCTGCAATGAAGGAAAAGGCAGCCTGAGTCAGTGCAGACATATATGGGGTGGGCTGCCTGGATTCTCCACTGTGGTTGATTACGGTTTCTCTGAGATCAGGAGCTGATTAATGTTTGCTCTCTTCATTTTCCTTTTTTTTTTTTTTTTTAGATATTTTGGTAGCATGAGGCAAAGTAACTAATAAAATGTAAGGAGCTAGCTCAGTCAGTAAAATCATTGTATCCCAAGCTTGAAAGCCTAAGTTAGATCTCTAACATTTATATAAGACATTTGTGTATGATAATGTATGACTTTAACCCCAGTGCTAGGACCTAGAGGCAAGCAATTCTTAGGTCCAACATTTTAATGAATCCATGTGTTTCCAGTGCAGTGTGAGACCCTGTCTCAAAACACAAGGTAAAAGCAGTAAAGAAAGATAGCTTTTGTAAATCTGTGTTCTATACGCATATATACTTACAGCTACAGTCACACTCTACACACACAAGGGCACATATATACATATATGAATACAAGAATAGCAAATACAGTTTCTGTCCACCATCAAAAGTCACAATATAGTATTTGAAATGAACCAAACAAGAACCACAAGATTTCACTTATGTATGAAATTGAAAATGTTCATCTAATAGAACTTGAAAATAGAGTGAGTATTATATATTGGACACTTGGAGAGCAAAGGGTGCAGTACAGTGGGAAAAGTTACTAACCAATAGATGCTAAAGTGAACAGCGGTTACTAAATTAAGAGCAAGAAGTGCATCTGTGTGTCATTCATTATAGCGATTATAAATCACAATAAAATGTCCCTTTAAATAAGCTAAAACACAATATTTCATTTTTTTCATCTTAAGGAAGCAATGAATGACAAGCATGTTTTCCCTAAACTGATTTTAAAATTGCAGAATGTGAACAAATAAATGAATTATCACATGGCACAATGTATAAGGATTCTGGAGTGTGATATGGCACAATGTGCATGGATACTACAGTATCACAGGACATCTTTTTCAGTGTACATGGCTTCTGTTCAGTGTGAGAACCAGAAAAGAAATTTAGGGACAGGGATGTAGCTCTGTTGGTAAGGAGTTGTCCTTGATTGTATTGCATAAAGCCATCCATGGTAGCACATGTATACTTGTCAGGTGTAGGTGAGGCAAGAGTGGGGAATTTTCCAAGCCTACCCAATACCTTCTTGTATTGCAGTTGCTGAGCTCAGAGGACAACCTCAGCTGTTGGCTCTCAACTTCCACCTTGTTTGAAGCAGAGTCTCTTCCCGTACCATGTGTACTGAGCTATCTGATTCAAAACCCCTGAGATTCTCCTGATGTTGCTTCCTCTCTGACTGTAGAAACATTAGGATTACAGATATACGTTACCTTATCTAGATGTACATGGGTCCTGGGTATCTGAAGACTTGTACACATGTTTGTAAGGAAAACATTTTGCCTACTGAGCCGTCACCACAGTTCTATTGGAACTCTTAGGATAACTCACAACCAGCAAATACTTAAGGAAAAAAATTAAACAAATGAATATGTACATTAAAAACATTGCCAAATACTCCCAATCATGGTATACGGATGGGCTAATATATTTTTCTTTTAGAACTAATGCTTTAGCTACATGAAGACCTAAGGTAAATGTCCCAGAACAAAAATTTTTTAAGTCAGTCATGGTAGAATGAACTTGTAATCCTAGCAATAAGCAACAGAGACAGGCAACTCCATGGAGGTGGGGGCTTACTAGCACAGTGTGCATAGACAAATAGATGAAGACAGTCACACACACATATAAATGCTCACACACACACACACACATACACACACACCAAACTCAAAAGATTATTTGGTGAATATCTGTAATAGATGGCACAGGCCCCTTTACTTTTGTAAGAGTCTAACATAAACCTCTGTGCAGCAGATATTAACATCCTCTTTCTGTAGCTAAGAAGCAGAGGTGACTGATTTACAAAATCTATAAAGTGAAGGAGGACTTAACTCTTTCTTTTCTGAAGGAACTCATAAGACATAATGTTGCCTTTCTTTTGGCCCAAAACACACATAGTACCATTGTAGTAGGATGCTAGTATCTCATCCACTGTATAGATACTCCCATTCCATTCCATTGGGCATCAAAAAAGAGAGAAAAGAGGAGTTGGAACTGAGATTGTTATTTCCTGGGAGGAGAATATACTTTTGTTTTGTGGTTGGTAGTGAGTAAGAGCTGGGCTAGAAAAAAAAAAATCTGTGATCCTGGAAAGAACTTTTTTCCCCAGAAAAATGAAAGTATTGCTTACCTTTCTCATTGCTACGAAAGTATAGCCTACAAAAGCAACTTATGGAATGAGCAGTTTACATTAGCTCACAATTTTTAAAATATATTGCATCTTGGCAGGAAGACTGTGGACACTGGAGCATGAGGTAGCTGGTCGCTTTTTATCTGCAGTCAGGAAGGACAGAGAGAGAGAGAGAGAGAGAGAGAGAGAGAGAGAGAGAGAGAGAGAGAGAGAGAGAGAGAGAGAGAGAGAGAGAGAAGAGAACGCTAGTGTTCAGCTCACTTTCTCCTTGTCCAGGATCCCATCACATGGAATGATGCCTTCCAGATATAGAATGGATCTTCCCACTTCAATTTATCCAAACTAGATACTGCATAGCATCTAGGTAATTCCCAGAGGTCTGTCTCTTAGGTAATGCTGGATCCTGTAACACTGATAATATTAACCATTGCAATGACTATAGGAAAATATATTGTAAACAAAATAAAAAAAACTGATTTAAGGAAGTTATTCTCTTCTCGGTGCTCATGAAAATTTGAGAATTGAATGAATAATACTTATGCATGGAATATGATATGCTAGGGTATATATTGAGATTACAATACCAATGAAGATAAAATCATGCTCTAAAATAAATTCTTCAACCTTGCAGATTATATGCTATCCATCTGTACTGGTCAGTGGTTCTCAATCCATGGGCTATGTCCCTTATTTTGGTAATATAACAGATGCCCTATATATCAGATATTTACATTATAATTCATAATAGTACCCAAGTTACAGTTTTGAAGTAGCAATAAAATATTTTTATGGTTGGGAGTTACCACATCATGAGAAACTTTAATAAAGGCTTGAGAACCATAACACAGATCTGATGCCTCCAATTTTATGTACTTAATTATAGAGGAAACACTTGAAAATGCTGACTTGGTTCTCTGCTCTGCATCATGATTAGGAGAGGATTTCTGGTGCAGTTTAATAACTATGATACTCAAATCCTTCTTTTCTGTCCTCAAGTATTACAGAATTCCTTTCCTTGTCAATGTACAGGAGTGCTGATGTGATAAATTGTGGAAGTCTGCTGTGGTCTCTGAAGTTGGGAGTAGCTTTCAATATATTATACCTGTGATTAGTTTCCACTGTGCTCTTGAGTAGTCTATAAATGAATTTACCCTACAATCAGGCAAGACTATGGCCTGATATTTTTTAAATTATTTAAGTATTTTGTGTGAATGTCTTTATATAAGTACTCACTTCACAGAAGTGGCTGTGATCCCCATTGAAGTACTACTAATTATGCACACAACTTGGGTTTGTGTGGACCTACTTTACTAGTACTAATCAAAAAAACAATAAATAATGCTTTTGATTTCTAAGACACAAATCATTGATAGCTTAAGTGTCTCTCTAAGCATTCTAACAGTGACAGCAAATGTACTACACCAGGAAAAGAGTAAGCACGTCTAGTTTCCTAGTGGAAGAGGATTGCATACAATCGTCAGGCATATTTCGCAAACATGACCATGGATATCTGCGGGAATAGTTATAGAAACTGAGGATGAAAGGTCACTGAGTTGACAGAAGTGGAATTCAGTATGAAAACCATGATCCTGTTTTAACTTTAGCTATTAAATACTATGTTAATCAGCCATAATGATGAATGGGGAGCAATAGTTTAAAGCAGAGACAATGAGACCACAATTGGGGGCTGAGAAATTTTACGTGAAATACCTCAGTGACTGATTTCAAACTGCAGCTGGAATCTCCAGGCTTCCTTCAAGCGAAGTGAGTCTTTTAGATTAAATGAATGTAGATCGGAAGACTCTGTGTCACTGCTTGCTCTATTTTTGTAAAGGAGATATGTGAGTTCTTTGGTTACCATGGAATTCAAGTATAATTGAGTTATAATTCACAACATGTGTTTTTGAGTCATACATTTTTCCCTTAAAACATAAACAAATAAAAACCAATTCTTTCTATATAAATTTGCAATACAGTATTTCTCTGTTTTTAGAGTTTCTTATCAAAGCACAGAAATCTAAACCTGAGATGAAGATTAGGTCTCTGAGAGTTCTGCTAGGCTGCTGCCTGCCCAGCAAACTGTGCACACTTAGCTGTTAGTGGTTGCTAAGGAGACATCTCCAGGCAGCAGTTTCTTTGTTTAGCTCTGCACTTGTATCTTTTGCAGATCCCTGTGGTGTAAAAGGAGTCTTTTTTGTGATACAAAATTAGAAGAGATGTAGTCAGAATCATTTTAATAGTGACAATTAAAATGACACAGAGGAACATCATGTAGTGTGATGAGGATCGAGAAAAAGTAGGTGGTGATGAATGTGAGGATGATAGTGATGAAGGCGGTACAGTATTTATCCAGGTCTCTTTTTCAATTACTGAGCATGTAGCTTCAGACAGTACAAAAAGACAAAATCAAAATGATAAATGCAACGCAAATTAACATTTCTTAGTGTTATATTCCATGAAAACCAAAGTATTTCAAATAGTGTCATTCTGCCCAATTTTATGAACTATATATTCCTTTTGCATCCAGACTGCAATGCACTAGGATGCTTTTGCATTGACCAGAGCCATCTAGACAACAGATGACCGAGAATCTGATAAAAACTGATTATCTGAAGCTATTAGTGTTCTTTCTTGACTCTCAGAAAAAAGAAAAAAGAAAAAAAAACCCTGCGGATGAATAGGTGTTTGAGCTCAAGATTTGAATGGGATCCAGATACTATGGAGCTCTATAGTGATTCTGTTATTTAAGAAGTGCGGGGTTGCTTAAGGAAGAGCATGGTTTTCAATCTCATATAGCATAGCCACACTTTAGTTTGATGACCCAGGAAGAAATAACCTAAAGTTAACCTTGAAGAATAACTTTAGTATAATGTCATATTATGTGTGGCTGACTATGAATGGAACAAGTTACTCATCTGTCTGTAGCAGCTTCTAGTTCATGGGTCTAAGATTAGCAACTTTATTCTCCACCTTTCTCCAAAATGCCTGTCTTATATTTCTTGCTAGTTATTTAACTGATAATAATATTCTAGGCATAGTGTGGTTGTTTTATCTCTCACAAAACCTTTTTATTTTTCTTTCATATTATATTCAAGGTATCTGTTGGTTTTTTAATTAATTAATTAATTATTTTTTACACTACATATTTTATTCCCACCCACCCCCGTCTACCCTCCCACTGTTCTACATCCCATATCTTCTCCCCACTCTATCTCCACATAGATGTTCCCACTCCCAACCCACCGGACCTCTAAACTCCCTGTGGCCTCCAGTCTCTTGAGGGTTAGGGGCATCATTACTAAATGAATTCAGATGTGGAAGTCCTCTACTGTATGTGTGTTTGGGGTTTCATATCAGCTAGAATATGCTGCCTGTTTGGTGGCAAAGCATTTGAGAATTATGGGCCTCCAGATTTATTGAAACTGCTTGTCCTCCTACAGGATTGCCCTTCTCCTCAGCTTCTTTCAGACCTCTGTAATTCAACAAGAGGGGTCAGCTGCTTGTGGGGGCAAATGTCTGCATCTAACTCTTTCAGCCGCTTGTTGGGTGTTCCAGAATGTAGTCATGCTAGGTCCCTTTTTGTGAGTACTCCATAGCCTCAGTAATAGTGTTAGGACTTGGGACCTCCACTTGAGCTGGACCCCACTTTGGGCCTGTCTCTAGACCTTCTTTTCCTCAGGATTCTCTCCATTTCCATCCCTGTAATTCTTTCAGATGGGAACAATTATGGGTCAGAGTTGTGACTGTGGGATGGTTCCCTTCTCCCTCATTTGATGCCCTAACTTCCTGTTGGGGGTGGGCTTTATAAGTTCCCTCTCCCTACTGTCTAGAATTTCAATCTAAGGACCCTTTGAGCCCTGAGAGTCTCTCACCTCCCAGGTCTCTAGTGCATTCAAGAAGGTCCACAATCTCCTATCTCCCGAGGTTACTTGCTTCCATTCTTTCTGCTGGCCCTGAGGGCATCAGTCCCTTTCCCTCACTCAATACCAGATCAGGTTCCTTTCTCCTGTCCACTCCCTCACCTCCCCCCACCAAGTTCACTACACCACCCAGGTCACCCTCCCTCCCCAAATGTGATTGCTTTGTTTTCCCTCCCAAGTGGGACTGAGACATCCTCACTTGGGCACATCAGCTTGTTGATTTTTTTGAGTTCGAGTTCTGTGGACTGTACATTGGGTATTCTGTAATTATTTTTGGATATCATCCACTTATTTGTGAGTACATACCATGCATGTCCTTTTGGGTCTGAGTTACCCCACTCGGGGTGATATTTTATAGTTCAATCCATTTTCCTGCAAAGCTCAGGATGTCTTTATTTCTAATAGCTGAGTAGTATTCCATTGTGTAAACGAATCATATTTTCTCTATCCATTCTTCCGTTGTGGGACATCTGGGTTGTTTCTGACTTCTGGCTATCACAAGTAGGGCCACTAAGAACATAGTGGAACATTGGCCTATGTGGCATAGTGGGGCATCTTTAGGGTATATTCCCAAGAGTGGTATAGCTGGGTCTTCAGGTAGATCTAGTTCCAATTTTCTAAGGAAAATACAGATTGATTTGCAGAATGGTTGTACCAGTTTGCAATCCCAACAGAAATGAAGGAGTATTCTTCTTTCTTAACATCCTTTCCAACATGTGTTGTCACCTGTGGTTTTGATCTTAGCCACTCTGATTGGTGTAAGGTAAAATCTCAGGGTCATTTTGATTTGCATTTCTCTAATCACTAAGGACTTTGAACATTGCTTTAGGTGCTTCTCAATAATTTGAGATTCCTCAGTTCTGAAATCTTGGTTTAGTTCTATACCCCATTTTTTGATTGGATTATTTGGTTTTTTGGTGATTAGTTTCTTGAGTTCTTCATATATTTTGAATATTAGCCCTTTACTAAATGTGGTGTTACTTAAGATTTTTTTCCCAATCTCTAGGTTGCCGATTTGTTTTATTGACTATGTCCTTCGCCTTACAGAAGCATTCCTGTTTCATGAGGTCCCATTTATCAATTCTTGATCTTAGAGTATGAGCCATTGGAGTTCTCTTTAGGAAATTTCTCCCTGTGCCAATGAGCTCAAGGCTCTTTCCCCTTTTTCTCTTCTATTAGATTCACTGTATCTGGTTGTATGTTGAGGTCCTTGATCTATCAGGACTTGAGCTTTGTGCAAGGTGACAAACATGGGTTTATTTTAATTTTTCTAAATACAGAGAGCCAGTTAGATGAGCACAATTTATTGAAGATGCTTGCTCTTTTCCATTATGTATTTTTGTCATGTTTGTCAAAGTTCAAGTGTCCATAAGTGTATGGTTTTATTTTTGGATCTTCAGTTCTATTCCATTGATCAATGTATCTGTCCCTGTACCAATACCATGAAGTATTTTTTTCACTATTCCTCTGTGGGAAAGTTTGAGGACAGGATGGTGAATGCCCCTAAAGTTCTTTAATTGTTAAGAATTTTTTTTCACAATTCTGGGTTTTTTCCTTTCCAGATGAATTTGAGAATTATATTTTCCATGTATTTGAAGAATTGTGTTGGGATTTTGATGGGCATTACATTGAATCTATAGATTGCTTTTGGTAGGAGGGTCAATTTTACTATGTTAATTCTGCCAATCCATGAGCATGGGAGATCTCTCCATTTTTTGAGATCTTCTTCTATTTCTGTCTTGAGAGTCTTGAAATTATTGTCATAAAGGTCTTGCACTTGTTTGGTTAGAGTTACCCCAAGATATTTCATATTATTTGAAGCTATTGTGAAGGGAGTTGTTTCCCTAATTTCTTTCTCAACCTGTTTATAATTTGTATAAAGGAAGGCTACTTATTTATTTGAATTAATTTTATATCTAACCACTTTGCTGAAGATGTTTATTAACTGGAGAAGATTTCTGGTAGAATTTTTGGGGTCCCTTACCATCTGCAAATAGTGATATATTCATTTCTTCATTGCTAACTTGTATCCCCTTGATCTCTTGTACTTCTCTTATTGTTCTGGCTAACCATTCAAGTACTATATTGAATAGATATAGGGAGAGTGGGCATCCTTGTCTTGTTCCCAATATCAGTGGGATTGCTTCAAATATGTCTCCATTTAATTTGACATTAATGTTGGTTTGCTATATATTGCTTCTATTACGTTTAGGTATGGGTTTTGAATTCCTTATCTTTCCAATACTTTTTACATGAAGGGGTGTTATATTTTGTCAAATGCTTTTTCTGCATCTAAGGAGATGATCATGTGATTATGTTATTTTAGTTTGTTTATATAGTGGACTACCTTAATGGATTTAGATATATTAAACCAACCTTACATCCCTGGGATGAAGCCTACTTGATCAAGGTGAATGATGCTTTTGATGTGTTCCTGGATTTGATTTACAAGAATTTTATTGAGCATTTTTGCAACAATATTCATAAACAAGATTGGTCTGAAGATCTCTTTTTTTTGTTGGGTCCTTCTGTGGTTTAGGTATCAGAGTAATTGTGGCTTCATAGAGTGAATTGGGTATTGTTTCTTCTGTTTCTATTTTATGGAATAATTTGAGGAATTCTGGTATCAAATCTTCTTTGAAGGTCTGGTAGAATTCTGCACTAAAGCCATCTGTACCTTGTTTTTTTTGGGGGGTGGGAGGTTTTTAATGACATCTATTTCCTTATGGGATATGGGCCTGTTTAGACCCTAAAACAAAAGAATATACCTTCTTCTCAGCACCTCATGGTACCTTCTCCAAAACTGACCATATAATTGGGCACAAAACAGGCTCAACAGATACAAGAAGATTGAAATAATTCTGTGCATACTATCAGATCACCACCAACTAAGGCTGATCTTCATTTATAACAAAAACAATAGAAAGCCCACATAAATGTGGAAGCTGGACCACACCCTACTCAATGATAACTTGGTCAAGGAAGAAATAAAGAAAGAAATTAAAGACGTATTAGAATTTAATAAAATGTTGATACAACATACCCAAATTATCGACAAAATGAAAGCAGCGATAAGAGGAAAATGCATACCTCTGAGTGCAACCAAAAAGAATCTGATACATTAACACTTGACAGCAAATCTGAAAGCTCTAGAAAAAAAAAAGAATCAAATATACCCAGGAGGAGTAGACAGCAAGAAATTATCAAACTCAGGGCTGAAATAAACCAAGTAGAAACAAAAAGATTTATAAAAAGAATCAACAAAATCGGGAGCTGATTCTTTGAGAAAATCAACAAGATAGATAAACCTTTAGCCAGACTGACCAGAGAGCATAGAGACAGTATCCAAATAAAGAAAATCAGAAATGAAGAGGGATAAATAACAACAGAAACTGAGGAAATTCAAAAAATCACCAGATCCTACTACAAAAGCCTATACTCAACAAAACTGGAAAATCTGGATGAAAGACAATTTTATAGACAGATATCAGGTACCAAAGTTTAATCAGGATCACATAAATGATCTAAACAGTTCCATAACCCCTAAAGAAGTAGAAGAAGTCATTAATAGTCTCCCAAACAAAAAAGCCCAAAGACCAGATGGGTTTTGTGCCTATTCAATATATCACTATAAATCCGAGTCGGAGTAATAAGACTACAAAAGGAGGTCAATGTGATACAACTTGGAAAGGAGGAAGTCAAATTATCACTATTTTAAGATAATATGATAGTATACTTAAATGACCCCAAAAAATTCCACCAGAGATCTCCTAAACCTGAAAAACAACTTCAGCAAAGGGGCTGGATATAAAATCTACTCAAACAAATAAGTATCCTTTGTCTACTCAAAGGGTAACAGGCTAAGAAGAAATTAATGAAACAAAACCTTTCAAAATAATTACAAATAATATAAAATACCTTGATGTGACTCTATCTAAACAAGTGAAAGATCTGTATGACAAGAACTTCAAGTCTCTGAAGAAAGAAATAAAAGATCTCAGAAGATAGAAAGACCTCCCTTACTCATGGATTGACAGGAACAATATAGTAAAAATGATCATCTTTCCAAAAGCAATCTATAGATGCAATGCAATTCCCATCAGAATTCCAATTCAGTTCTTCAAAGATTTAGAAAGAACAATTTGCAAATTATTCTGGAAAAACAAAAAACCCAGGATAGTGAAAACTAGTCTCAAAAATAAAAGAACTTCTGGCAGAATCACCACTCCTGACCTCCGGCTGAACTGCAGAGCAATTGTGGTAAAAGCTGCATGGCATTGTTACAGTGACAGGCAGATAGATCAATGGAATAGAATTGAAGACCCAGAAATGAACACACACTCCTATCATCACTTGGTCTTTGACAAAGGAGCTAAAAGCATCCAGTGGAAAAAAAGATAGCCTTTTCAACAAATGGTGCTGGCTCAACTGGCAGTTAGCATGCAGAAGAATGCAAATCAATCCATTCTCCTTTTACCAAGTTCAAGTCCAAGTGAATTAAGGACCTCCACCCACGTAAAACCAAATACACTGAAACTAATAGAAGAGAAAGTAGGAAGGAGACTGGAGCAGATGGGCACAGGGGAAAACTTCCCAAACAGAACACCAATAGCTTCTGCTCTAAGATCAAGAATTGCAAAATGGGACCTCATAAAATTGCAAAACATCTGTAAGGCAAAGGAAACTGTCAATAGTACAAAATGGCAATGAACAGATTGGGAATAGATCTTTACCAATCCTATATCTGATAGAAGGCTGATATCCCATATATACAAAGAACTCAAGAAGTTAGACTCCAGAGAACAAAATAACCCTATTAAAAATGGGGTAAAGAGCTAAACGAAGAATTCTCAACGGAGGAATACCGAATGGCTGACAAGCACCTAAAGAAATGTTCAACATCCTTAATCATCAGGGAAATGCAAATCAATACAACCCTGAGATTCCACTTCACACCAATCAGAATGGCTAAGGTCAAAAACTCAGGTGACAGCAGGTACTGGTTAAGATGTGGACAAAGAGGGACACTCCTGCACTGCTGGTGGGATTGAAAGCTGATACAGACACTCTGGAAAATCAGATTGCAAGTTCATCAGAATATTGAACATAGTACTACCTGAGGACCCAGCTATAGCACTCCTGGGCATATACCCAAAAGATGCTGCAACATGTAATAAGGACACATGCTCCACTATGTTCATAGCAGCCCTTATTTATAAAAGCCAGAAGTTAGATAGAACTCAGATATTACTCAACAGAAGAATGGATACAGAAAATGTGGCACATTAGCACAATGGATTAATACCCAGCTTTTTAAAAACAATGAATTTATGAAATTCTTCGGCAAATGGATGGAACTAGAAAATATCATCCTGAGTGAGGTAACCTGTTTAAGGATGGAATTGAGAGTGAGAGAAAGGAAGTGCCCGTGATGTTGTAAATAAAGTTGCACAAGTATTTATTAATAACACTTGGTAGATAAAGTTGCACTAGTATTTATTCATAAGCAACAATGAGCAAATATAAAACGAAAAAGGATCACATTCATTCACATACACACTCTCACCTCTGGTATGGTAAGTGTTGTAGTCTAGTTCCGATGGAAGTGCAGTCAAGTCCTACAGCATTTCCTCACTATGCATTGGATCTGAGCTGGAGGCTAGTTCCAGATTTGGGGTGTCTGGAATTGATGGGCTTGCTCCGGGAATGAATCAGTCTCAACATGAAGATTCTCCTGTAGCTCTCAGGAATGAGCCAAACCTTAGCTGTCAGACCATGGTTTTAAAGTCTCTTTTAGATTAGGCCTACAGAACCACCTTATCTAACACAAGGCTTATCAGTCTCAACACACACTCTCCAGTCTTGGAACACATGGTATCTTTTTAGTCAATTAAAATTGAGGTGTTCATTGAGTCAGGGCATTTACCTTTATCACGTTTCACACTCACAAACTCTGGGCTGGGTTACATTTGTAGTTTCTTTTATATTGCTTACATTTATTCCTTACATAACCCAATCACAAAGGAACACACATGGTATGCACTCACTGATAAGTGGATATTAGCCCAGATGCTGGGAATACCCAACATACAATTCACAGACTACATGAAGCTCAAGAAGAAGGAAGACCAAAGTGTGCATATTTAAGTCCTTCTTAGAATGGAGACTCAAAATACATATGGGAGGAGATTCAGAGGCAATGTATGGAGCAGAGACTGAAGGAGACTTACTCATCTGGGAATACAGCCCATATACAGTTACCAAACCCAGACACTATTGTGGATGCCAACCAGTGCTTGCTGACAGGTGCTTGATATCGTTGTCTCTTCAGATCCTGGGACCATACCTGACAAACACAGAGTTGGATGTTCACAGCCATCCATTGGACTGAGCCTTAGGATCTGAAAGTAGCTAGAGAAAGGATCCAAAGAGATGAACGAGTTTGCAGTCCCATATGAGGAAGAACAATATGAACCAACCAGTAGTTCCAGAGCTCCCAGGGACTAAACCACCAATCAAAGAGTACTTATGGGACCCATGGCTCCAGCAGCATCTGTAGCAGAGGACGGCCTTATCATACATCAATGAGAGGAGAGGCCATTGGTCCTGTGAGGACTCGTGGCACCTGGGGAATTCCAGGACAGGGAATCAGGAGTGCGTGGGTGAGTGAGCAGAGTGAGGGGGAATGTGATAGGAGGTTTTCAGGGGGAAAAGGAGGAAAGGGAATAACATTTGGAACGTAATAAAAGATAATATCTAAAAGAGAAAAAAAGAGGTTTGAGCAAGCTATGAGGTGCAAGCCGGTAAGCAATACTCTTCCATGGTCTCTGCATCAGCTCCTGCCTCCAGGTTTCTTCCTTGTTTGAGTTCCTGTCCTGACTTCCATCTGGTTGAATTCAATGTGAAAGTGTAAGACAAATAACCTTTTTCTTCCTCAATTTTCTTTTTGTCATGGTGTTTTGTCACAGCAATAGTGCCCTAGACAAGGCAGTACCAGGAGTAAGATATTATATCTTCCTGGTTGTTTTGAGGAGGATTGTAGAAGGACTTTGGATCTTTGGGCTAAAACGTTTGTTGAAGTGTGATAACTTCCTGATAGGAGCTTGGGAGATAAGAATATTAAAAAGAGTGCTGATGATTGAGGCCTAGTTGTGAAGCTTCAAAGGGAACCAAGCCTTTACCAGGCCATTTGAATTAAGAATTTGTGGTTCTGCTTAGTAGAATGCTGAAGAATTGTCTTTCATTAGCAGAACTTGAGAACTACTAAAGGGAACATTTAGCTTTGCTGACATAATGAATACTGGGGAGCTGGGACTGAAGAAGTAACTGTGATTAAGAAGAGAACACAATAATTGAGGTGACGTCTTCTGGGCAGCAATTCCTCAGGGTTACCTTACTGAAGCTGTGTTCCAGAAGTGGTCAAGTTTGTACCTCATTTGGGTATCCACACTTAATATTGTGAGGTTTATGACAGTTGTACTTGTTTTGAAGTCATGACAGAGTCATAGAAATGTCAGACTCAGCCTTGGTCTGAAGTCCTGAAAGAGGGCCTAGGAGAGCATAGTGAAAGGGAAATTTAGTTGCAGAAGAACACTTCAGCATTTGGATATACCAGTAACATGGAATGATTCCAAGAAAAGCAGCAACCATGTCATGGAGTCTTGGAGTGCTACTCCACCTAGAGTAAGATATAACTGTGTGTCCTGCAGAAGGGGGATCTAAAAAAAGTGACCCAAAACCTTTGGAGGATTCCAGAAGATCATGAGTGGATCCAGATATTAGATAGTGGGTTATTTATACTGTTGGGAGTATGGTTTGGTTTTGTTTGGATTGTACCTGTGCCCAGGTTCTTCCCTCTTGAAATAGCAAACCATTTATCTTAATTTTGATTTTTACAGGAGCTCAGTTGAGATACTATGAACTTTTAAAAGAAATTTTATAGAGTTTTAATTTAAAAACACTAGATATTTTAAAGAGGTTGAATTTGTAATACGCTTGAATTTGTAAGGACTATTTAACTTTTAAGATTATGTATATTTTTAATGTGAGCTCATGCGGATGAATGAGATATAAACGTGCTTTAATGATGCTGCATTTGTTTGTCAAGTGGACAAGGGGTCAGTTGTGCTGCATAGTCTCATGTCAACTTGGCACAAGTTAAACTCATCTGGGAGGAGAGACCCTCCATTTAGACAATGACTTATAAAATCAGGTTGTAGGCAAGACTGTTAGACTCTTTCATAATTAGTGATTGATGCGGGAGAGCCAAACCTAGTGTAGGTGGTACCATCCCTGAGCTACTTCTCTTGGATTTTTTAAGAATGCAGACTGAGCAAGCATTGGGGAATAGAGCAATAAGAAGTATTCTCCTAAAGCCTCTGCATCAGCTCCTGCCTTCAGTTTCCTGCCCTGTTTGAGTTGCTGTTTAGGCTTCGTTCAGTGATGGACTAAGATTTAGATAAGCCAAATAAAGCTTTTCCTTCTCAACTTTCTTTTGCTCTTTGTGTTTCATTACAGCAATATGAACTCTAATAGTTTACAAAGAGACCACTATGTGTAGGATGATAAGATGCTTCACAACTGATTATTGAATAACATTGGGAGACGTTGCTCTTGAGTGGGAAGTATAACCTCTCAAAAGAATTCTACAGAAGTACCAATCCTCTGATGCTCTCTTAGTATTCCCTCATTCCATCACTATCTGTGGAAACAATACTCAAAAGAGTATTCAAACACACATATCAGAGACATTACTGTAAGTTTTAAGTGTTGTTTTAAAAATTGTCTATTGTTAAAAGAAATTGGATCATAAAACATAATTTGAAATTCATTAAACTGCCTCAATGGGAGTTCTTTAAAAACTAATTACTGCATTGAATATTAATGAGGTTGCCTTTAAATAAAATAAATCTTAAACAAATAAGAGGAATGTTTTCCTTTTAATAGAAGTGAATTCTAATATGATCCCCAAGAGAAAAACACACATCTTTAGTAGTTTAATGAGATGTATAAGTACATAACAGATCACTAAGTATCTCAAGTATCTCCTCTGGACCCAGTATCTCATATACATGTGAAGCCTGAGCACTGTTCTAAGATAAGGAGCTGGATTAGATTTGTTCACATCTGGTTGGGTTTCATTTTTGTTTCTGTGATAATATACCCTGGCAAAAAGCAACTTGGCTGATAATTCTACAGTTCTACATCACAGCCCATCATTACAGAGATATCATGGAGACAGGTGACGGAAACAGCCATTCACATTGTATGTACAGTCAAGAGAATTGAGAAGTACATGGGTGCATGTCTGCTTGTTTCATTACTTGCTTGAATTTTCCTCTCCTATAGATACAGTTCAGGATTGTTTGTCTAAGAAATAGTGTCACTCCAAGGTAACTGGGTCTTCCTACATTGATTATAAGTAAAGATAGTGCACCAGTGACATGCCCAAAAGATAAGATTATGTGGACAATTCTTCAACTAAGGCTTTCTTAAAATCAACAGGTGAGTCTCAATATATATCAAGTCAGAAGTTAAACTCTGAATTTCATCATTTCGCATAGTTTCCTGTCTTTCAAGGAAGCCTCTTTTTCCAAAAATAAAGACATAGGGAAATAGATAAAAATAGAGTGTTCCAGAAATTAACAATTGGATTTCACTCAATTGCAGTAAAGGGATTTGATTCTGTACAACACATTTTGAGCAAAAGGTAAGATACATTGAGGGATATTTTGTGCTAGTGTAAACAGAAGCAGTGAAATAGAAGAAGATAATTGTTTCTTATTAAAGTGCTTAGAATGCAACTCAATATAATAAACTAGAGCTCATCCACTGAGTGTCCTGAAGGGTTTGGTGCCCATTTATTACTTCCTGTGAAGATTTTCACAGTTATTTTGAATTAAGAATTAATTGAGCCAAAGAAAGTCATAAGAGCAGAGTGAATGAGGGTAGCTTAAAACCTTGAAGTTACAGATTTAGGAGAATTTCTCAAGGAGCTCTAAGGTGGTTAACTTTCTTCCTAATAATCTGCCCTCCCCTCATCTAAGATAGAAATGGTACATAATAAGCTTTATATTTGTCTTTGCTACAAAGAGGACTATAACTTCCACAGATGACAGCTTTGCCAGCAGAATTCTGAATATTAGACTTAAAAGAAACAGAAAAAAATCTCATTGCAGTTTTAAAAATTTATTTATGTTTTAATAGTGTGTTGGTTTATGTGTGTGTGTATTTGTGTGTGTGTGTGTGTGTATGTGTGTGTGCCCTTATGTAGGCATAAGTCTCTACAGGCAGGTGTCCTTAGAGATCATAAAAGGGCATCAGGTCTCTGGAGCTGAAATTATAGGCAATTGTCACTGTCTAATACGCATGCTGTCAATTGAACTTAGGCCCCCTGTAATAGCAGCACATGCTTATAAATGCTAAGCTTTCAAGTTTCCCATCTTACTTCTTTAATTTGACAAAGATTCAGTATATGTAGGGTAAATAAATTATGATTATACAATAAAATGCTACAGTTATTAACAGTTGAATTTCCAATTATCAATGCACGATGCCCTCAAAATGTGTTCTTCCTCTTATGGTCTCTGTAGGTATGTGCTCTCTGATAATTATCTCTGTTTGTCCCATCCCATACAATCACTATTCTCTTCTGCAAGTTTATACGTTTTAACTTTTTACAGTCTATGTATAAGAGGGATCCAATGTCACATGTTTTTCTGTGTCTGTTTTTTTTTTTTTCAAATACGGAAGCATTCATGTTACAAATAGATGGGTTTCCTTCTCTTTTTACAAGTCACTGTGTATACTAAATACATGTCTTTCCTTCAAACCTGAGTAAAACATTAAGATTAAGTTCATATCTGGAGTATGTCTCTCATGAAGTAATTCAGGTGAGATGTGAGCATTTCTTTGAAATACTATTTTTCCCATTAGACAGAATGTATAAATATATATTTTATATATGGAGTTAGATGGAATATAGACACATATACATGCATACATGTATACACGATAGTTAAATCATTTGCTAGTTCTATGTTAAGATTTTTCTATATATTTATTTATTTGTGTTTGTTTAGCATGTGTGTGTGTGTGTGTGTGTGTGTGTGTGTGTGAGAGAGAGAGAGAGAGAGAGAGAGCTAGACAGTGAGAGAATCTGAAAAGAACAAACAGAAAGGATAGCAGAACATCTAAATTCTGGAGGTGACAAGTCACCGTACATGCTGAGTAGGAATTACAGATATTAATGTTTGATTGCTTCAGTTTTTTAAAATCCAGGGGAGAAGGCTTGGTCAACAAAATGCTTGCCCTGCAAGCATTAAGTACTGAGCATGGATCCCATGTGTTCATGAAAATGCAAGGTCCGGTGATCAACAACTAAAACCCCTGTTTTGAGAATTTTGAGAGCCAAGGAATTAGAGGGCTCTATGGACAACCAGTCTAACCAGTCATAGTCGGTGACCCAATGACAGTCCTTGTTCCAAACACTAAGGTGAAGATAAAACAAGTGAGACACTATTTGTTTACCTTTAGCCTATGCAGGTGCACAAGTGGATATGCATACTGGCATAAGTATGTGTGTGTGTGTGTGTGTGTGTGTGTGTGCATACATGTATAAGTTAACCATATGGACATGCTCTCACATATGCACATGCATGTGTGCGCGCGCGCACACACACACACACACACACACACACACTAACATAAAGACACCAATGATATGTCCTGATTTCTAAGTAGTTTACAGATTATAGCAAATATAGCAGAGTGTATGTTAGGATAAACATTATCACATGCCTATGACCTTGGAGAATCCAGATAGTTTCCAGAGAGAAGCAACTTTATACTGAATTTTGAAGGAAGAAGGGAAAGGAAGCTATGTGAAAACTTCTCTCATTGAAGACCCCTTTGCATAGGGAGGACTGACTCCTTAGGTCTGTTGCATTCTACCACAAGTTCATGTTCATCATGGTTATTTAGAAACAGCTAGATTTAATTTCTGTACCACAAGACTCTAAAAATTACTAAGTAAATACAGTAAAAAGTTCTTCTTGGGAGGTGGTTTTGTTTCATGAAGTACATTCCTGTAAGCAGGCTTTGGGAGTCTAAAGAATCCTGCTAATCCTCGTTCACTCTCTGTGCTTTGTTCAATGGATTTAACATCCTGCTCCAGCAGCCACACCAGGTGCTTGCTGCCATTACTCCACTCTGCCATCATGGACTTCTACTCCCCTCTAGAGCCATTAACTGAAAATAAAGTCTTCCTTAAAAAAAAAAAAGGGTTCTTCAATTCCCCACACTTTCTTTTTCTCTGCCTCTGCCTGCCTGCCTGCCTGCCTGCCTGGCTGCCTGTCTGTCTGTCTGTCTGTCTGTCTGTCTCTCTCTGTCTCTCTATGTATATATATATATATATACATATGTAAAAGAAAGTGGGGAGGAAAGAACATTTTAGATGAACATGAAATGTAGGAGCTCAACCATGATGAAATATATTTAGTAAGGCAAGTGATGCAATGCTGTCCAGTTTGATGAGAGCATTTTTAGTATGTGAATGTGATTCCTTTAAAGAAGGATTCTCATTACTGGGTTTAATTCTATTTTTTTAAGTATAAGTTTTACACTACCATTTCCAATAAAAGATCTTTTATTGTATTAATATATTAACTGTGTGCTTCTGTATGAATGCAATATAACATGACATTTTTATAGGGTTGGAAAAGCAAGTATGAGACTAAATTCTCTCATGCTTGTGTATGTGATCCAGGGATGGGATCCAAGTAATAAAACACCTTTTATTGAGACATCTCATCAGACTTTATCATTATTTTTCTAACTAGCAATTTACATACACACCCAGAGAGAGAGAGAGAGAGAGAGAGAGAGAGAGAGAGAGAGAGAGAGAGAGAGAGAGAGAGAGAGAGAGTTATTTGTTGCAAAGTTATAAAAAAGGAAGATAAAAATTGAGTACATCAGTATTAAAAGGGCCCACTATCATTTCCTGGGGTACTTGAGGAGACCACAGTGCATTCTATTACAAATGTTTATTTCAGAAATATATTGGGAAAAGAAGAGATAGCTGCATCTCAAAAAAATCACTTTTATTTTTAATTTAGGTGCTGTAAGTAGAAATCTCTACCCATATTTATGAAGAGAAAGTATCCTCTGAATGTACAGGACTGATAAAGTATAGTAGATATAAAAATGAGACCATGTATGAGATAAATTCAGAATGATATATTGCTCACAGTGCACTTTTGACCTGGCATTTAGCCTATTCATTAGGTTATTAAGTTGATAGTATATTCCCAGTGATAGTCTGCTACCTCTGGAACTGTAAACCTAAAATGTTAACATTGTGTAGGTTTGAGAGAGAGTATGGGGATAGCAAACCCTAGGGAAGAAAGAAAGAGTAAATATTATCTTTCACAGAAGGACACAGAGGAAAGGGAATTAAGTACTGGCACAATGACTAAGAATATCAACCTAGAACACAAGCCTGTTGTTTTCCTAGGATTGCCAGTAATGTGAAAAATGAGTGAGATGAGGAGGGTCAAATAAATGTGAATATGTGAAGGAATGGATTGGAGTTCATCTTCTTGGCCTCAATTTGTGTAAATATGCTTTTTCTCCTTAATGCTCTTCATAATATGACACTTTACTCTGTTCATAACATTTTCTGCTCTCTTGTGTACTCATAGAGAAAACTTCTGGAGTGTAGGGGAGACTCAAGATCTACAGTGCAGCTGGCCCCACTGAGTTCAGTCATACATGTTGGAAAATTGAAATGAGCACATTCCTATAACAAGGAAGCCAAAGAATATCTGTCTTCCATGTCATGTTTTCATATAGAGGATCGTTCAAATTAAAAAAAAGGATACACATACAACATTAGCCATTCTATTTATGCTATAACTCTTTGTCTTCCTGGATCTCTCAGTCCTCTTCCCCATCCTCTCACATAAAATGGCACAAATGGAAAGCCCAGCAAATACATTTCCAGAGTCTTCTGAATCCCTTTTAATATTCATTGTACTGGTAGCCTGATCTCATGGATAGTGAACATGTGCTTGAAAAATACTCCTGATAAAATTTGGAAGTCCAAAGGATCCATGAAGGTTTTCATTGGTCACCTTGCCTTAAATACCCTTTACTTAAAATGGTGATATTATTTTACTTCCCAAAAGGAGGAAAGTGCATTTGAGGGAACCATATCATGGGAGTAACTGTGTCATGATCAGGTTCTCACATTCCAGTTACGAAACAGTCAGCAGGTATGCTTGTTAAAGTGGATCTCTTACTTCCACTCTCCTTTTCCCCTTACCACTTCTCAGCCCTCCCCGCTCTCACACCAGCCCACTTTCCTT
The DNA here is from genome assembly GCA_036184385.1 of Tokudaia muenninki. NCBI lineage: Eukaryota > Metazoa > Chordata > Mammalia > Rodentia > Muridae > Tokudaia > Tokudaia muenninki. The sequence continues at coordinate 87,538,272 of BTHS01000003.1, forward strand.
TCTCTTTCTTTTTACTTGTTTTTTGGGGGCAAATTCTCACTGTGTAGTCCAACTGGTATGAAAGGCTGACCATTCTGTCTCAGTGGTCAGAGTGCTGGGATTACAAGTCTACATCATTGTTCTGATTTCAAGCTAGCATTTTAATTTAAAACAGCACATACACAATATGACAATAACAACACCACAAAGAGACACACTCACTTTAATTAGTACCTGTATTCAGAATTTTATATGTCAACTGTGACGACCATATGAAAATTTTTAAAAAAATGCAAGTTATTGTGGCCAAGAAAACAGAAATAACCAGATCTGATTTATGAACAATTTGGTGAGATCTTTCTTTCTATGTTGTGCTTGCTATTCTTAATTCTAATCCCTTCTTTTTTCTTTCAAGGAAGTTTAAAGATTCAATATCAACTAAGCAAGGGAGAAAGTCATGTGTTCACCATCAGCACAGAGAATCTTGCCAATAACAGAGTGCACCAGGTGAAGATGAGTCGAAATGGGGCAGAACTTTCCATTCAGGTACTTCACTTCTCACCTTTTCACACAGCCTACATGCCAAGGCTTCTCCATCAAACATATCTGAGCTCCACCAAATCACATACTCCACAGACTCTAGCTCAGCCCTTCACCCTTAGCCACTGGTATTGCCATCACTTGGGAAAGAACGGGAAATACAAATTCTTGAATTCCCCACCAGAGCTATTCCTTCAGAAACTACTGGAGAGGAGGAAACACTGGGGATTCTGGTTGTGATCAAGTTTAATGAGCTCTTAACCAGATTGAGAGAAAAGGAAGAATGGATACAAGAGATGTAGGGGAAATGGGCAGAGGGTACAGATGATATAGAAGCCCCTGGGAAGGCACAGGTCTCTTCTACCCATCACTGCTACTTACTTCCTAACATGACCTTGGCCTTGAAGACAAGGAAAATCTGCCAGAGTAGAAAAGACAGAGAGTTTTGAAGGGTTATGTATGCACAGGCAGAACTTTCTGAGAAAACAGTGTGATAGGCTTCTGTGAAATATTAGTGACGCTGTATAAAGAACCAACAAGACAGATCTTTATTTTTAAAAAAATACTTACTTATTAATTTTATGTATATAAATACACCTTTGCTCTCTTCAGACACACATGAAGAGGGTATCAGATACCATTGCAGATGGTTGTAAGCCATCATGTGATTGCTGGGAATTGAAATCAGGACCTCTGGGAAGAGAAGTCAATACTCTTAAACACTGAGCCATCCATCCCTCCAGCCCAACAACCCAGCAAGACAGATCTTTGTAAAGTCCATTCAAAGTCTAAATTAGTCCTCTTTTATCACAAGTGAGATTGTTAACCAGCTTATCATTCACTATTTTGCTTAGGTAAATTTAATCCATTCTTCTTCTATCCTCCAAATTTGTCACATCAAATGCCATCCTCTTTCATTGCCATCAACAGAAGCAATGCCACCCCTCTCAGAAGATGACTTTTCTCTATTTCTTTGTGAACTATGTATCCTTTAGCGGAGGCATCAGAAATTTTCAGGTAGGCTTATCTCCTCCTCCCTGAACTTGAGAGCTTTTGCACACAAACTCTCTCTACCATGGCTGAACTCAACAAGCCAGCCCTCTAAGACCTGACGTTCTACATATGAGTCAGATCTCATGACCTTCTCACAAGCACATCACAAATACACTTATACCTTCTTGCCTTTTAAACACTTTTCCAATTCCACCAAATAGTCACCTGAAGCACAAACCAAGTAATTATTGAATATATCAAATATAGTAATAAAGATCTTTCTTGCTCAGGGTAAGAAATCCATTTCTCATTATTCACAGTGCTAGCTTTTATCATTTTATTTTAAAATTTCTTGGAAAAATAAGATATATCCTGATTTCCTAAGCTCATCTTCCATGTGCATTACTTTATTCATTGTAGTGACAAAATATCTGAGAAAGAGATAAAATAAACTTTGGCTAGCAGTTTGAGAGTGGAATCCATAATTGCCAGGCATTTGGTCAATATCCATTCCCAGTAAGGAAGGAGAGAGAGAGGAATGCTGGTGCTCAGCTCACTTTCTACTTTGTATTTACTCCAGAACCCAGCCTTTATGATGGTGCTGAACTCATTTGAGGCATGTCTTCCTATCTCAATTAATTCAATCTGGAAACTCCTGCACAGATATACTTCAATGTTTGTTTCTATGGTGATTCGAAATTCCATGTAGTTGACAATCAAGATTAACTCCTCTACCTTCCTTCCCTTTAGTTCTACCATGTTAAACAAAAAAAAAATTGCACTAGTCAAGACATGAATAAAGTTACTTGTGCAGAACACAAAGGTGGAGTGTTGTGTAAAATATTTCTGGGAGGCAGGAACAAACTTCTCACTATATATAGAGATCAAACAGCAAATCAAGATAACGACACCACTAAGGGTAAAGTAATGAACCAATGAGTTTTATTGAAATTATTACCAGGAGTATGGATGAGGGGTTACAGGAGTGGAAATAACTCAAAGACAGTTATGTCATCAAAATACACTCTAGCATTGGTGGCAACTCACTAAAGTTGGAAACCTGGCATATACTCTACAACTTCCAGGCAGAGCAAGAGGTACGAAAGTGTTTGTTTCGGGCAATACATTTTAGGGAGCTAAGAGTCCAGTCTTAATGTATATGGGAAGTTTCAAGGACTTCCTGAAATCTTTGGCTTATTTACTTTCCAAGTTTAATGAGATTTACTGTATAATGTAAGATTTCATTTCCCCAAGTGCTTACATAAAAGACAAATGCTACCTGATATGTCTAGTCTAAGAATAATATCAGGCTCAGACTGGAGGAACTGCAGCACAATTGTAGCTGTGACAATTTTATTGAGAGCAACCAGACATTTTATACCCTTTTAGGAAACAGAATACAGTGGTGAGTACCAGGACAAATATTTTAGTTGCCAGAAAAAAATATGTTTGGCATTTGTACAAAGTATAAAGGATTAATATCTAATATCAATTAAACTGTTAAGCTTACAAGGGAACATACAGAAAAAAACAAAGCAGTTTAAATACTTCAGTGCCTGAGGGAGTGCCATAGATTCTCAGGAAATATAAGGCACATAGTGGCCCAGAACTCACAGAATCTAATTGGCAAAATCTATAACACATGCCTCTCCCAGCTACTATGCCAGAGGAACACCAGGGTTCCCTGCACCCAAGATTTCCTCCAACACCTGATATTGCTACAATAAAATGGGTTCATGTCAGCCTAGATTGTTCTCAGTCTTTGGGGCTTGACTTACATTTTGTTTGAATAGTACCCTTCTTCCCTGAGGTTTATTTCTATGCCATTAGATGATCACTGCTGTCTCTTTGTGGGTCTTTAGTTATCACTCCTATACATTGTTTCACTCAGGACTCTGTCAGACTCCTGCTGTTTTGTAGCTGTAGTCATGTGTAGTCATGTAGTCATGTAGTCAACTTATCCTATTTAATCTCATAGTGTTGAGTGTCCTGCCTTTGTCAATATGCCAATGTCTATCTTTATCTAGACCTCTCCTAATCTTCAACCCATTCCCTTGAATTTTCCCATACACTGTTCACTATTCTTGTCTCATTTTCTTCTTTTTTTCTTAGTAACTCATGCTATTTGACATAGAATATACTTTATGTCCTATAGCTTTCCCCAAGAATGTAAATTGATGAAAATTGGAACTTGGTTTGTGTTTATTATTTCAGCATTCCCTCTTTACCAAACAGTCCCTAGATGCAAGTTTTCAGTGTTTTGTGAACTAAGCAAATTGATTCTACATGGTTGCAGTTGCTATGTGATAATGATTGATGTGACCTTGTGGAGAAGGCCAGGTGTTTTAGTTTTGTCTCTGTTACTGTGATAAAAATCCTGAAAAATTAAGTCAGAATGGGTTTATTTTAGCTCATAATTTCAAGTTACAGTTCACCATAAGAATGAATTCAAGTGACAGAAACAGCTAGTCACATCAATATTCAAGAGCTGAGAGGAATGAATGTATCCATACTCCATACTCAGTTGTTTTATTGTTTTTTTGGGTTTTTTTTTTGTTTGTTTTTTATATATAGCCAGATTTCTCTACTTTTATACAATTTAGGACTCTCTGCCTGGGAATGGTGCTACTGACAATGGGCTGGGTCTTTTCAAATCAATCACCATAAGATAATTCCTTAAAGACTTGCCCAATGGTCAATACAGAGTATATAATCCTTCACGGTAGGTGTCTTCGTCAGGGTCTCTATTCCTGCACAAACATCACGACCAAGAAGCAAGTTGGGGAGGAAAGAGTTTATTGACCTTACACTTCCACGCTGCTATTCATCACCAAAGGACGTCAGGACTGGAAATCAAGCAGGTCAGGAAGCAAGAACTGATGCAGAGGCCATGGGGAGATGTTACTTACTGACTTGCTTCCCCTGGCTTGCTCAGCCTGCTCTCTTATAGAACCTAAGAATACCAGCCCAGGGAAGGTACCACCCACAAGGGGCCCTCCCACCTTGATCACTAATTGTGAAAATGACCCACAGTTGGACCTCATGGAGGCACTTCCCCAACTTAAGCTCCTTTCTCTATGATAACTCCAGCCTGTGTCAAGTTGACACACAAAACCAGCCAGTACAGTAGGGAATCTCATTGAGATTCTATTCTAGGAGATTCTAGTTTGTGTCAAGTTCATTATCAAACCAAGACAAATCATATGTCTTCAGGGTTTAAGCTTTGGAGTATCCTGGCTTGAGCCTCTTTTTTGAACTCTTTGTAATCACTGCATAGAAAGATATATTTATAACTGTTTGACATAGGGCAAAACTGAGCCAGAAAGATTCTCCATTCCTTGAAACATACCACATAGAGAGCCAGGGAGAGAATTTCAGGGGACAGCAGTGGGAATTTTTTGATGCGGCCTATGGGAAAAAATAGGAATGGCTATTAGTTATCCTAATTAGATGGAAGTTCTGATATAAGTTTTGGATATATAACACAAATGACTCACATAATGTCAGAAATTTACCACTTACCCATCACAATATTCCTGAAATGAGAAGGGGGAATAACTTTGATTTGTACATATGTGGGTTTGGTGGGAAGTGCGGCTGCTTAGCTGGTGAATGACAGAAGTTATAGTCATAATTTCCTGTTAATGCAGTGTATGTGGTTACCATGTGGAGTACAAAGTACAAACTCAGGTCCCAGTGCTGAGGAGGTGCTGTTCTCCCTTTATTTTATTTTTTTGTTTTTATATTTTTTATTTATTTTTCATTTCTTTATTGATACAGGGACTCTCATTGATCTATAAATCACAGAAAAATAAGCTAGATTGGTTCTCCAGTGAGCTCAAGAGCTCTCTCTGCCTCTTTCTACCAAGCACTGGGATTATAAATGCACGCCACTACATTTGCCATTTTTCAAAGGGTCTGGGAAAAATCTCAGGTCTTTGGACTACTGCAGCAAACACTTTACTAATTGAACTAGCCTTGACTGGAAAGGGGAGCATGATCAATTGAGCATTTTGTGAATAATATTATAATACTTTTATATTTTCTGTTCTCTTCATAAGAAAATGATACATAGAACACAGAGTGAGGCAGTATATTCACCTTTGTTACTTCTCTTTTTCTATTAATAAGTTGGTCTATTTCACAGCATTGTGAGGAGGAAGATATTCAGAAGTATGCATTTATGTCCTGTTTCATACAGTGTTTACTCAATAAATATTATAGTCTAATAAAAAAACAATGAAATATCATTAAATCACACACTGTGGATAATAGTTTGTACTAAAGTTATAGGATATACTACAATTTCAGGAGTTTCCTGAAAAGAGTCACTCAATGAATGTGTGTAGATGGAAGAATTAGATGGAAATGTTATTCATCCTGATCCATTTTCTTTTCCCCAAATACAGCAAACTCACTTACCCCATCATATGACAATTTTTCTTTCTAATCTCTGCACTAAAAAATGATGAGAATAGTATCATTTAGATGTTCATGGTGGAGACTGCAGGACAGTCAGGGCTCAGTTGATGAAGTATTTGGTTGCCAGAATGAGGATGTGAGTTCAGATCATAGAAGTTTTATAACAACCGAGGAGGGATGACAAGCACACACTTATAATCTCTGTGATAGTGAGGGAGGAGATTGAGACAAGCTGTGTTAGGATTCTGTCTAAGATCCAACCCACAGTTACCTGGCAACAGCCAGGTAGGTCTGGTCCACTATATAAGGGGATACTTGCCCCTCCTCTCTCTCTTACCTCTCTTGCCTCTTACTCTCTTAGTTTCTCTCTTTCCCTTTTGGGCTCTTCCCTTCCCCCTTCCTCTGTCCCCTCTCTCCTTGGGGTCATGGCCGGTCTCTACTTCTCTCCTGTCTCCTCTGTCTTTCTCTGCCTCTACTACTCCCTTAACTCCCCTTCCCATGCCCTGAATAAACTATACTTTATACTATACTGTTGTGTCTGGTCCCTCATGGGGAAAGGATGCTTCAGCATGGGCCCAATTAGGCATCCCTTCCCCCACACCCCCCATGGAACATATTCTTATGCCTCTTTCTCCTTTTATGATTACACCAAGTGTGCAAAAGCTTTCACTAGAAAAAATCTGCCCATTTATCATCAGTGAACTCATACAGGAGAGAAACCTGATAACTGTGATGTATGTGGCAAAGCCCTCTCTACAAAGTCTAGTCTCATTGCACATTAGAAAATTCATACAGGAGAGGAACCTTATATATGTAATGAATGTGGAAAAGGTTTTATTAAGAAAAGGTGTCTTGTTGCACATCATAGAACTCATACTGGTGAGAAACCATTTATATGCAATAAATGTGGGAAAGGCTACACACTAAAGAACAGTCTTAATACACATCAGCTGATTCATGCAGAAGAGAAAATACATGTGTAATGAATGTGGAAAAGACTTTTCTACAAAGTTTAGTCTTGCTGCACACCAAAAAACTCATACAGTAGAGAACCCTTATATATGTATTGAATGTGGAAAAGGCTTTATTGAGAAGAGATGTCTTTTGGACATCATAGAACTCATACTAATGAGAAACCCTTCAACTACAGTAAGTGTGGGAAAGGCTTCACATTAAAGAATATTCTTGTAATACATCAGTGGATGCATTCTGAAGAGAAAGAGGCATAAGAATATGTTACATGTGGTGGGGAGGAGGGGAAGGGGGTGCCTCAGTGGGTCCATGCTGAAGCATCTCTTCCTCATGAGGGACCAGACATAACAGTATAGTATAGAATAGAGTTAATTCAGGGCATTGGGAAGGGAGTTAAGGAACTATTAGAGGCAGAGAAAGGTAGAGAGAAGGAGAGAGTAGAGAAGTAGAGGCTAGCCATAACCACTTGGAGAAATGGGCCAGGGGAGCAGGGAAGGGAAGAGCCCAAGAGGGCAAGAGAGAAGCTTAGAGAGTAAGAGGCAAGAGAGGCAAGTGGGGGGTGGGGGCAAGCAGCCCCTTTTATAGTGGGTCAGAGCTACCTGACTGATGCCAGGTAACTGAGGGGAGAGGCATACTTGGCTGTTGCCAGGTAACTGTGGGGTAGAGCTTAGACAGAATCCTTATCCTGGGATCCTCATGACCAGAAAGCCTAACCAATTTGGCAAAGTTCTAAGCCAAAAAGAGACTCTATTTTAGACAAAAAGTGGAATGGTACCTGGAGTTGTCACATTGACTTTTACATAATATACTTATATTCACACTCATCCTTAAAAAAATGGACTGGAAGAATCTACTGGATCTGACTAGATTGAGAGAAATGGAGATATATTTGTGGTACAGTTCAGGGAGAAAGGGGGGTGTGAACCAGAATCAGCAGTACCTGAAGCCAGGAGTGATTTCCAAAAGGGCACCCTAGAAATCAAGGCCTGGAAAATCAAACAGTGACTTCTGTTCTGTCATCCAGTGCAGAGTGATCATCAGCCAATTCTGTCAGGGGAAGCAATATTTTCATCCTTTCCTAAAGTATTTACCAAACTATGTTTCATGACTAGGAAGTCCTACAGTCCACACCAGAGAGCACATCAGGGATATGGAGAGAAAGAAAGGGGTGGTGACTATACCAACTAGAAGAGAGGAAGGAGGGAGAATGGGCAGCACAGTTGGGTCCCATTTAATGTGACAGAACATGTAGCAAATGGGCTTTTCTGCTTACTTGTTTTCAGAGAAGAATTCTGTGAAAATTCCCAGTAGGGAGATTAATACATGACAATAGCCCTGTAGGGTTTCTAAGGGAATGGAAGCTCCATGAAAGACCTTATTTTACAAGGAGTAAAGAAAGGATACTTTATGTGAACTGTGGGACAACTACTGGGACATTTCAAATCTCTCTTCAGAGTAAATTCCAGTGAGGATCCTGTCCTGTGTGAGACTGTAAACTCTTCACAAATAGGATTGCCTTACACTTTCTCAAAACCTGGGCTATGGCCTTGTTTTGTTTTCCTACAGATGGATGAGAAACTCTTCAGCTATAATTTCTCACCAGAAGCTGAGTTCCTGAGAGCAAAATCGCTTGTCCTAGGCAAAGTCACAAGTTTGTTTTTTCTTCTATACTTTTCACTGGATGTTGTTAAACTTGGTAAGTTTGTTTCTTCTGTTTGTGTGTTCAGTGATTCACATCTGAAGACATTACTTCTATCGGTCCTCTTGATACAGCTTTTGAAATGAGATATAGTAAGACACATATGTGCTAATTGTGCAGAATGAAATCCGGGCCTGTTTTATTAATTGGTTAGTTCATTTGTGGTAATTATTATGTTTGTAAATTGTTAGTAATCCAGGTAGAAAGGTAATGAAGTAATAAAGCAAAATAGTATTTTTAATTTAAATTATATTTTTTTTAGATAGCCAACTTTTTACATGCATTTCTTTAGCTGTAATCTAAAGGAATGAAGTAAGAAGCTGCATTGCAGAATGAGAACTCAAAGCACACATTGGAAGAGTGGATTCTCTTCTTCTTTTCACATAGGCTTGGTGAATTTTCATTTCTTGTTTCAGAATATTTATTGTCTGTATAACACTGAACTTCTTTTGCTTTCCTGAATAATTGGATGTCTTAAATGATATTTGATCTTAAACAATGCCTTTTAGAGCTTAAATATTATGTGGCTACAATTAATCTAGACAACAGCCCTTTGTTTTGGTCACAATTTATGTCTTACCTTTATTCATTTTTTCCTTTTAATATTTTTTTTCTTTTTTAAAGCCTCTTATATGATTTTGTATAGAATACATGGTTGACTTTTAAGTACTGTTCATGTGTACATGTGTGGTGTGTGAACACATTCACATATATGACCATGGACAAGTCTATGGCAAGGGATGTTTTGGAGATTAACAACATCAGGTGTTGGTTTTTCTACCTTGTTTTAGGCAGGATCTCTTCTTCTGTGCATTGTACAGGAGTGGAGAGGATTCTAGCTTATGAGCATACAGTATCTGTGTTTTACAAATTCACAAGTGTAGGTCTTCTTCAGATTTTGACATTATTTGTACATTTGGATTCTGCCTGCCCCTTATTTACTACTACTACTACTACTACTACTTATTATTATTATTATTATTATTATTATTATTATTATTATTATTTTGAGACTTTCTCAAATTCTCTGTTTTTCTTCTGGTCACAGTACGGTTTAGAAAACATTGCCAATTTTGAGAATCTTAAGTTGGAATAAATTTAACACAAGAAATCACTATCCTATAAAATTGTTGCAGCCCTTAACTCTGATTCATAATATCACCTTTTGGAATGACTCTTCAGAAACTCTGAGGGGCTTTGTAGGTCATAAGGGGTGCTCTTGGTTTCTTAGTATTTCCTGAGAGGAATCTAGAACCTGCTCTGACTCATGTACAGAATGTAGATTTGCAAGGCAGAGGAGATATTTTCTGAAAAACTCCTGCAGACATTGAGTTCTGCTAACATGATAGCAGCTTAAATAAGATAAGAAATGATTCACTGTGATTTCAGTCTTCTAGATTCATAAAGAATATAATATTTCTAGAACATAATCTGAATGTATAAGTCTAGACAATGTCAGTTTTCCAAGTATCAGACATACAAATCAATCAATACAAATGACTTCAAGATAGGCTTATTTTTCAACCCAATCCCTGATGATGATGATGATGATGATGATGATTTCGTCATCATCATCATCATCATCATCATCATCAACATAATCATAATAATAAAAGTGCTATTTATGATGCTGTTTGTTTAGGTTCACTAATGAGACTTGGTGAAGTTTTAATTCCTCTTCTCTGTATCTTAGACATCTCTGCTTTGTACAAAAATGTGATTTTTTTTTTTCTTTTCTGACCCAATCCCTTTTTTAAATAATTTTTTTATTAAATATTTTCTTCATTTACATTTCAAATGCAAAAACCTTTCCTGGATTACCCTCTCCCCAAAAATCCCCAACCCCTCCTCCCACCTCCTGCCTCCAAGTAAGCCCCTCTACCTGACACACTCCCACCTTTCCCCCCTCGATTTCCCTTTGGTGGGGAATCTATTGAGCCTTAACAGGAAACCAAGGACCTCTCCTCCTACTGATGCATGACAAGGCATTTCTCTGCCACACTTTTGACTAGAAACATGTTTACCCCTTGGTTGATGGTTTAGTCCGTGGGAATCCTGGGGCATCTGGGTGGCCAAAATCGTTGCTCTTCCCATGGGGCTGCAAACCCCTTCAACTCCTCCAGTCCAACTTCCAACTCCTCCATTGGGAACCCCACATGCACAGTCCAATGATTGGCTGCAAACATCTGCCTCTGTATCTATAAGGCTCTGGCAGAGCCTCTCTGGAGACAACCATAAAAGGCTCCTTTCAGTATGCACTTGTTGTCATCCATATTAGTGTCAGTGTTTGGTGATTGTTTATAGAATGAGTTCCCAGGTAGGGCATTCCTTGGGTGGCCTTCCCTTCAGTCTCTGCTCTACACTTTGTGGACACAATTGCCCCTGTGAATATTTTGTTCCATTTCTCAGAGGAATCAAAGCACCCCCTCTTTAGTCATCGTTCTTCTTGAGCTTTCTGTGGTCTATGAATTGTAACTTGTTTATTTTGAGTTTTGGGACTTATATCCACTTATCAGTGAGTGTATACCATGTGTATTATTTTGTGGTTGGATTACCTCCCTCAGGATGACACTTTCTAGTTCCATCCATTTGCCTATGAATTTCATGAATTCATTGTTTTTAATAGCTGAATAGTACTCCATTGTGTATATATACCACAGTTTCTGCGTCCATACCTCTGTTGAAGGACATCTGGATTATTTTCAGATTCTGGCTATTATAAATAAGGGAGCTATGAACCTAGTGGAGCATTTGTCCTTATTACATGTTGAAGCATCTTCTGGGTATATGCCCAGGAGTGGTATAGTTGGGTACTCAAGTAGTACTATGCCTAATTTTCTGAGGAACCACCAAACTGATTTCCAGAGTGGTTTTACCAGCTTGCAATCCCACCAACAATGGAGAAGTGTTCCTCTTTCTCCACATTCTCTCCAGCATCTGCTGTCCTCTGAGTTTTTCATCTTAGCCATTCTGACTTGTGTGAGGTGGAATCTAAGGGTTGTTTTGATTTGCATTTCCCTGATAACTAAGGATGCTCAACATTTCTTTAGGTGCTTCAGAGCCATTCAGGGTTCCTCAGTTGAGAATTCCCTGTTTAGATCGGTGCCCCATTTTTTAATAGGGTTACTTGACTTTATCAAGTCTAACTTCCTGAGTTATTTATATACATTGGATATTAGTCCTCTATTGGATGTAGGATTGGTAAAGATCTTTTCTCAATCTGTAGGTTGCCTTTTTGTCCTACTGACAGTGTCCTTTGCCTTACAGAAGATTTGCAGTTTTATGAGGTCTCATTTGTCGATTCTTGTTCTTAGGGCATATCCCATTGGTGTTCTATTCAGGAATTTTTCCCCTGTGACCATGTGTTCAAGGTTCTTCCCCACTTTCTCCTCTATAAACTTCAATGTATCTGGTTTTATGTGAAGATCCTTAATCCACTTGGACTTGAACTTTGTACAAGGAGATAAGCATGGGTCTATTTGCATTTTCTGCATCCTGACCTCCAATTGATCTAGCACCATTTGTTAAAAATGCTGTCTTTTTTCCACTGGATGTTTTTAGCTTCTTTGTCAAATATCAACATATCAAATATAGGTCTGTGGGTTCTTTTCTGGGTCTTCAATTGTGATCTATTGATTTTACTACCTATCTCTGTACCAATACCAAACATTTTTTTTTTTTTTTTATCACTTTTGCTCTGTATTAGAGTTTGAGGTCAGGGATGGTGATTCCCCCAGGAAATTTTTGTTGTGGAAAATAGTTTTTGATATCCTGAATTTTTTGTTATTCCAGACAAATTTGAGAATTGCTCTTTCTAGTTCTATGAAGAATTGATTTGGAATTTTGAAGGGAATTGCATTGAATCTGTAGATTGCTTTAGGTAAGATGGAAATTTTTACTATATTATTTCTGCCAATCCATGAGTGTGGGAGAGCTTCCCATCTTCTGAGATCTTCTCCAATTTCTTTCTTTAGAAGCTTTAAGTTCTTGTCTTACAGATCTTTCACTTGCTTGGTTAGAGTAACACCAAGATATCTAATATTATTTGTGACTATTGTGAATGGTGTCATTTACCTATTTTTTTTCAGTTTGTTTGTCCTTTGAGTAGAGGAAGTCTACTGATTTCAGTTAATATTATATCTGGCCAATTTGCTGAAGTGGTTTATCAGCTTTAAGAGCTCTCTGGTGGAAGTTTTGGGGTCACATAAGTACACGGTCATATCATCTTCAAATAGTGATATTTTGACTTCTTCCTTTCCAATTTGTATCCCTTTGACCTCCTTTTGTTGTCTGATTACTCTAGCTAGGACTTCAAGTACTATATTGAATAGATAGGAAGAGAGTGGGCAGGCTTGTCTGGTCCCTGATTTTAGTGGGATTGATTCAAGTTTCTCTCCATATAGTTTGATATTGGCTACCAGTTTGCAGTATATTGCTTTCACTATGTTTATGCATGTGTCTTGAATTCCTGATCTCTCCAAGACTTTTATCATGAATGGATGCTAATAGAATTCCCTGCTAAATCAGTCTGGCCCTGAGCTCTTTTTTGATGGGAGACTATTAACAACTGCTTCTATTTCCTCAGGACTTATGGGACTATTTAGATGGTTTATCTGATCTTGTTTTAACATTAGCACCTGGTATGTATCTAGAAAATTGTCCATTTCGTCCAGATTTTCCAATTTTGATGAATATAAGCTCTTAGAGTAGAATCTGGTGATTTTTTGAATTTCCACCATTTCTGTTGTTATGTCTCCTTTTTCAATCTGATTTTAGTAACTTGGGTAGTGCCTCTGTGCCCTCTGATTAGGCTGGCTAAGCGTTTATCTATCTTGTTGATTTTCTTAAAGAACAAGGTCCTGGTTTTGTTTCTTCTTTGTATAGTTCTTTTTGTTTCTATTTGGTTGATTTTGGCTCTGAGTTTGATTATTTTCTGCAATATACTCCTCTTGCATGTATTTGCTTCTTTTTGTTCTAGAACTTTCAGATGTACTGTCAAGCTGCTAGTGTAAGCTTTCTCCATTTTCTTGTTGGAGGCACTTAGAGCTATGAACTTTCCTCTCATAGCACTGCTTTCATTGTGCCCCATAAATTTTGGTATGATGTGTCTTCATTTTCATTAAATTCTAAAAAGTCTTTAATTTCATTCCTTATTTTTTCTTTAACAAGCTATCATTGAGAAGGTCATTGTTCAAAGTCCACAGGTATTTATGTTTTTCATTGTTTTTGTCTGAACTTAAGACCAGCCTTAGGCTGTGGTGATCTGATAAGGTGCATGGAATTATTTCAATATTTCTGTATCTGTTGAGGCCTGTTTTGTGACAAATTATATGGTCAATTTTGGAGAAGGCACTATGAGGTGCTGAGAAGAACGTATATTCTTTTGCTTTAGGATGGAATGTACAATCAATATCTGTTAGACCCATTTGAACCATAAGTTCATTTAGTTTCACTATGGCTCTGTTTAGTTTCTCTTTCTATGATTTGTCAAATGTTGAGAGTGGGGTGCTAAAGTCTCCCACTATTATTGTGTGGGGTGCAATGTGTGCTTTGAGCTTTAGTAAAGTTTCCCTTATGAATGTTGGCGCTCTTGCATTCAGAACATAGATGTTCAGAATTGATTGTTCATCTTGGTAGACTTTTCCTTTGAACAATATGAAGTGTCTCTCCTTATGTTTTTTGACAACTTTTGTTTGAAATTTGATTTTATCTGATATAAGAATGGCCACTTCAGCTTCTTTCTTGGGACTATTTGCTCAGGAAATTGTTTTACCTTTGACTCTGAAGTAGTGACTGTCTTTGTCACTGAGGTGCGTTTCCTGTATTCATTAAAATTTTGGGTCCTGTTTATGTATTCAGTCTATTAGTCTATGTCTTTTTATTGGGGAATTGGGACCATTGATGTTAAGAGATATTAAGGAAAAATGATTGTTGCTTTCTGTTATCTTCTTTGTTAGAGGTGAAATTCTGTTTGTGTGGCTATCTTCTTTTGGGTTTGTTGAAAGAAGATTACTTTATTGCTTTTTCTAGGGTGTGGTTTCCTGCTTTGTGTTGGCATTTTCCATTCATTAACCTTTGTAGAGCTGGATTTGTGGAAGGATACTGTGTAAATTTGCTTTTGTCATGGAATATCTTGTTTTCGCAGTCTATGGTATTTCAGAGTTTTGCTGGGTATAGTAGTCTAGGCTGATATTTATGTTCTCTTAGGGTTTGTATGACATCTGCTCAGGATCTTCTAGCTTTCATAGCTTCTGGTAAGAAGTCAGTGTAATTCTGATAGGTTTGCCTTTATATGTTACTTGACCTTTTTCCCTTACTGCTTTTAATATTCTTTCTTTGTTTAGTGCATTTGGTGTTTTGATTATTATGTGTCAAGGGAAATTTTTGTTCTAGTCCAGACTGTTTGGATTTAAGTAGGCTTCTTGTATGTTCATGGGCATCTCTTTCTTTAGGTTATTGAAGTTTTCCTTTATAATTTTGTTGAAGATATTACTGGCCATTTAAGTTGTAAATTTCCACTCTATAGGTATAGACCCATAATTTTAAGTTTTGTCTTCTTATTGTGTCCTATATTTCCTGAATAGTTTGGGTTAGGAACATTTTGCATTTTAGATTTTCTTTTACTGTTGTATCAATGGTTTCTATGGAATCTTCAGCATCTGAGATTCTTTCTTCTGTCTCTTCTGTTCTGTCGTTGATGCTTGCATCTATGACTCTTTTCAAGGTTTTCTATCTCCAGGGATGTCTCACTTTGCAATTTCTTTATTGTTTCTACTTCCATTTTTAGATCCTGGATTGTTTGGTCAGTTCCTTTACTTGTTTGTGTTTTCCTGAAATTCTTTAAGGGATTTTTGTGTTTCTTCTTTAAGGGATTCTACCTGTTGACCCATGCTCTCCCATAATTTCCTATGGGATTTTTGTGTTGCCTATTTAAGGGCTTCTACCTGTTGACCCATCTTCTCCTGTATTTCTTTAAGGGAGCTATTTATGTCCTTTTTGAAGTCCTCTATCGGCATCATGAGATGTGATTTTAAATTCAGCTCTTGCTTTTCCAATGTATTGGGGTATCCAGTATTTGCTGTTGTGGGAGAACTGGGTTCTGATGGTGCCATGTTGCTTTGGTTTCAGTTGATAATGATCTTGCATTTGCCTTTTGCCATCTAGTTATCTTCTGTATTAACTGGTCTTGTTGTCTCTGACTGTGGCTTCTCTGTTCTGTAAGCCTGTGTATTTGTACTACTGGGTTTTCCGTTCTTTCAAATGCCCTGTATGTGACTGTTTCTCAAGAAGTATCAGGAGATGGGGGTCTTCACTGTGGCAGACCTGGCAAGGGTCTACCACAGCAGAATGGGTAGGCAGCAGTGGAGGAAGGGGGAGAAGGAATGGAAGGGGAGTGGTATTCTAATGCCCTGCGTGCTCCTGGTTTTCTAGGAAATATGAGGAGATGCGGTCTTCCCTGTGGCAGAACTGGCAAGGGTCTACCACAGCAGAAGGATTGGGCTGGTGGAGGCAAAGGAAGGTGGATAAGGAACAGAAGGGGAGTGGTATTCTGGAGGACAGGGTTTTAGTGGTTGCTGGCTAGAGATTGCCAGTGTCCCTGGGCCTCCAGAGGTGGGGGTGGTTCTTACCAAATGCCCTGCGTGCTCCTGGTTCTCCAGGAAGTATCAGGAGATGGTGTCTTCCCTGTGGCAGAACTGGCATGGGTCTACCACAGCAGAACAGGCAGACAGCAGCAGTCCCAAAATACTTTTTAACAATTAAAACTTAGGAAAAAAAAAAGAATGTCAGATATCTTAACAATACAGTTACTGAGAGGGGCCAGATTCCTTATGGTTGCAATCAAATCTATAGTGAAAGGCCAAGATTTTGAGGGGCTCAGGGTGTGAACACATGAGTTGTGAAATACAAGTAACATGCACCTGTCATCTGCAAGAAAAACTAAACCTAAAAAGAAAGAAAGGAAGGAAGATAGATAGATAGAGAGAGAGAGAGAGAGAGAGAGAGAGAGAGAAGGAAGAAAGAAAGAAAGAAAGAAAGAAAGAAAGAAAGAAAGAAAGAAAGAAAGAAAGAAAGAAAGGGAAACCAGCTTGAAACCATACCTCCACATTAATTCCCTTATGTTTCTTTTGGGAGCACATGTATGTGCCCAACATATGGCTGTCTTCCTCTGGGCCCTTCCACGTGATGGTGGGAAAAGAAGAGCCCCTTCCCTCCTCCATTTAAGAAATGACACTCATCCCAAGTGATATTACTGAACATGGTATGTTTGTTTGAGTTTGTATAGGAGAAGGAAGCATTTGTATTTTGCAATAGAAAGAAACTGACACAAATCACAAAGCACTCAGGTCCTTGCCCAAACCTCATATTGGCTCTTTCTTTCCTTGTTTCTCCCTTGTCTCTGGCCTATTTTTATGCAGCCTACCTCACCTGTGATTTAGCTTCAAGCTGTATCTCCTTCCGCATAATGAAATCACCCAGTACCAGGATCCACTTAGTTTTCCTGTCAATGGGAGAGTGAGGATAATACATGATAATATTCATATTAAAATGTTTTCATTTTCTAAAAAGTTTGGGAGCATGGAAAAATAAAAATATTAACTTTAATACATGCAAAAATGGAAGTCAGGATACTCAATAGCCTTTAAATACTTTATCAGTTTTCTTTTTTGTTTCTTCAACAAACTTCCAAAAGAGTCCCTTTTCTCCACAACTCCCTACTCTGGAATGAAAGTTCCAATCTTCTCTAAATTCATTTGTTGAAGCCCTACTTCACAGTGTAGTCCTATGTGGTAGATGGTCTGTAGAAAAGAAATGAAGATTCAACCTGATATAATCCAATAGGACTGGAATCCTTCAGCCACAGGAAAGAGACACCAGCTTTCTCTCTGACAGATGTGTGAAACCACACACACACACACACAAAACAGCGGCCCTTACCAGGAAGAAGTTCTAACTCACACTTTCAATACCTCTGCTGCCTCTTTGGTTGCAGATCTATTTCATCCACACCAAATTTATATCATAGAAATTAGTTCAGAGGCACAGGGTCAGACAACCTGCATCTAAGTTCCTACTCAGGTAAATGCTAGCTCTGTAGACAATAAGTTCACGATGAGACTCAACTACCTTACATGTAAAATGAAGGCAACAATGACTACTTTTATGAGTATTTGAAAGATAAAATTGGTGCAGGTAAAATGCTTAGCACAAAGTCAAGTGTATACAAAATACTCCATTATCTCTCTAGTTGGGCACATCTGTAAAGAAAGGCACAGAGAGTCAGTTCAAAATTTCATTTCTGAACTTCCTCTTTCTTACTTTTAAGAGGTTCCATTTACGCATGTGTCCAGCTAGAAGCAATGAACAATCTTTTTCTCCCTCCCCATTAGTGCACAGAAATGCTCATGACACTCAGGTTAATCTAATACCCTGGGCTCATGAGCAAGGCTACAAGAGTACTAGAGTAGAAATATCTGTTCCTCTGGATAGAAGCACAGTATTAAGATTTATGAATCATATTGTACTTCCAGTTTAAACGTTTTGAAATATTATATTGATATTTGTACGTTCATTTTATACTTGGCAATTTTACTTGATTTAATTTTTAGTTTTAATAGAAATGGATTTATTCTTTTGTATTTTCTGCATGTAAGACCACAGCATCTCTGAAGTGAATAATTTTATTTTTCCTTTAACAGTTTGGAAGCTTTCTCTATTTTTTTTGTTTCTTTTTTTTATTTGCTTTGTTCTTATTTTTCTATAATTGTCCCACCTGGGACTTCTAACACCTTATTGAAGAGGACAGGTGATACAGGAATCCTTGCTGTGCCTCACATCTTAGAAATGTGGGGGTGGTTCTTACCAAATGCTTTTCATGCTAATGGTACATTAGGAAGCATCAAGTGATGGGGTCTTCCCTGTGGCAGGCCGGGCAAGGGTCTACCATGGCAGAACGAATGGTCAGGTGGCAGCAGAGGAAGGCAGAGAAGGACCAATCCTTTTTTGGCATATTATTTTTTCTGTCTTCAAGTCACTGAATTATAAATGTTTATATGAACAAAGATATTTTTCTCATCTTGACCCTCATAAGATCATTTTGCTAGATGGCTGAAGGGTGTTCTATATCAGATTAGGGGAGAGGGAAAGAGAAGGGTGAAATGGAGAAAGAGAGGGAGGGAGAAAGGGAGTGGAAAAAGGAGAGAGAGAGAGAGAGAGAGAGAGAGAGAGAGAGAGAGAGAGAGAGAGAGAGAGAGAGAGAGAGAGCAGGTACAAGTGTATTCTGAGTGACTATAGAGACAGAAGAACTGATTCATGATGGCAACCCTTCTTCTAACTCTGCATCCATGATGTTTTGACAGTAGCTAGAAACTATTTATATGAGGAGAGATAACACTGAAGAAATCATAGCTGTACATACCAGTCACTAACATCATTCCTACGAGTAGATTTGAAGTACAGAAATGCCAATGAGCATACTGCGTCACTCTTGTCTACTTGTGATGGAAGTCTCATCACTTTGTTCTAATTTGGAACGTTCTAATGTACACATGCCAAACACAAAAAACTTCTTTGATCATTTGTTCTTTAGCATAAGAAACTTAGTTTATAGATGTGTTGATGTTGTTCACGGAAATGGAGAAATCAAGATGGATTTGGGCAGAAATGAGTACATGAGTAGAATGGCTCACAGAGTAGAATGTTTGAGCAGAAATCAAGGTTAGAACTGATAACAAATGATACCCACTCTGCAATCTTAGAAAAGACTCCTCTGAGGGACAGTTTTTACTGTAAACAATGATCTGCAAGCACTTTTCATAATATAGTCTAAGGGGGAAAGGAGTATAAAATTTATCTCGGTTTTCTTCAACAGTACTCTATTTCAAAGCCAAACCAAATCTGTTCATTTTATTCCTATGAAAGGAAGGAGTGATTAACTGTCCTAATGTCTAATGATTTAGTGCAAACACTGGAACAGTCTTCGTGCTTCAGGTACAATGGAAAAGGGAATGGATTATTTTTTGAGGGCTTCCAAAATGGAGATACTAGCCCATGAAGAGACCCAATGCAACGGTCTATATTAAAACTTAATTGGGACTGACAAGAGGGTTTGGTGGGTAAGTTCCCTGACAACAAGCCTAACAATAAGTTTAATCTCTGGGTCCCACAAGGTAGTAGGAGAGAACTAACTTCCCACATTGTCCTATAACCTACATATATGTAATGCTTCATGTAGGTACACATATCACATAACAAATTAATAACAAAAATGAGGAGGCAGCTCCACAGCATTCTGTGCTTAGTCCACCAGAAGAGAATGATCTCCCAGCAATGATTTCACTTCTGAGTGCAGAGGTGAGATCTCTACCTTCTCTCTGGAGGGGTACAGCTAGGATCGCAAAGGGCATATGATCAGTGGAGCAGCTGGGACAGGAGTCTTCCCTTCCAGCCTCCATCTGCAGCAGAGAACCAGGCAGCTCCAAAGCCATCTGTGTTTAGCCCACCAGGAGAGAGTGATCTCCCCGCAGCGATTTCACTTCTGAGTGCGGAGGTGAGATCTCCACCTTTTCTCTGGAGGGGTACAGCTAGGAGCACACAGGGCATATGATCATTGGAGCAGCTGGGACAGGAGTCTTCCTTTCCGGCCGCCATTTGCAGCAGGGAAGCAGACAGCTCCACAACCTTCTGTGCACAGACCCTGCCAAAAGAGAGATGGTCTCCCAGGAGTACAGACACATGTTTACAGGCCCATAGGAGGGGCAAGCTCCAGACAGAGACAAGACAAACTAACACCAGAAATAACCAGATGACAAAAGGCAAGCACGAGAAACCTACCAACAGAAGCCAAGGTTACTTGGCAACATCAGAGCCCAGTTCTCCCACCACAGCAATCCCGGATACTCTAACACACTGGAAAAGCAAGAGTTGGATTTAAAGTCTCTTCTCATGATGCTGTTAGAGTACATCAAGAAGGACATAAATAACTGAATTAAAAAAATACAGAAGAACATGGGTGAAATGGTATAGGCCCTTAAAGAGGAAACACAAAAATCCCTGAAAGAATTACAGGAGAACACAAATGAACAAGTGAAGGAACTGAACAAAACCATTCAGGATCTAAAAATGGAAGTAGAAACAATAAAGAAATCACAAAGTAAGACATCTCTGGAGATAGAAAATCTTGGAAAGAATTCAGGAGTCATAGATTCAAGCATCAACAACAGAATACAAGAGATAGAAGAAAGAATCTCACGGGCTGAAGATACCATAGAAAACATTGACTCAACAGTTAAAGAAAATGTAAAATGCAAAAAGCTCTTGAGCCAAAACATCCAGGAAATCCAGGAAACAATGAGAAGACCAAATCTAAGGATTATAGGTATAGAAGAGAGTGAAGATTTCCAAATTAAAGGGCCAGTAAATATCTTCAACAAAATTATAGAAGAAAACTTTCCTAACCTAAAGAAAGAGATAGATGTCCATGAACATACAAGAAGCCTATAGAACTCCAAACAGACTGGACCGGAGCAGAAAGCCCTCCCGGTACATAATCAAAACACCAAATGCAGTAAACAAAGAAAGAATATTAAAGCAGTAAGAGAAAAATGTCAAGTAACCTATAAAGGTAGGCCTACCAGAATTACAGCAGACTTCTCAACTGAGACAATGAAAGCCAGAAGATCCTGGGCAGATCTCATACAGACACTAAGAGAACACAAATACCAGACCAAACTGCTATACCCAGCAAAACTCTCAATTACCATAGATGGAGAAAACAAGATATTCCATGATAAAATCAAATCTACACAATATCTTTCCACTAATCCAACCCTACAAAGGATAATAGATGGAAAATGCCAACATGAGGAGGGAAACTACACCTTAGAAAAAGCAAGAAAGTTATCGTTTTCCAACAAACCCAAAAGAAAGTAACCACACAAACATACAAAGAACGTCAAAAATAACAGGAAGCAACAATCACTGTTCCTTAATATCTTATAATGTCAATAGACTCAATTCCCCAACAAAAAACATAGTCTAGCAGAGATGTTTTTCATGTGGATCTTCGATTTTATCAGAAAATGTTTGTGACTCCTTTTCAATTTAGTAATGCTTTTTGTGTCTACCATTTTGACTGTATTATTTTCCATGATAATCTTTAATTTTAACATTTTTTCTGTGTATTTCTTGGATTTTGTCAGAGGTGTTTTTCATGTAGATCTTCGGTTTCATCGGTGGGGGGGGGGTGTTTGTAGTTCCACTTTCAATCAATTTAGGAATGTTTTTGTGTCTACCATTTTGTCTGTATAATTGTCCATGATAATCTTCAATTTTAATGTGTTTCTGTATTTTTCTTCAATTTTGTGAGAAGTATATTCCATGTGGATCTTGAGTTTTATTAGACAATGTCTATAATTTTAATTTCAATCAACTTAGGAACATTCTTATACCTTCCATTTTATCTGTATAATTTTCCATGTAATAAGTCAGTTTTAACATGTTTTTCTATATATTTCATAAATTTTTTAGGAATATTTTCCTTGTAGATCTTCAACTTTATCAGAAAGTGTTTATAATTCCACTTTCAAACAACTTAAAAATATTTTTATGCTTACCATTTTATCTGTATAATTTTTCTATGAAATACTCAATCTTAATGTGTTTTTTATATATTTCTTCAATTTTATCAGAGTTATTTTCCATGTATATCTTCAATTTTATCAGAAAATGTTTATAATTTCACTTTCAATCAATTTAGAAATATTTTTATGCCTACCATTTTATCTGAATAATTTTCCAAGATAATCTTCAATTTTAATGTTTTTTTCCATATATTTTTTTCAATTTTATCATAAATATTTTCCGTGTAAATCTTCAATTTTATCAGAAAATGTTTATAATTCTACTTTCAATCAACTTAGGAATATTTTAATTCCTACCAATTTATCTGTATAAATTTCTTCAATTTTATCAGAGATATTTTCCATGCAAATCTTCAATTTTATCAGAAAATGTTTTTAATTCTACTTTCAATCAATTTAGGAATATTTTTATGCCTACTATCTTATCTGTATAATTTTTCATGAAATAATCAGTTTTAATGTGTTTTTCTATATATTTCTTGAGTTTTATCAGAAATATTTTCCTTATAGATTTTCAATTTTATCAGAAAATGTTTATAATTCCACTTTCAACCAACTTAGGAATATTTTTATGCCTACCAATTTATCTGTATAATTTTTCCATGAAATAGTCAATTTTAACATGTTTTTTTATGTATTTCTTCAATTTTATCAGAGATAGTTTCCATGTATATTTACACAATAGAATACTACTCAGCAATTAAAAACAATGAATTCATGAAATTCTTAGATAAATGGGCAATAGGGGTAGGGAGGAGGGCTTATGGGACTTTCAGGGAGGGGGGGAACCGGGAAAGGGGAAATCATTTGGAATGTATATAAAGAATATAGAAAATAAAAAAAAATAACAAAAATGAGACATGTTTGCTCTCAATGAATGAAGATGGTTTTCTGTGGTAAGTCAGATGGTGCTAACTTTTATTTTTAATTATTTACTGTCATTTGCTTATATCCAAATATTTTACTTGGTTATAACAAATATTATATTAATGACAGTAAGAAAAAAATCACATTAGGGACTGATTAGGTGAGTCAGTAAATGATTACCTTGAATGGGATCCCCAGACCTGTGTAGAAAAAAAAGACATAGTGGCGTGTACTTCAAATCTCAGTTCTGGGGAGACAAAATGGATTCCTACAATGCTCTGGTTAGCCAGTCTATCCTAATTGCTGAACCCAGGGCAATAATATAACGAGGAAAGAAAAGAAAGAAAAATTGAAAAAAAAGTGATAAGTGTATGAGTGTCTGGATGATGACAGTTAAGGTGATTTTCTGGTACACACACACACACACACACACACACACACATACACACAAACTCACATTTGTATATTCCTAAATACAATCATGCACCCATACAGATATGTACATACACACCAAAAAGAGAAAGATTAAGTACCATTTTACAAAGCGAGAGAGGAATATATTTTGGCAATTCAATCATTTGAATAAAAACATCTCTTGCTGGAGATGCCTCAAGAATTACCTACCATTGGGCATTCATCAGAGTCAACTCACCTGGGTATTTCAAGGGCTTTGTTTTATTTGGTTCTTTTTTTTATTAGATATTGTCTTTATTTACGTTCCAAATGTTAGCTCCCTTTCCATGTTTTCCCCTCTGAAAACTTCCTATTCCGTTTCCCCTTCCCCTTTTCACTAACCCACCCACTCCAGCATTCCCCTACCCTGGGGCAATTCTCTCATTAGAACCAATAGACCGTCAAATTCAAGAATCTTGAAGTTTGCAAAGACAGAAAACATAAACCGATACCAACTATAACAGCATTGCAGTTGCTGGGGACTTTTATGGGAGATTGAACACAGGATCCTCACTATATCAGAAAATGCTTGATTCCTTCACCTGATCCCAGAACAATTTTCCTAACCTATTTTCCCTGGAAGTCAGAACTAAAGAACCATTATTACTGTTTTCTAAAGAAATAGCTTCATGATTTAAGAAAAAAAAGCACTTTCAAAATGTGGAAACATGCTAATATCAGATGGAAAATAACCATATCTATCAAATTCTAAATTGGCAATAAGATGTCTCTCACAACATACTGATGGTTATTTAGTTTTACATTTAGTATTGCCTAAACATCTGTTGTTTGGTGATTTAGTGACTCAAATCTTAAGCACATGAGAGACATTATGTCGTAGAGCTAAATGGGCCAAGCATTTGTTCAAGTTGAATCCTGGATCCAACTGACCCTAAAAATGAAAACAGAAATGTGATAAATTCTATGACACCCTGGTTTGAAACCTGGAAATCACAGAACAATGAGTAATAACCTTCAAATGCTTTGATCTGGTAAGTTGAGACATGGTCTAAGGTGCCAATTAAAGAACACGGTTGTTTAATTCTAGGAGTCCCTCCATTTGTATTTAAAGTTCACAGAATTTTCTTCAGCAGCACAGTATAACTGAGGGAGACACCTGAATGCTCCATGCATCTTTTAGAAAGTGTCAAAGGAGAGAGTGATAATATTAATGAAAAGTATTCTTCAAAGTTCTCATTTTGAAAGACTTCAGTTTCATTTTCACTATATGCTCAGTTGGGCTTGTCTTATGATTCAAGTCTGGTATAGTCAATATAAAACTGAAAAATAAAATTACAAAGTGGATGATAGTTGGCATATCTGATGTTACATGTATCTGCAGGCATACTTGTGTTTGTTATTTGGATGAATATTATGCATATGTGCCTGACAGAAACACATGTAGAGGTCAGAGGACAATCTTAGATATTGGTCTCTGGCTTCTACATCCTCAGGGGAAATGTACAACTACTTGCTATAGCAGGCTCGCTGGCAGGAAAGCTTCCACAGATCTTTCACTTTCCTATCTCAAAGGAAGACCACTAGTATTCCAGAGTCATGCTATCATCCACATCTAGCTTTTTTTTTGTGTTCTGCAGATTATTCTTCCACTGTGTGTTACCCACTGACCCATCTACCAAGCTCAGATTCTGAGTTTTAAAAATTATAAAAACATTAAAGTGAACTGACTTTGTAATGTATCTAGCAAAGCCATTGCAAATTGAACTTGCAAATCTTCATGGTTATATTTTTAATGAATGTGTCTCTCTGATACATTACAAAGTGGGTGCTACTTCTTATCTGCTAGTGTATTAAAGATGTGTCACATCTATGTCACCATAATGATAGTGAATCTAAGGGGGTGAAGTCAAAGTACTGATTTCTGCTGAAACTTGAAACACAATTGCCATCATCAGTGGGTGTTTCTGGACCTGTCTCATTGTTTCTCTCCTCACATAACACCATTCCTCTTTTTGTGTAGACTTAATCATAGACAGAATGTTAATAAGAAAAACAATGAAACCAGTAACCCAAGAGTTAAAAACTACCTGTTCACTGTGTCCCATGGAAGGAAGGGCTCCCCTTTGCAATACAATAGCAGCAACAAAAAATCTCTCAGAAAAGTTCTGGAATGAATATTCCAACATCAACTTTTCCATAGACAACTGCAAATTATTACAGTGGTTAGGTTTTGGGCAGACACTGAACACCATATATCCTGATCATCATCAGCTATGATTATGGTGGAGAAAAGTTCACTTTGGTTTTAACTATTGTAGTGCTCTGAATGGGAATGGCCTCCATAGGCTCATATATTGAAAACTTGGTCAACAATTACTGGACCTTTTTGTGGGATGGGGACTGGTTGGGGGAGCTGTTCCAATTGGGGTAGATTTTGAGGTTTCAAAAGCCCATAGCATTCCAAGTTAACTCTCTCCCCCTCTGCTTAGTAGGTGTTTTCTCGAGGTGTAGGCTCTTAGCTACTGTTCAGATAACATGCCCACCTGTCTTGCTGCCATTTCCTCATCAAAATGTTCATGGATTCACCCCCTAAAGCTGTAAGCAAACTCCCAAATTAAATGCCTTATTTTTTAGGTTGCTTTGATCATGGTGTCTCTTCACAGTAATACAAAAGGAACTTAGTCCATTATATATATTTGAAACAAAAAAAGACTGTGTGTTTAAAAAAAATGTTAGATGTTCTTTTCAGGGAGCTATGGACTATAAGAAGTAATAATTAACCGTGATTCAAAAACAAGACAGAAGAAATAGGTTGCATCTTCAGGAGACACTGCTAATTATGGGTAACTGCAGCCTTGGAATGTTCTTATCTTTAGTTCTACTTTGTTCTCTAGAACTATTTTGTCAATTTCTTTCTTCAGAGACTTGAAGTTCTTGTCATACAGATCTTTCACTTCTTTGGTTAGAGTCACACCAAGATACTTTATATTGTTTGTGGCTATCGTGAAGGGTATCATTTCTCTTATTTCTTTCTCAGCCTGCTTATCCTTTGAGTATAGGAAGGCTACTGACTTGCTTGAGTTAATTTTATATCCGGCCATTTTGCTAAAGTTGTTTATCAGCTGTAGGAGTTCTCTGGTGGAGTTCTTTGGGTCGTTTAAGTATATGATCATATCATCTGCAAATAATGATAGTTTGACTTCTTCTTTTCAAATTTGTATCCCTTTGACCTCCTTTTGTTGTCTAATTGCTCTAGCTAGAACTTCAAGTACTATAATGAAAAGATATGTAGAGAGAGGGTAGCCTTGTCTAGTCCCTGATTTTAGTGGGATTGCTTCAAGTTTCTCTCCATTTAGATTGGTGTAGGCTACCAGTTTGCTGTAAATTGCTTTTACTATGTTTAGATATGGGCCTCGAATTCCTGATCTTTCCAAGACCTTTAACATGAAAGGATGCTGAAATTGTCAAATGCTTTCTCAGCATCTAATGAAATGACCAAGTGTTTTTTTTTTCTTTGAGATTGTTTATGCAGTGGATTACATTGTTGGGCTTCCTTATATTGAACCATCCCTGCATCCCTGGGATGAAGCCTACTTGATTGTGGTGAATGATCGTTTTGATGTGTTCTTGGATTTGGTTGGCAGATCTTTGTGTGATTTTGGTATTAGCGTAATTGTTGCTTCATAGAAAGAGTTGTGTGGTGTTCCTTCTGTTTCTATTTTGTGGAATACTTTGAAGAGTATTGGTGTTAGGTCTTCTTTGAAGGTCTGATAGAATTCTCCACTAAAACCATCTGGACCTGTGATTTTTTATGGTTGGAAGAATTCCAATGACCACTTCTATTTCGTCAGGGATAATAGGACGGTTTAGATGGTCTATTTGATCCTGATTTAATTTTGGTATTTGGTATCTGTATAGGAAATTGTTCACTTCCTCCAGATTTTCTAGTTGTGTTGAATACAGGCTTTTGTGGTAAGATATGATGATTTTTTTGAATTTCCTCAGTTTTTGTTGTTATCTCTCACTTTTTGTTTCTGATTTTGTTAATTTGGATACTGTCTCTGTGAAGAAGACATCAGAAGATGGAAAAATCAGCCATGCTCATGGATTGGCATGATTAATATAGTAAAAATGACCATCTTGCCAAAAGCAATATACAGATTCAATGCAATCCCCATTAAAATCCCAACTCAATTCTTCATAGAGTTAGAAAGAGCAATTCAAAAATTCATCTCGAATAACAGAATAATAGTTTTGGGATAGCTAAAACTATTCACAAGAGTAAAAGAACTTCTGGGGGAATCTATATCCCGGACCTCAAGCTGTACTACAGAGCAATAGTGTTAAAAACTGCATGGTATTGGTACAGTGACAGGCATGTAGATCAATGGAGCAGAATTGAAGACCCAGAAATGAATCCACACTCCTATGGTCACTTGATTTTTGACAAAGGAGCTAAAACCATCCAGTGGAAAAAAAGATAGCCTTTTCAACAAATGGTGCTGGCTCAACTGGAGGTCAACATGCATAAGAATGTAAATTGACCCATTCTTCTCTCCTTGCACTAAGCTCAATTCCAAGTGGATCAAGGACCTCCAAATAAAACCAGACACACTGAAACTAATAGAAAGGAAACTAGGGAAGAACTAGGGAAGAAACTTGAACATATGGACACAGGGGAGAATTTCCTGAACAGAACTCCAATAGCTTATGCTCTAATATCAAGAATTGACAAATGGGACCTCATAAAATTACAACGTTTCTGTAAGGCAAAAGACACTGTCAAAAAGACAAAGCAGCAACCAACTAACTGGGAAATGATTTTTACCAACCCTACATCCGACAGAGGGCTAATATCCAATATATACAAAGTACTCAAGAAGTTAAACCCCAGAGAGCCAAGTAACCCTACTAAAAAATGGGGTACAGAGCTAAACAAAGAGTTCTCACCTGAAGAATATCTAATGGCTGAGAAGCACCTAAAGAGATGTTCATCATCCTTAGTCATTAGGGAAATGCAAATCAAAACAACCCTGAGATTCCATCTCACACCAGTCAGAATGGCTAAGATCAAAAACACATGAGACAGCAGTTGTTGGCGAGGATGTGGAGAAAGAGGAACACTCCTCCACTGCTGGTGGGATTGCAAGCTGATAAAACCACTCTGAAAAGCATTCTGGCGCTTCCTCAGAAAACTGGACATGACACTCCTGGAGGATCCGGCTATACCACTCCTGGGCATATACCCAGAGGCTTTACCTGCGTGCAATAAAGACACATGCTCCACTATGTTCATAGCAGCATTATTTATAATAGCCAGAAGCTGGAAAGAACCCAGATGTCCCTCAATGGAGGAATGGATTCAGAAGATGTGGTATATTTACACAATGGAATACTACTCTGCAATTAAAAACAATGAATTCACGAAATTCCTAGGCAAATGGTCAGAACTTGAAAATATCATCCTTAGTGAGGTAACCCAAACACAAAAGAACACACATGGTATGCAGTCACTGATAAGGGGGTATTAACCCAGAATCTCGGAATACCCTAGACACAATCGCATATCAATAGATTTCCAAGAAGATGGAAGGAGAGACCCCTGGTCCTGGAAAGACTGGATGTAGGGGAATGCCAGGACAGAGAATGGAAAGGGGGTTGAATGGGGAAAAGAGGGAGGGAAGGGGGCTTATGGGACTTTCGGGGAGGGAGGAATTGGGAAAGAGGAAATGATTTAGAATGTAAATAAAAAAACTTAGGAAAAATAAAAGAAAAAATATACAAACAAACAAAAAAGAACTATTTTGTCAGTAGTCCAACTCACCAAATGATATTTTGCTAGAGACTTTTAAACTTCTTTGTTTTTTGTTCATGGTGTGCATAGATGCTTATGTACTTGCATATGAGTGTACATGTGCTCATGTTTGTGTATGTGTATGTGTGATTTGTTGTGTGTGTGTGTGTGTGTGTGTGTGCAAGTGTATGTGTGAAGATTGGAAGTTGACATCAGAAGTCTTTCTTGATTATGCTCTTCATCTTACTTATGGAGGCAAAGCTCTGTCAAATCCATAGCTCACCTATGTTGCTAGTCTAACTAGTCAGCTTGCTCCAGGAATCTTGTCTCTACCTTCTGAACCTAAAATGAAAGTGGAGGTTGCCACATGCCTACCCAGCACTTACCAGGCTTCTGCAGATCCATAAGTGCTATTATCATTATATTTTCAAAGCAAGAACTATTAACCCTGAGCCACTTTTCCAGTCCATGGGTGGCTTGTTTTCTTTGAAATATGTATGCATGTTTTCTTGTAGCAAGATTTTTCCTTTTCAAGTGTCCTAGTGACTTTTTTATTGCTGTTAAAAAAAAAAAAAATGGCCAGAGGCAACATGAGGAGAAAAGGGGAGAAATAACAGTCTGTGAAGAAAGCCAAGACAGGAACTCAAACAGCACAGGAACCTGGAGGCGGGATCTGATGCAGAGGCCAAGGAGGGGTGCTTTTTAGTACCTTACTCCTTATGACTTACTCAGAATGCTTTCGTATAGAATCCAAAACCACCAGTCCAGGAGGGGTACTACCAGGAAGTGGTTAGATTCTCCCACATCAAACAGAAGTTAATAAAACATCCTACAGACCTACCTACAGCATTATGGAGCCCTGTTCTCAACTGAGGTTTCTTGTCCCAATGACTTATCTTATGTCAACTTGAAGTCAATTCTAGCCACCACAATTGATTCCTTATCAACTTCATACAAACATATTACTGATAAATGATAACCTTTTCTTCTTTGCTTATCCCTAAGATCAGAAATTTACATCAACACCACAATATAAACAACTTATAAACCTTAAATATTCCACAGTCCTTTAAATTCAAACACTTAAAAATTCAAAATTTCTTTAAAATTTTCAAAATGTCTCTAAAATTACAGTGTCTTTTAATATTCAGTCTCTTAACTGTGTGCTCCTGTAAAATCAAAAATAAATTAAATACTTTCTTATTCCAAGAGAACTAGGGCATAGTCAAAATTGGTTTAAAGTAATATTAAACCCAACACTAAATGTCTTAGGATTTTATTGATGTGAAGAGACACTCTGATCCAGGCAACTCTTACAAAGGCCAACATTTAATTTTTACTGGTTTACAATGTCAAAGTTTCAGTCCATTATCTTCATGATGAGAAGCATGCTAGCATCCAAGCAGATATGATGATGGAGAAGGAGCTGAGAGTTATACATCTTGAACCAAAGGCAGTCAGGATACCACTGGATCTTCTACACTGGGCAGAGCTTGATTATAGGACCTCAAAGCCCATCTCCACAGTTATTCATTTCCTCCCACAAGGCCACACCTACTCTAACAAGGCCACACCTCCTAATAATGTCACTTTCTATGGGCCAAGAATACTTAGACCACCCCACTAACTCAATGTCTAAAGTCTGGATACACTTATGATATTTTGAGTCTTCCAAAAGACCTTGATAACATTTCTGGCTATAATCTACGCAACTCTCACAGATTTTTTTCCTAGGCTCAATACCACTGCATTCCATGACTGCTTCAGTCTTGGCAGATGGTTCTCATGTCAGACATTTTCAGAACCCTGAAGTCTTTTGCCATTACTGGGCTGTGTTTTCACCAATAACCTATCCTGGGCCATCTTTAGGGATGCTATCCTTCTTCCCAAATGCAAAGCCTCAGAAGATTTCCAAGATCCCATAAGGCCTTCAAAAGCAGTGCCTTGTAGACAAATCTTACACTACCAAATTTGGCTTCCAGCATGGAGTACAACTTTGCCTGGCTCTGGAACATAGCTTCTCTGTGCCGATCTTAAGAAAATACTTCCCAAAATACTTTTGCTTCATAATACTAGTTTCCTCTTAATCACCACCAATTTCTCTTCCCCCACTGAGCAACTTTGTTGTCCCTGCAAACCAAAGGTTTAGTGGTTTCCCTATCTTTTTAATCACAGGCAAATTTTCAGCCCCACATAACTCCATGGGTTTTTAGTTTAAAATATGCAATAGCCCTGACAGACTTGTCAAGCATCTCTCAAATTTCCCTTTGGAATTTTCCAAGCCAGGCATCTCTTATCTGGACTTTCCAACATTCCATCTTTTCAGTAATGTGCCCAGTTCATTCACAGTCCTTCATCCATAACTTCACTGCTATGATTGTCTGTACCTTCAAGCTGTAAGCAACCCTTTCTTCCTTAAACTGTTTCATAACATCAACAAAGAAAGTAACTAAAACAACCTTAATGTGCTTCAATTTCCTGATATATGATTCAGGGATGGTGACAATCCCTTACTGAATTCATGTGATGGTAGAGCATGGTAGAGATTGATCTGGCATAAAAATTGGGGAACCATGCAGCATTTCAAGAGAGAAATTGTTCCTAAGCACTCACAATGCTACTACCTTTTAGTCTTTCTTGCTGCCATTTCTTGTCCTGACCAGAGGCACTGGTATTGACTTGTTTGCCCTTTCCTTGAAGAGTCTGACCTAGTATTGTAAATGTCAATGCTGAAATGGTAATGAGTACATAAGAATTCTGGTAAAAGCAAAAAACTACCTGAGCAACTTTGGAGTATCTCATTGAAGTGTGCTGATTTAGGAGACCCAACATAACACATTATAAAACTGCTTGTTGACTTCCCCCTTGAAGCTCTTCCATTCTGTTCTGCTAATCTACACCAGAACAATCTGATCACAGGAAGAAATAAAAATATCAGCTTTCCATGGAGTGAGCCTGAGTTGGAACCTGCATAATGTTATATTACTTATCTGTGCACAGTAGAAATGGGTCTTTCCATCTCAATTAACTCTGTCTTAAAACTCCTTTACAGACATACACAAAGGTTTGTCTCTTGGTAGTGATATCCTGTCAATTGACTTTGAGTAAAATTCTTCACAATGGCGATCTTCATATTAGTCCACAGCTCTTGAGAATTGTCCCACTCCTGAGAACCCAAACTAAATCTTGAATTTGCTCAGTATTATTGTCTTGGATTTCTTACCTACTTTTCCCCTCAGAGACTGTGATCTGTCTGTTATCCTCCTTACCCACACTCCTCTTGTTACTGATGTACAGCTCTTTTTGTTTTGAATTTATTCCATGCATATTTTACTCTCTAATCCTTTTTATTAGTACATTGCAAACAAACCTGGATTCCTTTCACTGATTTTTAAAATTCATACAATTCCTTTCACTTCCCGTGATAAAATACCACAAAAAAAAGTAACTTGTGAAATACTAGACTTATTCTGGATTACAGTTTCTTGGGGACAAGTGTCGGTTATCTTGTTAACAAACAGGGAAGGCAAGGCATCAGGAGCAGGAAGTTGCTCAATCACACAGAATCAATACCCAGAAAGAAAGAGGAGAGCAGGAAGTGTAGTTGAACCTTACTTCTAGTACTTCTTCCTGAAAGCTCTACTTCTAAAGTTCCATGACCTTCAAAATAGCAGCACCATCTGGGAAGTGAATGATCACATATAACAGCCTATGGGAGACATTTCACATTAAAAATGCCAAAGAAACCATTCTTGTCTTCCCTAGACTGAGGTACTTTTCAGGATGTGTGACTATGGGTGTGAAGACTGAAGTGGACTTAGAAAAGGAGGGACAGTAGATCACCCCAAATCTTGCTCAAGTTAGTGAATTTCAGCAGAATCTTTTGTTTTCTCATCTGTTTGTTTGTTTGTTTGTTTGTTTGTTTTGCAACTGTTGAATCTTGCTGCACTGTCCAGTAACCTGGGTTATCAGGTAATTTAGGAGAGGCTATAGAAAGAGTGAAAACTAATCAATGAGCTCAGGGTGACTGGCAGTTACTGAGTCTCAGTAAGATACACTGAACCATCAGTATTGAAAGTTTGAATTAATTTCTGTTCTTAGTAATCCATTTCTAATAGTGAGATAAAATTATGCACAAGGAGCTAATTACAGAACAAGTAGTCTTTAAAGAATAAAGGTTGTTGTCTCTAGAGAATGGGGAGATCGAAAGTGAAAACATTGTCACAAGGCTCTACCTGACTTCTGGCCTGGATAGAGTGAGGCCTGGGCTGATCTTTGAGAAAAGTGATCCCTGCATACTAGGTAATATGGAGCAGCTTCACTTTAGCATGGAGAAAGGCCAAACTCCTGTGTCTAAATATGGATATACAAATATGTATATATACTTGTGAATCTGTACTCATATACATAAGTATGTCTGGTAACATAATTGTAGGTTCTTGTCTATGTATACACACATACATATATATCCATACATACTTATACACTTCTACATGAATATGATTCAGGATTAAAGTTTTTACTTAT
Source organism: Tokudaia muenninki (assembly GCA_036184385.1). NCBI lineage: Eukaryota > Metazoa > Chordata > Mammalia > Rodentia > Muridae > Tokudaia > Tokudaia muenninki. The sequence goes on from BTHS01000003.1 coordinate 87,572,119, forward strand.
TTGTACGTGGATTAGTTTTTGACTCTTAAATTTTATTTCTCTGTTTCTCTGTCTGACTCTGTCTGTCTGACTCTGTTTGTCTGTCTGTCTGACTCTGTTTGTCTGTCTGTCTGTTCTCTCTCTCTCTCTTCTCTCTCTCTCTCTTTCTCAATAAAGTTTCCCACTACCATTGAATTTGCAAAGTAGTCTATGCTGGCTGTTCAATGATTCCCAATGATCCTCTTGTGTGCATCTCCCAAGTGCTAGGATTTCAAGCATTTGCCACCATGTATGGATTCTTATATTGGTCTTGGGGCTCAAAAGCCGGTCTTTATGCTTACAAGGAAATCAATGTACCCACTAAACTTTCTTGCCTGTCTCCTTGCTTTTTCTTATGGCTTTAGTTGCTTTTTCCCAGTAAATTCCTCTTCAGTCTTATTGCATATTGTATTTCTGCTAATCTTGGGCTATTTCCTCATGTTTCATAAAAGATTGCCAGAGTACATTAGCAGAGAACTTCCATGAACAAATTGTCTGAACCTTTAAGTAGAAAGTCCCCATTGATTATTGTTAGGTCAATCTTCAGGGGACAAGAAAATTTACTAGGAATACATCCATTCTTAACTAGAGAGGAAGAAATGCTGAAAGTCATGACAGAAACCTGGTGCATCTGATGTTGAAAATTATATTAATTCAGCAATTTTTATGGACATAATTGTTTATATGTTTCCTTGATGTGTCTGTTACACAAATGAAGTTTCATAGCACCATTTTTTTTCACTGAGAATTATGTGTATTGCAGGGATAGGAGCGTTAGTTCAATGGGTCAACCCTTACCACATAAGCATTAAGACTGGAATTTGGATTCCAACTCAGGTAAAGTCAGACATGATAGCTTGCATGTGCAATCCCTATGTTTTTCTGGAAAGATAAGAAGTGGACACAGAGGATACAAAGAAACTATCAGAACAAATCATTTGGGATAAATAGTGGGGAGCAAGAGACCCTGTTTCAAACAGGGCAGAAGTTGATGATTAACCCAAGGTTAATGTACATAATGTAGTATCTGCTTTTCCAGACATGGGATACACATACTTTTTTTTTCTTTCACTTTCTAATTATAAACTCCTTAGTGTTTCGTGTGAGCCATGCTACCTTTAAATCTTATTTTAAATTAAACTCATCCTTTTTATCCCCCCCCAAAAAAACAACAAAAAAAACAACAAAAAAAACCCAAGGTTATTTTTGATCTCCATATGTTTACATGGAATATACATACTTTCATTCTTTCAACACAAACATATGGAAACACAGACACACACACACACATTCCACACACAAATACACACACACACACACACACACACACACACATACACACAGAAAGAGAGAGAGAGAGAGAGAGAGAGAGAGAGAGAGAGATCCTTGCATCTTTCTTTGCATGTGGTCTATGTAGCATTGCCTGGAAAAGAATGACATAATTTAGATAACAAACCATGGGTCAAACAGTAAACAAGAGGATGAAAGACTTCAGATAACAATCCTCCTATAGCATCAACCACAATCAAAGAGTGAACATGTTCAGTCTTGATAATACGCTGAGATTTGTTGTTCAGAATTTGAGCCTGTGATTCTAGAAGCAGACTAAAATCTAAGGATTGAACCATTGCAAAGCACAAGTTAAGCACACAGTCATAGGGTTTGTTAACCAAAGATCAAATAGTCTGCTCCTAAGGAAAGCTAAGAGACACCCTGTTTTTAAGACTTAGGCCTTTATGGCACTAAGAAAACTCATATATTAGTGCTATCTGGAGTAGCATCTTTTTTTCAAAAGATATATTCTTTATTTACATTTCAAATGTTGTCCCCTTTCCCAGTTCCTCCCTCCCCCCAAAATCCCAAAAGCCATCTACCCTTCCCCTATCAACCCTTCCCTGCTTCCCTGTCCCGGTATTCCTCTACACTACTGCATGGCATCAAGTCTTTCCAAGACCAAGAGCCTCTCCTCGCTTTGGTATATAAAAAGACCATATTCTGCTGCCTATGTGTCTGGAACTATGGGCAAATCCACGTATACTCTTTAGTTTATAGTTTTGTCCCTGGGAGTACTGGGTGACTCATATTGTTCTTCCTCCTCTGGCACTGCAAACCCCTTCAGCTCCTTGGATCCTTTATCTCCCCCATTGGGGACCCTGTGCTCAGTTCAATGGCTGGCTGAGAGTGTCCACCTCTTTATTTGTGATGAACTAGGAGATCCTCCCAGGCTATATCCAGCTCAAATCAACCAGCAAATGTAGGCATCTACAATAGTGTCTGGGTTTTGTAACTATATAGAATGGATCGTGGGGAGGGCTGGTCTCTGGATGGTCTTTCCCTCAGACTCTGTTCCAATTTTGGTCTCTGTATCTCCTTCGGGGGTATTTTTTCCCCTCTCTACAAAGGACCCAAGGACCCATACTTTGTTCTTCCTCCTTCTTGGGCATCATTTCATATGTGAAATGTGTCTTGGGTATTCCAAGCTTCTGGGCTAATATCCACTTATCAGTGAGTGATGCCATGTGCATTGTTTTGTGATTGGGTTACCTCACTCAGGATATTTTCCAGTTACATCCATTTGTCTAGGAATTTCATGAACTCATTGGTTATAATAGCTGAATAGTACTCCATTGGGTATATATATACCACATTTTCTGTATCCATTAATCTATTGAGGGAGAACTGGGTTCATTTTAACTTCTGGCTATTATAAATAGGGCTGCTATGAACATAGTAGAGCATATGTCCTTATTACATGCTGGAGAATCCTCTGGGTTCTCCATGACTATAAATTTATAAGTTTATAGTTTTGGGTTCTCCAAAACTATAAACCAAAGAGTATTTGGTCTGCCATTACATGCCAGAATCCTCTGGCCCAGGAGTGGTATAGCAGGGTCCTCCGGTAGAATTATGACCAGTTTTCTGAGGAACTGCCAAACTGATTTCCAGGGTGGTTGTACCAGCTTGCACTCCCACCAGCAATGGAGGAGTGTTCCTTTTTCTCCACAACCTCTCCAGCACCTGCTGTCTCCTGAGTTTTTGATCTTAGGGCTGTTTTGATTTCCATTTCCCTGATGACTAAAGATTTCTTTAGGTGCTTCTTAGCCATTTGATATTCCTCAGGTGAAAATTCTTTATTTATCTCTCTACCCCATTTTTAATAGGTTTATTTGATTCTCTGGAGTCTAACTTCTTGACTCCTTTGTGTATAGTGGATATTAGCCCTCGGGTGGATGTAGGGTTGGTAAAGATCATTTCTCAATTTGCTGGTTGGCATTTTGTCCTATTGACAGTGTCCTTTGCGTTACAGAAACTTTGTATTTTTATGAGGTCCCATTTGTCAATTCTTGATCTTAGGGTGTCAACTATTGGTGTTCTGTTCAGGAAATTTTCACCTCTACTCATGTATTCAAGGCTCTTCCCCAATTTCTTTTCTATTAGTTTCAGTGTGTCTGGTTTTATGTGGAGGTCCTTGATCCACTTGGACTTGAGCTTAGTACAAAGACATAAGAATGGATTGATTTGCATTCTTCTGCATGCTAGCCACCAGTTGAATCAGCACCATTTGTTGAAAAGGCTTTTTTCCACTGGATGGATTTGGGTCCTTTGTCAAAGATCAAGTGACCATAGGTGTGTGGGTTCATTTCTGTATCTTCAATTCTATTCCATTGATCTTGCTCCCCATCATTGTACCAATACCATGCAGTTTTTTAACACTATTACTCTGTAGTACTGCTTGAGGTCTGGGATACTAATTACCCTGAAAGTTCTTTTACTGTTGAGAATATTTTTCGCTATCCTGGGTTTTTTGTTATTCCTGATGAATTTGAGAATTGCTCTTTCTAACTATATGAAGAATTGAGTTGAGATTTTGATGGGGATGCATTGAATCTGTATATTGCTTTTGGCAAGATGGCCATTTAAACTATATTAATTCTGCCAATCCACCAGCATGGGAGATCTTTCCATCTTCTGAGCTTTTCCTCAATTTCTTTCTTCAGACCCTTGCAGTTCCTGTCATAGAGATCTTTCACTTGTTGGGTTAGAGTCACACCAAGATATTTTATATTGTTTGTGATTATTTGAAGGATGTCATTTTGCTAATTTCTTTCTCAGCCTGTTCATCCTTTGAGTATAGGAAGGCTACTGATTTGTTTGAGTTAATTTTATATCCAGCCACTTTGTTGAAGTTGTTTATCAGCTGTAGGAATTCTCTGATGGAGTTTTTTGGGTCGTAAGTATATATCTGCAAATAGTGGTAATTTTGACTTCTTTTTTTCAAATTTGTATACCTTTGGTCTCCTTTTGTTGTCTAATTGTTTTAGCTAGAACTTCAACTACTATATTGAATAAATATGGAGAGAGAGGGTAGCCTTGGCTAGTCCCTTATTTTAGTGGGAATGCTTCAAGTTTCTCTCCATTCAGTTTGCTGTTGTCTACCAGTTTGCTGTCTATTGCTTTTACTATGTTTAGATATGGGCCTTGAATTCCTGAACTTTCCAAGACTTTTAGCATGAAGGGATGCTGAATTTTTTTCCAAGGCTTTTTCAGCATCAAATGAAATGACCACGTAGATTTTTTCTTTGAGTTTGTTTATGTAGTGGATTACATTGATGGATTTTCGTATGTTGAACCATACCTGCATCCTTGGGACAAAGCCTACTTGATCATGGTGAATGATCATTTTGCTGTGTTCTTGGATTCCGTTGGCAAGAATGTTACTGAGTATTTTTGCATCAATATTCATAAGGGAAATTGGTCTGACGTTCTCTTTCTTTGTTGGATCTTTGTAGGGTTTTTGTGCCATTGTAATTGTGGCTTCATAGAACAAGTTAGGTAGTATTTCTTCTGGTTTTAGTTTGTGCAATAGATTGAAGAGTATTGGTCTTATGTCTTCTTTGAAGGTCTGATAGAATTCTGCACTAAAACCATCTGGTCCTGTGCTTTTTTTGGTTGAAATACTTTCAATGACCACTTCTATTTCTTTAGGGGTTATTGTCTATTAGATCCTGATTTAATTTTGGTATTTCATATCTGTCTAGGAAATTGTCCATTTCCTCCAGATTTTCCAGGTGTGATGAGTGTAGGCTTTTGTAGTAGGATCTGATGAGTTTTTGAAGTTCCTCTGTTTCTATTATTATTTCTTCCTTTTCATTTCTGATTTTGTTAATTTAGATATTGTCTCTGTGTTCTCTGGTTAATCTGGCAAAGGGTTTATCTATCTTGTTGATTTTCTCAAAGAATCAGCTCCTGGTTTTTTGATATTTATATGGTTCTTTTTTCTGTTTGGTTGATTTCAGCCCTGAGTTTGATGATTTCCTGCCTTCTACTCCTCTTGGGTGTATTAGCTTCTTTCTGTTCCAGAGCTTTCAGGTGTACCATTAAGCTGCTAGTGTATAATCTCTCCAATTTCTTTTTGGGGGCACTCAGGGCTGAAAGTTTTCCTCTTAGCACTGCTTTCATTGGTCCCATATGTTTTGATAGGTTGTGCCTTCATTTTCATTAAATTCTAAAAAGTCTTTGATTTCTTTCCTTATTTCTTCCTTGACCAAGTTATCATTGAGTAGAGCAATGTTCTGCTTCCATGTGTATGTGGACTTTCTGTTGTTTTTGTTGCTATTGAAGACCAACCTTACTCCATAGAGATCTGATAGGAGGCATGGGATTATTTCAGTTTTCTTATATCTGTTGAGGTCTCTCTTGTGACCAATTGCGTGGTCGATTTTGGAGAAGCATGAGGTACTGAGAAGAAGGTATATTCTTTTGATTTAGGATGAAATGTTATATATATATATATATATATATATATATATATATATATATATTAAATCCATTTGGTCCAAAACTTCAATTAGTTTCACTGTGTCTCTCTTTAGTTTGTGTTTCTTGATTGGTCCATTGAGGAGAGTGGAGTGTTGAAGTCACCCACCATTATTGTGTGATGTGCAATGTGTGTTTTAAGCTTTAGTAAAGTTTCTTTTACAAATGAATGTTCCTCTGGGCAGTGGTGGCTCACCCATTTTATCCCAGCACTTGAGAGGCAGAGGCAGGCTGATTTCTGAGTTCGAGGCCAGCCTGGTGTATAGAGTCATTTCCAGGACATCCAGGGCTATACAGAGGAAACCCTGTCTCAAAAAACTAAAAAAAAAAAAAAAATTACAAATGAATGTTACCTAGTATTTGATTTGGAGCTTAGATGTCCAGAATTGAGAGTTCTTCTTGGTGGATTTTTCCTTTGATGAGTATGAAGTGTCCTTCATTATCTTTTTTGATGACTTTAGGTTGAAAGTCAATTTTATCAGATATTAGAATGACTACTCCAACTTGTTTCCTGGGACCATTTGCTTGGAAAATTGTTTTCCAGTCTTTTACTGTGAGGTAGTGTTTGTCTTTGACACTGAGATGCATTTCCTGGGTGCAGCAAAATGCTGGGTCCTGTTTACATATCCAGTATGTTAGTCTATGTCTTTTTTGGGGGAATTGAGTCCAGTGATGTTTAGAGATATTAAGGAATAGTGATTATTGCTTCCTGTTGTTTTTGATGTTATTTTTATGTTTGAGTGGTTATCTTCTTTTGGAGTTGTTGAAAGAAGATTGCTATCTTGCTTTTTAGAGGGTGTAGTTGCCCTCCTTGTATTGATGTTTTCTATCTAGTATCCGTTGTGGGGCTGTATTTGTGGACAGCTATTGTATAAATTTGGTGTTATCATAGAATATCTTTGTTTCTCCATCTATGGTGATTGAGAGTTTTGCTTGGTATAGTAATCTGGGCTGGCATTTGTGTTCTCTTAGAGTCTGCATGAGATCTGTCCAGGATCTTCCAGCTTTCATGGTCTCTGATGTCTGAAGTCCGCTGTAATTCTGATAGGTCTTCCATTATATGTTACTTGGCCTTTTTCTCTTATGCTTTTAATATTCTTTCTTTGTTTAGCACATTATTTGTTTTGATTATTATGTGAAGGGAGGTATTTCTGTTCTGGTCCAGTCTGTTTAGAATTCTGTAGGCTTCTTGTATATTCATGGGCATCTCTCTCTTTAGTTTAGGGTAGTTTTCTCCTATAATTTGTTGAAGATATTTACTAGCCCTTTAAGTTGTAAATCCTCCCTCTCTTCTATACCTATGATCTTTAGGTTTGGTCTTCTCATTGGGTCCTGGATTTCCTGGATGTTTTGGGTTACAAGCTTTTAGCATTTTGCATTTTCCTTGACGGTTTAGTCAATGCTTTCTATGGTATCTTCAGCACCTGAGATTCTTTCTTCTATCTCTTGCATTCTGTTATTGATATTTGCATCTATAACTCCTGATTTCTTTCCAAGGTTTTCTATCTCCAAAGTTTTCTCCCTTTGTGATTTCTTAGTTGTTTCTACTTCTGTTTTTGGATCCTGGATGGTTTTGTTCAATTTCTTCACTTTTTTGCTTGTGTTTTCCTGTAATTCTTTGAAGGATTTTTGTGTTTCCTCCTTCAGGACTTTTGCCTGTTGATGCAAGTTCTCCTGTATTTCTTTAATTGATTTTTGTGTTTCCTCTTTAAGGACTTCTAGCCATTGACCTATATTCTCCTGAATTCCTTTAAACGATTTTTGTGTTTCCCCTTTAAGAGCTTCTATCTGTTGGCTCATGTTCTCCTGTACTTCTTTAAGGGTGTTATTTATGTCCTTCTTGAAATCCTCTATCAGCATAATGAGATGTGATTTTAAATCCAGGTCTTGCTTTTCTGGTGTGTAGGGGTATCCAGGACTTGCTGTTGTTGGAGAACTTGGTTCAGATGGTACCATGTTGCCTTGGTTTCTGTTGGTAATGTTCTTGCGTTTGCCTTTTTTTATCTAGTTATCTCTGATGTTAGCTAGTGTTGCTGTATCTGACTGTGGCATATCTGTGCCCCTAGGATATCTGTTCTCTCTATGCATAACTTTATATAGGTACTCCTGCAAGACCTACTCTCTTGTGGTTGTATTTGGGTATGTAGCTCTGTGGCCCCGATCAACTCTGTGTGCAGATGGCAATCAGAAGACTCCTGTCCCAGGCTGTTCCTAGGCTCTTGTGACCTCAGGGTTTCCAGCTGTTTCCTCTAGCAGCAGGGGTGGTCCTACTTGTGCTGCCTGGTCTCTCTGCACTCCTGAGTGGTTAGCTACCTCCCTGTGTCACTTGGATATGGTACAGGGTGGCAGAGAGTGGTCCTAAGCTGGAGAAGGATACTGGAAGATTTCTGCCAGAGAGTTCTGGGTGTGATCCTCTAACGATGGTGGTTCTACCTGTGCAGGCAGGCCCCTCCACACTCCTGAGTTGTTAAGCTGACTCCCTGTGCCACTTGGGCATGGCACACTGTGGCAGAGAATGATCCCAAGCCAGAGACAGAAACTGGAAGGCTTCTGCCAGAGGGTTCTGGACAGGATCCTCTGAGCTGCAGGGTAGGTCTCACCTGTGTTGACTGTCGGCTCTGTGCTACTGGGTGGATGACTAGATTCCTGAGCCACTTGGAGATGGTATGCTGTGGCAGAGGATGGTCCCAACTCAGAAACAGAAACCTGAAGGCTTCTGCCAAAGGGTTCCGGACAGGATCTTCTGAGCTGTAGGACCCGTCTCATTGTGCTGACTGTCTGCTCTTTCGGATAGCATTAATTCTTCCCTAAATTCTACTGACTAAAGATTTCATTCACATGTAGTGCTTGTAATGTTGTGTTTAATAGCTGAGAATGGTACCTTGCCAACATGAAACATGACATATTGACAGTCCATTATGCCAAATTTTCTCCATTTGTATTCTTTCCACTAAAGTAAAATCCATATAACTTACAATTAGTCATTTTAAAGACAACTATACTCATTTGGCCATTAAATATCTCTTGCATGTAGCAAATTACTTATTACATGGTATTTCATTGCAATGGTGAGCTTTAATTGCCAACCTGATGCAACTTATAATCACCTAGATAGACAGCATCAGTCAGCAGGTCTATAAGTGATTGTGTTAATTATGTTAATCGATGCAGGAAGACCTAGTCAACTATGGGAAGTAGGTGTGAAAATGTGTAGGAGTAGAGAAGTCAAGCTGAGCTGAGCAAAGCTAGCAAGCAAAAAACAAACAATAACAAAACATCAAACAGCAACAACATATATGCATTCATTTCTTTTTGTTCTCACCTTAGGTGTGATATGACTAATTGAACCTACCTTGATTTTCACATGACAATGGACATTAACCTAGAACTCTAAGCTAAAATAAGATCCTTTATCCCATAAGTTGCTTTTTGTTAGGGTATTTTACCAAAGCAACAAAAGTGAAACTAGAACACACACATTTTATAGGAATAATTAATAATGAATAGTAAACTAACAAAATTAATATAACTAGATAAAAACAAAAAACAGATATTCAATGATTATTCAAATAGAGGTGAAAGTGAAATGCAAACAAGGCAGTTTTGTGTTGCTGAGAGATTGCTGCATTGGATGTGGTCTCCTTCCATGGTTGGGCTATTCAGTGTGATAATGTGATGTTTAAACATTGAATGTTAGCTACGTACCTTTCAGTGAGCTATAGCAGCTTGACCTTCAGTACTGCATTTAATGTTCAACAAATATATAATGCACCATTCCAAGAATCTGGTACTAGGTATTAAAATAACACATTGTCTAAGAGAATAACTGATTTGCAACATCCCACATGTTTGAGGGTTAAGAACATAAGATATTCCTGCTGGGATAGCTTGGATTTTCAGGTCTTTTGATGAGTAAGTAATAAGGATAAGAGAAGCTTACTCTTCAGAGTCTAAAGAATTCACTCCCATGCATGTTGCCTCAATCAGACATGTGTAAAGCTGGTAATTTTTAGAGTATCTTCACATGGTCTTTCTGTGAGGGAGAAGACTTGACCTGGAGGTTATAGCATCATTTCCAGTGAATTTCAATGGAGAAATCTACCATAAGTCAGTGCAGGCACAAATGGGTAGAGAAAAAGACCCTGTCTGTTGAGAGAACATATGAAAAGTCACTGTTATTTTAGTTACTTGATTTCTTGTATGTATATATGATATGGTATGTGTGTACAAATATATATATACACATTTATGATATATGGATATAGATATAGAGACAGAGGCACAGGGACAGAGACAGAGACAGAGATAGATATATATGCCCATGCATATATATGTATGTATGCATAAATTTAAAAAGGCCATAGGTCAACCTTGAAAGTCTTTTCTCAAAAGCTATACATCTTGATCTTAAAAGGGTCTCTCACTCGGGCCTGGGACTCACAAATTGTTATAGAGGGATGACAAGTTAACTTCAGCAGTCCTTGTCTCTTCCACTCCAGAGCTGGCTTCAGAACTCTTTAGTACCACTCCACCAGCATTTAACGCATGTTCTGACAACATACTCAGGTCCTCATGCTTGCATGGGAACACTTTACCAATTGGATCACTTTCCCAGGCCCTTTTGTCTTTAGTTAGCCATTTTCAAGGAACATATTCAATCTTTATTTCACAGTTTTAAAAAGTAAAAAAAAAAAAGAAAGAAAGAAAGAAAGAAAGAAAAAGAAAAAAGAAAGAAAAAGAAAATGTAAAATGTATAAAGAAACAGTGTGAATAGATAAGAAAACTTCCAGTGCAGGGATTCTGATTTACTAATGAACAAACCCGATGTCTGAAGGATGCGTTATATGTTTAATTAAAAGAAAATATGAAAAATAACATTTTCAGAGAATGTTTATTATACTTCCAGGTATTAATTTTTGTTTCTTAGTAGAACATTATGACATTTGTCGGTATAAAGACTTCATATTATTTTTAAGGGACAGATGTTCCTAGATTTTAAAACCTGGCACACTTCCTAGTTTCCACTGAATTAAAAAAAAAAATGCCCAGATCCACTGATTGTTAATTATGGGCTGACTATATGCAAAAGCCCTAGTATTTTCCACAAGGCCTGGCTTATCAAGTGTGCACATCTTTTATCTTTTTTATATGCCTCAAAGATAGGTAATGGCTGAAGTTTCTCCTAACATTTCCTACAGAGAAAAATAAATACTGTAGTTTGTGGAGAATGGAGCAACAATTTAGGAAAAAAGAAGTTTGCATATTTACAGACAAAATGAGATATTAGCTCTGGTTTCCTTAATGGTAAGTGTTCTTATAAATTTTAGCTAAAGTAAACTTTGTATTCAGGCCACTTTAACTGCTTTTGCTGGTACATATATTACATCAAATATAATAAGAAAAATGTAATTTATGATTTTTGTGACCTATGAAATCAGATAAAAAAAAGAGGAAAGCTTGCGTTCTCATTTTAGATAAATCTCCATGCTCTAAGTTAAAAGTATTTAATAAAAATGACAAGAAATTGTAACTTGAGGCCAAAGGCCATCCCTCATGGGTTACTGGTTCAATCACAAAGTACTAACTTAAGTTTATGTATATAATAAAATGTGAGTAATGATGACTTTAAGTCCAAGGACCATCCCTCAGAGAACACTAGTTCTATTGAGAAGTCAGTGAACACACTGACTTGCTTCTTTCTGGAAAAGGAAAATGAAAACACTGTTACTAAAGTTTAACTATAGGCAAAAGATGAAACATCCAGTTCAGTGAGAAACTAGAGACCAAGGAGAGATATATTGTTACACATGATGACAGTTCTCCAGAATGGAGAGAAAGAGGAACCCTGCCAATGTGGCCACTGGGCTGGTAATCCCAATGGTTAATGTGTGCTGTGATATATGTGCCTTGTCTAACTGCTCAGCCTCATCCTCTGTTTAAATAGCACAGCCAAGGATTTGTGCTTGTTTCATCATCAATCAATAAATCCTAATCATGCTTGTTGTAAACACCTTATATTGAAATTCCCTAAATACATCTCATATTCCCAGGATGTGCTCCAAGAATCATTAGAAGTCTTTAGAAAATTGTGTGGACATGGCTCAGTTGGCAAACCGACTGCCATTCAGGAATGAGGACCTGAGTTCAAATTTCCAGTACCCATATTAAAGCTGTATATGTGTCTGCTACTCGGCGGGAGGGGGGAGTGTAACTGTATAGTTACAGGAGCATCCATGTAACTTTGACTGAAATAGGAGTAATGTCTGGACACTTTAAACTTATCTGAAGTGTGTATCCAAATAAATAAATATCTAAAAAGTCCTGAATCTGACTAGATTTGCAAACAAGTAGAACCAAACTGGTAAGCACCAGGTTCAGTGATTAAGTTTGCCTTAAAAAACTATGTGCAGAGTTACTTATGGAAGTGCTTCGGACATTCACCCCATCTACACACAAACACACACACACACACACACACACACACACACACACACACACACACTCACACCATCTTGAAGAAAAGCATACTCAGCAATCATCAAACTTGATTAGCTCATTAATTTTCCAGCCAGTTAAACATGGCTTTTCTCAGGAGGAATGGTGATTGGCACTCGGGGACATACTTTGTGGGAGGTTAATGAGGTCATGAAGAAAATGTTTACTAAATTCTGAGAAAAAAGTTAGAATAGATTTTAGTTTTAAAATACACATTAATTCAACAAAATATATTGTGTTACCATGTTTGGAAGACTGAGATCGTGTGTGGGCCCAGCTTCCGTCAGATGTGCTGAGATGCTAGGCATTTCTCTGGACCTCATGATCTTTCTTTAGTGACTTGGCAGTTAATACTTGCTGTGATGGTTCATTTATGAAGACAGTGAACTTGATAGACCGTAGAGTGATCTTGGAGACACAGCTTTGAGCATATTTGTGAAGAAAGTTCTAGATGGGGTTAACTGTGGAGTGTAGCCCCACTTTAAATGCTGAATTTCTGTACTGAATAAAAAGAGAAAGTCATTTGAGCACCAGAATCTATCTCTCTCTGCTTCCAGACTAGATAAGTCTAAGGGTACAGGCCATGGTATGGTGCTGCCCACCTTAAAAAAATTAAAAGAAAGAAAACAATAAATTCACAACATGATCAATGTTTGTTTGCTAGGTGACTGTACATGGAGCCTAGTTCATAATCAATATTTATCAGCACATTTCCTGTCCTACTAGTTAAATCCAAACTCTGAAAGAATTTTGTTCTCTTTTGAATTCAAATTCTCTAGGAAATTGATAATATCTGCATATGGTGAGGACTACTTCCAGATGAATTCAGCTGCATTTCTCACTTATTGGTCCAAGAAAACTAGAGGAAAACACTTTGACTTTGGAATCAACGTGACCATATTTTGTATTCCTCCACACAATCATCGTTAACTTTTTCATGCACAATCTTAGATATACAGGAGTAATTTTTCAGAGCCTGTTTTCTCTAACATCACAAGGCTAATTCATGGAACATATACTGCAAGTTCTTACTTTAAATGGTGTGAATTTTATTCACACATAATAATCACCACTATATTTGAAAACATATGGAGATATATAAAATTTACCTGGAATTAAAGAATTCATAAAATATCTTGTGGCCAGAATGTCTAAAATTGCATATATATATATATATATATATATATATATATATATATATATATATATAGAGAGAGAGAGAGAGAGAGAGAGAGAGATGTTTCATTTTCAATGTCATGGCTGGACATAGAATAAAAAGTGGTAGAGTCTAGACAGTAAAAAGAAGACTGTATAGACTCTGACTGTGAGTTTTGCTCTCTCAGTTTTTAATAGATTTATTGGATGAGGCAGGTCATTCTACTTTCTATTAGCTTTTCCATGTATAAATATATATGTAGAGGAAAGAGCTAGATGCCTGGTGTTTTTTCTTCATCTGTCTGTCTTATTTTTTGAAGCATGGTCTCTCATTGGTCCTGGAGTTCAACTGACTAGCTAGGTTGTCTAGTGAGTGAGCTCCAGTTATCTTATTGTCTCCAATTCTTAATTGCTGACAGGTGCATCTTGCTAAACTCAGCTTTTAACGTGGTTCTGAGAATACAGACTTTGGTCTTTGCACTTGAATACTACTGATTAAACCATTTTTATGGAACCCTTTTTCCTTCTCCATTTCATTCTTGTGATATCTGGGACTGCATAATTACTCCAGTCAAGTCTGAGACTGGCATGGCCTAAGGTAGGCTACTCTGAAGTTCTGCATTCAGAGCTGTCCATGGCTTAGGCACATTGTTATGTGAAAGAATTAATAACTGTTGTTTAGATTTTGTACACTGAGTTTTGTTACCTAATGTACATAAAACATTCTAATGGATAAAATCTACATGACCTCAATCTAAGAAAGGGAACACACCAAATCTCTGAAGGTTTGTAGTATGACTTTTCACTTTAGTGGCTCCTTAACTCTCTGATGTGATGTCCAACATCAGAGAAGTCACTAAATTTCTGTAGTTCATTGAGCCCTATTCAAAGATTTGTCATTGGGACATGAAATGCCTTAATTTTTCCCATTTATTTTTAAAAAGTAAAAAAGAGGTATATACTAGTTCATGGCCCTCATTCAGATCTGACTCTGCATTAAAACAATAAAAAAATGCCTTTGGAGGAAGAAAACCTTTTTGATCTTTAATCCAAAAGGATGAGTTTTACAGCCATTTTTAAATATTTGCATAAACCCTCAAAACTAATTTCTCCGTGCAAAATATACTTAAGGCAGAATATGCCCTGAGAGGATGATACCTAGAATTTTAAAATTTAGTCATGTTGTTAATGTCTTTGTAATTAAGCATTAACTCTCTTATATCCATAGAGTTGCCATTGCATGTTGCTTGTTGTCAGGCAACTAACAAGTGTTCAGTTTTTCAACCGTTGAATTGTTAAAGTGAAGCAATGGGTTCTCACATGGTTCACTTTTCTTTTTTTTTTTCTTTTTTTTTGTGATTATACTTGTATAATTTTTCCCTTTCCTTTCTTCCCTCCAAACTCCTCCTCAATATATCCCTCCTTGAAGCCTTTCAAATTCACGGCCTTTTAAAAATTCATATATATATATATATATAATTTATATTTATGCATATATATATGCATAAATATACCTTGCTCAGTCTGTTCAATGTTACTTGTATATGTATTCCGATTTGACCAGTTGGTTTTGAATAACCAACTGGTACGTTCTTCCTTAGGATAGGATATTTCTCCTGAACTCAGCATTCCTGTTTTCTGTAGCACATTGTGTGGGATTGAGGCAGTGTCAACTTCTCCCCATCCACTTTAGCATGTCTATTTCTATCCCTATTAGCTCATGCTTAGACACTTATGTTCTGAGTCTTTATGGTAGACATTTACTACCTAAATTAACTTGATTTTTCTCCTGTTTGCTTTCTTTTATTGTATTGCCATCTATGTACCCATCTACAACATATCAGCTATTTACATACTTCATATTACTTTTTTATACATACATATGAACATATAGTTGTAATAAACATTTTTTCACTAAAGAAGACATACTATTTACAATCTAAACCCTACTATGGTTTAGACCCCAGCAATACTGACTCCCCTGAACACCCAAAAATGTTCAGTTAGCATTTTCTATGACCAAAGATTTAGAAGTTTAAAGAAATACATTACTTTTTACTTGTATAAAAATTTGCCATAATTTCTTCATAGAAATTATCAACTACAATATCACATAAAAGATGACCCTAAAAGCACACACACATGTATACACACATACACACACTCATACACACACATTTGTATGTGCATGTGCATGAATATCCACACAAATGAGTGTGTATATTTGTGTGTAGGTATCAGGTGGAGAAAGGGGAGGTTAAAGTTATATAAAAAAATCACAAGTCAAATTAAAAACTTGGTAATTTACCCATTAAGTTGGAGCTAACTGGATTCCAGATAAAAAGAATTTCAACCAACTATGCTAACTGTGGAAGATGCATCCTTCAAAGGACCTAAAGACTCAGTTCATTTGTCCTTACGTGTAAAGTATTTTGAGTCATTATAAACAGAACAGACAGTGGCATGTGTCAACCAGACACAAAAATTCCAAATGTGGTGTTCATGTAACTTTAGATCTCAGAAGGCTCAGGATATTGAAGAGGAGCTTTCCATGTGCAGCCATGGCAGACCTATAAGGAAACCAATGCAGTTGTAGTAACAACACAACTTGCCTGATAAAAGAAAGTTCCAGGTGACATGTCATTAGTATGAATTTCAAAGTAAACATCAAGGCTTTGAGTTGTCACATTGAAAACATTTTAGATACACCAATATCTATATTCCTCATGGGGCTACATTATTGTTGATATATAGGAAGTGTCTTTTTTTGAAGATTTATTTATTATTATATGTAAGTACACTGTAGCTGTCCTTAGACGCCAGATCTCATTACAGATGGTTGTAAACCACCATGTGGTTGCTGGGATTTGAACTCAGGACCTTCAGAAGAACAGTCAGTGCTCTTACCAGCTGAGCCATCTTATCATCTCCGGAAGTGTCTTTAGTTTCCCCTTATTTCCATTTACCAGGGTTAAGGAAACAGGTGAGAAGGGAGGATTAGGTCTAGGGGAGCATTGCAATTGAGATGCAAAGCAATTAAATAAATTAATTAATGGAGAAAAGTTGTGGCCTGGAAGATAGAGAATATATCACCATCAAGCTCCTATCTACTGATCCAACATTATCTTTTGCCTTTCTGATTCTTCCTTGTATGTGCTTCTTCTTCTTTTTTTTTCTTTTTTTCTTTTTTTTTTTTTTTTGCCTTGCTCATGCTTTGCTTCTTTCCTTAAAAATTCTAAGATTTTATTCCATGTTAGAACCACTGCCCCAGTGAGCTTCAGTAGTCAACTGTACATACCAGACTCATCTGAGAAAGTCTCACCTGAAACATTGCCATGTTCAGACTGGGCTGTGTCCATATTGATGAGACATTTTCTTGACCGTTTCTTGATGAAGGATGGCCAAACCCATTCTGTGTGACACCATCCCTAGGTAGGTATGTCTGGGCTCTATAAGTTAGCTAAGAATGAGACAGAAAGCAAGAGATAATGTGCATGGGTTAAGCATCCTTCCTGCATTGTTCAGGACTTGAGTTCCTATACTGAGTTGAGTCAATGGTAGTTTATGACTTTAAACCCTAAAGAGTTAAACTCTTTCTGCCCTAAGTTGCATTTGGTATCCCAGCAACAAAAAACACAAGAACAAATACATTAGCTCAATTACATTCATTCCACGAAAACCTTCCTAAACCAGTTGGGTGACTTCCTGTGTGAAGCAAACAAACTTCTATTTCTTCAAGATAGGAGCATGGAAACTGAAAGGAAGCTGAATCAATGAGAATCTCACCCAATCCAGAATGATGACTCATGAAACCTGCATCCCTAAAGCCCTCTGTACAACTTACACAGAGTTTGATTGGTTGAATTGTCTCCTAGCCCTGGTAATTGATATCTTGTGAATCTTGCAAGTTTCAGAAAGTTCCCTGAAATTTGAGGTAGTTTGCTTTCTGATACATATGAACTATAATTAGGTCTGGAGACTCAAGGAGCCTCCCATAGGAAAGAAATGTTTCAAACAGGAAAGAGCTATACAATACTTATGCTTCTGAAACTTTGAGCCGTGGTCCATATACCATAATTATCTAATCATATATTATAAAATCTAAATGTTTTTATTCTTAGTTTTCATGAATACTTTAGTTTTATATAGCATAATCTTTTTTGGTATTTTATTATGACCAAGGGAAAACTTAATTTTTGTATTATTACATTATTACACTTTTTCTCCATCTTATACAATTTTATATTTGTTTACAGTGAATATGATCATGTCTCCACACTTAAATTCCTAAATTCACCTCATACTTGACAGCATATCTCCTCCCATCTTCATGCGGAAGAGAGAGAAATATCCTCTTTTGAGGATGGTAAGTTTGCACCAGTGGATGACCTAAGCACCCAACGCTCTTCACATCACCCTATTGATTGCACAAAGATTCTGATGTAGATTTTACTCATTATACTGGGGGAGCTTTCATATTGTTTACCCCTCTGCCTTAGATATGCCAATATACCTTTCAGTCCACTAATACCCAGTTATCTCTCTCTCCTGTAACATGTAACATCTGAAACCATTACTTGTTAGAAGAGAAACACATGTAGAGACTTGGACTTGTCTGTACCTCCTTTTCTAC
Organism: Tokudaia muenninki; assembly: GCA_036184385.1. Taxonomy (NCBI): domain Eukaryota; kingdom Metazoa; phylum Chordata; class Mammalia; order Rodentia; family Muridae; genus Tokudaia; species Tokudaia muenninki. The sequence continues at coordinate 87,590,237 of BTHS01000003.1, forward strand.
CATTTTTGACAATTTTCCTTGAGATGGGGTCTCTCATAGACCTTGGAGCAAGCTGTCCTCAAACAAGTTCCAGGAGTTCTCCTTTCTTTCACTGCACCCCACTCCCATCCCAGAGATGGAGTTGCAGGTGTCTATGTCCTTGTCTAATTTTTATTTGAATACTGGGAATTTGAACTGAGATAGGTCTGAGTTACCTCCCCAACCCTAATGCTGGATATTTTCAGTTGGATAATTTTTCAGGTTGTTTTACCTCTAGTGAGCTTTAGAAGCAAAATAACTTTTCTTGTATTCTCTGCTTATATCTTCATTTAAAACAGTTCCTCTTTTTTATGTTTCATCCAGGTACAAAGCTTTACTTTTACAAACCAGGGTCATGTGGTTTTATGACACTTAAGGGATTCAAATATCATAAATATCTTTAATGTACAGTAATTGCATGTTACATTTCAGAACTTAATCCATTTTGAACAGGTTTCTGGCCTCTAGTACATTTTTTAATAATAAAAAATAATAAAAAAAATCCACTAAACCTGTCTGAATGTTTTTCCTCGATTAGTCATATTCCTCTCTCTGGGAGAACTTGCAACTATGCTGACCATTATGCATTAAGACTACGATTGGCTTTAGGATTCCTTCATTGGCTTTGTAAACCGTATGGAATATTTGCAAATTAATGTGGAATGTTAGGTTTCAAAATGTCTAAAGAAGAGTCTGGAGAGAGGGCTCAGTATTTAGAACTTGTTGTTCTTCCAGAGGTTCCCCATTTCAGTCCCCAGCACCCATGATTGTTTACTCACAATTAATGTACCAAATCTGTTGCCTTCTTCTGGTCTCTGAGAACACATTCACAACCATGGAGCTACCCCTTCATCTCTCTCTCTCTCTCTCTCTCTCTCTCTCTCTCTCTCTCTCTCTCTCTCTCTCTCTCTCTCACACAGACACACACACACACACACACACACACACACACACACACATCACATTATCAATAAGAGCAATAGAATCTTTACAATGACTGAAAATGTTAGTCCTCAGTAAGTTATCAACTAAATCATTTGAAGTTTGTGTAATATTTTTTCAATTATAAATAATAATGTGAACATGTCTGATAAATATACCAATTCTTGTATTTCAAATCTTCAAAGTATTGAAAGCATCAAAATTAAGCAAAAGAGTTTGGAACTGAAAAAATTGAAGATACAAAGATAATAGCAGGTCTCACATTATATCATTAATAACATGTAATTACTTGGGTAAATATTAATCAAAAAATCAACATTTGGTGAAGGGGAGTAATTTCTAGAATTCTCTTGTATGTTGGGGTGATTACAGTTAATTAAAATATGGTGTGAATGATGTGATTGGGCTTGTCACCGCAGCCCCTAGGTGGGTTTGGCAAGAGAAAGCTGTTTCAAGGTAGTCTGAACTGTCTATTGAGACCCTGTCTCAAAAAAACAAGCATGTGAATAAAGAGAATCTGCTATTCATTTGAAAGAATTAAAAGAATATATTTTAGTTTTCTTATCACCAGATAAAGAGGGGAGTGCAAGATATGAACATAAACATGTATATTGTGTTTGTTAACTCAAACAGGCATGTGGAATGTGTATGAGCACTCAAACAGGCTAGAGAAGGGTATCAATGGCTATCCTGTTTGTTTTGCCACCTTATCCCCTTGAGACTGTCTCACAGAAAACCAAACATTTGGCATTTATGCTGAAATTACTGTCCCCGGATCTCTCAGGATCTGCCTATATATATAGATATATCTGCAAATTCTGATGTTACAGGCACAGACTGTCAAGTATATTTTTTTTTAATGTGAGCTTTGGGAATTCAAACACCAGCATGATTTTCAAGCATATATAATGAATGCTCTTATTTATAAAGCCACTTCCCCAACCATAATGAAGATAATAGCTTGTTTTGGCCACTTTGTAACATGCGACTATTTCATGTTGGACAACATAAATGTATATAAGAACATGTAAGCAAATATAGTATTCACAGAAAATTTATTTCTGAAGACCCAGCTAAGATTTAGAGGTCATGTATTTATTTCTTCACTCTTATTGTGTCAAGTACAATGACCTTGATTTACAGAGGGCAACTTAATAGCTTAGAAATAAGAAAGGAGGTCATCTGTACAGGAGCAAAATGCATCTGCTCAGGTCCACCAGGTGTGCTGGATTAAGTACATTAGCATTTCAGAGTCTGGGGTGGAACTAGAAGAGAATGAGAATCTCTTGTTTGTTATAATTTAAAGAGTGTTAAGAGAAATAAACATTGTTCCCAATAAGGCAGTTAGAAATGTAATTTTCTCTTTCTAGGTTTCTGTGGTTCCCAGAGAAGTACATGTGTTATGAATACAAGCTTCATGGTCCTCCTTACTTCGATAGAAATCATGTATATTAGGAAATGCTGGGAAGAGAGCATGAAACTGCTGTATTTTGGGTGGCAAAATTTAAATTTCTGTGCTGAATGCTTGTGAGAAGACACTATCTGTCAAATTTGCCTTGCCTCTAATTTTGTTTCTACTTTAAGAAAAGTAATGAGATGCCTTGAAGAAAATGCAATATTTAATCTTGCTGTGAAGCCAAATTGATTGTATTTCCATTATATTTTCATTCTTGTATTTTTTTCAGTAATTTATTTACTTTAAATCCCAATATCATCATCACCCTCTCCCTTCCCTATTACTCCCTTCCAGAGATCCTCCCCACATTGACCCTTCTGGTTTGTTTTTTGTTTTTTGTTTTGTTTTTTTTTTAATTTGAGAAAGGAGAGACTCCCCGGAAATACCCTTAATCCCTCCCCAAACCACAAGTGATTGCTAGACTAGGTACATCCTCTCCCACTAAGGCCTGACAAGCCAGCCTATTTGGAGGAATAGGATCTACAGGCAGGCAACAGAATCAGGAGCAGCCCTAGCTCTAGTTGTTGGGGAACTCTCTTGAAAACCAAGATACACATTCGCTATGTAGGGGGCCTAGGTCCAGCCCATGCTCCCTCCTTCCTTGGTGCTTCAGTCTCTGGGAACCCCCAAGGGTCCAGGTTAGTTGACTCTGTTGGTCTTCCTGTGAAAACTCTGTTCTTTCTGGGTCTCTCAGTTCTTCACCTAACCACCACAAGACTTCCCAAGCTCCATCTATTGTTTGGCTAAGGGTCTCTGCATCTGTCTTTGACCACTGCTAGGTGAAACCTCTCAGTGGACAGTTATGATAGGCTCCTGACCGCAGGAAGTGAACACTTAAGTATTCATATGCCCCTTTGCTATGTGTTTCAGATAGAGTTGCACCCATAGACATGCTAGGGCCTGCCTCTCTTGTGTCTCTAGCATATACTAGAGATGCCCCTCATACAAGCAATTTCCATTCACTCTTTCCAGCTCTCTTTATACCTGATGCTACGCCTCCCCATTTCCTCTCCTGCTCGTCTCTTTCCCTCTACCTCCTACATTTACTTTGTCTCCCCTTCCAAAAAAAATGAAATAACCATCCTCCCTGAGAATTTTCACTTCTCCATTGTCCTTTCACTTATTTGGGTCTGTGGATTGTGGCAGGGTTATCCTAGACTGTATGGCTAATATCTATTTCTTTTATTTCCTTTTCTTTTCCTTTTTCTGCTTTTTTTTTTGTGTGTTTTTGTTGGCATTCATTATTGGGGTAGGAGCTGTTACCTTAAGGTATACCCTATAACTCAGGATACTTTCATGTTCCATCCATTTACCTGAAATTTCATTATATTCTTGTTTTTAATAGCTGAGTAGCATTCCATTGTATAAATTAACCACATTTTCTCTATCCATTCTTTAATTGAGGGACATATAGGTTGTTTCTAGTTTCTGGATATTACAAGTAGAGCAGCTATGAGTATAGTGGAGGAAGTGTCCTTATGGGGTGTTGGAGCATGTTTTGGGTAAATTCCTAGGAGTGGTATAGCTGGGTGTTGAGGTAGATCTATTCCAAATTTTCTAAGAAACTACAAAATAGATTTCCAAAGTGAGTGTAACAGTTTGCACTCTGACCACCAATGTAGAGGTGCTCATTTCAGTTGCTCACATTGTTGGCAGGATATGCTTTCTCTTGACTTTTTATCTTAGTCATTCTGAAGGGTATAAGGTGAAATCTCAGAGATATTTTGATTTGCATTTCCATGATGACTAAGGATATTAATCACTTCTTTAAGTGTTTCTTGGCCACTAGAGATTCTTCTGCTGAGAATTCTGTTGAACTCTGTATCCCATTTTTAATTGGGTTATTAGGGTCATTGAATTATTCTTGAGTTATTTATATATTATAGATATTAGCCCTCTGTCATATGTAGGATTGGTGAAGATCATTTCTTAATCTATAGACTTCCATTTATTAATTATTAATCATAGTGTCATTGCTGTTCTGTTCAGGAAGTTGTCTCCTTTACCGATGAGTTCAGGGCTATCTCCCAATTTCTTTTTTTATTTCATTTAATGTATCTGGTTTTACATTGAGAACTTTGGTCTACTTGTACTTTTGTTTTGTGAAGAGTGATAGATATGGATCTATTTGCATTCTTCTAGATGCAGACATCCAGTTCAACCAGCATCATTTGTCGAATATATGCTCTCCCTTTTCCATTGTTTGGTTTTGGTTACTTTTTCAAAATTCAGGAGACTATTAGTATGTGACTTTATTTCTGGGTATTCTACTCAATTGATCAACCTGTCTGTTTCCTTACAGTACCATGCAATATTTTTATATTAGTACTGTAGTACAGTTTGAAGTCAGGAATAGTGATACTTCCTTTTTTTTTTTTTGTATTGGATTGTTTTAGCTATTCTAGGATTTTTCTTTTTCCATATGAAGTTGAGAATTGCTCTTTCAAGATCTGCATAGAATCATGTTGATATTTTGATAGGAATTGCATTGAATCTGTAGATTGCTTTTGGTTAAATGGGCATTTTTACTATGTTAAACTTCTGATCCATGAGCATAGGAGATGGAGATGTTCCATCTTCTGATATCACCAATTGCTTTCCCCAGAGAATTGAAGATCTTTTCATACAGGTCTTTCACTTGTTTGGTTAGAGTTACACTAAGATATTTTATAATATTCATGACTGTTGTAAAGTGTGTTATTTCCTTAACTTCTTTCTCAACCCATTTATCATTTGAGTAAAGAAGGGCTACTAGTTTCTTTGAGTTAATTTTGCATCCAGCAACTTTGGTGAAGGTGCCTTTCATCTGTACTTCTCTGGCCGAATTTATGTGGTCACTTACATGTACTATCTTACCATCTGTGAATAATAATACTTAATAATTTGAATTCTTACTTTTCAATGTGTATCCCTTTGATCTCCTTTAGTTGTCTTATTGCTCCTGCTGGTTTTTTTTTATAGGTCTTTTAGAACATTTTTTTATTATTCTTTTTTTTTATTTTATTTTCTAAGTTTTTTTTTTATATACATTCAAAATCATTTCCCCTTTCCCGTTTCCTCCCTCCCCGAAAGTCCCATAAGCCCCCTTCCCTCCCTCTTTTCCCCATTCACCCCCCTCTCGCTTCTCTGTCCTGGCGTTCCCCTACATCCAGTCTTTCCAGGACCAGGGGTCTCTCCTTCCATCTTCTTAGAAATCTATTGATATGCGAATTGTGTCTAGGGTATTCCGAGATTCTGGGTTAATACCCCCTTATCAGTGACTGCATACCTAGTGTGTTCTTTTGTGATTGGGTTACCTCACTAAGGATAATATTTTCAAGTTCTGACCATTTGCCTAGGAATTTCGTGAATTCATGGTTTTTAATTGCAGAGTAGTATTCCATTGTGTAAATATACCACATCTTCTGAATCCATTCATCCGTTGAGGGACATCTGGGTTCTTTCCAGCTTCTGGCTATTATAAATAAGGCTGCTATGAACATAGTGGAGCATGTGTCCTTATTACATGCAGGTAAAGCCTCTGGGTATATGCCCAGGAGTGGTATAGCTGGGTCCTCCGGGAGTGTCATGCCCAGTTTTCTGAGGAACCGCCAGACTGCTTTCCAGAGTGGTTTTACCAGCTTGCAATCCCACCAGCAGTGGAGGAGTGTTCCTCTTATCTCCTTGCACTAAGCTCAATTCCAAGTGGATCAAGGACCTCCACATAAAACCAGACACACTGAAACTAATAGAAAGGAAACTAGGGAAGAACCTTGAACATATGGGCACAGGGGAGAATTTCCTGAACAGAACTCCAATAGCTTATACTCTAAGATCAAGAATAGACAAATGGGACCTCATTAAATTACAAAGTTTTTGCAAGGCAAAAGACACTGTCAAAAAGACAAAGCGGCAACCAACTAACTGGGAAATGATCTTTACCAACCCTACATCCGACAGAGGGCTAATATTCAATATATACAAAGAACTCAAGAAGGTAAACTCCAGAGAGGCAAGTAACCCTATTAAAAAATGGGGTACAGAGCTAAACAAAGAGTTCTTACCTGAAGAATATCTAATGGCCGAGAAGCACCTAAAGAGATGTTCATCATCTTTAGTCATTAGGGAAATGCAAATCAAAACAACCCTGAGATTCCATCTCACACCAGTCAGAAGGGCTAAGATCAAAAACACAGGAGACAGCAGTTGTTGGTGAGGATGTGGAGAAAGAGGAACACTCCTGCTGGGGTTTTAAGTACTATATTGAAGAGATAAGGAAAGTGCTAGCAGCCTTGTCCTTGATTTTAATGGAATTGACTTAGGATTTTCTTCATTTTATTCGACATTGGTGTTGGCTTGTTGTATATTGCATTTATTATGTATAGGTGTCCTCCCTGTTTCCTGAATCCCTGTAAGACTTTTAGCATGAAGGGGTGGAGGATTTTGTCAAAGACTTTTAAAAAATCTAATGAGATAATCAAGTTTTATTTTTTTCTTTCAGTTTGATTATAAGGTGGATTATGTTTATAGATTTTCATATATTGAGCCAACCTTGATGAACTGGGATGAAACCTAATTGACCATGTTGGATGATGTCTTTCTTGTGTTCCTTTGAATTGTGTTCCTGAATTCAGCTTCTGAGTGCTTTATTAAAGTATTTTTGTATCAACGTTCATAAGAGAAATTTGTCTGACATGTTCTTTCATTGTCTAGTCTTAGTGTGCTTTAGGTATCAGAGTGACTGTGGCTTCAAAGAATAGGTTTGACACTGTTCCTTCTGTTTCTATTTTGTAAAAATGTTTGAGGAGTATTGGTATTAGCTCTTCTTTGAACACTAAAATCAGGGACTAGACAAGGCTGACCTCTCTCTCCAAATCTTTCCAATATAGTACTTGAAGTTCTAGCTAGAGCAATTAGACAACAAAAGGATGTCAAAGGGATACAATTTGGAAAGGAAAAAGTCAAATTATCACTATTTGCAGAAGATATGATAGTATACTTAAGCGACCCAAAGAACACCAGAGAACTCCTACAGCTGATAAACAACTTCAGCAAAGTGGCCGAATATAAAATCAACTCAAGCAAGTCAGTAGCCTTCCTATACTCAAAGGATAAGCAGGCTGAGAAAGAAGTAAGAGAAATGATACCCTTCACGATAGCCACAAACAATATAAAGAATCTTGGTGTGACTCTAACCAAACAAGTGAAAGATCTGTATGACAAGAACTTCAAGTCTCTGAAGAAAGAAATTGAAGAAGACCTCAGAAGATGGAAAAATCTTTCATGGTCATGGATTGGCAGGATTAATATAGTAAAAATGACCATCTTGCCAAAAGCAATATACAGATTCAATGCAATCCCCATCAAAATCCCAACTCAATTCTTCATAGAGTTAGAAAGAGCATTTCTCAAATTCGACTGTAATAACAAAAAAAAAAAAAAAGAAACCCAGGATATCTTAAACTATTCTCAACAGTAAAAGAACTTCTGGTAGAATCAGTATCCCCGACCTCAAGCAGTACTACAGAGTGATAGTGTTAAAAGCTGCATGGTATTGGTACAGTGACAGTGACAGGCATGTAGATCAATGGAACAAAATTGAAGACCCAGAAATGAATCCACACTCCTATGGTCACTTGATCTTTGACAAAGGAGCTAAAACCATCCAGTGGAAAAAAGATAGCCTTTTCAACAAATGGTGCTGGCTCAACTGGAGGTCAACATGCAGAAGAATGCAAATTGATCCATTCTTATCTCCTTGCACTAAGCTCAATTCCAAGTGGATCAAGGACCTCCACATAAAACCAGACACACTGAAACTAATAGAAAGGAATCTAGGGAAGAACTAGGGAAGAACCTTGAACATATGGGCACAGGGGAGAATTTCCTGAACAGAACTCCAATAGCTTATGCTCTAAGATCAAGAATAGACAAATGGGACCTCATAAAATTACAAAGTTTCTGTAAGGCAAAGGACACTGTCAAAAGAACAAAGCGGCAACGAACAAACTGGGAAATGATCTTTACCAACCCTACATCCAACAGAGGGTTAATATCCAATATATACAAAGAACTCAAGAAGTTAGACTCCAGAGAGCCAAATAACCCTATTAAAAATAGGGTGCAGAGCTAAACAAAGAGTTCTCATCTGACGAATATCTAATGGTTGAGAAGCACCTAAAGAAATGTTCAACATCCTTAGTCATTTGGGAAATGCCATTCAAAAGAACCCTGAGATTCCACCTCACACCAGTCAGAATGGCTAAGATCAAAAACACAGGAAACCATTTGCCTAGGAATTTCATGAGTTCATTGTTTTTAATTACAGAGTAGTATTCCATTGTGTAAATATACCACATCTTCTGAATCCATTCCTCCATTGAGGGACATCTGGGTTCCTTCCAGCTTCTGGCTATTATAAATAAAGCTGCTATGAACATAGTGGAGCATGTGTCCTTATTGCATGCAGGGGAAGCCTCTGGGTATATGCCCAGGTGTGGTATAGCCGGATCCTCAGGAGTGTCTAAATGTGGAGAAAGAGGAACATTCCTCCACTGCTGGTGGGATTGCAAGCTGGTACAACCACTCTGGAAAGCAGTCTGGTCATTCCTCAGAAAACTGGGCATGAAACTCCCTGAGGATCCGGCTATACCACTCTTGGGCATATACCCAGAGGCTTCCCCTGCATGCAATAAGGACACATGCTCCATTATGTTCATAGAAGCCTTATTAATAATAGCCAGAAGCTGGAAAGAACCCAGATGTCCCTCAACGGATGAATGGATACAGAAGATGTGGTATATTTACACAATGGAATACTACTCTGAATTTAAAACAATGAACTCATGAAATTCTTAATCAAATGGTCAGAACTGGAAAATTTCATCCTTAGTGAGGTAACCCAATCACAAAAGAACACACATGGTACGGAGTCACTGATAAGAGGATATTAACCCAGAATCTCAGAATACCCTAGAAAAAATTCGCATATCAATAGATTTCCAAGAAGATGGAAGAGAAACCCTGGTCCTGGAAAGACTAAGTAGGGGAATGCCATGATAGAGAAGCGAGAGGGGTTGAATGGGGAACAGAGGGAGGGAATGGGGTTTATGGGACTTTCTGGGAGGCATGAAATGGGAAAGGGGAAATCATTTGGAATGTAAATTAAAAAACTTAGAATTAATAATAAAAAAAAGAAAAGTATAAAATTCTGCTCTAAAAGATCATACCCTGGCCTTTTTGCAAGATTTCTACTGGCTACTTTTATTTCCTTAGTGGATATAGAAATATTTAGGTAGTTTATGTGAGCTTTATTTAAATTTAGCTTGTGATATCGCTCTAGAAAACCATGCATTTCTTTTAGATATTTTAACTTTGTAGAGTACAGACTTTTTAAGTAAGACCTAGACATTCTTTGAATTTCCTCACTGTTATTTTGTCTCTCTTTCATTTCTCATTTTGTTAATTTGCGTAGTATCTCTCTGCCTTTTAGTTAGTTTGGTTAAGCATTTGTCTATCTTGTTTATTTTTTTTTCAAAGAATGAGACCTTGGTTTCCTTGATTATTTCGATTGTTCTCCTTGTCTTTAATAGGTTGAATTTTAACCCTGATTTGATTGTTTCCTGATGTCTCCTCATCTGTTTTTTGTTTGCTTGTTTGTTTGTTTATGTGTGTTTTATGCTTTTATTTATGTGTTTTTTAATAAAAATAAAGCCAGAAAATCCAAACAATCATTAAATTAAACAATATCTTCTATATTCATCAAAGCATAAAAACAAAAAAAAATTGAAAAATATTTTAAGTTATATGAAAATTTTCTTTTTATTTATTAGATATTTTCTTTTATTACATTTCAAATTTTATCTCCTTTTCTAGTTTACCCTCCAAACCTCCTTATCACATCCCTCCTCCCCATGCTCACCAACCCACCCACTCCTACATCCCTGTCCTGGCATTCATCTACTCTGGAGCATCAAGACTTCACAAGACTCTCCTCTCACTGACTTACAGCAAGGCCATCCTCTTATATATATACAGCTGAAGCCACGAGTCCCTCTATGTGTACTCTTTGGTTGGTGGTTTAGTCCCTGGGAGCACTGGGGGTAATGGCTGGTTCATATTGTTGTTCCTCCTATGAGGCTGCAAACTGTTTCGGTTCCTTGGGTCCTTTTTCTAGCTACTCCATTGGGGACACTGAACTCAGTCTGTTAGTTAACTGTGAACATCCACTTCTGTATTTGTCAGGTACTCAAAGTCTCTCAGGAGACAGCTATATCAGGCTCCTGCCAGCAAGCATTTGTTGGCATCTACAGTAGAGTCTGGTTTTGGTAACTGTATATGGGATGGATCCCCAGGAGGGGCAGTCTCTGGATGGCCTTTTCATTAGTCTCTGTCCTACACTTTGTCTCTGTGACTTCTCCCCTGGGTATTTTGATCCCCTTCTAAGAAGGACTGAAGTATCCACACTTTTGTTTTCCTTCTTGAGCTTAATGTGGTCTTTGAATTGTATCTTGGATAATCCCAGCTTCTGGGCTAATATTCACTTATTAGTGAGTGCATACCATGAGTGTTCTTTTGTGATTGGGTTACCTCACTCAAGATGATATTTTCTAGGTCCATTAATTTGTCTAAGAATTTCATGAATTCACTGTTTTTAATAACTCAGTAATGCTCCATTGTGTAAAGGCACCACATTTTCTGTACCCATATCCCTGTTGAGGGACATCTTGGTTTTTTCCAGCTTCTGGCTATTATAAATGAGGCTGCTATGAACATAGTGGAGCATGTGTCCTTATTACATGTTGGAGCATCTTCTGGATATACGTCCAGGTATAGCTGGGTACTCAGATAGTACTATATCCAATTTTCTGAGTAATCGCCACACTGATTTCCAGAGTGGTTGTACCAGCTGTCAATCCCACCAGCAATGGAGGAGTGTTCTTTCTCCACATTCTCTCCAGCATCTGCTTTCACCTGAGTTTTTGATCTTAGTCATTCTGACTGGTGTGAGGTAAAATCTCAGGGTTGTTTTGATTTCCTTTTCCCTGATGATTAAGGATTCTGAACATGTCTTTAGGCACTTCTTAGGCATTTGGTATTACTCAGTTGAGAATCCTTTTGTTAGCTTTTTACCCCATTTTTAATAAGGTTATTTATTTTGTTCTCTGGAGTCTAACTTCTTGACTCTTTGTATATATTGGTTATCAGCTGTCTATCAGATGTAGGATTGGAAAAGATCTATTCCCAATGTATTGGTTGACATTTTCACCTATTGGCAGCATCCTTTTTCTTACAGATGTTTTGCAATGTTATGAGTTCACATTTGTCATTCTTGATCTTAGAGCATAAACTATTGGTGTTATGTTCAGGAAATTTTCCCCTGTTCCCATGGGATAGAGAATCTTCCCCACTTTCTTTTCTATTAATTTCAGAGTTTCTGGTATTATGGGAGGTCCTTGATCCACTTGGATTTAAGATATGTGCAAGGATATAAGAATGGCTAGGTTTGCATTCTTCTACATGCTAACCACCAGTTGAATCAGCACCCTTTATTGAAAATGCTGCCTTTTTTTTCCACTGGATGGTGTTAGCCACTTTGCCAAAGATCAAGTGACAATGGGTATGTGTTCATTTATGGGTATTCAGTTCTATTCCATTGATCTACCTGCCTGTCACTGTACTAATACCATGTAGTTTTTATCAAAGTGCTCTGTTGTAGAGCTTGAGGTCAGGGATGTTGATTCTGCCAGAAGTTCTTTTATTGTTGAGAATAGTTTTTGCTATCCCATTTGACTTATTTATTTATTTATTTATTTATTTATTTGTTTGTTTGTTTGTTTGTTTTAATTCCAGATGAATTTGGAAATTGCTCTTTCTAACTCTTATGAAGAATTGACTTGGAATTTTGATGGGGATTGCTTTGCTTCTGTAGATTGCTTTTGGCAAGATGTCCATTTTTACTGTATTTATCCTACCAATCCATGAGCATGGGAGACATTTCCATCCTCTGAAATCTTCTTCAATTTCTTTCTTCACAGACGTGAAGTTATTGTCATACAGATCTTTCACTTGCTTAGTTAGAGTCACACCAAGGTATTTTATATTATCTGTGACTTTGTGAAGGGTATCATTTTCCCTAATTTCTTTTTCAGTCTGTTAATCCTTTAAGTAGAGGAAGGCTACTCATTTGTTTGAGTTGATGTTATATCCATCCACTTTGCTGAAGTTGTTTATCAGGTTTAGGAGTTTTCGGGTGGAATTTTTGGGGGTCTTTTGAGGATACTATATCATCTGCAAATACTGATATTTTGATTTCTTCCTAAGTTGTATCCCTTTGACCTCCTTTTGTTGTCTAATTGCTCTGGCTAGGACTTCGAGTGCTGTATTGATCAGGCAGGAGAAAGTGGGCAGCCTTGTCTAGTTCCTGATTTCAGTGGGATTGCTTCAAGTTCCTCTCCATTTAGTTTGATATTAGCTACTGGTTTCCTATATGTTCCTTTTACTATGTTTAGGTATAGGTCTTGAATTCCTGATCTTTCCAAGACTTTTATCATGAAAGGGTGTTGAATTTTGTCAAATGCTTTCTCAGCATCTAATGAAATGAGCATGTGATTTTTTTTTTGTTTGTGTTTGTTTATATAGTGGATTACGTTAATGGATTTCTGTGTATTGAACAATATCTGCATCCTTGGGATGAAGACTACTTGATCTTTTCTTGTTTGTTTGTTTTTTGTTTTTTGTATTTATTTATTTATTTATTTATTTATTTATTTATTTATTTGAGACAGGGTTTCTCTGTGTAGCTCTGGCCTGGATGTCCTGGAATTCACTCCATAGACCAGACTGGCCTCGAACTCAGAAAACTGCCTGCCTCTGCCTCCCAAGTGCTGGGATTAAAGGCATGTGCCACCACTGCCCGGCAGACTACTTGATCATGATGAATTATTATTTTGATATGTTCTTAGATTCCATTTGCTAGAATAATATTGAGTATTTTTGCATCTATATTCAAAAAGGAAATTGGTCTGAAGTTCTCTTTCTTTGCTGGGTCTTTGTGTGGTTTAGGTATAAGTGTAACTGTGGCTTTGTAGAATGAATTTGTTAGTGTTACTTCTGTTTCTAATTTGTGGAATAGTTTGAAGACTATTGGTATTAGGTTTTCCTTGAAGGTTTGATAGAAGTCTGAACTAAATCAGTGTGGTCCTGGGTTCTTTTATGGTGGGTAGACTATGAATGATTGCTTCTATATCTTTATGGGTTATGGGACAATTTTGGTGGTTTATCTTATCCTGATTTAACTTTCATACATGGTATCTGTCTAGAAAATTGAACATTTCATCCATATGTTCCTATTTTGTTGAGTATAGGCTTTTGTAGTAGGTTCTGATGATTTTTTTTTTAATTTCCTCAGTTTCTGTTTTTATGTTTCCCTTTTCATTTCTGATTTTGTTGATTTGGATACTGTCTTGAGCCCTCTGGTTAGTTTGGCTAACAGTTTATCTATCTTGTTGATTTTCTCAAAGAACTAGCTCCTGGTTTGGTTGATTCTTTGTATAATTCTTTTTCTTTCTACTTGGTTGGTTCTATCCCTGAGTTATATTATTCCCTGCCTTCTACTTCTCTTGGGTGCATTTGCATCTTTTTCTTCTAGAGTTTCAGGTGTGCTGTTAAGCTGCTAGTGCATGTTCTCTACAGTTTCTATTTGGAGGCACTCAGAGCTATGAATTTTCCTTTTAGCACTGCGTCCATTGTGTCCCATAAGTTTGGGTATGTTGTGGCTTCATTTTCATTAAATTCTAAAAAGTCTTTAATTTCTTCATTTCTTCCTTGACCAAGTTATCATTGACTAGACTGTTGTTCAGCTTCCATATATATGTGGTCTTTCTACTATTTTTGTTGTTATTGAAGACCAGTCTTAGTCCATGGTGATAGGATGCATGGGATTATTTCAATCTTTTTATACCTGTTCAGACCTGTTTTGTGACTGATTATATTGTTAATTTTTGAGATTGTACCATGAGGTGCTCAAAAGAAGGTCTATTCTTTTGTTTTAGTATAAAATGTCCAATTGACATCTGTTAAATCCATTGGTTCAAAACTTCTGTTACTCTCCCTGTGTATCTGATTAGTTTCTGTTTCCATGTTCTGTCCATTGATGAGAATGGAGTGTTGAAATCTCCAACTATTATTGTGTGAGGTGCAATGTGTGCTTTGAGTTTTAGTAAAGTTTCTTTTATGAATGTGGGTGCTATTGCATTTGGAGTATACATGTTAAGAATTGAGAGTTCTTGGTAGAGTTTTCCTTTGATGAGTTTGAAATGTCCTTCCTTATCTTTTTTGATAACTTTAGATTGAAAATCATTTTCATTCAGTATTAGAATGTCTACTTCAGCTTGTTTCTTGGAACCATTTTCTTAGAAAACTGTTTTCCAGCCTTTTACTCTGAGATAGTGACTGTCTTTGACACTTAGGTATGTTTCCTGTATGCAGCAAAATGCTGGGTCCTGTTTACATATCCAATCTCTTAGTCTGTCTGTTTACTGAGAAATTGAGTCCAGTGATATTTAGAGATATCAAGGAATAGTGATTATTGCTTCCTTTTACTTTTGATGTTTATTTTTTTGTGTTTTTATAGCTATTTTATTTTGGGTTTGTTGAAAGATTGCTTTCTTGCTTTTTCTAGGGTGTAGTTTCCTGCCTTGTGTTAATTTTACATCTATTATACTTGGTAGGACTGAATTTGTGGAGAAATTTTGTCTAAATTTGTTTTTGTCATGGAATATCACGGTTTCTCAATCTATGATAATTGAGAATTTTGCTGGGTATAGTGTTCTGGGCTGGCATTTGTGTTCTCTTAGGGTCTGTATAACATCTGCCAGGAGTCTTCTAGCTTTTATAGTCTCTGGCAAAAAGTCTTTTATATTTCTGTTAGGTCTGCCTTTATATATTACTTGACATTTTCCCCTTGCCCCTTTTAATATTCTTTGTTTTGTACATTTGGTGTTTTGATTAATAAGTCAGGAATAATTTCTTTTCTGGTCAAATCTATTTGGAATTCCATTTGCTTCTTGTATGTTTATGGGCATCTTTCTTTAGGTTAAGGAAGTTTTCTTTTATAATTTTGTTAAAATTATTTATTGGCCCTTTAAGTTGAAAATCTTCATGCTTTTCTATTCCTTTTATCTTTAGGTTTGGTCTTTTCATTGTGTCCTGAATTTCCTGGATGTTTTGGGTTAGGACCTTTTTCAATTTTTCATTTGCTTTGACTGTTGTGTCAATATTTTCTATTGTATCTTCTGCACCTGAGATTCTCTCTTTTATCTCTTGTATTCTGTTGGTGATGCTTGCATCTGTGACTCCTGATCTCTTTCTTACATTTTCTATCTCCAGGGTTGTATCCCTTTGTTATCTCTTTATTGTTTCTATTTCCAATTTTAGATCCCGGATGGCTTTGTTCAATTCTTTCACCTGTTTGGTTGTGTTTTCCATTAAATCTTTAAGGGATTTTTTTGCGTTTCCTCTTTAAGGGCTTTTACCTGTTTACCTGTGTTCTCCTGTGTTTCTTTAAGGAAGCTATTTCTGTCCTCAAAATCCTCTATCAGAATCATGAGATGTTATTTCAAATCAGGGTCTTACTTTCCTCATGTGTCGTGATATCCAGGGCTCACTGTGGTGGCAGAACTCGGTATGATAATACCAAGTAGCTTTGATTTCTGTTGCTTATGTTCTTGCCCTTGCCCCCTCACCATCTGGTATTCTCTGGTGTTAGCTGGTCTTGCTCTCTCTGACTATGACTTGTTCCTCCTGCAACCCTTTTTTATCAGTACTCCTGGAAAACCAGTTCTCTCCAGGAGGAAATTGGGTGTGAGGTGCTGTGTCAAAGGGTCAACTTCAGCATGCAGAAGGAAATGTGAAGTATCCTTCCCTGGCTATTCTTTGGTCCTGTGTCCTCTTGGTTCTATGCAGTTCCCTCCTTGGCCCTGAATTTGAGTAGAAGTACTTGTCTTACCTGTGCTCACAGGTTTGTCATCACTCTTTTGAGACCAGTTCTCTCCTGATGGTATGTGGGTATAGTGGCACTGTGGCACAGGAGCAGCTCCTTGAGCAGGTGGAATCTGGAAGGCTCCTGTCCCAGGCTCCTCCTTGTTTCCTGTGTCCTGAGGGCTCCCTTGGAGCAGAAGTTTTGTCTTACCTGTGCTCAAAGGCTTGTCAGCACTCCTGGTAGTCCAGCTCGCTCCCGTGGTATCTGGATTTGGAACACTGTGGCACAGGTCCGGCTTGGGGCCCAGATGGAAACTGGAAGGCTGCTATGATTTTCTTGAAGATATTTTCTGGACCTTTGATTTGGTACTCTTCTCCTTCTTCTAGTTATATTATTCATAGGTTTGGTTATTTCATAGTGCCCCACATTTCCTTGATATATTGTGTTAGAAACTTTTTAGAGTTAGCATTTTGTTTGAGCAATGTAGCAATTTATTCTTTGATATCTTCTATATTTTCCACTCTTTTATTCTGTTTGTGATGTTGTGTCTGTAGCTGATATTCTCTTTCCTAGGTTTTCAATGTCCAGGATTGCTTGAGTTTGTGTCTTTGTTGCTTCTATTTCTGTTTTCTGGTACTGAATAGTTTTATTTATTTCTTTCACCTATGTGTTTGTATTTTCTCATGTTTCTTGTTGTTCATTCATTTTCTGTTTAAATAATTCTACTTAATAGCATTTTTTTTTAAATTTCTTTAAAGTATTTATTCATTTCCTCTTTAAAGGCTGCATTTTCTTGTATTTGTTTAAGAGTTTTATTCATTTCCTCTACAAAGGCATCAATCATCTTCATAAAATTAGTTTGAAGGTCATTTTCTTATGATTCAGATGTGTTAGGATATATAGGGCTTACTTTAATAGGATAGCATAATTCTGGCGGGACCAAATGACCTTGACTTTTGTTGATTGTGTTCTAATGCTAGCCTTTAGACATATGCTTGTTCCTAGTATTGGCAAGCCTAGTAGTCCTGATGGGATTAGGCCTCTGGGGCTGCAGATAGAGCTTATAGTTCCCGATGTCAATAGACCTCTGGAATTACAAGATAGAGCTTGTTCCTGATCTTCATTGCAGGCTTCAGTTTGTCCTGAGCAGCAGCAAAAGGCCTCCAGGAATATAGGGGGAATTGGGCCTGGGAAATTGTGTTCTAATTGGGCAGGGAAGAACTCGACACTGCTATGTTTGCCCAGAGGGTTTGACAGACAGGGAATTGGGTTAAGGGTCTTACCCTGTGCTCAGTAATGACTGCACTTATCTGGTATTATGGCTAGAGCTATGGACAAGAAGATGAAACACAAAGGGGATAGGGTAGACCTCATGAATGCTGGGTTTGCAAGGGAGCCAGCAGGCACATGTTTGAGCTTGCAACAAAAGATAATGATGGGAACAGAGACACAACAAATTCTTCAAATATCTAGAGTTGATTAGAATATGTCAGGGTTACAATACTCTTTCTACAGTTCATAAAATACATGAATGAAAAAATTAAAGTTAAAAACATTTTTGTTTTAAAGTAGAGATCATCATAGCCCTTTTCTATGAGATATAGTTGAAAGATGTATTAATACCTGTAGTAAATGTGTGGTTGAGAATAGAAAGAAAGATATGTAACAAGTTTCTGTATTCAAAATATATCAAGGGCATTGCAATTACTTTAGTTAGTAGTCAAGAAAACCTGCATAGACTATTTTGAAAAACTAAAATGTGTGATTAATTTTATTCATTGCAGAGACTCTTGGGTTGAATCCAGAAGTTGCTAGAGCAAACACCTTGGGTTTTGTTGGATGTCTTTCTTCAGTTCAGTACAATCATATAGCACCATTGAAGGCAGCCTTTTGTCATGCCAGCATTTCACCTGTGACTGTTCAAAGAACTTTGACAGAATCCAGCTGTGGGTTCATGGGGGACTCTGATGTGAATGCAGTGACCACCATGCATTCTTCAAAAGGTACTTCCTGAGAATGACCTCTTCTGTTTCTATCACTTACTTCTGCTATTTCTATCACTTACTTATAGGGCTAAAGAATTGGTCAACGATATTCAGCTCTTTGCCTTGTATGGATATATGTCATTAGGAATTGTAACTAGCTTCTTGTTGGTCATATCCATCTTTCCAAAACACTCTGACAAAAGCAAATTAAGAAATAATTTATTCTGCTTCACAGTTCAAGTGTCTAATCCACTATAGATGAAAGAAGTTTGATGTAGCAGGTACATCACACCCATAATCAGGAAGTGGAGCGTGATGTATACATGCCAGTATTCAGATCATTCTCCATTTATACAGTCCAGTATCCCATCCAGGGAATTGTGACAACCACAGTGGGCAGCTCTTATGAAATGAATATAATGCAACAAACATTCCCAGGGGCCTGTCTCCTAGGAGATTCTAGATTTTGTCAAATTGATTAATGTCATTAACCATCATATAAACAATGATGGATAGAAAGACACAATAGAAGGGTATAAGCACTCAAATAACAATTACATTAATTAGTAGTATGCTTTAGGTGTGATGATATTTTACAATATTTAATGGGCATTTATCTTATTGAAAATCAATACTTAATGTGTTAGCAATAAAATTAATTACACATATGTATAATATAATTCTAGTTTCAGGTGATAGACAGTTATAATTAGTGGATATTTACAAGTAGGACATATCATGCATGTATGTATAAATGTATGTACATTTGTGCACCACTATTGTTTAAGTGGAAACCTATAGTATGATTTAAGTATAAAAGAGCTAGAAACATCAGAATGGGCACATAGATAATACTAACTTCAGTATTATTTTCACTAATTCAGAAAGGTTGGCTGGCCATGGAGCCCTAGGTATCTCTTGTCTTTGGCCTGGCACTTGGATACAAATGCTTACTGACACACTTAACCATTTATGTGGGTGCTGGAAATTGTAACTCAGGTCCTCATGAATATACAGCAAGTATTTTAGCTATTAAGTCCTCAAGTCTCCAAACGAGTCATAAAATTCAATAAATAAATTAACTTTGGTAGGTCACTCTTAAGCTACAGACCACTATCATATATAGACAAAGAAATGACAATGTTCTGATACAAATTATGCTTCAATACTCTCAGATTAAAGAAGATTATTCTCAAAGGAAATGTGCAAGAATTGCTGGATATTTCTAGTGAGATCTTGCATACTTATTACTGGGTGAAAAATACATCCTGGTTTATACTGCAAGCACAGTCTAGTGTTATACTTAAAAATGGAAGCCCTTACACAATGTATACATGAAAACATCTATATTCACACAGTATTATATTTTGACAGAGATATGATAGCTAGATGAATAGATGTGTAGAGAGATGGCAGGTGGAATATAGATGCATAAGTAGATGTTTTTATGTATTTTAGTCTAAGACATTTACTTTTGGAGGAGGGAAAGTTAAAGCTAAGATTTAGTTTTTAAATGTAATATTGAAAGGAAATCAACAGTGAAGAGTAAATGCTCATGAAATATATTATCACTGTGATCAGGGTTATTTTGTAGAACTTGATTACCAAATTTATCTGATACATTATCATATCTGAAATATTTTCTTTCTACCATTAGTGAACTCTAACGAACTAGAATTAATGTAAATTAATCTGTAGTAGCCAATCAACATCAAAACATGTTAGAAATTGATGAATGTGTGTTGACATGAGAACTATAATATTTGCAATATTAAAACAGCACATGGACTAAATTACCTTGGAACCAATATGAGTTGTATTAAGACAAAGGAATTTTATCAACATGAACAGTTATGATTTGAGTATTCATGAAGAAGTAGAAGGAATTCCAGGAAGAATACTTGGTATACAATATGTCAGAGTAAAAAAAAGTCATAACAAAATAGGAGGTGGATCAAAAATATTTGCCATTCCCTTCTGCCATGATCCCCTGCTTTTCTGACAGCCTCCCTCATTAGCTTCCTGCTTTGTCTCTGCCTCTGCCTTACTATTTCCCTTCCCTTCACTATCAGTCTCACTGATATCATGTTGTTCCATCTCTCCTCCCTCCTAGTTCTTCCCTCCCATTCTCCTATGTCTCATCCTGACTCCCTATAACTCTGTCTCCTTTTTGTCTTCTTCTCTATGTTTCCCTATCTTCTTCTCTTCATCCTTTAATCCTTCTCTATCTTCTTTCCTATCCCCTTTCACATTCGTTTTTTAAAATATTTTATTAGATATTTTCTTTATTTATATTTCAAATGTTATCACATTTCCCCATTACTTCTCCAAAAATGCCCTATCCCATCCACTCCTCCCCCTACTTATCAACCAGTACCTTTCACTTTCCTGACCTGGCATTCCCTTACAATGGGACATCAAAACTTCACAGGACCAAAGGCCATTCCTCTCATTGAAGTCTGAAAAGGCCATCCTCTGCTACATATGTAGCTGAAGCCATGGGTCCCTCCATGTATACTCTTTGTTTGGTGATTTAGTCCCTCAGAGCTCTGAGGTAACTGGTTAGTACATATTATTGTTTCTCCTATGGGGCTGCAAACCTCTTCAGCTCATTGGGTCCTTTCTCTAGCTCCTCCAATGGGGAACTTATGCTCAGTCAACTGGTTGGCTGTGAGCCATGGGTATTTTGATCCCACTTCTAAGAAGGACCGAAGTATCAACACTTTGGTCTCCCTTTTTCATGAGCTTCATGTGATCTGTGAGCTGTATCATGGGTATTCCGAGATTTTGGGCTATTATTCATTTATCAACTAGTGCATACCATGTGTGTTCTTTTGTGATTGGGTTACCTCATTAAGGATGATAGTTTCTAGGTCCATCCATTTGCCTAATAATTTCATGAATTCATTTTTTTTTAATAGGTGAGTAGTACTCCGTTGTGTAAATGTACCACATTTTCTATATCCATTCTTCTGTTGAGGGACATATGGGTTCTTTCCAGCTTCTGGCTATTATAAATAAGACTTCTATGAACATAGTGGAGCACGTGTCTTTATTAGCTGCTCGAGCATCTTCTGGGTATATGCCCAGGAGTGGTATAGCTGAGTACTCAGGTAGCACTATGTTTAATATTCTGAGGAACAGTCAAACTGAATTCCACAGTGATTTACCAGCTTTCAATCCCACCAGTAATGGAAGAGTGTTCCTCTTTCTCCACATCCTTGCCAGCATCTGTTCTCACCTGAGTTTTTGATTTTAGCCATTCTGACTGGTGTGAGGTAGAATCTCAGGGTTGTTTTGATTTACATTTCCCTGATGATTAAGGATGTTGATCATTTCTTTAGGTGTTTCTTAGCCATCCAGTATTCCTCAGTTGAGAATTCTTTGTTTAGATATGTATCCCAGTTTTAATAGGGTTATTTGGTTCTCTGGAGTCTAACTTCTTGAGTTCTTTGTATATATTGTATACTAGCTCTGTGTCAGATGTAGGGTTAATAAAGATCTTTTCCCAATTTGTTGGTTGCCATTTTGTCCTATTGACAGCGTCCCTTGCCTTACAGAAACATTGTAATTTTATGAGGTCCCATTTGTCAACTCTTGATCTTAGAGCTTAAGCTTTTGGTGTTCTGTTCAGGAAATTTTCCTCTGTGTCCATGTCCTTGAGGCTCTTCCACACTTTCTTTTCTATTTTTTCAGTGTTTGTTGTTTTATGTGGAGGTCCATTATTCACTTGGTCTTGACCTTTGTTCAGAGAGATAAGAATGGATCATTTTGCATAGTTCTACATGTTGACTACCAGTTGGCCCTGAACCAATAGTTAAAAATGCTTTCTTTTTTTCACTGGATGGTTTTAGCTCCTTTGCCAAAGACCAAACGACCATAGGTATGTGGGTTTGTTTCTGAGTCTTCAATTCTGTTTCACTGATCTACCTGCCTTACATTGTACCAATACCATGCAGTTTTTATCACAATTGCTCTGCAGTATTGTTTGAGGACATGTGATTCTGCCAGAGGTTCTTTGATTGTTGAGAATAGTTTTCACTATCTTTGAATTTTTTGTTATTCCAGATGAATTTGAGAATTGCTTTTTCTAACTCTATGAAGAATTGACTTGAAATTTTGATGGGGATTGCATTGAATCTATAGATTGCTTTTGGCAAGATGGTCACTTTTACAATATTAATCTTGCCAGTCTATGAGCATGGGAGATCTTTCCATCTTCTGAGGTCTTCTTTGATTTCTTTTTTTGGAGACTTGAAGTTCTTGTCATACAGATCTTTCGGTTGTTTGGTTGGAGTCACACCAAGATACTTTATATTGTTTGTGCCTATAGTGAAGGGTGTTGTTTCCCTAATTTCTTTATTAGCCTATTTATCCTTTGAGGAGCAGAAGGCTACTGATTTCTTTGAGTTAATTTTACATTCAGTCACTTTTCTGCAGTTGTTTATCAGGTTTAGGTGTTCTCTGGTGGAATTTTTGTGGTCACTTAAGTATACTATCATATCATCTGCAAATAGTGATACTTTGACTTCTTCCTTTTCAATTTGTATCCCTTTAGCTCTGGCTAGGACTTTGAGTACTGTATTTAACAAGTAAGAAGAGAGTGGATAGCCTTGTCTAGTCCCTGATTTGAGTACTGTATTGAACAGGTAAGAAGAGAGTGGATAGCCTTGTCTAGTCCCTGATTTCAGTTGGATTGCTTCAAGTTCTCTCCATTTAGTTTGATGTTGGCCACTGGTTTGCTGCATAATGCTTTTACTATGTTTAGGTATGGGCCTTAAATTCCTGATCTTTCCAAAGTGTTTTTCAAGAAGGGGTGTTAAATTATGTCAAATGTTTCTCAGCATCTAAAGAAATGATCATGTGTTTGTTTGTTTGTTTTTTTTTAGTTTGCTTATATAATGGATTATATTGATAGATTTCCCCATTCTTTTCTTTTGTCTGTATTCATCTCTTTCCCTGTCCTGTTCCTCCCTTTATCACTTTTTCCCCTTCCTGTCTATCTGCTTTCCCACCTTTCTATCTCTCTATCTTTTTCCAGTTCATCTTCTATCTGTCTCCCATCTTCCATTACATTTCAAGTTCAAGGTCACCTTCTATTATATAACAATTTAAATCCCAATCTGGCATCTATGAGACCCTCTCTGAAAAAAAATATGTATTAGAGCAATGTCTCAAGGGTTCAAGCTACACACTCCTCAGCTGTTCTCTTGGTGAGCCCTGTTAAGAGGTGCTAATTCTTCCAGTTCCTTCAGCTATCATTGTGAGTAAACTCAGTTCTGCTCCAGTCAGTGCTGTCAAAGAGTGCATTGATGCAAAGAGGAAAGTGTGTTTGAATCAGTCCTAGGAATTCTCCAGCAAAGCAGAATGCTGAGAAAGTGAGTGAAAATAAAATGACCAGGGAATACGCTCATCAAGCTCAAGGCTATCTCACATCTCACTTAAAAATTAATGCACACATACATTAAGGATTGGAAGCAGTGCATTTTATTCATCCTTAATTTTGTACAAAGTGTGTATGTATACGTGGGAAGATAACGCTTTGGGAGTCAGGTCTCTCCATCATACTGATTTAGAGGCACAGTCTTCCTTGCATCTACATGAGATCTAAATATGTGACCAGTTACTCCCTCACTGAGATTACAGATTGGAGTCTCTGAATTCAGCTTTTAATGAAGGTTCTCAGATTAAACCCACACCATCATTTTAAATGATATTTATTTAGGTTCCAATCAAATTCTAATTTATTTCTCACTACAGTAATCTTTTTACACTTCATAGATATGCATTGTGTATTCGCTCCCTGTGGTTGACATTTTTGGATAAAATTTACTTTTTGTATCTTTTCCTCTTTCTAGATCCCTTTGGAAAGGGAGATGAGCATGAACTGCACACACATGCAGTCCAAAGTGACTCCACAGTCATTGGAGGTAATCTGTCTTCATTACTGAAAGCAGGAAAAATGAACATGACCCTGTCCTCTGAAGAAAGTTACCTGAAGATTTCCTTACCTATGATCATCCATCACCCAGAATCAGGCAATCTGTCCACCCCTTAGTCTCGTGTAAGAATAAGGGAGACACTCTTTCTGTGCCAGGAGCTCTGGGCTTCGTTCTGCCTCAGATTCAGCAGAGAGCCAAGTCCTCAACCAGCAGCTGGCACATTTACTGACAGGCAGGCGGCCTACATCATGCTCATTTCATCCAGTTTTCACTTCTAAAGCAGAAACAAAACAGACCAATAAAATTATGTGTGGAAAGAAGTCACACTGAGGCAGACAGATGGACAGAGCTGCAGTCCTTTTCAGTTTTTCTTCACTAAATCACTTGGGTTAGATTTAATAAACAGATTGAAGCCTAAGTGTCTGAAGTTCTAAATCTAGTATTCCATCTGATTGTGGATGTAGAGCTTGCCTGCTCTACTTATAGCTCACCCCCCCAACTACCTTCCCATTTTTACTGTTTATGAGCTGCCTATTGGCCAATGTTTGCACAATCTTCATTCTTTCTTAGAGAGTGTAATGCCTGCAGTAGTTTGATGGTCCCATCTGGGTCTTGCAACAAGGACTGTCTCCCAAGTTTTGTTTAATGTAAGATGTCTGAGATATGAAAATACATTGATGACTTATAATCCTAACAGGTGCCTCGGTCCCATCTGGGTCTTGCAACAAGGACTGTCTCCCAAGTTTTGTTTAATGTAAGATGTCTGAGATATGAAAATACATTGATGACTTATAATCCTAACAGGTGCCTCGGTCCCATCTGGGTCTTGCAACAAGGACTGTCTCCCAAGTTTTGTTTAATGTAAGATGTCTGAGATATGAAAATACATTGATGACTTATAATCCTAACAGGTGCCTCACCTTGCATTCTGGCAGCCAGGCCAAATGAATCCACACCAGA
This sequence comes from Tokudaia muenninki, assembly GCA_036184385.1. Classification (NCBI taxonomy): domain Eukaryota; kingdom Metazoa; phylum Chordata; class Mammalia; order Rodentia; family Muridae; genus Tokudaia; species Tokudaia muenninki. Next base: position 87,615,500 of record BTHS01000003.1, read on the forward strand.
TGAATTCTCTAAAATCATCAGGAGTCATTCATTTATCTCTCATTTAATTATCTCCAGCTCTAGATCAGACATGTAGCAAGTGTGGAGATATGGGATGAGAGTTATGGTTAAGGTCTACCTAGAATGAGCAGACTAAGAAGGTCATAGGAAAGAAGACAGCGTAGCAGAAGAAAAACAGGTCTCCCAACCCCCACCTGCCAAAGAAACGGAAATAGAAGGAATCCACCACAGTAGCATGTGATAGGAGATGCAAAACCTTTTATTAGGGAAGTTCTTGTAACATCCATGTGAGCTAAATAAATGCCTTCTCTATGGATAAGACTGAACTTGATATTTCTTTAAAACAAGTTTGGGTTTTGGCCTCGTGCATTCAGGCAAGCTCTGTTGACTCTCTCTGAGAGTGGGAAGGTTATCATAGCCCTACAGGAGATCCTGGAAAGCTTGCCCAACTCCCTGCCTGCAGTAATTCCTTCACACCAGCAGTAGAAATGAGACAACATCTGCCACATTTTAAGTCAACAGTTTATGCTTCAGAGTCATTTGTTGCCACTCAGATTAGACTATCAACTTTGATATTGTATTCTGCTTTGTTTTAAGTATTTGGAAAATATATCACAAAGTGGGTTTAGAATATATGACAAACATAACTGTTCTTAGTTATTGTCACATCTGTTAAAAATTGGTAGAAGATAGACCTATATATTTAACTGTCTGGTATCTATCCAGATATGTACTGGCATTTAGACTAAGGAATTCTTGGCAAGCTGAACAATGATCAACAATATGTTTCTAAATAAGGTACTATTCTCACTAGTTAGACAACTAAGAAATATGAATATTCAAATATGTATACTTTAACATAAATGAAATTATTTTTGATGACCGAAATTTCAGTGTTTTGTTGCTGGTGATTTTAAATTTTGTGTACATGTTATTTGTTGCTGACTGGGTTGATTTTTTTGTTTATTGAGTTTGTGTAGCCCAGGGTGGCGAAATGGAAGAGAAAGCAAAACCGACCTTGCCATAAAACAAAGTGGAAGACAAGAACAGACTCCTGAAAGTTGTCTTTTTTTCATTAACAGAAATCACAAATGCTATGGCAGCTATGTACCTAAATGCACATGCACGCACACACACACACACACACACACACATTCACAAACATACACACACACACATAGTGAGAGAGAGAGAGAGAGAGAGAGAGAGAGAGAGAGAGAGAGAGAGAGAGAGAGAGAATGGGTATTTGAAAAGTATCTAGGACATTCTTTCCTACAGCATGCTGTAAGGGCAATGGGCCTAGTTAGTGCATAACCTCTGACAAGACAGCAGTCATTTGTCTTGCCTGTGGCTTTTCTCCATTTAGGACATGAATATCTGGAAAACATTACCCCATGTAGGGGAAGGGAAACTTTGCCTACTCTAGAGCTGAGTTGAGAGAGGCTACAGGTCTGCATAGGACATGGGATGTCAGACCTTCATAGTATCTATGAGAACAAAGGAAAATTACTTGGAGGGCCATGGTTAGAACAATACCCAGCTGGGGGACAAAAGGCAGAGGAGAACCTTTCCATCACATTTATTCTGGTGGCATTTGACAAACAACAAGAGATGTTTAATTAAGTTAGTTTAATGTCTACATCTTTTTTTTTTCAGTTTATTTTTTATTGGATATTTATTTACAAAAATATTAGATATTTTATTTATTTATTTTTATTAGATATTTTATTTATTATTCAAATGTTATCCCCTTTCCTGCCCCCCCGAAAACCCCTATCCGACCCCCCCTCCTCCTGCTTCTATGAGTGTGCTCTGCTACCCACCCATGCACTCATGCCTCTCCTCCCATCTGTATCTTAAGTGGCTACCTTACTAAATTCTTCATTCTTCCATAGAGTCTCAGTGCTTTGAGGTCTAAAATGACTGAATAGTCATTTTCTCTTTTTTCATGTTTTCTCTTGCTATTGTGTGTTGAGTCATACATATAGTACTCTGAAACCATGAGGCTTGAAAGGTGTGAAGAAATAGCTGCTCCTCCAACTTTCCATCTGCCTATGCCATTTTACTAGAAGATTTTGGCAATGTTATTCCTAGTTTGCTGCACAGAAGAAAAGAAATATCTACTTGTGTGTATTGTGGCAACATAAACAGAATTAAAAAAAAAGTCTAAATTGGTTCTGTGAAAATGCTTAGGCCATCATAACTCAGCTTGTAGGGAAAAAAATAAGGAAAAGTGCTGCATGAAAAATGAAAAATTTCAAGTAGATTTATTCCCCTGGTCATCCAATCTAGTAAGATGTGGAAGAATATATAGGTTAGCAGAATTTGCATTCTAGAATACTCTACAACTGAGCTATTATTCAAGAGGAGGGAAACTAGCTGTTCTGTGAGGTACTGTAGTCACCTGTGCCTCAGAGGATTCTGGGGAGTCCTTAGATTGTGAAGCACATCACATTTTCCAGCCTATACCTTTACACAAACATGCCCCATGCACTTGACTTATGTGCCTAAATAAGGTAATAGAGCATCTCAGGCTATAGGTACTTTCGGTAGCAGAGCATACAATTAATTTGTTGCATACATCTTGAATTTGTTGATGGAGGGTAATATTGGTCATTTTATGGTAACAATATTCTTAACTCTACCCTTGGATCACTTGAGAGAAAAAGACCAAGGAGAAATTGCTCAAACACTTTAGGCCTTAGAAAAGGCTAGAAGCAAGTTCCCTAAAGGAGAAATTCCTGGCCAATTTCCATTGCAGAGCAGACATGATTTGCAAAGGAGGTACATGACAGTCAATAGGCCATCCATTGTCTTATTATGAATTCTACCTCTGACTGTTCAAATCTTCCCTGGACCCAGACATTCATCGTGAAGCCTTCACTAGCTTCATCCAATTTCCAATCTGTAGCTTTTCTTCCCTTGCAAATTACAGAGGTAAGGATTGAGTTTAGTGCAATCCACAGCTCTGAGATATTATCCTAGATATATATTCTTTCCTTAAAATTTTCTGTGAATTCTGACATACCTCCTTCTGTTTTAGAATCTTCTTATGCTTTTACTAGTGGATTTATTTCAAGGCAATTTAAACAAATGTGCCATTTTTAATATTTCTATAATAAGAAAAGTGATCATCTAATAAAATGTGAGAGATTGAGAATTGATTTCTTTCTCCCTCTCCTTGCCTGTTCTCCAATTTTTACTTTTGAATTTTCATGCTCTATAAAAGACTCTATAAATCACCCTTTTGCTTTGCTGCATATTATTCTCTCACCAGGAATGAAAGTCATTGTGAAGTTTACTACTAAACACCATTAATAGTGAAATGGCAAGTAAAGAAAGAGTATTCACCCTGGAATTATTTCTTATTGCAGTCTTTAGTAGCAAGCACCTTATATTACCAACAAAAATTATTCGAAATAGGATTGCAAGCAAAATCAATCTGTACAGTTTTCTTATCCACTAATATGTACTAAGAGATAATCATGTAGGTAAAGGCATGAAATCAGTATCTACACACTGCATAGCATACATTCTAATAGCTTTGTGCCTGGACGTGCAGGCTCTGTAGACCAGGACACTTGGCATTAAACAAATAATGGATGCATGCCAAGTTGGTGCACTATTATAAGTACTCTCAGGGCTAAATCACAATTTCCTTACAAACCCACAACACACACCAGGTGAAAATGTAGTAATATGCACCCTCCTACACTGAATGCCATCGCAGCAAGAAGCAAGGGACTGTTTTAGGGTTGTGGCAAGCTCTATTTAGTATATGCAATTACTAACTTCTGTTACAGCAACAGAAGTCTATACACATCACCATTGAGCATAAAGCAAGTACTGTGCACATTCAATTTGCAAATCATTTCCAGAGACTTTTAGAAGCCAACATATTTCTGGATAATTCTTAGAACTGTGAGTCTTATTATTTTACTAGAGGTGATTGCCTTGTTTGTATTCCACAAGTTAGGTAACTGTCAATGCAGACAAATTTCTGTAGAATTTGGTTAATGAAAGTTTCTGATGGACAAAGAAGAAAAGGTATTAGTCACAATCTCTGTAGATGAAGTTCACTGGTAGACCTGGCTTGTCTTGGACTCTATTATAAATCAGTCTGAATTCCACACTCAGAGAGAACCACTTGACTATGCCAAGTGCACCATCATCTCTGCCTATAAAAGATACATTTAAAAGGATATTACATTTTCTATGTTTAATACATTCCAAATGTATGTTTCTGCATATGGCAGACTCATGTAAAGACTAGAAGAGGAAAAGAACAGTCTCTACTTCTGCTCCCATCTACTTTCAGTTCTTTGGTAGACATCCATTTATACCATGGCTCTTTTAGATCTCCATTAAACTGGATGGTAGATTGACATCTTTTAACTCTCCCTACCCTGCCCTAAAGAAAAATTAGACTATATTTAGGAGATCTCTGAGAATTGCAACTTATCTAATGAATGCTTTATTGATATATTGTTTGTGTAAATGAGCTCATACTTTAGGTATTCTCCAAGATGTTTCCAGCCCTGAATATCTTCCATTCACGTCATATCATATCATACCATTTCATATCACATCACAACAATTAGAAGACTCACACAAGGAAGGTGCATTTGTAATGGCCCCATGGTACCCATGGAAATGCGCATCAGTCTGTGGATCTATTGCTTAGTTTATTTTTCTACCAACTGCTTCACTTCTTTCAAATTCCCTGCACCTACAACCCATCAACTGATTCACTGCAGCAATCTGTCAAGAGGCTCCAAGACAGCAATATAATTCTGCCACTCAGTATTCCTGAAAGTGTTGCTTAGGTATGCTTGATTGATAACTTTCCTATAGGTCAGGCTTTAACTTAAAAAATGCCATGTTGTACCTGCACATGGCAAAGGATGATACAGGCAAACGTGAACATGCTTCAGTTCTTTAAGCAGGACTGAGTGCTGTTCCATATCTCTTGCAGCGAGTAGAAATGTTTTCTTTAAAAGATTCAGAGTTTTTCTGAATCAATTCTATACACCAGTTGTTGGAACTTTCTCAACCATTCTCTGGCTTTATCCACAGTTTTCCTCAAGTCATTTGTTTTGAAAATGTTTGTTGTTCACTCTCAAATCTATGTTCACAAATTGTAAATAGTTGTTCTACCTAAAAATGAGAATGTACAAGACACACACACACACAGAAAGAGAGAGAGGAGAGAGAGAGAGAGAGAGAGAGAGAGAGAGAGAGAGAGAGAGAGAGAGAGAGAGAGAGAGAGAGAGAGAGAGAGAGAGAAATAAGGCTATTCCTCAAACATTATCCAGGAAATAATATCCATACCTACTTTGTAGGGAGATAATCACCACTTTGTATTGGAAATTCTTTAAATGCCTCAGACAAGGTTCTAAAGGTTGATGTTTTTATTTTAGAATTATTTCCCCTTTTTTATTTTACACTAAGATACTCTGGGGCAGAATAAGAAGCATATTTACTAGTGAAACACTGAACTTTGTGTACAAGTCCTCTGTTGTTTGTAATATTTATAGTCTGCAAAGTGGTTAAGTAGGAATGAGCAAATCTTAAGTAATAGTGGACTTTTCAGTTAAAACATACATAATGGTATTGTCAAATTAGAGAAGGGTATTCATGGAGTAAGTAATGGCTGCTGGAGGTGCAGAGAACCAAAGCTTCCACTGCAAACTAAGCATGATTCCTCTCCCCACTTTCCTGGATCTTAACTCAGGAGTCATGGATTTATTTTGCACCTTAGGGAAGATGCAATATCACAAGCCCTGTACAAAAAAAAATGTTTTCCTCACCCTCACATAGCATTTTATCCTACCCTAGTGATTTTCAAGTTTTATGTTTCACTAATGTAGTCCAGGGATGCTTTGGAGTTATCACCACAATGATTTTATCTGCCCAGTGTGAGCACAGTAATGGTAGTCTTACATAAAATAAATGATGATAAAGATCCTCAGGTCCATTTACCCCTAATCAAATGTTCCATGGATGGAAGTAAGGAAATATTGGAGTCAATCTAGTGTTCTTTCTTTCTTTCCCCTTCCTTGCTCATGCCATCTTGGAATGCATAATGATAGAAAGGTATGTCAGTCTTCATTTACTACAGTATGTGCTTCAGACAGCTACCACCCAACCTTCTGTGAGCAGTTTTCCCTTGATGCTACTCAGTACACAAGTAAAGCTTGAACCAAATAGATTAAAATTAAGAAGCTAGTTCCAAGTTATGACAAAGCTGATGTATGCTATAATCATAATCATATACAGCCTAGTCATAATTTCTTTAGCATTATACTATGCCGTGCTTCAGATCATAACATTAAATCTCAGAGGATATAAAAAAAAAAGACATGGGTATGCAGAACTGGCCTTGAGTCACCCTGTGGCATCCTTCAATGCCTCCACAGATGGAGCCATTTTCAATGAAAACTTAGGGAGAAGTGTAAGGACCTTTGACTAGTTATGCTTTTACAGTATAGCCAGCAAAAACCCAAAAATATACATGAAGTACTATTTTAATATCTTCTCTTTGAATGCCAGTACTAACAAGTATAACTTTGCCCTACCTTAAATACTCTTACAAAAGAAAGAAAGAAAGAAAGAAAGAAAGAAAGAAAGAAAGAAAGAAAGAAAGAAAGAAAGAAAGAAAGAAATTAAATAATCATACCTTGCTTAAAGTAGCGTATTTGTATCATGAGAAGAACTTTGTATCTGTTTATGGTCAATGCCAGTAATGTTCTCCTGAACTTGGAAATAGACAGTCTTCCCAATAGCCTGTGTCCCCTAGAGTAGACACTTCACACTGCTGACTAGCCTATGGCATGAAAGTGTAACATGAGGAAATGAAGACACATGACACATTCCAAGAACACCTAATAATGTAGACAAGAGTTTACATTTGGTTCATGAAATTCCTAAATCCCTAAGACAACGAATTATCATGTTCATTTCAAAGGAGAAATGAGAGTCTTTCTGGAATGGTCAGAACTTTCTTTGGAAGACTGAGAGGTCAGAGAAATCACTTTTAGAAAGTAAATAACAAACTATAAAAGGATCTTTCCCAAATATATATCAGAAATGTTTTTTATAGAAGCACAACAGAGGCAAAAGAGACTATTTCCTTTGGGATTGGCAGGAAACTCCTTGGGGTTTGTTTGTTTGTTTGTTTGTTTGTTGTTATTATTGTCATCATTATTATTAATTTCTTTAAGAAAATCCCCAGTCCCATGTGATATTGTCTCATCCCAAATCTGTTTTGTAGACCATAAAACATGTCTTAATTCACTGTATGGAGAAATTTAATGTTACACTTCAATTTCTTTTTTTTTTCTCTATTTTTAGCTATACAAAAGAAAGACTTGCCTGTAAATATTATACATTTAATAAAAAGAGAATTTTGTCATTTTGTGTGGAATATGTCCTGCTGTGTTGCTCTTTTGTTAATAAGTATTCAAGTAATCATTCAGTGTCTACTTTGATTTCTTAGATCCTTAACTCCTAGTCAACATATCCCATGAAAAACCACGAAATACCCATGCTCTGAATTAATTGATTTTGGTGTAGCTCAAAGCACTGTCTAGGGTTCTCTCATATTTAATTGAATTTTATCCAACTGTGCATCAAGCACAAAAGTGCACATGAGCATGCACACTGATTAGGTATAATGGTTCTTGTACCATCCTGAATTCAGCATCTCACATATACCTATACTCCTGTTAAAGCTTTCTTAGTTTCCACTGACAGCACCCATAATTTCTGTCATATTTTGGCTACCCTTCTGTCTTCTGGAGGATAGTTATTTAATAGTATCTCTATATTTGAAAAAGCAGATATACATTGATATGGACTATATTTGTTGACCTATAGTATTTTTTTTAGATTTGTGTCTATGAATTATCTGATATACATAGACTTATTAATAAAAACTAAAGGTGATATAATGAGCTGGACATGTAGCTCAGTCAGTAAAGGGTTTCATAGTACTCAGAAATCCCTGAGTTTGATCCCAGCTTCAAATAAACAGGGAATGGAGTTATAGTCATATAATTGTGATATTACTCAGAATGGGAAGGGAAAAGGAACAAAGATCATCACTGGATACAAAATGAGATTTGAGGCCAGTGAGAGCTATACAATATTAACTCATAGAACAAACAAACAAATGAATATACTCCCTATAGTAAAATTAACTGTCAGGCTGGATATTTATGAAAGATTTAAGCTATATAGTCCTGAATGAATTTCAGAGAACAGAGGAAATGAGGAAGAAGAAGGAGCTAAAACTTGTAAAGAAGTAATACTAGTACAATAGGAATGAGGGAGATGCTGAGTATGTCAGTCCACAAGTTATCAGTGAGGATTGCTGATGGAATTCAGGAGAATATGTGAGAAAGCAAAATCCAAATATTGAATAATTGATTTAACCAACATATAGATACAAAAAGAATGTATTTTGTTTGTAGTGGGGAGAATAGAGGGTATTATTTGAGGGAAATGAGCTACATGAAACTTGTTTAAAGGGTATACTGAGGGCAACTCAGAATCACTACTTCAAGACCTCAAAGCCCTGCCTTTCTCCCAGGAAGTCTGCCCTAAATAAGGACAGAGGTGAGACCCCTGACCTAATGCTTAAGCCCAGCAGACATGGGATCTATCCTGCTCTCCAGGAGTGCCATCATCCTTCCATTATGCACTTCTGCCTGCCCCTGTGGCAGATTGGCATTCCTGATCCCAGATGCCATAGCATTGCCTGTCTCCCAGAAGAATTGCTCTAACTGGGAAATAGGAGGTCTGATATTACTAGGGACATAGAAGGCCTGGCCTAACCAGAATACAAGAATAACCAAAACGCAGGATACCAAACACTATCCTCAACAATAGAAGAACTTCTGGGAGAATCACCATCACTGACCTCAAGCTCTACTACAGAACAATAGTGATAAAATCTGTATGTTATTTCTGTGGCGATAGACAAGTAGATGAATAGAATAGAATGGAAGACCCAGAAATAAACTCACACAACTATGAACACTTGTTCTTTGACAAAGAAGCCAAATCCATACACTGGAAAAACAAATGCATCTTCAACAAATGGTATTCATCTGACAGTCTCCATGTAAAAGAATGCAAATTTATCCATATATTTCAACCTACACAAAGCTCTTCTCCACATGGATGGTAGACTTCAACATAAAACCAGATACACTGAATATGATAGAAGAAAATGGGGGGAACATTTTCTTGGATGAAAAAGAAACCTTGGATGTATTAGCACAGGGGAAAATTTTCCAAACAGAACACCAATGGCCCAGGCTCTAAGATCAAGAATTGAAAATTGGGACCTCTTGAAACTGAAAAACTTCTGTAAGGAAAAGGACACTGTCAAAAGGACAAAATAGCAACCTACATATTGGAAAAATATCTTAACTAATCCTATATCCAATAGAGGACTAATATCCAAAATATACAAAGAACTCAAGAAGTTGGACTCCAGAGAACCAAATCACCCTATGAAATATAGGATACAGATCTAAACAAAGAATTATAAATTGAGGAATCTTGAATGGTTGAGAGGCTCCTAAAGAAATGTACAACATCCTTAATCATCAGGGAAATGCAAATCAAAATGACCCTGAGATTCCATCTCATACCAGTCAGAATAGCTAGGATCAAAAACTCAGGTGACAACAGATGCTAGCAAGGATATGGAGAAAGAAGAACACTCCTCCATTTCAGGTATGACTGCAAGCTGGTACAACCACTCTGGAAATCTGTCTGTCAGTTCCCCAGAAAATTGAAAATAGCTCTACTGGACAACACTGGTATAGGGCTCCTGGGCATATACCCAAAAGATTCTCCACTATATCACAAGGACATATACTCCACTATGTTCAGAGCAGCCTTATTCATCATAGCCAGAAACTGGTTGCCATCCATATATCACTCAACAGAAGAATGAATCCAGAAAATATAGTGCATTTACACAATGGGACTCTATTCAGCTATTATAAATGAGAGCATCGTGAGTTCTACAGGCAAATGGATAGAATTACAACATATCATCCTGAGCTAGGTAACCCAGAACCAAAAGGACATGCATAGTATGTACTCACTGATAAGCAGATATAAGCAAAAAAGTACAAAGTACCCACTATACAACTCATAAACCATAAGAACTTAAGCAAGAAAGAAGGACTAAGTGAGGATGCTGCAATCTCACTAAGTGAAATCAAAATAATCATGGGAGACAGAGGAAGAGAGGGACCTGAGTGTGGTAGGATAGGGGGAGGGGGAAAGTAGGGTAGAGTCTGATATGGGGGAAGGCAGGACAGAAGACTAGAGGGTCAGGAGAATGAATGCAAATATATAGCTGCCAGGGGTGGGGGAAACTCTAGAAAGTCCCAGAGAGCTAGGATGTGAATGGCACCCAGGACTCAATATGAGTGACCTTCACCAAATGTCCAACAGTGGGGACAGGGAACCTGAAGAGCCTACCTCTAGTAAATTGACACAGTGCCCAGTGAAGTGATGGGGACATGAACCCACCTTCCAAACTTTTGCCCCAGATTGTTCCTGTCTAAAAGAAATGCAGGGACAAAAATGGAGCAGAGACTGAAGAAATGGCTGCCAGTTGATATCCATCCAATGGTCAGGCACCAAACTCTAACACTATTACTGATACTGCACTGTCTTTACAGACAGGCACACAGCATGGCTGTCATCTCAGGGGCTCTACTATCAGCTTACTGAGATACATACAGCCAACCATTGTACTGAAGTTGGACTCTTGTGAAAGAGTTAAGGGAAAGATTGGAAGAACTGAATGGGTTGGCAACCCCACAGGAAGATCAAACACTGTCAAATAACCTAGACCCTGGGGCCTTAATACTTTGCCAAAGAACACAGAGGCACTGTTCTGAGGCCCCTGTCACATATAGAGCAGAGGATCAGAAGACCAACTGCCTTGTTTAGCATCAGTGGGAGTGGATGATCTAATCCTGTAGAAACTTGATGCCTCAAAGAAGGGGGATGGGGATGGCACACCCTCTCAGAGGCAGAAGGGATGGGGGATGGGGTGAAGAACTCTCACTTGGGGGCCAAAAGCAGAGCAACATTTGGGATGTAAATAAATAAAATAATTAATTAATACAAAAGAATAAAGAATAAAATAAAACCAAGAGCCTTTGATGTACCTTGCCTTCCATTGCAATTATGTTAGGTTCATGATGGCCATAAATTAAAGGCATAGTTCAAATTGTCTCCTTTTAAGTTTCCTATTGATTTCTACAAAGCTGCTGCTCAAGTTAAACATATGTTTAAAGAATTGAATTTTACTTAGAGATAATTTGTTACAAAAGTGAGACTTTTTAAATATGTTAGAATGCCTTCAGTGCAATGAAATATTGTTGATGAAGGCTGAAGAAAAGGATGGGGAAACAGATTAAATGACTTCCATTTTTGAATTGTATCAAAGCAGGGATTAACTGAACAAAATATCTGCTGAACTCACCTATACTTTTAAATTATTCACCCACCTAGTCTGAATATGCATCAGGATATACATTATCACTTTTCCTGTTTGTCTTTTATAGGCAACATGGGGTAGGGCATATGACTAAAAAGAAAATACATTTCTTATTAGGACCTTTATAAGTCCTTAACCATCAATTAAATATACTTTTCTGATATATTTAGCAAACTGTTGGATTCAATTTTGCATTTAGTGGAATGAAAAATGTTTTGGATAAATGCTGATACAAGCTTAAATCCTTCTGAATTATAACAAGAACAATATAGTTGCTGCTGCTTTTATTATAGTAGAATATTTTTCAAACTTGCTGGTGGAAAAATGGATCACAAATAATGACTTCAGTTTTCTTGGTATCTGCATCTGCTATGGCTCATTCAGAGCGTTTTGCAATTTAATTCAAATCTTCATTTGTTGAAATGCTTGTTTATTTAATATAATCTGTTTGTCTTTGGTTTAAACAGACTGCTCAAGAAGCAATATCATTAAGTGAAAGACATTAAATTAAAAAAAAAGATAAATTGAGGATTCATATTAGAGTCATGATAGGAAAGTGGCAAAGAAAAATATTGGAAATCAGTTGAAAGGCATCATGACTATACAGCTCAAGAGATCAAGGTTCAGAACCACAGAATTTAAGTGTTGCAAGGGTACAAGAGACAGACAAGCCCATCCTTTTTATTTAATCTCTTAATATCATAGTTTTGTGACTCAGAATCAATAAAGTCCTAAAATCACATGATTTGGTCACCCTTTGGTTTAGAAAATCTAACACATTGTTCATGTTTCTCAGGGCTCATGGTTACATGTGAAACTATTTTTCATGCTGACTGCTTTTACTTGTGTGACATAGTCTGTGTAGTGAAAATCAGGGAAACAGTACAAGAGCAATTGCTTGAGGATGCATGGAAAGGAGAATGAAGAGTTATTATTTATTTGATGGGTACTGATCTTTAGTTTGGAAAGAAGAAAAAAATTCTGGAGGAAAGAGGTGGCTGTACAACAATGCTATATATCTCTGAACTAAACACTTTAATGAAATTTGTTTTGTGCATTTTAGCATAGCAAAACATGGGAGAAAGACTTAAAAATTGAGTCAAATATTGTTACTGATGGTCTATAATGGATTATGAGAAGTCTCAGAAGATGGCAGACCCCATAATACCTATTATACAAATATGAGCATCTGAGTTCAATGCCTGTTTAAAAAAAAGTAGCCAGGCAAAGTGGAATGCTCTTATAATCCCAGTGCCAAGATGCCATAGGAGATACCTATGATTAGCTGGTAAGGTTGTTTAGGATGGTGAGACACCCCACCTTAAAAACCAAATGGTAATCTTTTTTCATTAGGTTACCTTACTCAGGATGATAATTTCTAGTTCCATCCATTTGCCTAAGAATTTCAAGAATTGATCTTTGCTCCAGCAACAGGGCAATTGGGACCTCCAGGCACAGGGACAGTCAAACATAATATCTCTTGGGTCTCAGGCAGCATGTGTGCACCCTGCTCCCAAGAGCTGGGCAGGTCTGCAGTAACTGCTGCTCCAGCTCTGCTGTGGGGTTTCTGCCCTGCAGAGGGACCCCCACTCTGGAAGAGATCACACCCCCACCCCCCGCACAGGGCGGGAGCCTACCAGCCTCCCTTTGGTGACCTCTGCTCCAGGAATTCACTATAGCCTTTGGATGTGCAGGATTTCCCCAATATAACATCACTTGGGGCAAGGCACAACAGGGCTCCAACGTAACTCAGGAGCAGGGTAGGCCATGGAAATCAGTGCCAGGGGAATCCCGGTAATCCAGGGGGGTCAGAAATAGCCTTGCAGGCTCACAAGAGGTCCAACCAACAGCCAGTGACAGCAGGACCAACTAACACCAGAGGTAACCAGATGGCAAAAGGCAAACGTAGGAAAGTTACTAATAGAAATCAAAGTAATATGGCACCATCCGAACCCAACTCTCCAACAACAGCAAGTCCTAGATACTCGATCACACCTGATAGACAAGACCTGGGTTTAAAAATCACATCTCATGATGTAATTAGAGGATTTCAAGAAGGACACAAATACATCTCATAAAGAATTACAGGAGAACTTGAATCAACGGTTAGAAGCCCTTACAAAGGAAAAACAAAAAATGCTTAGAGAAATGCAGGAGAACATGGGTCAACAGATAGAGGCCCACAAGGAGGCAGCACAAAAATCGCTTAAAGAAATGAATCAATGGGTAGATGCACTTTCAAAGGAATCACAAAAATTGCATAAAGAAATGCAGAAGAATATGGGTCAACAGATGGATGCCCATAGGGAGGTAACAAAAAAAGTGCTTAAAGAAATGAAGCAACAGGTAGATGCCCTTACAAAGGAAACAAGAGAATTGCTTAAAGAAATGCAGGAGATGATGGATGAACAGATGGAAGCCCATGAGGAGGAAACACAAAAATCACTTAGAGAAATACAGGAGAACTTGGGTCAACAGGCAGAAATCCTGAAAGAGGAAATGCAAAAATATCTTAAAGAAATACAGGAAAATACAAAAAAAAACAAGTGAAGGATCTCAGCAAATCCATCCAAGATCTAAAAAAGGAAGTAGAAACAACTAAGAAATCACAAAGGGAGACAACTTTGGAGATAGAAAACCATGGGGAGAAATCAGTAGTCATAGATGCAAACATCAGCAGTAGAATAAAAGAGATGGAAGAAAGAATCTCAGGTGCTGAAGATACCATAGAAAGCATCGACTCAACAGTCAAAGAAAATGCAAAATGCAAAAAACGTGTAACCCAAAACATCCAGGAAATCCAGGACACAATGAGAAGACCAAACCTAAGGATTATAGGTATAGATCAGAGTGAAGATTTGCAAGTTAAAGGGCCAGTAAATATCTTCAACAAAATTATGGAGGAAAACTTCCCTAACCAGAAGAGAGAGACGCCAATGAACGTACAAGAAGCCTACAGAACTCCAAACAGACTGGACAAGAACAGAAATACCTCCTGTCACATAATAATCAAAACATCAAATGTATTAAACAAAGAAAGAATATTAAAATCAGTAAGAGAAAAGGGCCAAGTAACATACAAATGATGACCTATCCGAATCACATCGGACTTCTCTCCAGAGGCAATGAAAGCCAGAAGATCCTGGGCAGATCTCATGCAGACACTAAAAGAGCACAAATGCCAGCCTAGACTACTCTACCCAGCAAAACTCTCAATCACCGTAGATGGAGAGACCAAGATATTCCATGATAAAACAAAATTTTCACAATATCTTTCCACAAACCCAGCCCTGCAAAGAATAATAGGTGGAAACCGCCAATACAAGGAGAGAAACAACACCCTGGAAAAACTGAGATAGTAACCTTCTTGCATCAAAACCGAGAGTAGATAACCACTCAAACATAAAGATAGCGTCAAGAATGGCAGGTGGCAATAATCACTATTCCTTAATCTCTCTTAATATCAATGGTCTCAATTCCCCAATAAAAAGACATAGACTAACAGACTGGATAGGTAAACAGGACCCAGCATTTTGCTGCATGCAGGAAACGCACTTCAGTGTCAAAGACAAACACTACGTCAGAGTAAAAGGCTGGAAAACAATTTTACAAGCAAATGGTCCCAAGAAACGAGCCAGAGTAGCCATCCTAATATCACATAAAATTGACTTCCAACCTAAGTCATCAAAAAAGACACAGAAGACACTACATACAGATCAAGGGAAAAATCCACCAAGAAGAACTCTCAATTCGAATATCTATGCTCCAAATGCAGGGGCACCCTCATTCATAAAAGAAACTTTACTAAAGTTCAAAGCACACATCGCACCTCCCACAATAATAGTGGGTGACTTCAACACCCCTCTCTCTGAAATGGATCGTTCAGGAAAGCAGAAACTAAACAGGGACACAGTGAATCTAATTGAAGCCTTGGACCAAATGGAACTAACAGATATATATATAGAACATTTCATCCTAGAGAAAAAAAATACACCTTCTTCTCAGCACCTCATGGTACCTTCTCCAAAATCGACCATATAATTGGTCACAAATCAGACCTCAACAGATATAAGAAGATCGAACTAATCCCATGCCTCCTATCAGATCACTATGGAATAAGGGTGGTCTTCAATGGCAACAAAAAAATCAGAAAACCTACATACACATGGAGGCTGAACAATGCTCTACTCAATGATAACTTGGTCAAGGAGGAAATAAAGAAAGAAATCAAAGACTTTTTAAAATTTAATGAAAATGAAGGCACAACATACCCTAATTTATGGGACACAATGAAAGTGGTGCTAAGAGGAAAATTCATAGCCCTGAGTGCCACCAAATAGAAAAGGGAGACAGCATACACTAGCAGCTTAATGGCACACCTGAAAGCCCTGGAACAAAAAATAAGCAAATACACCCAAGAGGATTAGAAGGCAGGAAATCATCAAACTCAGGGCTGAAATCAATCAAGTAGAAACAAATAAAACCATACAAAGAATCAACAAAACTAGGAGTTGGTTCTTTGAGAAAATCAACAAGATAGATAATCCCTTAGCCAGACTAGCCAGAGGGCATAGAAACAGTATCCAAATTAATAAAATCAGTAACGAAAAGGGAGAGATAACAACAGAAACTGAGGAAATTCAAAAAATCATCAGATCCTACTACAAAAGCCTGTATTCAACAAAACTAGAAAATCTGGAGGAAATGGACAATTTCCTAGAGAGATACCAAATACCAAAATTAAATCAGGATCAAATAGACCATCTAAACTGTCCTATAACTTGTGAAGAAATAGAAGTCGACATTTGAAGTCTTCCAACCAAAAAAAGCACAGGTCCAGATGGTTTTAGTGTAGAATTCTCTCAGACCTTCAAAGAAGACCTAACACCAATACTCTTCAAACTATTCCACAAAATAGAAACAGAAGGAACACTACACAACTCGTTCTATGAAGCCACAATTATGCTAATACCAAAAGCACACAAAGATCCGACAAACAAAGAGAATCTCAGGCCAATCTCTTTTATGAATATCGATGCAAAAATATTCAATAAAATTCTTGCCAACCAAATCCAGGAACACATCAAAACGTTCATTCACCACGATCAAGTAGGCTTCATCCCAGGGATGCAGGGATAGTTCAACATAAGGAAGTCCATCAATGTAATCCACTATATAAACAATCTCAAATAAAAATACCACATGGTCATTTCATTAGATGCTGAGAAAGATTTTAACAAAATTCAGCATCCTTTCATGTTAAAGGTATTGGAATGATCAGGAATTCGAGGCCCATATCTAAACATAGTAAAAGGAATTTACAGCAAACCGGTAGCCAACATCAATCTAAATGGAGAGAAACTTGAAACAATCCCACTAAAATCAGGAACTAGACAAGGCTGCCCTCTCCTCCATATCTTTTCAATATAGTTCTTGAAGTTCTAGCTAGAGCAAATAGACAACAAAAAGATGTCAAAGGGATACAAAGTATAAAGGAAAAAGTCAAACTATCACTATTTGAATGCGATATGATAGTATACTTAAGCGACCCAAAGAACTCCACCAGAGAACTCCTACAGCTGATAAACAACTTCAGCAAATTGGCAGGATATAAAATCAACTCAAGCAAGTCATTAGCCTTCCTGTACTCAAAGGATAAGCAGGCAGAGAAAGAAGTAAGAGAAAAGATATCCTCATGATAGCCACAAACTATATAAAATACCTTGGTATTTAACCAAACAAGTGAAAGATCTGAATGACAAAACTTCAAGACTCTGAAGAAAGAAATTGAAGAAGACCTCAGAAGATGGAAAAATCTGCCATGCTCATGGATTGGCAGGATTAATATAGTAAAAATGACCATCTTGCCAAAAGCAATATACAGATTCAATGCAATTTCCATCAAAATCCCAACTCAATTCTTCATAGAGTTAGAAAGAGGAATTCAAAAATTCATCTGGAATAACAGAAAACCCAGGATAGCTAAACCTATCATCAAGAGTAAAAGAAATTCTGGGGAAATCAATATCCCGGACCTCAAGCTGTACTACAGAGCAATAGTGTTAAAAACTGCATGGTATTTGTACAGTGACAGGCATGTAAATCAATGGAACAGAATTGAAAACCCAGAAATGAATCCACACTCCTATGGTCACTTGATCTTTGACAAACGAGCTAAAACCATCCAGTGGAAAAAAAAATAGCCCTTTCAACAAATGGTGCTGGTTCAACTGGAGGTCAACATGCAGAAGAATGCAAATTGACCCATTCTTATCTCCTTGCACTAAGTTCAATTCCAAGTGGATCAAAGACCTCCACATAAAACCAGACACACTGAAACTAATAAAAAGGAAACTAGGGAAGAACCTTGAACATATGGGCACAGGGGAGAATTTCCTGAATAGAACTCCAATAGCTTATTCTCTAAGATCAAGAATTGACAAATGGGACCTCATTAAATTACAAAGTTTCTGCAAGGCAAAAGACACTGTCAAAAAGACAAAGCGACAACCAACTAACTGGGAAATGATCTTTACCAATCCTATATCCGACAGAGAGCTAATATCCAATATATACAAAGAAGTCAAGAAGTTAAACTCCAGAGAGCCAAGTAACCCTATTAAAAAATGGGCCACAGAGCTAAACAAAGAGTTCTCACCTGAAGAGTATCTAATGGCTGAGAAGCATCTAAAGAGATGTTCATCATCCTTAGTCATTCGGGAAATGCAAATCAAAACAACCCTGAGATTCCATCTCACACCAGTCAGAATGGTTTAGATCAAAAACACAGGAGACAGCAGTTGTTGGCGAGGATGTGGAGAAAGAGGAACACTCCTCCACTGCTGGTGGGATTGCCAGCTGTTACAACCACTCTGGAAAGCAATCTGGCGGTTCCTGAGAAAACTGGGCATGATACTCCTGGATGATCTGGCTATACCACTCCTGGGCATATACCCAGAGACTTTACCTGTATGCAATAAGGACACATGCTCCACTGTGTTCATAACAGCCTTATTTATAATAGACAGAAGCTGGAAAGAACCAAGAAAAACTTAGGAATAAAAAAGAAAAAAAAGAAAAAGGAACACTCCTCTACTGCTGGTGGGATTGCAAGCTGGTACAACCACTGTGGAAATCAGTTCCTCAGAAAACTCTGCATAATGCTACTGTAGGACCCTGCTATACCTCTCCTGGGCATATACACATAGGATTTTCCAGCTTTCTAATGCATCTATCTGTATGTGTAATTTATTGCTCCCATCTTTCGTGAGAATATTGATGAGGGGCCCTCACATGTTTGCTTGGAACATGACATTGTAAAGTTATTAATGGGCTTGTAAGCTATTGGGAATTGTGACAGTATTCCTGAGAAAACATGAAAACATGTCTAAGCATTCCATATAGGGAAGCAAAGACAGACCAAACTGATGATACCAGTAAAGTCCAACTTGATAAACCAATTTACTGAGATTACTTACAAGAATGTAGGTGAGGAACAAAACAGAACAGAAATTACTCAAAAGTAGCTCACAAAAGCTGAGAGCACTGTAAAACTTACAGGTAGGTAGCTCAGGGGGTCTCCATTCAGTTTATCTGAATGATGCTCAGTAATCCTTAGAGCAAATATATACCTGAAGAGATGTTGCCTAAGGAATCTTGTCAAGTTCAGAAACTTCCTGAAGCTATTAAGATGTTTACTTGATGAGTTAAGGAGCTTTCACCATAATCTTTGCTTTACCTTAGAATATTTCAGCATTTTCTGATATTGCTGTTTACCCAGCTCCAACTCTGGTGGACTTCTGTTGCTCAAGAATAAGCAATACCAACCTGAAGAACAGTTAAGAGAACCATGCCTCCCTCAATCCCTAGATTCTAAATTTTACTCCCAAAGTTCCATTCCATAACCAACCCTGTAGTCATGCCCCACTTCTCACTCTGCATTTAGAATACTGGACTCAACTAGAGCAGACCTCTGCTCCTCAGATGCAGGACACACCAGTCAGAAGAACAGGGTAGTGGCTTTCCAGACTGTGGAACTGTCTCACTTTGTAGAATTGGTTCCCAAAGGCCCAATTCATTGCTCCTCCCATTGTGCCCTCCCACTGTTCTCTTCCACTGTCACAAATCAGCAAGTGAGTGACCTGCCTGCCCTGAATTGCCAGATTCTCTAGATTTAGTTCCCTAAAACACACAAACCTGCCCCAACCTTACTGCTAACCCTGTAGCCATGTCCCTGCTCAAAACTTCTCTGAATTACCCTATTCCCTAGAATCAGTTCCAAAAGACCCATTCGACTGTCCAACTCAATGTCACACCAACACTTTTGGGATAACCTACCACTAAATATATTAGATCAATTGGGAATGAAAGTATGTTTCTGTATTCAATTGCTAATTGCAGTATTGTACCACTAGGTGCTGGCAGGATATGTGGGTAATTGTTCCTTCCTTACCTGCTTAAGGCATGATCTGATTGGCTTTAATAAAGAACTGAGGGCCAATAGCTGAAGCAGGAAGGGAGGGCACACATTCACAAAGAGATAGTAACTCTGGGAGAAAAATTAAGGAGGAGATTCATCCTAAGGGCAAGGAAGTGGAGCAGAAAGGTAATCATGGCCATGTGGCAGGATGTATGACAGAATTAGTTACTTTAGTGTAGTCAGTAGGGAGTCTAAGCTAAAGGCTTACACTTCAAAATATAATAGATTGTCTGTGTCTTTATTTTAATTACTGGCAAGTGTGTGAAAATCACATTATATATCAATATCCTTTCCTAATCTTGTGCCTCTGGGCCCTAACTCAGGCAGATTTCTGCTGCCCAGAAACAGGACATGCAAGTCAGAAGAACAGCTGCCCAGGTGCTAAAAAGGAATACAAATTGGAAAAGAAGACATCAAAGTACTATTTGCAGATGGTATAATAGTATACATATGCAACCCCCAAAATTCTGCTAGGTAATTCCTACAGTTGATAAACACCTTCAGCAAAGTGGCTGGATACAAAATTAACTAGAAAATAAAAAGGTCAGTTGCATTCCTATATAAAAATGACAAATGGACTAAGAAAGAATCTAGGGAAGTAACACCATTCACAGTAGCAACAAATAAAAATATCTTGATGCAATGCTATTCCAGCAAGTAAAAGACCTTTATGATAAACACTTTAATTCTTTAAATAAGCAAATTAAAGAAGATATTAGGAGATGAAAAGCTCTCCTATGCTCGTGAATTACTAAGATTAACAAAGTATAAATGACCATCCTACCAAAAGCAATCTACAGATTCAGTGCAACCCCCAAAAACATTTCCACACAGGTTTTTTACAGACCATAATGAATATTCAACTTCATACAGTAACACACACACACACACACACACATACACAGAGAGAGAGAGAGAGAGAGAGAGAGAGAGAGAGAGAGAGAGAGAGAGAGAGAGAGAGAGAGAGAGAGAGAGAGAGAGAGAGAGAGAGAGAGAGAGAGAGAGAGAGAGAGAGAAACAGATAAACTAAAACATTCATGTACAATAAAAGACTTTTCAGAGGCATCACTTTCCCTGTTTTCAAGCTGTACTATAGAGCTATAGTAACAAAAATAACTTGGTATTAGCATCAAATTAGACAGGCTGATCAAGGGAATTGAATCAAAGGCCATGATATAAATCTGCATACCTATGGACACATGATTTTTTATTTAAAAGGCCAAAGATATACAACAGTAAAAGGAAAGCATCTTTAAAAAATAGTGTTTGTCTAATGTAGGTGTGTAGAAGAACACAAATGGATTCACACATATTACCCAATAGAAAACTCACATCTAAGTCAATCAAGGACATTAACTTAAAGCCAGATACATTCACATTAAACATGATAGAAGAAAAAGTAGCAAATATTCATGAACAAAATGACACAGAAGACAAATTCCTAAACAAGACAGTAATAGTGGTGGCACTGAGACCAACAATTAATAAATAGGACCTCATGACACTATAAAGCTTCTATAAGACAAAGGACACCATCAGCAGAATAATTTGGAAGCCCTTAGAATGATAAAAGATTGTCAGTAACTCCACAAAGTGCTAATTTCCAAAATACACAACTCAAGAAACTAGACACCAACAAATCAAATAATCTAATTTTAAGATGGAGTATAGACCAAATAGAGAATTTTCAACACAGGAATTTCTAACTGCAAAGGAGAAATTTTTAAGATCCTTAGTCATCAGAAAAATGCAAATCACAAGGTCTTTTAGATTACATCCTATGCCTCTCAGAATGACTAAGATAAAAACACAAATTATAGCACATGCTGGCAAGAATATATATCAAGAGAAACATTCCTCAGTTGCACTTGGGAATGAAAACTGGGAAATTAATATAGAGGTTTCTTAGAAAACTGGGAACTGATCTCCCTCAAGACCCAGATAATACCACTCCTGGGCATATACCCAAAGGACACTACATCCTATCACAAGGACTCTTTCTTAAGCAGATTCATACCAGCTCTATTAGTAATAGCCAGGATCTAGAAACAACATCTCTTTCCCTCAATTGAAGAATGTATTAAAAATGTATACCTTTATATAATGGAGTAGTACTAAGCTGTTTAAATCAATGTCACTATGAAATTTGCAGGTAAATGAATGAAAGAAGAAAAAAAAATCATCCTGAATGAGGTCAGACTGAGAAAGACAAACATGCTATGTACTCATTTATAAGTGAATGTTAGATATAAAAACAAAGAAAATCATCCTACAAGTAACAAGGATGCCTTAAGAGGGAGGTGTGTTACAAGGATCACCCTAGGAAGGGGAAATAGAATAGATATTCCTATTGGACTAGGGGATGTGAGCAGAAGGAATCAGATGGGTAGTAGAAGAGAAAGCACTGGGAGAAATTATTGGAACTGGGGCCAATTGGAGGGTGAGGTGTAAAACTGGTGCAATGGAGTCTTCTAGTAAGTGACATACAAGGAGCCTCAACTGGCAATCATCTGTAACCATGCAAGGCCTCAAGTAGAGAAATGGCTTTTAATAGCTGAGTAGTACTCCATTGTGTAAATATACCACATTTTCTGTTTCCATTCTTCTGTTGAGGGACATCTGGGTTCTCTCCAGCTTCTGGCTATTTTAAATAGGACTTCTATGCTGGGGAATCCTCTGGGTATATACCCAGGAGTGGTATAACAGGGTCCTCTGGTAGTATCATGCCCAGTTTTCTGAGGAACCACCAGACTGTTTTCCAGAGTGGTTGTACCAGCTAGCAATTCCACCAGCAGTGGAGTGGTCCTTTTTCTCCACATCCTCTCCAGCACCTGCTGTCTCCTGAGCTTTTAATCTTAGCCCTTATGACTGTTGTGGGATTAGCCAAATGGGTGGAATTGGAACATATCATCCTAAGTGAGGAAACCCAGTCACAAAAGAACACACATGGTATGCACTCACTGATAAGTGAATATTAACTCAGAAGCTCGGAATACCCAAGACACAATTCACATATCAAACCATGTCCAAGAAGAAGGAAGAACAAAGTATGGATACTCTGGTCCTTCTTATAATGGGGAACAAAATACCCACAGAAGGAGATACAGAGACAAAGTGTGGATCAGAGACTGAGGGAAAGACGATCCAGAGACTACCCTACCTAGTGATCCATCCCATATACAGTTACAAAATCCAGAAACTATTATCGATGCCCACAAGTACTTGCTGACTGAAGCCAGATATAATTATCACCTGGGAGGCTCTGCTAGTGCATGACAAATACATAGGGGTACATTCTCAGCCAGCCATTGAACTGAGCACAGAGTCCCCAATGGGGAAGCTAGAGAAAGGACCCAAGGAGCTGAAGAGGTTTGCATCGCTATAGGAGGAACAACAATATGAGCCACCCAGTACACCCAGAGCTCCCAGGGACAAAAAAATATTAACCAGATACTACACATGGTGTTACTCATGGCTCCAGACACACAGGCAGCAGAGGATGGCCTTGTTGGATATCAAAGGGAGGAGAGCTCTCTGGTCCTGGAAAGGCTCTATGCATCAGAGCAGGGGAATACCAGGACAGGGAAGCAGGAGAGGGATATTTGGGGAAGAGGGTGAGGGGGGATGGCTTATGTGACTTTCGGGGTGGGGGGGAACCAGGAAAAGGGAAATAATTTGAAATGCAAATAAAGAGTATAAGTATTAAAAAAAAGTAGAGAGATGGTGACACCATCCCAATCACAAAACCTCTGACCTACAGTGTGTTCTACTTTCACATTGTTAAGTACTGGAGACTAGCAGAATTGTCATTAAAGTGACCAGTGAGTCTTCATCCAGCAATTGATGGGAGCAGATGTAGAGTCCTATAGCCAAACATTAGGCAGTGCTAGGAAAGTCTTATAGAGGAGAGGGAGGAAGGTTCTGAGATACTAGAGAGGTAAAGAGATACCACAAGAACATGGCTCAAATAATCAACTGACAGTGACTCGAGGTTGCTTGCAGAGATAAAGGAGCCTGTAGGCATCTGGCCTAGGTCCTCTGCATTTGCTAAGGCTGAGTTGCTTGGTATTCATATGGCATTCCTACCAGTGTGGTTTGGGATTGTCTCTACTTTCCTGATCTTGGGATACTTCTGTTCCCACTTTTTTGCCTCCTTTAGCCTTGAGGTGATGGTATGTTCCTGGTCTTATTGTAGCTTGTTTTGCTGTGTTTAGATGATATCTATGGGATGCCTGCTCTTTTTTGAGGGAAGATTGACAGGGGGTAGATATGAAGGAGAGCAGAAGTGGAGGCAAGACTCTGTGTGTAGGAGAAAGAAGCGATACTGCAGATGTGATGCAATATACGAGAGAAGAGTAAAAAGGCGAAAAAACAATATATCTCAGTGTTTTTCTTCCTTTTAACTATCATGAGTATTAACAAATTTCCTCTTTAGAGCACCCTGTTTTCAGGTTCTTTTAACATCATGTTTTCCATGTCCCCACAACATTTAGTATCTTTCTTTAACCTTCCCTGAAGGTTTTAGTGTCAAGATAACCTGCTCTACAACAGAGATAGAGCCCTGTCTCATGGACTTTGGATGCCACATCTCCTTCCTCTTGGTAACAAAAAAGAGGGAACTGCTTCGTTAGATTTTAAATTACCTTATGCAACAGTAGAGGTAAATGGGATTTCTTGAGGCCCTCAAACAAATATCTCCTGTATATGTGTAAAAGAAATACTACTTGAGACATATTTCTATCTCTGGGTAGACTCAACATACCAAGATACCAAAAACGTTGCATACTATTGGATCTTCCTTTAAAGAGCTCACCTAACAACACCTGTTCATCACATGACATGGAGTTGGTTCTTGTCACGCCAGGATATCTAATTCTTCTGGGGAGGCAGAGCAATAATTATTCACCTAATGAAATAAAGTGAATCCTTTCCCAGAATCTTCTTATTCCTAAAAACTATCATACCACTGCAGAACTTCCAGAATTGATATGGCTGAGTTTGTCTTAAAGTTGTACAAGTTTCTGATTTCTGACTCAAAAAAGTATAACTCTTTGCTATCTTTTTCTTTTGGTCACTCGACAAGGCTTAACCATTCATTCAGTGGTGTTCTTTCTGAAACTACCTTACTACCACCACTGCCACTGCTGATCCAGCTGCCTCTGTAGAATGCTGACTTAAAAACACAATCCTTTCTTTGTTTTCAAACTTCTCCTTTAGGCTTCTGCCAAGATTTAGAACTTGCCTGCCCATTGTTTTTTCTCTTAATTTCTAATAAAATTGTCCTATTGAGTCTGCTTTAAAATTCTTTTCACTAGCAAATCTAAGAACACAAAAGTGATCCTTTTGTTTCTCTGTTAAGAGCCTGACCTAAGTATCATTTTCTATATTCTCTATCTGTTGCTCTTGCTTTTCATTCCCAATGTAGCAACTGATGTACAGTTACTACCACATCAGAGCCATGATACCTGTCATTTCTAAATAGCAACTCTGCAATTACATTCTAAGCTGCACTCAGTTCTATAAAATTCAAAGAATCATGACATCTGCTCTTGCCCATGCTTGATTTCAGAGATTGTTTCCTTTTCCTCAAATGACATTTTCTAAAAAGCCATTAATTATTCTCAGTCATATGTATTGGAAACACAAGTGAAGAAACACCCTCTGTTACATGGCATCTTGATCAGGATGAATATAACTTGTGGCCATTATCTATACCACTTGTCATCCACCTACCTTCAACTGAACAATTTTTTTGTATGCAGATGCTGTATCTCAATGCCATGTAAAAGGGCTCACCACTCTTCAATGAATAAATGAATAAGAGAGAAAATCCTTAAATCTCTTCTAAGTCACTGTAATTTACAGGCACATATAATGGAGATAGAACATCCTTTAATGGAAAGTTATGATACAACAAGCTTTCAGTACAATATTTTGTATTTTAGAATTTTTCCATATTAAACATGAAATATTATTTTGTTATTGTGCAGAAGTATGGACACAGCAACTAATACACCTATCCTGGAGGTGATTGTGACAGCAGTATTGTTTGAAAAAAAATGAAAGGAAAAAGAAAGAAAAAGATATAACTGCTGTTACTCATGGTGAAGGAGCAAGTTTTTTTTATAGATATGAGGGAAAGCATTGCCAGAGGCAGACATACCTAGAAGAGTCCAAGTGCTCATGACCCTCATCTATGTGGGGAGAAGGGGATTGAAAGCAGGAGAGAGGAGCCAAGTACAGCATCCAATAGGCCAAAAGAAGGGACAGATAGTGTAGGTAAACAAAATATCTGGATTATATAGGGAAGAGACTCTGAGAGAAGGGCATTTCAGCCCTTGGACTGGAAAGTTCAGGTTACAGGGTTGGTAATGCCATCCATACCATATAATAATATCTCAGGTAGGAACTGAGATATTCTGGGAGAACATGGAGGTCAGGTCACATTTGAGATGTTTAATAGTCACTTCAGCTGCTTGTTCCTGGTCTAAAATTTACCATGTGTATACTTGCTTACTAATGGTCATGAATAGAACAAACTTTCCATTGTTACATTATATTGCTGCTCAAAAGGTTTTGAGGGTCCTTAAAAGCCTAGACATAAGGCTTAATTATACAACTCCTGGGAGTATATAGCAAGATCTCCAACTCAGCCTACTAGAGAGATATTTGCATGTTAGTGTTTGCTACCACTCTAGTACAACAACCAAGTTACAGAACCACAGGAGATGTCTGTACACAGAGTAAAGTGGAGAAAAGTATAGAGCTTTAGAACTTTCTTTATTCATCAATACCAAAGATGTTCTACCATTTTCAAGGAAAGGAAGTCACTGAAAACACATTAAATTAATTACATCTGTCTGAGAAAGATAACAATTGCATGTTATCTTTCATTTTTAGATTCTAGATTACATATAATTATAAATGGACATTTGACAAGAGAGCAGAAGTAAAAATGTCTAGGGGAAAAAAAAATAATGTGGAGTGCTAAACATAAAAAAGAGTAGGTCAGAGGGTGTGGGGGATATACATTATAAACGTGCATGAGAATTGACTTGAGTAGAGAGTTTGATCAAAAAATTTTATTTAAAACCATAAAAAGATTATATTTCGAAATCTTTTATATTTTATATTTTTGAATTAAGAATATTTAACCTGTATTCACATTACAAGGTCATGGTATAAATTGTAAAAAATTAAAAATAAAAATGACAAAGCCAGCAGGTGTCTTTTCATGTAAGATAAAGCACTAAACATTATGCCAGTGCGTGAAACTGACTTCTGTCTACTTGTCTTTAGGCAGTATGACAAGTATAGCTGCCTGCTATTCAGAATGAAGAAGAAGGAGAAGGAGGAGAAGAAGAAGGAGAAGGAAAACAGAGGAAGAAGAAGAAGGAGAAGAAGAAGAAGAAGAAGAAGAAGAAGAAGAAGAAGAAGAAGAAGAAGAAGAAGAAGAAGAAGAAGAAGGAGGAGGAGGAGGAGGAGGAGGAGGAGGAGGAGGAGGAGGAGGAGGAGGAGGAGGAGGAGGAGAAGAAGGAGAAGAAGGAGAAGAAGGAGAAGAAGAAGAAGAAGAAGAAGAAGAAGAAGAAGAAGAAGAAGAAGAAGAAGAAGAAGAAGAAGAAGAAGGAGGAGGAGGAGGAGGAGGAGGAGGAGGAGGAGGAGGAGGAGGAGGAGGAGGAAGTTGAGTGTCTAGCACATTGTACTTTCTGTTGTTCTATTCTGAAGATTACCCAGGGCATTTATAATCTTCTTCCTAGAAACTCTGTTGGAAAATTCAGTGCCCCAGAGAATTCTATTTTATAGTATGTCATTATCTATGAACAATGTTTAACTTTTAGTGGTGAGCCATCACTATTGGTCTATTTGAATGGAGACGTTGTTTTCTTCTACATTGTAATAACATATGTATGAAAAGATATTTTCTTTTATTCCCATGTTTAAGCAAGCATTATTCTGGCTTTATAGATATCCATAAAAAATGCCAGTTTTGCTTCTCATTGAACATCATGAGAGAAGATTCTTGGTTATGGAAAATGATCTATGATAGCTATAGTTTCGTTTTTTACTGCATGAGTTTATTAAGTATATATAAAGCAAAGATAAATAGATAAAAATGTTAGCAACTAGATGATAGATAGAACTATAGTAACATAACAAAACCTCATCAAATGAGGAGCTTGCAACATCAAGGAGAAACACCTGGAGAAGCTCTGCTGAAACACACATATTGGGGTTTCTGACTGAGATTCTAGGGCAGAGCACAGCATTCTCTCAAAGAATAAATAAATTTCTTGCTTCTCATTGCCATGGCAGACATTTTTATACCACGAGGAAACCAATAGTAGCCTTTGTTGGAAATATCTTTTAGTTGTTGTCAGTAGTATAATGCTTTTAATGCCCATAGCTGGTAAGTATTCTCCTTTTTCTCCTACAACAAAGACAAAGTGCTAGTCAGGTGAAAAATTTGAAAGACACTTTCGTATTTAAGAAAAGAAAGCATCTCATCATTCCCAGAGTGTACTTTCAGCAAGCAAAAATACATATGATTATTTATTAATATGGTATATGAGCCTATCACAGAAGATTACCTCAGGACACAACATAACTCTGGAAACCAATGCTCATCCGTCCCCACTTCAATGATTTCCTCACTTACTTGGTCTGAGGTCTTATAAGAGCATTAACAGGCTTTGGCAATTCACTTTGTTCTCTGTTTATCTAATAAGGTCATGTCTCACACAAATGCCACTAGGGGGGAGCCAATAGAAGAACATTTAAACAGAGTAGAGGTTCTTTATTTGAATTAGCTGTAGCATCTTGAAGCAGACCTAAGTATGGGTCTTGACTCCTCCACCAGGTGATTGTTAAAGGGCATTCACAGTCATTCATTCCAAATGATGAACTGAGTGCAATGTTGGGAAAAGTATTTCAATATATACATATAATTAATGATAAAATAGCTGTAAGTTTAATCCAAGCATTTGTAATTCAAAGAGTGGATTAGCTTTAGCTAATTGTATTGCTTAGGATAGAGGTATTTATCTGCAACCTGAAAAATAATCTCTCCTGTGGCTTTATCATGCCAATAATAAATGACATATGCAGGTATACAATACATATCAAAAATTGATAGCTCAGTTTTTCTAGTTTTGTGTGTGTGTGTGTGTGTGTGTGTGTCTGTATTAGAAGTCAACACTGAGTGTCATTTCTCAAAAGCCATACACATGTTTTTAAAATTAGATATTTGTTTTATTTGCATTTCAGATGTTATTCCCTTTCCTCAATTACCCTCCTAAAACCCACTATCCCATCCCCCCATCCCACTGTTCACCAAACCGTCCCCCCACACTTTCCTGACCTGGCACTTCTGGGCATATACCAAGAAGATGCTCCAACATATAAGGACACATGCTCCACTCTGTTCATAACAGCCGTATTTATAATAGCCAGACACTGGAAAGAATTCAGGTGTCCCTCAATAGAGGAATGGATACAGAAAAAAATGGTATATTTATATATTGGAGTACTTATCAGCTGTTAAAAACACTGAATTCTTGAAATTCTTTTTTTTTATTTTCTAAGGTTTTTTTATTTACATTCCAAATCATTTCCCCTTTCCCCTTTCCTCCTTCCCCGAAAGTCCCATAAGTCCCCTTCCCTCCCTCTTTTCCCCATTCAACCCCCTCTCGCTTCTCTGTCCTGGCATTCCCCTACATCCAGTCTTTCCAGGACCAGGGTCTCTCCTTCCATCTTCTTGGAAATCTATTGATATAAAAATTGTGTCTAGGGTATTCCGAGATTCTGGGTTAATATCCCCTTATCTGTGACTGCATACCATGTGTGTTCTTTTGTGATTGGGTTACCTCACTAAGGATGATATTTTCAAGTTCTGACCAATTGCCTAGGAATTTAGTGAATTCATTGTTTTTAATTGCAGAATAGTATTACATTGTGTAAATATACCACATCTTCTGAGTCCATTCCTTCGTTGAGGGACTACTGGGTTCTTTCCAGCTTCTGGCTATTATAAATAAGGCTGCTATGAACATAGTGGAGCATTTGTCCTTATTACACATGGGAACAGTTTCTGGGTATAAGCCCAGGAATGGTATATCTGGCTCCTCCAGTTATACTATGTCCAATTTTCTGATGTACCACTAAACTGATGTCCAGAGTGCTTTTACCAGCTTGCAATCCCACCAGCAATGGAGGAGAGTTCTTCTTTCTCCATATCCTCTCCAGTCTCTGCTGTCCCCTGAGTTTTTGATCTTAGCCATTCTTACTGGTGTGAGTTGGAATCTCAAGGATGTTTTGACTTGCATTTCCCTGATGACTATGGATGTTGAACATTTCTTAAGGAGCTTCTCAGCCATTCAATATTCCTCAGTTGAGAATTTATTTGCTTAGCTCTGTACCCCATTTTTAATAGGGTTATTTGGTTCTCTAATGTGTAACTTCTTGATTTCTTTGTATATATTGGATATTAGTCCTCTATCAGTTGTAGGGTTGGTAAATATCTTTTCCCAATCTCTTGGTTGCGATTTTGTCCTTTTGACGTTGTCCTTTGCCTTACAGAATCTTTGCGATTTTATGAGACCCCATTTGTCAATTCTTGATCTTAGAGCATAAGCTATTGGTGTTCTGTTCAGGAAATTTACCCCTGTGCCCATGTGTCTTCCCCACTTTCTTTTCTATTAATTTCAGTGTATCTGGTTTTATGTGGAGGTTCATGATCCACTTGAACTTTAGCTTTGTACAAGGAGATAAAAATGGATTGATTTGCATTCTTCTACATGTTGATATCCAGTTGAAACAGAAGCACTTTTTGAAAATGCTGTCTTTTTTTCTACTGGGTGATTTTAGCACCTTTGTCAAATATCAAGAAAGCATAGGTCTATGAGCTCATTTCTGGCTATTCAACTCTATTCCATTGATCTACCTGACTGTCACTGTACCAGTAACAAGCGGTTTTTCTCATGATTGCTCTGTAGCACAGATTGAGGTCAGGGATGATGATTCTGCCAGAAGTTCTTAGTTTTCCCAGTCCTAGTTTTTTTTTTTTTTTTGTTATTCCAGATGAGTTTGCAAATTGCTCTTCCTAACTCTAGAAAAGAAAAGCTTGAATCAAAAACAACAAAATCCTAGAGAAGTTGTGTGACATTTCCACTTCTTATTTTCACAATGTGGATAAGAATTTTTGAGTTGAAGAACATTACTTTTTGTGGAAGGTCTTGTGCAAGTGCTGAAAAACATGGAAGAACCTGGACCAAAACCATGTTCAAAGCACAGGAAAAAAGCTACCACTTCTGAGTCCCAGCAGGATTGGCCAGGATCCCTGACATTGACTTAAGAAGCCCCTCGTACTTACAAAGAAAAAGACATTATGAGAATTTTATGGAATTGTCATGAAAAGAAAGCTGCTAAGAGTTTTTAGTAACCTGAGCAGGCAAAGGATGTTAAGTATTAGAGCACAAAACTTAAAGGGATTTTAGAGCACACTAGATTGTTTTAATTTATTGCATTGAAGTAAGATTGAAATAAACTGATGTGGACAGAGCATCAGAGCATTTGGAACCAGATGGAAACAACCATCTATCTGTGTGTGTGTGTGTGTGTGTGTGTGTGTGTGTCTGTTCACATGTGTCCAAATGTGTGTACATACATGATACATGAGTGTAGTATATGCATACTGTTTATTCACAGAAACTAGAGAAAAATATCAAGTAGCCTGCTCTTTTTACTCTCCAAATTATTTTCTTGAGACAGGGTCAATCACAGAACCTAGAGCTAGGTTGGTAGCCAGGAATCCCCAGTGATCCTCTTGTCTCTGTTTTCCAAGGCACTGGTTTTATGGAATCATGCTCATGCATGGCTTTTGGCTTTTAGCCTTTGACGTATGTGCAGGATATTTGAATTCAAATCACAGAAAGCACCCTTTCTTACCCACTAGGCCATCTCTTCATTCCTTTTACCAGACATCTCCTTTATATAGACATTTGATATATTCTATCTTTAAAGACTTTTTCTAATTATGTTCAGACCAGGCAGAAATTAATATAATACTGTTAGAAAAAGAAGAACAATTACCAATAATTATTTCAAGGTGAAGTTATTAGTAAGAACATCAGAAACGTAACTACTTTTGATGAACCTGGGGAAAAATGTCAAACACAACCGAGTTTAGAAACAAGACTGCTTTGCAGAGATGACTATTAGTTTATTAAGGGATCTGGTGACAAACAGAAGGGAGAAAGACAGGCTTGGTCTAATCTTAGACAAGACTATTATTCTTCACAGAAAAGGATATTTTGTCACCCATGTATGAGAATGAACAAAATGTCTACAGAAGATGATGGGTTGTGACCTTTTACAGGGTATGACGGTTTGTATATGCTTGTTCCAGGTCGTTGCACTATTAGAAGTTGTGGCCCTGTTGGAGTAGGTGTTTCACTATGGGTATGGGCTTTAAGACCCTCATCCTATCTGCCTGAAAACCTGTATTCCGCTAGCAACCATCAGATAAAGATGTAGAACTCGTAACTCCTCCTGCACCATAACTGCCTGGATGCTGCCACATTCCCACCTTGATGACAATGGATTGAAACTCTGAATCTGTAAGCACTCCCAATTAAATATTGTCTTTATAAGAGTTGCCTTGGTCATGGTGTCTGTTCATATCAGTAAAACCCCAATTGAGACACAAGAGTGGAAATTACTACCACAAACACACCACTCTCCCTTCAGTATTCCCTTTGCTTCAGAGCTGTAGCATCTCGCTGCAAAGAATGCTGAGACTATAGTCTTTTCACAGGAAACTATCAATAAAAATAACTGATGACAAAGAAGAACATATATTTAACTACAGTAAAGAATGGAGTCTTCCTTCTGCACTGAATATTGTTCATATATTCCCTGCCCATTTTTTCTTAGCTTTCTCCATACTTGAAAATCCTGGAAGTTGACTTACTAATTTTCTATGTGTATTTTTTGTTTTTCAGTGTAGGAGTCAAAATTTAACTGAGAACCTCATACATGCTAAGCAAGCATCCAAGCCTGGATCTATGTTTCCCATATCCACACTGCTGAGCTTGTTGAGACTAGTGGCCAAGTCTCAGTGGCTTCTGTATACATACCAAATGCATCCTAGTTTGACCTCCACATGAGTGTTGAACTGCCAGACTAATGTACCATGATAGCTTTCAGGCAAGAATGAGACAAGAGAGGACTGTGTAAGTGTTTATAAATAAAATATAGCACCTTAAAGTATATTCACAAAATATATGAATAATGTAGAAAAATGCAATGTAGCTCAAATATGTGAATTTATGAAAATTTTATGCATCCAGCAAACTTAGCTATTATCCCTAGTTTCGGGTCATTCAATATTTTCTGAATTTTCCTGTTTTTTGTCTCCAAAACTTGTTTTGCAACAAAAACATTATATCAAAGTAAGTATTTAAGAAACTCTAAGTATGTTTCTACTGTGTTTTTCACCCTAAATCATAGAGCATTAACATAGAAATCCACAACTTGATGTTGTACAGAGTGATAGACTTTGAAGCACCCAACCCTAAATGAAATGTCTGTATCAAACTCCTTACCCTAAGAAACATAAATCCATGTGAAAGAGGAAGCCAAAAGATTGTTTAGATTTTCCTTTCTCTGTCTTTTTCTTTCATCAGTGCTAAAGCATGCTTTTTCAAGTACTTTGCTCTTCCTTACCTCTTTTTTAAAGCTTTTCTTTCTATGTGACTGATGACTGTCATGTGGCCTACCTCTGTGCTGCCTTCTCCAAATGCTATGGTGAGTTCCCTCTTGCCTTCCTAGTTTTTCCTCTTCTGGACAGCTTCCCCAGCTTACAGCTTGTCTACCCTGGAGCACCTTGCTTATAAAGTGAATAAAATTGTACTCCAATTTCTGTTTAAACCTTGTTCTTAAATTATCTTACCAAAAAGGACAAAAACTCCAAGAAAGGACTCAAGTTCCTTTACATCATAATGCATTCATAAATGGAACCCTTGTCCTTCTGGTATCAGTCCAGTTAACAATCCCACAGAGCATCTATTTTTATTTTGGTGCTACAAGACTTTTCCTGTGGCAATGTGAAAACTCTCTAATCATTACACACAGGTGACAGACCAAAGAAATGATGCAATCCAAGCCTAATTGATGGATTTATTGTGGTTACTTAATTTGAGTTCAGTGAACTCAGAGACAACTGCATCACTGAAATCTGCACAGCCTGGAAGACAGCTCATGACACTGCAGTTTTTGAGCTTCCTGCCTACAGGGAGTTCTACTGGAGTCTCTTTGTTCACGCCAATTCCGACTATTACTGCCAAGATTTTGGCATGGGTTTTGGAATTTATCATGTAAGTTTTTGGAGATTCTTAAACCTCTTAGGTTTCCTAAGCATTGTGTGTCTTATGAGCCACCCACCCCTTCTCTCTAGGAAGGAGTGTTTCATTTTGCAGGAAATAGCTATCCAGAAATGTAAATCCAGGATTTTCAGTGGACTCAGAACTATGGGAACAGCTGTGCTGTGACTAAAGCTCTCTGTAGTTGAAACAGTTTCTAAGGTTTACAGCCTGTCTGCTCTGGAGCATTTTGCTTTGAAAAGCTAATAATATTACTTTCCATCTTCTGCTTAAACATTTTTATTAAATTATATTTGTTTTAGGTATTTTGTCGTAGTTATTATTCCAATTAAATATAAAGTCTGGTCTAGACAGAGGCTTCCATATTGCCTGCTCTCTTTTCTGACTTCGAACTTGAGAAGCATAGGTTTTCCTTTTCTTTGTCCTATTTCATGTATTTTAGTTTACTAAGACTTGTCTACATGGTTTCTTTTGTAGGTCTGTGACAGTCCTATAAAAATGAAGATACTTTAAATGGACTCTTATCCCCCTTCTTGGCTTGGCAGAAAGACTTAAAGAGGAATCACAAAAACCACTTAAAAAAACACAGGAGAACATGGGTCAACAAGAAGAAGCCATTAAAGAAGAAACACAAAAAATTCCTTAAAGAATTTAAGGAAAACACAAACAAACAAGTGAAGGAACTGAACAAGACAAACCAGGTTCTAAAAATGGAAGTAGAAACAATAAAGAAATCACAAAGTGAGACACTTCTGGAGTTAGAAAACCTTGGAAAGAATTTAGGAGTCATAGATGCAAGCATCAACAACAGAATACAAGAGATAGAAGAAAGAATCTCAGGTTCTGAAGATACCACAGAAAACATTGACTCAACAGTCAAGGAAAAGGTGAAATGCAAAAAATTTGTAACCCAAAACATCCAGGAAACGCAGGGCACAATGATAAGACCAAACCTAAGGATCATAGGTATAGAAGAGAATGAGGATTTACAACATAAAGGTACAGAAAATATCTTCAACAAAATTATAGAACAAAACTTGCCTAACTTAAAGAAAGTGATGCCCAAGAACATACAAAAAGCCTACAGGACTCCAGACTGGATCAGAACAGAAATTTCTCCCGACTCATAATAATCAAAACACCAAATGCTCTGAACAAAGAGAGACTATTAAAAGCAGTAAGGGAAAAATGTCAAGTAACATATAAAGGCAGACCTATCAGAATTATACCAGACTTCTCAATGGAAACTATGAAGGCTAGAAGATCCTGGACAGATGTCAGATAGACTCTAAGAGAACATAAATGTCAGCCCAGGCTACTATACACAGAAAAACTCTCAATTACCATAGATGGAGAAAACAAGATATTCCATGACAGAACCAAATTTACAAAATATCTTTCCACAAACCCAGTGCTTCAATGGATAATGGGTAGAAAATACCAACACAAGGAGGGAAACTACACCCTAGAAAAAGCAATAAAGTAATATTCTTTCAGCAAACCCAAAAGAAGATAGCCAAACAAACATAATTGAACATTTAACAACAACAAAATAATAACATGAAGCACCAATCAGTATTCCTTAATATCTTTTAACATCAATGGACTCAATTCCCCAATAAAAGACATAGACTAACAGACTGAATATGTAAGCAGGACCCAACATTTTGCTGCATGCAAGAAACCCACCTCAGTGACAAAGACACTCATTACCTCAGAGTCAGAGTTTGGAAAAAAATTTTCCAAGCAAATGGTCCTAAGAAACAAGCTGGAGTGGCCATACATATATCAGATAAAATCAACTCTCAACCAAAATTGTCAAAAAAGATAAGGCAGGACACTTCATACTAATCAAAGGAAAAATCTACCAAGGTGAACTCTCAATTCTGAACGTCTATGCTCCAAATGAAAGGGCACCCACATTCACAAAAGAAACCCTACTAAAACACAAAGCAAACATTGCACCCCACACAGTTATAGTGGGAGACTTCAACACCCCACTCTCAACAATGAACAAATCATGGAAACATAAATTAAGCAGAGACACAGTTAAACTAACTAAAATTATGGACCAAATGGATCTAACAAATATTTATAGAACATTCCATCCTCAAGCAAAATAATACACCTTCTTCTCAGCACCTCATGGTAACTTCTCCAAAACTGACCATATATTTGGTCACAAAGCAGGCCTCAAAAGATACAGGATTACGGAAATAATTCCTTGTACACTATTCGATCACCATGGCCTAAGTCTGGTCTTCAGTTAAAAAAAAAAAAACAACAATGGAAAATCCACATGCACATGGAATTTGAACAATGCTCTTCTCAACTATAGCTTGGTCAAGGAAAAAATAAAGAAATTAAAGACTTTTCCTTTTTAGAATTTACTGAAAATGAGGATACATCATACCAAAACTTATGGTACACATTGAAAGCAGTGCTAAGAGGAAAACTCATAGCTCTAAGTGCCTCCAAAAGAAATTGGAGAGGGCTTATACTAGCAGCTTGATAACACAACTGAAAGCTCTAGAACAAAAAGAAGCGAATGCACCCAAGAGAAGTAGATGGCAAGAAATAATTAAACTCAGGGAATAAATCATCAAAATAGAAACAAAAAGAACCATACAAAAAATCAGCACAACCAGGAGCTGGTTCTTTCAGAAAATCAACAAGATAGACAAATCTTTATCCAGATTAACCAAAGGGCACAGAGTCACTACCCAAATTAATAAATCCAGAAATGAAAATCAAGACATAACAACAAAAAATGTGGAAATTCAAAAAATAATCAGATCCTACTACAAGAAATTATATTCAAGAAAATTGGAAAATCTGGATGAAACAGACAATTTTCTAAATATATATCAGGTGCCAATGTTAAAGCAGAAGCAGAAAAAAACATGTAAATAATCTCATAAATCCTGAGGAAATAGAAGCAGTTGTTAATATCCTTCCAACAAAAAAAAAGCCCAGGACCAGATGGTTTTAATGGGGAATTCTATCAGATCTTCAATGAAGAGCTAATACCAATACTCTTCAAACTATTCCACAAAATAGAAAATCAAGGAACACTACCTAATTCATACTATGAAACCACAATAATGCTTATACATAAACCAAACAAAGACCAAATAAGGAAAGAGAACTTCAGACCAATCTCCCTCATGAACATTGATGCAACAATTCTCAACAAAATTCTGGCCAACCAAATCCAAAAATGCATCATAACAATAATTCACCATGATCAGGTAGGCTGCATCCCAGGGATGCAGGGATGGTTCAATATACAGAAATCCATCTATGTAATCCACTACATTAACAAACTCAAAGAAAAAAATCACATGGTCATTTTATTAGATGCTGAAAAAGCTTTTGACAAAATGCAGATTCCCATTACGATAAAAGTCTTGGAGAGATCAGGAAATCAGGGCCCATACGTAAACAGTGAAAGCAATATACTGTATGCCAGTAGTTAA
This sequence comes from Tokudaia muenninki, assembly GCA_036184385.1. Lineage (NCBI taxonomy): Eukaryota > Metazoa > Chordata > Mammalia > Rodentia > Muridae > Tokudaia > Tokudaia muenninki. The sequence goes on from BTHS01000003.1 coordinate 87,653,372, forward strand.
CATCAAACTAAGTGGAGAGAATCTTGAAGCAATCCCACTAAAATTGGTGACAATACAAGGCTGCCCACTCTCTCCCTATCTATTCAATATAGTACTCAAAGTCCTAGCCAGAACAATTAGATAACAAAAGGACATCAAAGGTATACAAATTGGAAGGGAAAAAGTCAAAGTATCACTATTTGCAGATGATATCATCATATACTTACACAACCCCAAAAAATTCCACCAGAGAACACCTACAGCTGATAAACAACTTCACCAAATTGGCTGGACACAAAGTTAACTCAAACAAATCAGAAGCATTCCTCTACTCAAACGATAAACAAGCTGAGAAAGAAATTAGGTAAATGACACCCTCCACAATAGTCACAAATAATATTACATACCTTGGTGTGACTCTTACCAAACAAGTGAAAGATCTGTATGACTAGAACTTCAAACCTCTGAAAAAAGAAATTGTAGAAGATCTCAGAAGATGGAAGGATCTCCCATGCTCATGGATTGGAAGGATTAACATAATAAAAATGGCCATCTTGCTGAAAGCAATCTACAGATTCAATGCAATCCCCATCACAATTCCGAATCAATTCTTCAGAGCTAGAAAGAGCAATCTGCAAATTCATCAAGAATAACAAAAAAACCCAGGATGGTCAAAAATATTCTTCAAAACAAAAGATCTACTGGGGGAATAACCATCCCTGACATCAAGCTCTATGAAAGAGCAATAGTGATAAAAACTGTATGGTATTGGTACGGAGACAGGCAGGAAGATCAATGGAATAGAATTGAAGACCCAGATATGAACCCACACAACTACAGTCACTTGATATTTGACAAAGGTGCTAAAAACAGCCAGTGGAAAAAAGACAGCATGTTTAACAAATGGTGCTTGATAAACTGGAGGTCAGCATGCAGAAAAATGCAAATCGACCCATTCTTACCTCCTTGTACAAAGCTCAAGTCCATGTGGATCAAGGACCTCCACATAAAACCAGATACAGTGAAGCTTATAGAGGAGGAAATGGGGAGAACCATGGACACATGGGCACAGGGGAAAAATTCCTGAATAGAACACCATAGGCTTATGCTCTAAGAACAAAAACCCACAAATGGGAACTCATAAAACTGCAAATCTTCTGTAAGGCAAAGGACACTGTCAATAGGACAAAATGGCAACCAACAGATTGGGAAAAGATCTTTACCAATCCTACATCCTATAGAGGGCTAATATCCAATGTATACAAATAACTCAAGAAGTTAGACTCCAGTGTCAAATAACCCTATTTAAAAATGGGGTACAAAGCTAAACAGGGAATTTTCAACTGAGGAAATTCGAATGGCTCTGAGCACCTAAAGAAATATTCAGCCTCCTTAGTTATTAGGGAAATGCAAATCAAAACAACCCTGAGATTCCACCTCACACTAGTCAGAATAGATAAGATGAAAAGCTCAGGGGACAACAGATGCTGGAGAGGATGTGGAGAAAGAGGAACCCTTCTCCATTGCTGGCAGGATTTTAAGCTAGTAAAACCATTCTGGAAATCAGTATGGTGGTTCCTCAGAAAATTGTACATAGTACTACCTGAAGATCCAGCTATACCACTCCTGGGCATATACCCAGAAGATGATCAAACATGCAATAAAGACACATGCTCCACTATGTTCATAGCAGCCTTATTTATAATAGCCCGAAACTGGAAAGAACCCAGATGTCCTTCAGTAGAGGAATGGATATAGAAATTGTGGTATATATACACAATGGTGTACTATTCATCTATTAAAAATAATGAATTCATGAAATTCATAGGCAAATGGATGGAACCAGAAAGTATCTTCTTGAGTGTAGTAACCCAATCACAAAAGAACACACATGGTATGCACTCACTGATAAGTGTATATTAACCCAAAAGCTCAAAATAAACATGTTACAATTCACAGACCACAGGAACCTCAAGAAGAAGGTAGACCAAAGTGGGGGTGATTTGGTTCCTCTGAGAAAGAGAACACAATAATCACAGGAACAACTATGGAGACAACGTGTGGAGCAGAGACTGAAGGAAAGGTCACCCAGAGACTGTCCTACCTGGGGATTCCTCCTATAAACAGTCACCAAACCCAAAAACTATTATGGATGACAAGAATTGAGCCCCGAAAGGAGCCTGTTATGGTTGTCTTTTGGAGGGGCCCTGCCAGAGCTTTACAGATACAGAGGTGAATACTAGCAGCCAACCATTTGTTTGAGTGTGGGGTTCACTATGGAGGAGTTGGAGGGAAAACTGTTGGAGCTGTGGGGGTGGGTTGCAGCCCTATGGGAAGAAAGACAATGTCGGCCATCCAGAAGCCCCAGGGCTCCCAGGGACTAAGTTATCTATCAAGGGGTATGGGTGGTCCAGCCAAAAGATTGGCAGAGGAATGCCTTTTTGGGCATCAGTGGGAGGAGAGGTCCTTGGTCCTGTGAAGTCTCAATAGAGGCCCCAGTGTGGGGCAATCGAGTGGGGGTCATGGGAGTGGGTTGGGTGGAGGAGCATATTCTTGGAGGGAGGAGGTGGGAGGATGGGTTGGGGGTTTTCTGGTAGGGGGAAAATCAGGAAGGCATATAACATTTGAAATGTAAATGAAGATTTTATTCAATAAAAAATACAATTAAAAAAATTAAAAAATAATAAATAAAAAGAAAATGCAGGCCTCCCAGAGATAACAGAAAAGCATGGCATAACCATTTCTAATAAGACCATTGTGTACCTATAACTTACACACTACGCAGTATGTACAAGTTGGTGCATGTGAGTGCAGAAGAGGGCATTAGCTCACTGATCTCTGGATTTTAGTTGTAAATCAGATGACATGGATGCTTTCCTAGTTAAGGGTAGCAAGCACCGACCAGTGCTTATCATCTCTATAGCACCATGCAGGTCTTTTGAAGCACTCACTAAATACAAATGTAATTACCTTCTAACAAAAATAACAAAAACAAAGGAAAAATATTGTTATCAAGGTCAGATTGTGGTGTCAGTAGAAAGTAAATTAGACTTTTCTTCTGGCTAACAGACCAGCAGTCAGAATATCTTACACTTATATTGTGTACACATCCACTTAATCTTTACCTATTAGTATCTGAAACCTGACACAGATAAGACCCAGCACCCTGTATGGGGGGATTCATTCTCCCAAAGATTGTATAATGTCTCCAATTATTTTCTTAGTCTGAATTGAAGAAGGAAAAATCAGATACCCGGTTATTTGACTCCAACGCCCTGTCTTTCATTTGTAATCAACACCAGGAGAGAAATTTTAATATCTGCCTAATATTTGGCAGACATTGTTACTGGCACATCTAAAGAGATAGACTCACTTGAAAGAAATCTAGGAAATGCATTTAATCAAAAATTTTATGTGACAGAAAAGCCCTTAGAAATATGGCACTGTAAGACCCGAACAGTCTTAACCTACCAGACCCCCTGCATCTAGTGGACCATGCATGGATGGAAATCAATGCAAAATGCACAAGGAATTTATAATAAAACTAGTATACTGGGACCGCTCTGCACATGAAGAGAGAATGACCAAGGTCAAATTGTGGTGTCAGTGTGCATTGTGCTGTGCAGGCCATTATGCCTTCCTCAAGGCCATCACCATTAAGTACAATGTGATTGGCAGAACAGTGTTACATACAAACTAATTGATTGTTAGGTGATGAGGTTGGTGGCCAACAGTCAGTCTGGTCAGACATTCAGAATGCATTCCCAACCTTAGGTCAGTCTCTCCCTCCCCTTTGTTGTCTGAGGAATGTAACTTAACCTCTGACCTTTTTAAAGTTCCTGAGTTAACTCTTTCAGCACTGAAGTGATGAAATGCTTTGTATATTTTTATGCTGTGCCTGAAAGAAGTGGATAGTTATGAAGGTGTGTACCAGTCATCTAAAGATGTGAATGGAATAAGGAATCAAGAAAGTCCTACATTTGATTTATTCCTATGTTCCTACAGGGAACAATTTTCCTATTGATATGAATTAGACACTAGTAACTAGAGGATTTCCATGGGCAGAGATGGGTTGGCTTTCATAAGTACAGTGAATTCAGAAAGGAAGGACATGGTGTACTTGTTTACATGATGGAGGGCAGGATAGGGAGGAAAAGTAGGGGGCATGGTCAGAAAAACCTTGATTCAGAAGTTGCAGTTTCCTTTAGTTCTTTGTTCCCAGTCCTTTAAGACACAGGTCTTCGAACACTGTAATTTTATTTCCACAACAATTGTAACATTGTTTCCTTTGATACCACAGCCTTGAGCAAAAGAAGCTTTGATTCTCCAATTAGGAAGCACCTGTTGTTGGATATAGAAAACAGACTGGCCCTGAAGCTAGGGGTTGATCATGGGTTCTGGGACTGACCTTGAATCCTAAAGCTGTGATCTCAGCAGTTTTGGTTGAAGCCTGGTTTTAGCAAGTTCGGCTCTCATGCTGGATGAATACTGCAGGATGTTTAAATTCCACAGAGCATGAAATATACACAGGCAATGCTGAGAGTTCATGAAGCAATTAAAGGCACTGCTCTAGGGCAAGAACTCAGACAAAGCATCCAACTCAATTAGATGACAAGTTAAAAGTGCTTGAACCTGTAGCTGGGCTATTTTCCAAGACCTAACTCCAATGAAAGAGGGGTTAAGGCATAGCAATCTTTTAAGGTTATCCAGACAGGAAGACTGTAGTCCCATGAGCTCTTTAGTGAGGGAGTTTTTGGATTTCTGCATGTTGAAGTTAATACCACCTACTTCTTTCTTCCTTTTGCTGTTACTGTTACTTTTCAATCTGGAAAGAAAAAGAGGACCGCTGTTTTTTTTTTTTTTTTAATTTTATTTTCTAAGTTTTTTTTTATATACATTCAAAATCATTTCCCCTTTCCCGTTTCCTCCCTCCCCAAAAGTCCCATAAGCCCTCTTCCCGCCCCCCTTCCCCATTCACCCCCCTCTCGCTTCTCTGTCCTGGCTTTCCCCTACATCCAGTCTTTCCAGGACTAGGGGTCTCTCCTTCCTTCTTCTTAGAAATCTATTGATATGCGTATTGTGTCTAGGGTATTCCGAGATTCTGGGTTAATACGCCCTTATCAGTGACTGCATACCATGTGTTCTTTTGTGATTGGGTTACCTCATGAAGGATGATATTTTCAAGTTCTGACCATTTGCCTAGGAATTTCGTGAATTCATTGTTTTTAATTGCAGAGTAGTATTCCACTGTGTAAATATACCACATCTTCTGAATCCATTCTTCCGTTGAGGGACATCTGGGTTCTTTCCAGCTTCTGGCTATTATAAATAAGGCTGCTATGAACATAGTGGAGCATGTGTCCTTATTGCATGCAGGTAAAGCCTCTGGATATATACCCAGGAGTGGTATAGCCAGATCCTCCGGGAATGTCACGTCCAGATTTCTGAGGAACCCCCAGAATGCTTTCCAGAGTGGTTTTACCAGCTTGCAATCCCACCAGCACTGGAGGAGTGTTCCTCATTCTCCACATGCTCGCCAACAACTGCTATCTCCTGTGTTTTTGATCTTAGCCATTCTGACTGGTATGAGATGGAATCTCAGGGTTGTTTTGATTTGCATTTCCCTAATGACTAAGGATGATGAACATCTCTTTAGGTGCTTCTCAGCCATTAGATATTCTTCAGGTGAGAACTCTTTGTTTAGCTCTGTACCCCATTTTTTAATAGGGATACTTGCTTCTCTGGAGTTTACCTTCTTGAGTTCTTTGTATATATTGGATATTAGCCCTCTGTCGGATGTAGGGTTGGTAAAGATCATTTCCCAGTTAGTTGGTTGTCGCTTTGTCTTTTTGACAGTGTCTTTTGCCTTGCAAAAACTTTGTAATTTAATGAGGTCCCATTTGTCTATTCTTGATCTTAGAGCATAAGCTATTGGAGTTCTGTTCAGGAAATTCTCCCCTGTGCCCATATGTTCAAGGTTCCTCCCTAGATTCCTTTCTATTAGTTTCAGTGTGTCTGGTTTTATGTGGAGGTCTTTGATCCACTTGGAATTGAGCTTAGTGCAAGGAGATAAGAATGGGTCAATTTGCATTTTTCTGTATGTTGACCTCCAGTTGAGCCAGCACCATTTGTTGAAAAGGCTATCTTTTTTCCACTGTATGGTATTAGCTCCTTTGTCAAAGATCAAGTGACCATAGGAGTGTGGATTCATTTCTGGGTCTTCAATTCTGTTCCATTGATCTACATGCCTGTCACTGTACCAATACCATGCGGTTTTTAACAATATTGCTCTGTAGTACAGCTTGAGGTCCGGGATACTGATTCCCCCAGATGTTCTTTTACTCTTGAGAATAGTTTTAGCTATCCTGGGTTTTCTGTTATTCCAGATGAATTTTTGAATTGCTCTTTCTAACTCTATGAAGTATTGAGTTGGGATTTTGATGGGGATTGCATTGAATCTGTATATTGCTTTTGGCAAGATGGTCATTTTTACTATATTAATTCTGCCAATCCATGAGCATTGCAGACTTTTCCATCTTCTGAAGTCTTCTTCAATTTCTTTCTTCAGAGACTAGAAGTTCTTGTCATACAGATCTTTACTTGTTTGGTTAGAGTCACACCAAGATACTTTATACGGTTTGTGGCTATCGTGAAGGGTATCATTTCTCTTACTTCTTTCTCAGCCTGCTTATCCTTTGAGTATAGGAAGGCTACTGACTTGCTTGAGTTGATTTTATATCCGGCCACTTTGCTGAAGTCGTTTATCAGCTGTAGGAGTTCTCTGGTGGAGTTCTTTGGGTCGCTTAAGTATACTATCATATCGTCTGCGAATAGTGATAGTTTGACTTCTTCCTTTCCAACTTGTATCCCTTTGACCTCTTTTTGTTGTCTAATTGCACTAGCTAGAACTTCAAGTACTATATTGAAAAGATATGGAGAGAGAGGGCAGCCTTGTCTAGTCCCTGATTTTAGTGGGATTGCTTCAAGTTTCTCTCCATTTAGATTGATGCTGGCTACTGGTTTGCTGTAAGTTGCTTTTACTATGTTTAGATATGGGCCTCGAATTCCTGATCTTTCCAAGACCTTTAGCATGAAAGGATGCTGAATTTTGTCAAATGCTTTCTCAGCATCTAATGAGATGACCATGTGGTTTTTTTCTTTGAGATTGTTTATATAGTGGATTACATTGATGGATTTCCTTATATTGAACCATCCCTGCATCCCTGGGATGAAGCCTACTTGATCATAGTGAATGATCGTTTTGATGTGTTCTTGGATTCGGTTGGCAAGAATTTTATTGAGTATATTTGCATCGATATTCATAAGAGAGATTGGCCTGAAATTCTCTTTCTTTGTCGGATCTTTGTGTGCTTTTGGTATTAGTGTTATTGTGGCTTCATAGAACGAGTTGTGTAGTGTTCCTTCTGTTTCTGTTTTGTGGAACAGTTTGAAGAGTATTGGTGTTAGGTCTTCTTTGAAGGTCTGATAGAATTCTGCACTGAAACCATCTGGACCTGTGCATTTTTTGGTTGGAAGACTTCCAATGACAACTTCTATTTCTTCAGGGCTTATAGGGCAGTTTAGATGGTCTATTTGATCCTGATTTAATTTTGGTATTTGATATCTGTCAAGAAATTGTCCATTTCCTCGAGATTTTCTAGTTGTGTTGAATACAGGTTTTTGTAGTAGGATCTGATGATTTTTTGAATTTCCTCGGTTTCTGTTGTTATCTCTCCCTTTTCGTTTCTGATTTTATTAATTTGGATACTGTCTCTGTGCCCTCTGGTTAGTCTGGCTAAGGGCTTATCTATCTTGTTGATTTTCTCAAAGAACCAACTCCTAGTTTTGTTGATTCTTTGTATGGTTTTATTTGTTTCTACCTGATTGATTTCAGCCCTGAGTTTGATGATTTCCTGCCTTCTACTCTTCTTTGGTGTAATTGCTTCTTTTTGTTCCAGGGCTTTCAGGTGTGCCATTAAGCTGTTAGTGTATGCTGTCTCCCGTTTCTTTTTGGAGGCACTCAGGGCTATGAATTTTCCTCTTAGCACTGCTTTCATTGTGTCCCATAAATTAGGGTATGTTGTGCCTTCATTTTCATTAAATTTCAAAAAGTCTTTGATTTCTTTCTTTATTTCCACCTTGACCAAGTTATCATTGAGTAGAGCATTATTCAGCCTCCATGTGTATGTCGGTTTTCTTTTGTTTTTGTTGCCATTGAAGACCACCCTTATTCCATAGTGATCTGATAGTAGGCATGGGATTAGTTCTATCTTCTTATATCTGTTGAGGTCTGATTTGTGACCAATTATATGGTCGATTTTGGAGAAGGTACCATGAGGTGCTGAGAAGAAGGTGTATTCTTTAGCTCTAGGATGAAATGTTCTAAATATATCTGTTAGTTCCATTTGGTCCAAGGCTTCAATTAGATTCACTGTGTCCCTGTTTAGTTTCTGCTTTCCTGAACGATCCATTTCAGAGAGCGGGGTGTTGAAGTCACCCACTATTATTGTGTGAGGTTCGATGTGTGATTTGAGCTTTAGTAAAGTTTCTTTTACAAATGAGGGTGCCCTTGCATTTGGAGCATAGATATTCAGAATTGAGAGTTCTTCTTGGTGGATTTTTCCTTTAATCAGTATGTAGTGTCCTTCTGTGTCTTTTTTGATGACTTTAGGTTGAAAATTAATTTTATCTGATATGAGGATGGCAACTCCGGCTCGTTTCTTGGGGCCATTTGCTTGTAAAATTGTTTTCCAGCCTTTTACTCTGAGGTAGTGTTAGTCTTTGACACTGAGGTGCGTTTCCTGCATGCAGCAAAATGCAGGGTTCTGTTTACGTATCCAGTCTGATAGTCTATGTCTTCTTATTGGGGAATTGAGACCATTGATATTAAGAGAGATTAAGGCATAGTGATTATTGCCACCTGCCATTCTTGATGCTATCTTTATGTTTGAGTGGTTATCTACTTTTGGGTTTGAAGCAAGAAGGTTACTATCTCATTTTTTCCAGGGTGTTTTTTCTCTCCCTGTATTGGCGATTTCCGCCTATTATCCTTTGCAGGGCTGGATTTGTGGAAAGATATTGTGAAAATTTGGTTTTATCATGGAATATCTTGGTCTCTCCATCTATGGTGATGGAGAGTTTTGCTGGGTATAGTAGTCTAGGCTGGCATTTGTGCTCTCTTAGTGTCTGCATGAGATCTGCCCAGGATCTTCTGGCTTTCATAGTCTCTGGTGAGAAGTCTGAAGTGATTCGGATAGGTCTTTCTTTGTATGTTACTTGGCCCTTTTCTCTTACTGCTTTTAATATTCTCTCTTTGTTTAGTACATTTGGTGTTTTGATTATTATGTGACTGGAGGTATTTCTGTTCTGGTCCAGTCTCTTTGGAGTTCTGTAGGCTTCTTGTATGTTCATCGGCATCTCTCTCTTTAGGTTAGGGAAGTTTTCCTCCATAATTTTGTTGAAGATGTTTACTGGCCCTTTAAGTTGCAAGTCTTCACTCTCATCTATACCTATAATCCTTAGGTTTGGTCTTCTCATTGTGTCCTGGATTTCCTGGATGTTTTAGGTTACACGTTTTTTGCATTTTGCATTTTCTTTGACTGTTGAGTCGATGCTTTCTATGGTATCTTCAGCACCTGAGATTCTTTCTTCCATCTCTTGTATTCTATTGTTGATGTTTGCATCTATGACTCCTGATTTCTTCCCAAGGTTTTCTATCTCCAAAGTTGTCTCCCTTTGTGATTTCTTAGTTGTTTCTACTTCCTTTTTTAGATCTTGGATGGATTTGCTGAGATCCTTCACTTGTTTGTTTGTATTTTCCTGTATTTCTTTAAGGTATTTTTGTGTTACCTCTTTCAGGATTTCTGCCTGTTGACCCAAGTTCTCCTGTATTTCTCTGAGCGATTTTTGTGTTTCCTCCTCATGGGCTTCCATCTGTTGATCCATCGCCTCCTGCATTTCTTTAAGCAGACCTCGTGTTTCCTTTGTAAGGGCATCTATCCATTGATTCATTTCTTTAAGCACTTTTTGTGTTGCCTCCCTATGGGCATCCGTCTGTTGACCCATATTCTTCTGCATTTCTTTATGCAGTTTTTTTGATTCCTTTGAAAGTGCATCTACCCGTTGATTCATTTCTTTAAGAGATTTTTGTGTTGTCTCCTTGTGGGCCTCCATCTTTTGAACCATGTTCTCCTGCCTTTCTCTAAGAGATTTTTGTGTTTCCTTTGTAAGAGCTTCTAACCGTTGATTCATGGTCTCCTGTAATTCTTTATTTGATTTATTTGTGTCCTTCTTTTGATCCTCTAATAGCATCATGAGAAGTGATTTTAAATCCAGATCTTGTCTTTCGCGTGTGGTGGGGTATCCAGGACTTGCTGCTGTTGGAGAGTTGGGTTCGGATGGTGCCATATTACTTTGATTTCTGTTAGTAACGTTCCTACGTTTGCCTTTTGCCATCTGGTTACCTCTGATGTTAGTTGGTCCTGCTGTCACTGGCTGTTGGTTGGACCTCCTGTGAGCCTGCAAAGCTACTTCTGGCCAACCTGGCTTACCAGGACTCCCCTGGCACCGATTTCTGGGGCCTGCCCTGCTCCTGAGTGACTTTGGAGCCCTGATGTGCCTTGCCCCAAGTGATGTTATAATGGGGAGATCCTGCACATCCAAAAACTCAGCTTAATGGATTCCCGGAGCAGAGGTCGCCAAAGGGAGGCTGGTAGGCTCCTTCCCTGTGCAGGGGTATGTGATCTCTCCCAGAGTTGGGGGAAGGGGGCGTCCCTCTGCAAGGCAGAAGTCCCACAGCAGAGCTGGTGCGCAGGTTACTGCAGCCCTGCCCAGCTCCTGCGAGCAGTGTACACACAAGCTGCCGGAGACTCAAGTGATATTATGCCTGTCTGTCTTCGAGCCTGGCAGTCCCTACCACCCGGACACTGAAGCAAAGATGGCGGAGTCCACCCTGCACACTCTGGGTGGCGCTGGCCACCCTGCAGAGGAGATGGCTTACAGCAAATCTGGTGCCCAGACGACCACAGAGCTATCCTGTTCTTGGGACCAGATGGAAGCCCCAACAGGTCGTGTCCTGAGTGATGTTATATTGGGGGAACCTGGGTACCTGTCTCTTCAGTGCAGACGGGAACAGAAGTCGCAGAAGGGAAGCTGGTAGGCTCCCGCCCAGTGCGGGAGTCCCTCTGCCAGGCAGAAGTCTCACAGCAGAGCTGGCTCGCTGGTCACTGTAGCTGCTGGGAGCAGCGTACACACAAGCCGTCGGAGACCCAAGCGATATTATGCCCGTCTGTCTCCGAGCCTGGCAGTCCTGACCACCTGGACACTGGAGCAAAGATGGCGGAGTGCACCCTGCACACTTTGGGTGGCGCTGGCCACCCTGCAGAGAAGATGGCTTACAGCGAATCTGGCGCCCAGACGACCACAGAGCTTTCCTGTTCTTGGGACCAGATGGAAGCCCCAACAGGTCGTGTCCCGAGCGATGTTATATTGGGGGGAACCTGGGTACCTGTCTCTTCAGTGCAGACGGGAACAGAAGTGGACCACTGTTTATAAGGAAAGACACAGGAGTACTGGGATCACATCATTCCCCATAACATCTCCAATCATGCTATCGGAAAATAACAATCTGAGATTTATGGGAAATTATGCTAAGAAAGAAACTTTGGGGTTTACCTTGCCTAGTGAATTTATGTATGTATTTATTATTGTTTGGGAGAAAGCATAAGGGTGTTGTACCAGAAACTGTTATCAATTTGCCATTTATATAAAATCTTTCCAATCCTGCACAGAAACTCATGGCTGCTTAGGCTGTGTAGTGCCACCTGCTTTAGCAGTCAGTTGTTGCATTCTGTTCCTGAAAAAATAATTCTCTTCATTAACCAAGTCTTCAACTTTGGGACTAGAGGTACAGCCACATGTCCCAGCAGTTGTGTAGCCTGTAGTAAGGCCTGGGTTCAAATACCAACGCTACTCAAAACAAGGCAAGAACAGGAATGCTGATTGCAAGGGACTTTGGAAGGCCTCAGAAAAAATGTTCTTGCCGTACAAGCCCAAAGACCTAAATACTTTTTCTAGAAATCATATAAAGGTTTAATGATAGTGTTAGCTACATAACAGAGTCTTCTGACTTGCAAATGGATGCTTTGGCACACACACACACACACACACACACACACACACACAAAACTATGCATGTACAAAATAAGGATGATTGTGATAAATAAAAATATGTATGTAATTGAGTTGAATTAAATTCTAGGTTTTCTGAACAGTATGTATGGACATGCATATGGTATTCTTGTGTGTGTGTGTGTATGTGCATGTTCAAGTGTGTGTTTGTGTGTGTGTGTATGTGTGTGTATGTACATGTTATATGTGAGCTCATGTGCTCATGTGTGAGCATGTGGAGGTCAAAGTTAACTTACTCTATGTAATTTAACCTATTAATTGACACTGAACCTGAACCTTTAGGCAGATAGGCTGTCTAGAAAGTTGCAAAAAACCTCTGGTTTCCAACCTGCTAGGATTGGGAATACAGACTCCAACTTCCACACTTGCCTTTTACATGGTCACTAGGTCTTCATGCTAGTACAGTGAGCAGAAATCACTTTCTGAACTATTTCCCACTCTCATCTTACATTTTCAGGTCACATTAGTATCTCACAGTTACAATTTTATTAGGAAATTGACATAGAAAATTTATTTAATTGGCATAAATACTGGCACCTATTTTAAAAATTAAAACATTTGGTAAGCCTCATAGGGAAATGAACACATCTCAGAAAAACACAGATCCCTCCATGAGTTTAATTGCCTAAAGAACAATTGTTAATTTATTCTAATAGTTTCTTTTCATGCTTCCTCTAGTTTTTTTTAATAATAGTGCATTTGGGCTGCTGACTTTGATTATTAATTTTAGTTAGCTATAGGAAAACAATAATATGGCTTTTGTATCTTACAATGCCATCCAGCAGAATGAATTTGTGGGTCCTTTAAATACCACTAGCTAGTGTTTATGTCATTGTAAATACAAAATTATCAACCAACCCAGCCAAATATTATGGCAGGATTGAATGTATTCTGCAGTGAATATCTGTTTGATAGTTACAAGTGTTTGATGGTCTCTCTGTCTGCTGCAAATTATCAATGAAACTGCCTGGGGTGTGATCCTTCCCTTGGAAGTTGACACGCATCAACTATGCTGTTTCATTTCACACTTGCCTCTGGAAGATTTTAAAATCTTTCTACAGCAGTCAAGGATGATGGCTGAGAGACTCTCCGGGTGCTTCCCTGAGTCTGTCAGGTATGCACTGTGCTTTCCTCTGCACTCTCTCACCTTTATCTGGAGTGAATACTCCCTAGTTGCTGCTGCTTCCTGATGTCATTTTGAGAGACAGTGCCACTGAATAATAAGGAGAGAGAGAGAGAGAGAGAGAGAGAGAGAGAGAGAGAGAGAGAGAGAGAGAGAGAGAGAGAGAGAGAGAGAGATCCACACAACACACAGAGAAAGAGACTTTTAATTAATATTTTTATTTAGCAATTTCATATTTTGATATAATGTATTCCTTTTGTTCTTCATTCTTGACCTCCTTTATCTCCCTCCTACCACTCTCAGCTTCCCTTCCTTCTTACATATCCTCCAGAACCCACGCCTTTTTGCTTCACTTTGTGGTCCAGAGTTTATCTAGAGCCTCTGGCAGATGCAATGGCCATGGATGTGGAACCTGGTGGATTGATGCACAACGGAAAACAAGTGCTTCACTTTCCTAGGAACTGAATTACCAAAATTTCTGCAAACATTCCTTCAAAAATGTATTGTATTTATAGATTCATGTTTAACAGGGTCTTAGTATGTAACTCCAGCTATTTTAGAACTCATCATATAGACAAGTCTTGCCTTAAACTCAGAGAGATACACCTGCTTCTGCTTCCCAAGTACTGGAATTAAAGGTATGTGATGCCATACTCATTCCAAATAATTAGACCTTCATGCACAGATAAGCAAATCACAGTAAAAGTTTCGCAGATGTGTGTGTGTGTGTGTGTGTGTGTGTGTGTGTGTGTGCACGCGCGCATGCGCGCGCTCTTCATTGGACATGTGTTTGAACGATTGAGTATGTGACGGCCAGAAGATGTCAGGAATCATCAATCTAACATCTCATTTTTGAGGCAGGGTCTCAGTCAAAGCCAAAGCTCTCTGTCATGGCTTGTGTAACAAGCTGGCTTGTTCTGGAGATTCCCTTCTTCAGTCTCCTTGGGATGGAATAAAAAGTGGGCTCAAAATTCTGAGTCATATCCACTTTCTCCAGCTCTATTATTTATGCTTTGGTATTCAACTTAAATGAAGGAAACAACTGAGGATATTTCAGAGACATATTTTTATTATATTTTTCATTAGATTTTGAAAGCATTCCTATACTACAAATATAGCTACTAAGAGAAAATTGAAGTTTTCTTTCATCTCATCACAAGCTTCAGAAGGACTCCCCATTCCTCTCTTTTCCTCCCTTCAAGGTCCCCTTTTAACTGCTTCTTTGGAATTCCATGAAGAAATCATATGCCTTTCCCTTCTCTCTTTTCTGGGAACATCTGCCTTCCTTAGGGTTTCTGCATACACAAATGCCAAAATTCCTTTCATCAAATCTTTCTTTTAGATTTTTCTGTCTGTTTCTGAAGACACCTTAGTTTATCTGTCTGTTTCTCTACTATCACTTCATTCTTCCTTCTCTGTATACTCCCTAATGTTATACATCTGCCTTTGAGATTTGAGTTGATGCTTCCTTAGCTTAATGGTTTCTTAAAACATTTCCTTCCTTCTTCATCACATCTGTCTTCATTTTTCTAACAAAATGAATTACATGAAAATATAATTGAATCCACATTAAGCTCCAGTAAATCTAACAGTGTTCCTCAGTCATTTTAATAAACATTTCAGAAAAAGACTACAGTTGTTCAAACAAACATGTGTGAGGCCAATGCTGATAAAGTTTCTCATGAGTAGAACTGAGACACGGGTCTGACAGCATGGAAGGTAATTCAAACTCTCCTCTCCTTTTCCAAAACTTTCCAATGCCTTGTCCCACACCATAAGAGCTCCAGGCATGCTTCCTCT
Source organism: Tokudaia muenninki (assembly GCA_036184385.1). Taxonomy (NCBI): domain Eukaryota; kingdom Metazoa; phylum Chordata; class Mammalia; order Rodentia; family Muridae; genus Tokudaia; species Tokudaia muenninki. Next base: position 87,668,463 of record BTHS01000003.1, read on the forward strand.
TGGACTGCCCCTAATTATCATACAGTCAAAATAAATGCATCATTTGAGAGGTAGTGGTCTCTCCACCATAGTTATTTTGTTAAACATATTGTGTTTCTTATCCCAAATTCATACACTGAACAGATATCTCTCAATATGGTTTGGTGTAGAGACAAGATCATGGTGAAGTGAGGTTGTAGGGTGACCCACTAACCTGAGGGGATGAGGATCCCTATGGGAAGATGATTGACACCTATACTACTCAATAATTGGGACAAACAGAAAAGAGGTCATAGAAGGACCCAGTAGAAAGTACAAGTTTCAAGACTAGAGAAAGGTCCCTGTAAAATAACCACTTTCAGCACCTTGTTCCAACTTTGTATTGCTAGCATCTATAACTGTAAAGTAAATTAAGCTAAGATCTGTGTTTGTTGTCCTGGTAGAATAAATCAATCTCAAATAATCAAATCAAACATTAGGAACTGATTTATGAATATTCAAGGCTCATTCTTATGGATTCTAATCAGTAATATATAGGAATATTAATTCAGAAGAAGAGGAAGGACTATCCCTGTTCTGGTGTGAAGGTTTATTCCTAGATGTCAGACATCTAAGACATTTACAGTAGCTCCAGACCAAAGTAGGGACTTCACTTCAGAAATTAAATTAGTTGCAAAGAGAAGGAATGTCACTAAATAATTGCATTTTAAAAATTTTATTTGATATTTTTTTACAGTCCACATTTTATCCCCTCCTGTTCCACCTTCTGACTGTTACACATCCCATACCTCTTCCCCCTACCTCCAGAAGTATGTTGCCACCCTGAACTCTCACCAAACCAGAACTCTCCACTCCCTGGGGCCTCTAGTCTCTTGAAGTTTATGTGCATCTTCTCTGACTGTGTCTAGACCTACCTGTCCTTTGCTGTATAGGGTGTTGGGGGCCTGATATCAGTTGGTGTATACTGCCTTATTGCTATCCAGTGTCTGAGATATTTTGGGGTCCAGGTTAGTTGAGACTGATGGTCTTCCTACATGGTCACACTCCTACTAAGCTTCTTCCAGCTTTTTCCTAGTTCATCCAGAAGGATCAGCAGCTCCTGTCCATTGTTTGGGTGTAAATATCTGAAACTTTCAGCTGCTTGTTGTGTCTTTTAGAGGGCAGTCAAGATAGGCCCCTTTCTGTGAGCACACCATAGCCTCAGTAACATTGCTGGCTTTGGGACCTCCTCTTGAGCTGGCGGTTCTTCTCTATTTTTGACTCTGCTGTTCTTTCAGACAAGAACAATTATGGGTCAGAGTTTTTGACTGTGGGATGGCAACTCCATCCCTCCACTTGATGCTCTGCCTTTCTACTGGAGGTAGGCTCTACAAGTTCCCTCTCCCCAATGCAGGGCATTTCATCTAAGGTCCCTCCCTCCCTTTGAGTCCTGAGAGTCTCTCCCCTCCCTGGTCTCACCCCACCTTTGACCTCCCAAGGTTGCTTGTTTCCATTATTTCTGCTGGCCCTCAAGGCTTCAATCCTCTTCCCTACCCAATACCAGATCAGTTTCCCCTATTCTCCTCCCTGGCCACTTTCTCACTCAGGTCCCTCCCACCTTCCACCATCCTATCATTGCTTTCTTTTTCATCTCAAGTGGGATTAAGGCATCCTTACTTGGACCCTTCAGCTTGTTAAAATTTTGAATTCGGTGGATTGTATCCTGGGTATTTTGTACCCTTTTTTTTTGGTTAATATCCACTTATTAATGAGTACATAACATGCATGTCCTTATGGGTCTGATTTGCCTCACTCAGGATATTTTCTAGTTCAGTCCATTTTCCTGCAAAACTCAGAATGTCCTCATTCTTAATAGCTGAGTAGTATTCCATTGTGTAAATGTACCACATTTTCTGTATCCATTCTTCTGTAGTGGGACATCTGGGTTGTTTCCAGTTACAGGCTATCACAAATGAGAACCCTATGAACATAGTGGAACATGTGCCCCTGTGGCATGGTTGGGCATCATTTGGGTATATTCTCAAAGGTGGTATTGCTGTGTATTCAAGTAGATCTACTTCCAATTTTCTGAGAAACCTTCAGATTGATTTCCAGAGTGCTTTTACCAGCTTGTAATTACACCAGCAAGGGAGGAGTTTCCTCTTTCTCCACATCCTATCCAACATGTATTGTCACCTGAGGTTTTGATCTTAACTATTCTGATTGGTGTTAACGTGAAATCTAAGTGTTGTTTTTATTTGCATTTCTCTGATCAATAAGGACTTGAACATTTCTTTAGGTGTTTCTCAGCCATTCGAGATTCCTCTGTTGCAAATTCTTGGTGTAGCTCTATACCCCATTTTTTTGATTGGGTTGTTTGGTTTTTTATTTTTTTATTTTTTTTTTGGTGGTTAGCTTCTTGCATTCTTTATATATTTTGGATATTAGTCTGCTATCAAATGTGGGTTAGTGAAGATATTTTCCCAATCTGTAGGGTGTCGATGTGTCTTATTGGCTATGTCTTTTACCTTACAGAAGCTTTCCATTTCCATGAGGTCACAAAGAAAGGAAACTGGGAAGAACCTTGAACATATGGGCAGAGGGGAGAATTTCCTGAACAGAACTCCAATAGCTTATGCTCTAAGATCAAGAATTGACAAATGGGACCTCATAAAATTACATAGTTTCTGTAAGAAAAAAGACACTGTCAAAAGGACAAAGCGGCAACCAACTAACTGGGAAATGATCTTTAATAACCCTACATCCGACAGAGGGCTAATATCCAATATATACAAAGAACTCAAGAAGTTAGACCTCAGAGAGCCAAATAACCCTATTAAAAAATGGGGTACAGGGTTAAACAAAGAGTTCTCACCTGAAGAATATCTAATGGCTGAGAAGCACCTAAAGAGATGTTCATCATCCTTAGTCATTAGGGAAATGCAAATCAAAACAACCCTGAGATTCCATCTCACACCAGTCAGAATGGCTAAGATCAAAAACACAGGAGACAGCAGTTGTTGGCGAGGATGTGGAGAAAGAGGAACACTCCTTCACTGCTGGTGGGATTGCAAGCTGGTACAACCACTCTGGAAAGCTGTCTGGAGGTTCCTCAGAAAACTGAGCATGACACTCCCGGAGGATCCGGCTATACCACTCCTGGGCATATACCCAGAGGCTTTACCTGCATGCAATAAGGTCACATGCTCCACTATGTTCATAGCAGCCTTATTTATAATAGCCAGAACCTGGAAAGAATCCAGATATCCCCCAACAGAGGAATGGATTCAGAAGATGTGGTATATTTACACAATGGAATACTACTCTGCAATTAAAAACAATGATTTTATGAAATTTCTAGACAAATGGTCAAAACTTGAAAATATCATCCTTAGTGAGGTAACCCAATCACAAAAGAACACACATAGTATGCAAGCACTGATAAGGGGATATTAATCCAGAATCTCAGAATACCCTAGACACAATTCGCGTATCAATAGATTTCCAAGGAGATGGAAGGAGAGAAGCCTGGTCCTGGAAAGACTGGATGTAGGGAAATGCCAGGACAGAGAAGCGAGAGGTGGTTGAATGGGGAAAAGAGGGAGGGAAGGAGGCTTATGGGACTTTCGGGGAGGGAAGAAACGGGAAAGGGGAAAGGATTTGGAATGTAGATAAAAAGACTTAGAAAATAAAAAAAAATAAAATAAAAATAAAAATAAAATTTCAAAAAAGCCTGAGCCATTGGAGTTCTGTTTAGGAAATTTCTCTCTGTGCCAACGAGTTCAAGGCTCTTTCCCACTTTCTCTTCCAATAGATTTGGTGTATTAGGTTTTATGTTGAGGTCCTTGATCCTCTTGGACTTGAGCTTTGTGCAAGGAAACAAACATGGGTTTATTTTCATTTTTCTACATATCGACAGCCAGTTAGACCAGCACGATTTGTTGAAGATGCTTTCATTTTTCCATTGAATATGTTTGGCTTCTTCACCAAAGATCAAGTGCCCATAAGCATGTGTTTTTTTTTCTGGATATTCAATTCTATTCCAAGGATAAATATGTTTGTCTTTGTACTAATACCATGAAGCTTTTATGACTATTGCTCTGGAGTAAATCTTGAGGTCAGGATGGTGATTCCCCAAGCCATTCTTTTATCATTAAGTATTGGTTTTGCTCTTCTGGATTTCTTGCCTTTCCAGATGAATTTGAGAATTGTTCTTTCAATGTTTTTGAAGAATTGTGTTGAGATTTTGATGGGATTTGCACTGAATTTGTAGATTGCCTTTGATAGGATAAACATTTTTACTATGTTAATTCTGCCAATCCATGAGTATGAAAGATCTCTCCATTTCCTGATATCTTCTTCAATTTCTTTCTTGAGAGACTTGAAGTTTTTGTCATACAGATCTTTCACTTCTTTTGTTAGAGTTACCCCAAGATACTTCATATTATTTGTGGTTATTGTGAAGGGTGTTGTTTCCCGAATTTCCTCCTCAGCCTGTTTGTCATTTGTATGAAGTAAGGCTACTGATTCATTTGAGTTAATATTTTTATCCAGCCACTTGGCTGAAGTTGTTTATCAGCTGTAGATGTTTTCTGGTAGAATTTTTGGGGTCACTTATGTGTACTATCATGTCATCTGCAAATAGTGATACCTTTACTTCCTCTTTGCCAATTTGTATACTATTGATTTCTTTTTGTTGTTTTATTGCTCTAGCTAAAAGTTGGAGTATATATTGAATAGATATGGGGAAAGTAGTCTTCATTGTCTTGTCCCTGATTTTAGTGGAATTGCTTCAAGTATCTCCCCATTTAATTTGATATGGGCTTTTGGTTTGCCGTAAATTGCTTTAATTATGTTAAAATATTCACCTTGAATTCTTGAACTCTCCAATACTTTTAACATGAAAGGGTGTTGGATTTTGTCAAATGTTTTTTCAGCATCTGAGAAGATGATCATGTGATGTTTTTCTTTGAGTTTCTTTATATAGTGAATAATGTTATTGTATTTTTGTATATTGAACCAATCTTTCATCCCTGGGATGAAGCCTACTTGATCGTGATGAATGATGGTTGGTGAATTTGGTTTGCAAGAATTTTATTGAGCATTTTTACATCAATATTCACAAGCAAAATGGGTCTGAAGTTCTCTTTTTTGTTGGGTCCAGGTGTGGTTCAAGTTTCAGACTACTTGTGGCTTCATGGAATGAATTAGATAGTACTGCTTCTGTTCCTGTGTTACAGAATAGTTTGAGGAATATTGGTATTAGGTCTTCTTTGAAGGTCTGGTAGAATGATTCACTAAAGCTCTCTGTCCCTGGGCTTTTCTTGGTTGGGAAGTTTTATATGACTTCTATTGCCTTAGGGGATATGGGCTTGTTTAGATAATTTACCTGCTCTTGATTTAACTTTGGTACATGGTATCTGTCTAGAATATCAATCATTTTCATCTAGATTTTCCAGTTTTTTTGAGTCTAGGCTTTTGTAGTAGGATCTGATAATTTTTTGAATTCACTCAGTTTCTATTATATGTCCCTTTTCATTTCTAATTTTGTTAATTTGATAATGTCTCTGTGCCCTTTAGTTAGTTTGGATAAGGTTTTATCTATCCTGTTAATTTTCTCAAAGAACCAGCTTTTGGTTTTGTTGATTCTTTTTATCATTCTGTTCATTTATCTTTGGTTGATTTTGGCCCAAATTTGACTATTTTCTGGCATCTACTCCTCTTAGGTGTGTTTGCTTTTTTTTTTTTTCCTTGGACTTTCAGGTATATTCCTAGTATGGGAGCTCACCAAATTCTTTATGAGGACACTTAGTGCTATGAATTTTTCTCTTAGCACTGTTTTCATTGTCTCATAAGTTTGGCTATGCTGTGCCATCATTTAAAGCAGTCTTTAATTAATTTCATCATTTCTTTCATGACCAAGTTATCATTGAGTAGAGAGTTGTTCAGTTTCCACATATATATGAGTTGTCTGTTGTTTTTGTTGTCTTTGAAATCTAGTCTTAACCTGTGGTGATCTGATAGGATGCATGGAATTATTTCAGTCTTCTTGTATCTGTCATGGTTGATTTCATGGTCAGTTTTGGATAAGGTACCATGAGTAGCTGAGAAGAAGTTTTATTCTCTTCTTAAGGTAAAATATTCTGTATAGTTGTGTTTGTCTTTGTTATTAAGGTGTGTTTCTTGTATGCAGCAAAATGCTGGATCTTGCTTGTGTATCTAGTCTGTTAGCTTATATCTTCTTATAGGGGAATTGAGTCTGTTGATATTCAGAGATACTAAAGACAGATGAGTGTTAGTTCATCTTATATTTGTTGTTGTAGGTGTCATTATGTGCATGTGATCCTCTCCTTTTGGTTTTGTGGTGAGGTGGTTATCATTTTTGTTTTTTTCTTTGGTGTAGGTACCCTCCCTGCATTGGTATTTTCATTCTAAAATCCAAGAATCTCTCAGAAACAGGAGTTTATCTGCTGCATCATAGTCACAACTTGGCCTTCCTTGCAGTTTAATGCTACAGTGTTAAAATGGCGGTACATTGGAGATCTCTACACAGATGATACAAGTGTTTTTGAACAAAAATATTCCAAAATGAACCACTGACCCATTTAGTTGTGTCCTTATGATTGTTCTACTGTAGATTGTAACCTGAAGCTATCTAACTATGTTATTGGGAATTCAATCTTCAAAAACTTGTGTAAAGCAGGCTTTGAATATCTCTATTTTCTTATTTCCTTTGGGTATGTGTTTGCTTTTTGGTAAATTTGCTCAACTCTCATTATTTCAATTCAAAGCTAAGCTAAACTGGTCCCCAGCACTAACAAAGTGAAACAAAACAGCGATTCTTGCATAGCATTTTCAGTTCCTGGTTCCCTGTAGGCTGTACCACATCCCATGTCAAACCCTGACCTTGGAGGGTGATGTAGGGAGCATTATATCCTTAGAAGAAATGAATCTTGGTCCAACTTCTTGAAAATGGAAACAGAAAAATTTGTTCAAGAGAAATATCTGCTTCCCATTTATTTCCACTCTCTGTTCTTGTACTGATCTTTCTGAATGATTATCGGGTCTGAATCTCTTCCTGCTGATAGCATAACGTCTAGACTTTCCCTAGACATAAAGCAGCATGTCTAGCAAGCATTCTATACATCTTTACTCACTGGGTTTTCAGCACAGGTGTTTCTTTCTTTTGACTTGGATCTTCCCTTTGTACAGAGTTCACTTGTTTGTTTTAGATAATTCTTGTACTAATAAGGTCTAAAGATCCCGGAAGAAAGTAAACAAAATAAAATACCAGAAGACTTAACTGAAAATAATGACTGACCTCATAAAGAATGTTAATCCACTAGAAAAATCACACATGATAGGGCATTCATTGCAGCAATGGATAAATTTAGTGAATTCTATGATGATTACAGAGACTATTATAATGGCTAACATTGATTATTAACTACTCAATGGATTTATTCTTTGTAAACATCAAACTCGCTATTAAGTATCTTTTACAACAAAACATCACATACTCTCTTATAAAAGGACTTCCAGAAAAACAACACATGACACAATTGAGTTGTTAGTGAACCTGAAATTTCCACCTCAGTGTACCTGTTTGTCTGTATGTGACTGTGGCTGTGAGCACAAAAACACTGAGAAATTCTTCCTTCTAGGCTATTCTGCAGATCTGAAATAGAAGCTCTTGCAAAAGACTCAGGAACTCATGCCTGATCTTTTAAGTCTGAAATGAAATGACATATAGTTGAGAATCTAAGAGCATATTTTAAATATGGCATTCAATTTATTCAAATAATGATTAAGGTGATAGATTTAATTTGAGCTTTGAAAGAATATTTGGTAAATTTTCCTTATTCAAGATAAAGAATATCCTTATGTACTTTACTTAGAAGAGATGAGAAGCAGAGCTCAGCAGCCAGGAAGAAATAAATCAAAATGGAACACAAAGGCAAGGGGAAGTTTTGCAAATTATATTAAGTAAGCAAGACCTATCAGTGGAAATCTAAACTACATGAAGTGAAAAGACCACATACAATGTTGCCCTTTCTGCTTTTGTCACTTATACTGGGCACACCTTGACAATTGTACCACTGGTATTTAGTAAACTCAGGCATATTTGTATAATGAAATGTGGTCAAGTATGAAAACTAGTATTTTATTCAAAAGTTGGAAGGTTTTTTTAATCACCATGTAGCTTTGGTTATGGTCAACATGAATATATACTTGCTCTGTAGATACAAATATACATTCATTTTATCAATATATTAATTATACAAATAAGATTTCCATTGTGACACTTTCATATGTGTGCATAGTATGAAAGAATATTAGAAACAAACAGTGAAAGAGGGTTTCATTCTTTTGTGTGTACATATGTATTTGTTACACATATGCCTGTGGTGTTGCAGGGACATATTTGCAGACATGATTGCTATATATCTTCTTTTATTGTTCTCCATCTTACCTTTTAAGAGGTTTTCTTTCTGAACCTGGATACCACCGATTATCTAGAATAGTTGTCCAGTTGACCACATGGACCTATATGTCTCTTCCAACTGTTCATAATCCAGTGACTGCATATACCTTCATGCCAGGCTTTTTATATATGTTTTACACATCCAAATTTGAATCCTCATGCTTTCATGTTAAACACTTTATGACCCAAGCCAACTACCCAAGCACAAGTATTGGTTTTTTGAAACAATAACACAAGATTGACCACTTGTAACCAAACTAATAAAGAGAGAGAGAGAGAGAGAGAGAGAGAGAGAGAGAGAGAGAGAGAGAGAGAGAGAGAGAGGAGTAAAATAATGTGAGAATGTAGTTTGAGGAGAAAAAGAGCACAGGAAATTTAATATTGGAGCTAAGGCTTGTGCTAAAACATGTAAGGTGAAGTCTACCTCTAAATAAAATTAAAGGAGAGGTGGAGGTGCCTCATGGCAAGACTCCACCAAGATTATCCTGCAAAATATCATGCAAAAAGAAAAGTCTTAAGTCATTGTCTGTTCTTAATGACTAACACTATATCAATTCCTATGAAAATATAATTTAAGAATTGGGTCATAAGTCCTTTCAAGGCAGCAATAGATCTTGGATATATTTATCACATGAGGGTTTGTTCTTAGAGTAAAGAAGGGAACAGATTTAAAGGGGCTCTTGAATCTTCCTTCATTGTCAAGAAAATTTAACAATACCAAGCATGTGGAGGATTGTCTATGTATGAAAGCCCAGAGAACCCATTGCATGAAGTTTTGAATGTAAAAGCTAGAACTGTTTAACACCCAAGTTGATGGAGATACCAGAGCCTGGGATGGATTTCTGCCAAGTAGATCTGCATACAGTTAGTGAAAATAGCTTAAGAGAAAGAAGTGCATTTTAGTCAAAAAAGCTGGGAGAAGTAGGAAATGCTCAAAGTCATCTAAAACCCTTTATTTTAGATATGGAAGTATAGGATTTAGTGTTCACCTTGCTGTGTCTCAGTCTAGTTTTGTCCCGTATTTCCTCACTATGCCTCATTTCTTCCATTTGGAATCATAATATGTATTCTGTGCCATTATATGTTGGAAATGTATATATACATATATATATACATAATATATATATATATTTGTCCTTCACAGGGAGTTATAATAAAGAGATGACCTGATTTATAGAAATATTTTGGACTTTTAAACCTTCTTGATACTGAAAGACAATCTAAGTTTTCAAGTTGAAGTAAAAACATTTTGCTTTATGATGTTGTTTTACGCCTGTCACTGGTTTGGATAAATGGTTTGAAAAAAAATGCATCTTATGGGTTCATATATTTGTAGTGCTTGCTTTGTAGTTGGTCAAAATGTTTAGGAAGACTTAAGTTTTATGTCTTCTTGGAGGTGTGTCATTTGGATTGGCCTTTGTGACAATGCCGTTTATAGTCCCCTCCCCCTCCCTCTCCCTCTCCCCCTCCCCCTCCCCCTCCCCCTCCCCCTCCCCCTCCCTCTCCCTCTCCCTCTCCCTCTCCCCCTCCCTCTCCCTCTCTCGCTCCCTCTCCCTCTCCCTCTCCCTCTCCTCCCCACTCTTTCTTCTTTCCTCTCCTTTTCAATCCTTCTTCTGTCATGCTTATGCATCTGATTTAAGATTTAAGCTACTACTATAGTGTTATATCTACCCACTGCTTCCATGATTCCCGACATGGTAGTCATGGACTCAGCCTCTGAAACCATATTTAAGCCTCTAATTAAATGCTTTCTTTCCTACATTGTGATGGTCAAAGTGTCTATTTATAGCAATAAAACAATAACCAAGACAAAGGTTGATTTTTTTTTTTTTTGTCAACTTAACAGTATCCAGAATTACTGAAAAGAGATGCATCTGTGGACTAATTTCTGCATTTAATTGATTCAGGTCAGAAGATACATTCTAAATGTTAATGGAACTTTTCCCTAGCATGAGATTTAAGTATGTGTATAAAAGAGATATTTAATTAATACGTGCATTCATCTCTTTCTGCTTAATGACTTTTAATGCCATCAGACCAGTCCTATTAAGATCCTGCCATGATCCCCTCCCTGATGGAATAGAGTATACCTATTAGTCATAAACTGAATACATAAACTCTTCCTATCATATATTGTATAATCACTGCTATTTGATCAAAACAATGAGAACAGTAACTGTTATATTTATCAGGTAACAATTTACACATATTTAGTTGAGATTGGAACTAACAAAAATGAGAATAATTAGATACATGTAGAAATAAAGAATTATCATTATCTTTATTATTAAGGAAGCAGAGGAAGTGACTATAAAAATAATATATATCTGTCTTAGATATTTTCTCATGGCTGTTAAAATATATCCTGAGAAACTTATGAAAGGAATGCTTTACTTTAATTAATTGTTCTGGAAGTAGACTGACTGTTTTGCCAGGGATACATGATGACAATCAAGAAATACATAGTGACATTAGCTGAATACCTGTGTCCACATTCAAGAAACAAAGCATGAAACAGAAATAGACCCAGGCTATGGAAACTCAAGGCTTGACCCCAGTGAAACACTTCCTGAAGATGATGTGTGTCCTACAGCTTCCAAACCTTTACAAACATAACCATAGTTTCGGGACCAAGTGCATGAGCATATGGAGAACATTTCATATTCAAAACACAGTAGGGTTAATGTAGGTCAATTATTGACAGTATCATATCAGTGGTTCTTGAAGTATGTGCTTTACTATATTGTGCAAGGAGGAAAGAAAGATTAGAAAATTTATAACTTGCAAAGTCAAAGAACAGAAGAGAATAAATTTAAAGCTGGGACAATTTTATTAGACAATTTTTTAGGAACACCTACAGCAAAATACCATGTTTAAAAAATGTGGACCTTGGTAGTGAACTCCCCTGCCACCCTGGCAACAGTCAGAGGAACCTCAATTCCCAGGCACTCTAACACAACCAAAATCATAGGAGCAAAGGTGAGGACATCTGCCCCAACATCACTGGGAGTAACTGAAACCAGTGGGACCGAGGGATCCAGGAACCCCACATGACCAGTGGAATGGGTTCCTTACAGTCTGGGGTGGTTTACTTTGGGAGAAAACTCCCCAGCCACCTCCTCAACACTCAGAGGAATTTCCACACCCAGGTGCTCTAACAAGCCCAGAATAATAGGAGCAGAGGAGAGGAGGAGGTAACTCTTGTCCCATTACCACTAGGAGTAACTGGGACCAGGAGGACCTAGGATGAAGGAATCCCCCAATCACCACCACCAGTGGCACAGGATCCTTCTAGTCTTGGCTGGTTTACTTTGGGTGTGAACTCCCCAGCCAGCCCATCAACTCCCAGAAGAACCTTTACTTCCAGGTGCTCTGTCATGCTCAGGATCATAGGATCCCAGGATCCCAGAAGCTTAGTCACACCAAGATCCCATGGTCCCAGAGGCAGCTTGGCTCCCAGGAGTTCTGATACACCCAGGATATCAGGATCATAGGATCCCTGAATCACAGGACCATAGAGAGAATTGGACTCTGAAGAGTTCTGACACAACCAGGATCACAAAAAGGAAAGGCTACAGAGACATATTGTGAGGGCAGCTAGCATTAGAGATAATCAGATAGCAGGAGCCAAGCATAAGAACATAAGCAACAGAAACAAAGGTAACATGGCATCTCCAGAAGCCAACTCTCTCAACATAACAAATCCTAGATACACCATCACACCGGAAAAACAAGATTTGAATCTAAAATCACTTCTAATGATGATGATAGAGAACTTTAAAAAGGACATAAAAAACTCCCTTAAAGAAGTACAAGAAAACACCGGTAAGAAATTAGAAGCCCTTAAAAAGGAAACACAAAAATCCCTTAAAGAATTACAGGAAAACACAATGAAACAGGCAAAGAAAATGAATAAAACCATTCAAGATTTAAAAATGGAAAAAGAAGCATTAAAGAAATCACAAAGGGAGACAAACCTGGAGATAGAAAAACTAGGAAAAGGATGAGGAGCCATAGATGCAACATCACCAACAGAAAACAAGAGATCTGGTATTCTTAGAAGAGAGAATCTCTGGTACAGAAGATACCATAGAAAACATTGACACAAAAGTCAAAGAAAATGCAAAATTCAAAAAGCTTCTAACCCAAAATATCTAGGAAATCCAGGACACAATGAAAAGACCAAACCTAAGGATAATAGGTATAGATGACAAGAGCAACAATTCCCAGCTTAAAGGGCCAGTAAATCTCTTCAAGAAAATCATAGAAGAAAACTTTCCTAACCTAAAGAAAGAGATGCCCATGAACATACAAGAAGCATACAGAACTCCAAATAGACTGGACCAGAACAGAAATTACCCCTGTCACATAACAGTCAAAACACCAAATGCAATTTCTAAACAAAGAAAGAATATTAAAAGCAGTAAGGGAAAAAGGTTGAGTGATATATAAAGGCAGACCTTCAGACTTACATCAGACTTCTCACCAAAAACTATGAAAGCTAAAAGATCTTGGGCAGATGTCATACTGACCCTAAGAGAACATAAACGTCTGCACAGGCTACTATACCAAGCAAAACTCTCAATTCTCATAGATGGAGAAAATAAGATATTCCATGACAAAACCAAATTTATACAATATCTTTCTGCAAACAAAGCTTTACACAGGAAAATAGATCAAAAATACCAACACAAGGTGGGTAAACTCCACCCTAGAAAATGCAAGAAAGTTATCTTTCAACAAAAGCAAATTAAGATAGCCACACAAGCATAATTCCACTCTAACAAAAATAACAGGAAGTAACTCTCACTTTTCTTTAATATCTCTTAACATCTATGAACTCAATTCTCCAATATAAAGACATAAACTGACAGAGTGGATACACAAACAGGACCCAAAATTTTGCTGCATACAGGAAATTTACCTCATTGACAAGGACAGACACTACTTAAGAGTAAAAGATTGGAAAACAATTTTCTAAGCAAATGGTCCCAAGAAACAATCTGGAGTACACATTCTAATATCAAATAAAACTGGCTTTAAAGCAAAAGTTGCCAAAAAAGACAAGGAAGGACAATTCATACTGGTAAAAGGAAAATTCTACCAAGATGAACTCCCAATTCTGAACATATATGATCCAAATGTAAGGGGCACCTGCATTCATAAAAGAAACTTTGCTAAAGCTCAAAGCACACATTGCACTCCAGACAACAATAATGGAAGACTTCAACACCCCACTCCCAGCAATGGACAGATCATGGAAACAGAAACTAAAGAGAGACACAGTGAAAACTAACAGAAGTAATAAACCAAATGGATCTAACAGATATTTATAGAACATTTCATCCTAAAGCAAAAGAATATACCTTCTTCTCAGCACCCTGTGGTACCTTCTTCAAAATTGACAATATAAATGGTCATAAAACTGGTGTCAGCAGATACGAGAAGATTGAAATAATCCCAAACACCCTATCAGATCACCAAGGTCTAAGACTGTTCTTAAATTCCAACAAAAACAATGGAAAAGACACACATGGAAGATGAACAACGCTCTACTCAATGATAGCTTTGTCAAGGAAGAAATAAAGAAATAAAGACTTTTTAGAATTTGATGAAAATGAAGACATATCATATCAAAATTTATGGGACCCAATGAAAGCAGTCTTAAGAGGAAAACCCATAGCTCTAAGTCTCTCCAACAAGAAACTGGAGAGAGCTTATACTAGCAGCTTGACAGCATACCTGAAAGATCTAGTACAACAAGAAGAAAATACACTCTAGAGGAGTAGACAGCAGGAAATCATCAAACTCAGGGCTGAAATCAATGAAATAGAAATGAAAAGAACTATACAAAGAATCAGCAAAACCAGGAGTTAGTTCTTTGAGAAAATCAAAATGATAGATAAAACCTTAGCCAGACTAAGCAGAGGGCACAGAGACAGTACACAAATTAATAAAATCAGAAATGAAAAGGGAACCATAACAATGGAAATTGTGCAAATTCAAAAAATTCTGCTACAAAAACTTATATTCAACAAAATTGGAAAATCTGGATGAAATGAATAATTTTCTAGACACATACCAGTTACCAAATTTGAAGTAGTATCAGGTAAAACATCTAAACAGTCCTCTAACCTGTGAAGAAATAGAAGCAGTCAGCAATAGTCTCCCAACCAACAAAAGCCCAGGACCAGGTGGGTTTAGTGGAGAATTCTATCAGACCTTCAAAGAATACATAAAACCAATATTCTTCAAACTTTTCCACGAAATAGGAACAGAAGGAAACCTACCAAATTCATTCTATGAAGTCACAATTACACTTATAGCGAAACCTAACAAGACCAAAGAAAGAGAACTTCAGAACAATTTCCCTTATGAGCATTGATGCAAAAATACTCAATAAAATTCTTGCAAGCCAAATCCAAGAACACATCAAAACAATCATTCACCATGCTCAAGTTGGCTTTATCCCAGGGATGCAGGTATGGTTCAATATAAGGAAATCCATCAATGAAATCCACTACATAAAGAAACTCAAAGGAAAAAAAAAACATGATCATCTCATTAGCTGCTAAAAAAAGCATTTGACAATATTCAGCATCCTTTCCTGTTAAGAGTCTTGAAACAACCAAGAATTCAAAGAATACACCTAAACATAGTAAAAGCAATATACAGCAAATCAGTAGCCAACTTACAACAAAATGGAAAGAAAATTGAAGCAATCCCACTAAAATCATGGAAAAGACAAGACTACCCACTCTCTCTTTGTCTATTCAATAAAGAACTTCAAGTTCTAGCTAGAGCAATTAGACAACAAAAATAGGTCAAAGGGATACAAATTGGAAAGTAAGAAGTTTAAATATCACTATTCGCAGACAATATGATCATATACTTAACTGATTCCAGAAATTCCACCAGAGAACTCCTAAATCTGATAAACAACTTCAGCAAACTGACCGGATATAAATTTAACTAAACAAATCAGTAGCCTTCCTCTACTCAAAATATAAACAGGCTGATAAAGAAATTAGGGAAAAGACACCCTTCACAATAGTCACAAATAATGTTACATACCATGGTGTGACTCTAAATAAACAAGTGAAATATCTGTATGACAAGAACTTCAAGTCTCTGAAGAAAGAAATTGTAGAGGATCTCAGAAGAAGGAAAGTTCTTCCATGCTCATGGATTGGCAGGATTAATATAGTAAAAATGTCCATATTTCTGAAAGCTATCTACAGATTCAATGCAATACCCATCAAGTTTCCAAGTCAAATTCTTTATAGAGTTAGAGCAATTTGCAAATTCATTTGAAATAAAAAAGAAAACAGGATAACAAAAACAATTCTCAACAATAAAAGAACTTCCGGGAAATGACCATTCCTGACATCAAGCTGTATTACAGAGCAATAGTTATAAAAACTGCATGGTATTGGTAAAGAGACAGGCAGGTAGATCAATGGAATAGAATTGAAAACCCATAAAAGAACACACACACATATGGTCACTTGATATTTGACAAAGGAGCTAAACACATCCAGTGGAAAAAAGACAGCATTTTTAACAAATGGTGGTGGTTCAACTAGAGGTCAGCATGTAGAAAAATGAAAATTGATACATTCTTATCTCCTTGTACAAAATTCAAGTTCATGTGGACCAAAAGCATCCACATAAAACCAGATACACTGAAACTTATAGAGGAGAAAATGGGGAAGAGCCTCGAACACATGGGCACAGGGGAAAAGTTTCTGAACAGAGCACCAATGGCTAATGCTATAAGATCAAGAATAGACAAATGGGACAACATAAAATTGCAAATCTTCTATAAGGCAAAGGACAATGTCAATAGGACAAAATGGCAACCAACAGATTGGGAAAAGATGGAGTGCTAATATAATATGTATACAAAGAAATCAAGAAGTTGGACTCCAGAGAATAAAACAACCCTATTAAATATGGGAGTACAGAGCTAAACAAATAATTTTCAATTGAGGAATATCAAATCGCTGAGAAGTACCTAAAGAAATGTTCGACATCCTTAGCAATTACAGAAAGGCCAATCAAATCAACTCTGAGATTCTACCTCATTCCAGTCAGAATGGCTAAAATCAAAATCTCAGGTGACAGCAGATGCTGGCCAGGATTTAGAGAAAGAGGAACTCTCATCCATTGCTGGTGGGATTGCAAACTGGTACAACCACTCTGGAAATCAGTTTGTTGGCTCCATTGAAATTTGTACTACCTGAGGACCTAGCCATATCACTCCTGGGTATATACCCAGAAGATGCCCCAACTTGTAATCAGAAAACATGCTCAACTATGTTCATAGCAATCTTATTTATAATAGCCAGAAGCTGGAAAGAACCCAGATGTCCTTTGACAGAGGAATGGATACAGAACATGTTGTATATTTACACAATAGAGTACTATTCAGCTATTAAGATAAATGAGTTCATGTAATTATTAGGCAAATGAATGGAAATAGAGAGTGTCATCCTGAGTGAGGTAACCTAGTCACAAAGGAATACACATGGTATGCACTCACAGATAAGTGAATATTAACCCAAAAGCTCTGAATACTCAAGATACAATTTATAGACTACATGAAGCTCAAGAGGGAGGAAGACCAATATGTGTGTGATTCCATTCTTCTGAGAAGGGGGAACAAAATACTCGCAGGAGCAAATATGTAGATAAAGTGTACAGCAGAGACTAAAGGAAAGGCCATCCATAGACTGTATCACCTGGGGATTCATCCCATATACAGTCACCAATCTCCTACACTATGGATACAAAGAAATGTTTGCTGAAAGGAGCCCATTATGGCTGTCTCCTTAGAGGCCCTGCCAGAACCTTATAAATACAGAGGCAGATGCTCACAGCCAACTGTTGGACTGAGCACAGGATCCCCACTGGAGGAGTTAGAGAAAGGATTATAGGAGCTGAAGGGGTTTGCAACCTTGTTGGAAGAACAATTTCAACCAACCAGAACCCCCAGAGCTTCCAGATACTAAGCCATCAACCAAGGGGTACACATGGCTCTAAATGCATATGTAGCAGAGGATTGCCTTTTCAGTCATCAAAGGGAGGAGAGGTTCTTGTTCCTATGAAGACTTGATAGATGCCCCAATGGAGGGGCATTGAGGGCAGGAGGTGGGAGTGAGTTAATTGGAGGAACACTGTGACTGTGTCCATGTTTATATTCGGCAGCCTCTTTTTCTCCAATGAATCCATTACTCTAACAGTATACAGATGATAACTTAAAAGTATTTATGCTGTCACAACATTGTTATTGTTTTTCTTATACAAATGAACTCTATATAAAGAAATTTCTTCTTTGCCAAAGTATTATTAAGCTGGTCATGGTTGTTCAAGTTCTTCCAATAAACCAAAAGTTCAAATAGAAGCTGTCAGAAATCACCCATGGTGGAAACAAGTACCAATTTAAGATTCTTTCCTCAGAATTTCAGGAGTTCCTGGAAATTCAACCTTATCTTTGGTCAGAGAATAAGTTCCCTGCTCATTAGTAGGTTTGGCCATATCATACCATCTTCACCTCACATTTAGAATTGGACAAAATAAATTTTGAATAAAACTGTTTAAATGTATGAAGGTAAATTGGAGAGAAAGTGGTAGAGAGAGGCTAGGAAGATAATGGCAAAATCCTAGAGAATATGTGGAAAGAAGAGTTAGGAAAAATAAAGGAAGATGCTATTTTGGACTCATATGGTGTTACTGTGCAATTGTTGGGACTTTTAAAAATTCTTTTAGGCATCAAAGAAAGAGCAATGGCCACTAAGTGGTAATGATGAGGATCCAGATTTAGATTTAAGGAAGAAAAATTTTTCAAGTAACTCAAGTTGTCTTGAAATGAAACAGACTGCCTAGTGAGTCAGTGAATTCCCAATCAATGGTACTAAAAATTAATGAACTATAAGACTGATTAGTGAGAAATTATGAATCTAATTTGAGACTTGATACAGACTACCTATGCTCTATTTCCATTATGCAAACTCATAATTTGATACTCTAGTTGTATGTGTTCAGAAAATGATTTAATTCAATTACTGTAGCTGAAGTCAATGGAATTTGGTGGATCTATAACCAATTTATCAATATATATAATTTTATTTGTTTTTTTTCCTTTTTTTTCATTTTCTAATTTTTTTTATTTATATTCCAAATGATTTTCCCTTTCCCCTTTCCTCCCTCCCCGAAAGTCCCATAAGCCCCCTTTCCTCCCTCTTTTCCCCATTCAACCCCCTCTCACTTCTCTGTCCTGGCATTCCCCTACATCCAGTCTTTCTAGGACCAGGGAACTCTCCTTCCATCTTTTTGGAAATCTATTGATATGCGAATTGTGTCTAGTGTATTCCGAGATTCTGGGTTAATATCCCCTTATCAGTGACTGCATACAATGTGTGTTCATTTGTGATTGAGTTACCTCACTAAGGATGATGTTTTCGAGTTCTGACCATTTGCCAAAGAATTTCGTGAATTCATTGTTTTTAATTGCAGAGTAGTATTCCATTGTGTATATATACCACGTCTTCTGAATCCATTCCACTGTTGAGGGACATCTGGGTTCTTTCCAGGTTCAGGCTATTATAAATAAGGCTGCTATGAACATAGTGGAGTATGTGTCCTTATTGCATGCAGGTAAAGCCTCTGGGTATATGCCCAGGAGTGGTATAGCAGGATCCTCCGGGACTGTCATGCCCAGTTTTCTGAGGAACCGCCAGACTGCTTTCCAGAGTGGTTTTACCAGCTTGCAATCCCACCAGCAGTGGAGGAGCATTCCTCTTTCTCCACAGCCTCGCCAACAACTGCTGTCTCTTGTGTTTTTGATCTTAGCCATTCTGACGGGTATGAGATGGAATCTCACGGTTGTTTTGATTTACATTTCCCTAATGACTAAGGATGATGAACATCTCTTTAGGTGCTTCTCAGCCATTAGATATTCTTCAGGTGGAACTCTTTGTTTAGCTCTGTACCCCATTTTTAATAGGGTTACTTGCCTCTCTGGAGTCTAACTTCTTGAGTTCTTTGTATATATTGGATATTAGCCCTCTGTCGGATGTAGGGTTGGTAAAGATCATTTCCCAGTTAGTTGGTTGCTGCTTTTTCTTTTCAACAGGGTCTTTTGCCTTACAGAAACTTTGTAATTTTGTGAGGTCCCATTGGTCAATTCTTGATCTTAGAGCATAAGCTATTGGAGTTCTGTTCAGGAAATTCTCCCCTCTGCCCATATATTCAAGGTTCTTCCCTAGTTTCCTTTCTATTAGTTTCAGTCTGTCTGGTTTTATGTGGAGGTCCTTGATCCACTTGGAATTGAGCTTAGTGCAAGGAGATAAGAATGGGTCAATTTGCATTCTTCTGCATGTTGACCTCCAGTTGAGCCAGCATCATGGACAATTCAAAAATTCATCTGGAATAACAGAAAACCCAGAACAGCTAAAACTATTCTCAAGAGTAAAAGAACATCTGGGGGAATCAGTATTCCAGACCTCAAGTTGTACTACAGAGCAATAGTGTTAAAAACCGCATGGTATTGGTACATTAACAGACATGTAGATCAATGGAACAGAATTGAAGTCCCAGAAATGAATCCACACTCCTATGGTCAATTGATCGTTGACAAAGGAGCTAAAACCATACAGTGGAAAAAAGATAGCCTTTTCAACAAATGGTGCTGGCTCAACTGGAGGTCAACATGCAGAAAAATGCAAATTGACCCATTCTTATCTCCTTGCACTAAGCTCAATTCCAAGTGGATCAAAGACCTCCACATAAAACCAGACACACTGAAACTAATAGAAAGGAAACTAGGGAAGAACCTTGAACATATGGGCACAGGGGAGAATTTCCTGAACAGAACTCCAATAGCTTATGCTCTAAGATCAAGAATAGACAAATGGGACCTCATTAAATTACAAAGTTTCTGCAAGGCAAAAGACACTATCAAAAAGACAAAGCGACAACCAACTAACTGGGAAATGATCTTCACCAACCCTACATCCGACAGAGGGCTAATATCCAATATATACAAAGAACTCAAGAAGGTAAACTCCAGAGAGGCAAGTAACCCTATTAAAAAATGGGGTACAGAGCTAAACAAAGAGTTCTCACCTGAAGAATATCTAATGGATGAGAAACACCTAAAGAGATGTTCATCATCCTTAGTCATTAGGGAAATGCAAATCAAAACAACCCTGAGATTCCATCTCACACCAGTCAGAATGGCTAAGATCAAAAACACAGGAGACAGCAGTTGTTGGCGAGGATGTGGAGAAAGAGGAATGCTCCTCCACTGCTGGTGGGATTGCAAGTTGGTAAAACCACTCTGGAAAGCAGTCTGGTGCTTCCTCAGAAAATTGGACGTGACACTCCCGGAGGATCCGTTATACCAGTCCTGGGCATATACCCAGAGGCTTTACCTGCATGCAATAAGGACACATGCTCCACTATGTTCATAGCAGCCTTATTTATAATAGCCAGAAGCTGGAAAGAACCCAGATGTCCCTCAACGGAAGAATGGATTCAGAAGATGTGGTATATTTACACAATGGAATACTACTCTGCAATTAAAAACAATGAATTCACGAAATTCCTAGGCAAATGGTCAGAACTTGAAAATATCATCCTTAGTGAAGTAACCCAATCACAAAAGAACACACATGGTATGCAGTCACTGATAAGGGGGTATTAACCCAGAATCTCGGAATACCCTAGACACAATTCGCATATCAATAGATTTCTAAGAAGATGGAAGGAGAGACCCCTGGTCCTGGAAAGACTGGATGTAGGGGAATGCCAGGACAGTGAAGCGAGAGGGGGTTGAATGGGGAAAAGAGGGAGGGAAGGGGGCTTATGGGACTTTCGGGGAGGGAGGAAATAGGAAAGGGGAAATGATTTTGAATGTAAATAAAAAATACCTTAGAAAATAAAAAAAAATAAAAATTAAAAAAAAAAAAAAAAAGAAAAGGCTATCTTTTTTTCCACTGGATGGTTTCAGCTCCTTTGTCAAAGATCAAGTGACCATAGGAGTGTGGATTCATTTCTGGGTCTTCAATTCTGTTCCATTGATCTACATGCCTGTCACTGTACCAATACCATGCGTTTTTTAACACTATTGCTCTGTAGTACAGCTTGAGGTCCAGGATACTGATTGCCCCAGAGGTTCTTTTACTCTTGAGAACAGTTTTAGCTATCCTGGGTTTTCTGTTATTCCAGATGAATTTTTGAATTGCTCTTTCTAACTCTATGAAGAATTGAGTTGGGAATTTGATGAGGATTGCATTGAATCTGTATATTGCTTTTGGCAAGATGGTCATTTTTACTATATTAATCCTGCCAATCCAAGAGCATGGCAGATTTTTCCATCTTCTGTGGTCTTCTTCAATTTCTTTCTTCAGAGACTTGAAGTTCTTGTCATACAGATCTTTCACTTGTTTGGTTAGAGTTACACCAAGATACTTTATATTATTTATGGCTATCGTAAAGTTTATCATTTCTCTTACTTCTTTCTCAGCCTGCTTATCCTTTGAGTATAGGAAGGCTACTGACTTGCTTGAATTAATTTTATATCCGGCCACTTAGCTGAAGTTGTTTATCAGCTGTAGGAGTTCTCTGGTGGAGTTCTTTGGGTCGCTTAACTATACTATCATATTGTCTGCAAATAGTGATAGTTTGACTTCTTCCTTTCCAATTTGTATCCCTTTGACATCCTTTTGTTGTCTAATTGCTCTAGCTAGAACTTCAAGTACTATATTGAAAAAATGTGGAGATAGAGGGCAGCCTTGTCTAGTACCTGATTTTAGTGGGATTGCTTCAAATTTCTCTCCATTTAGATTGATGTTGGCTACTGGTTTGCGGTAAATTGCTTTTACTATGTTTAGATATGGGCCTCTGTTTCAAAAGAATTGAGTCATTTGGGACTGTTATGTTGATTGGTGGTTCCTATTCCAACTCCATTCCCTCTTTCTAGCAAGTGAGTCAAAGCAGAGTATCCATCCTAATCTGTATATTAAGGCAAAGAAATCCTCATACTATTCAATGGACTCTCTGTTGAGTCTTTAACATAGTCACTTTTTTATTATTCATGGTGATATCATGAATGACATTTTATCATTTTATAGCCAGTAGAATGAAACACATTAAAGTCATTTCAAAGGCAATTTTGAAGTAGGTCTGTAGTAGTGAAAGTGTGCAGATTTGTCACACATGCTTACTCAGACATATGTATTACAATAGAAAAGTATTTAGTCAATAACAAAGAACTACTGCTGATGTGAAATGTCAATCAGTAAATTGTTTGCCACACAAGCATGAGAATCATATTTCAAACACCAGCATCCAAGTTAAAAGCAGAAAAATCATGGTATACACTTGTAACTCCAGCCCTGAGAAATCAGATAGTAGTGAATCTGTGAGCCTTATTGTCCAACCATTCTCACTTATTTGTTGTTTTCCAGGTCAGTGACATACCCTCTATCAGAATACATGGTAGAAAACATTTGACAAATAACAGCCAATATTGTCCTATGCTCTCCATGGGCCCATATACAGTATACAAATTCTCTCCCTAAAATGCATTAACATACATGCACACACATATGTATATATATCAATTGCAAAAATCCTATTTTTTTCCAAGATTGTACACTGAATTTGATTCATATCATATTTCTGAAGAATTTTCCTTTTATTATTTTTGTGTCTGTTTATGCATTTGTATTTAATGTAAGTAATCACTTATAATAATCATAGACATTTTAAAAATTATTTCATCTTATTATTGATTGTTTATGCATCTGTGTCTTGCTTATCTCCCTATGCCCTCATATCCGCTCTTGGCCCTTGCAATCTGCCACTCAAAATAAAACACACACATAACAACAACAACAACCACAATGATGATGACATAGTTCTGTATCCACTCTACCTCACAGCAGAAGAGTGATAGGGCCAGATTTCCTGTGCTTCTACCCTTGGATGTAGCTGGCTTCTTCTTGCCCTCTCCACTGTGGCCAGCACTCCTGATTATACTGCTGCTACAAGTTGAGTACTATGAACAATAAGGGACATTGTCATCTTACCTGGAGTCAGTTCTCTGTATTACCTCAGGTGGTGAGGAGCAACACAGCAGAGAGTATCTTCCCCTGTCCAGACCACTTCAGAGCAAAGGGTTGGTATCCTCAGCTCTCTCTCTGTCCTCAGGGCTGACTGACCCATTCTCCCTTGGCCAGCAGTTTATGCCCTGCACAGGCAAACGCAGGTTCTGCTCTCTGGAGTGCTACAGCTGTTTAGGGGCTGTACTTCCTCTCCAGGTCTTATGATCCTGGAGCCAGCTCTCCAGATTAGGCCCTGCACTGGAGAACACGTTTTGGGTGGCATGGCAGTACGCTAAACAGTCTCTCTTCCTCCTACCATGTTGTGTTCCTGGAATTGTTTTGCTTGAATTTTTATAAATTTTCAGGGTAAGATTGCTTTGGCCACCAAGTAAGACATTAACGTATGATGAAAACGAATGGCCATCTGCTCTGCCCCTGTCTTATATAACAACAACATCACCAGCAAGGTTGTACTTTGTCCTTTGTCAGGGAGAGAATTAATGACATTGTAAATGTCATTATGTTCAATAAAAGAGAGGTGGACTTTGAATAGATCCCTGTTCCTTGACATGTTAAACTCTCACATGCAATATGCAATGGAGTCAGTGGTGTTTAAATTTAACCTGAGATTTGCTATTATTTTAAAACTTTAACAAATTTGTGTGCAATCTGCTGTTTTCTGTATTAATCTGCGATTTCTCACCTCTTTGTTACATTATAGGCTCCCAGGATTCTCGTTCTTATCTTTCTATTGCCTTGGTTTTTAATGCCTTTTGAACTTCCACCATCCAAGCATTTTATTCAACATGTGTTTATGCTCTTTTTCATATCATAAATTATAATAGCAATGCAAACAAAACCCAGACCTCTTTCTAGCTAAGAGAACTTCCATTTATCATATGATTTTAAATGCAACCTCTTGTTTCCCTGTTAGTGGCTGGTCCTCAAGCCACACTGCAGTCATAGTTTCTACTTATCTAAAAGAAATTCTATGGTTTAAATCTTTTATTTTTGATGATGTTGACCATCAATAGACAAGGGAAAATCTGTGTATTACTCCGTGGTAAATTGTGCACAGCATGTAGATGTTTGTATAAGATATGGGGGTCAAACTCAAGCTTCCAAAAGAGAACTGAGATAGCTTTACAATGATTTTCACTTATATGTGTGTGTTCTTGTGATGGTGCATGCATGTGTGAGGCATTTGGAGCCCAAAGTTCTCTACTGTCTTACGTTGTGATAGGTTTGAATATATTAATAAAAAACTCAGATTTACTAATAATGTGTCTTTGTTGCATTAAAAACAAATAGAAGTGCTTCCCCTTGATGTAATTTAATTGAGTGACTGGTTTGAATTCTTCACTTCATGCTTTCTGTACCTTCAATCCTCTTTCTGTTGTATTAGTCTGAATCCATGCATGTGTGAACAATGTAGTGTGAATTTGTCCCTTTCTTTGTGTCTGTCTTTAACAAAGTACATTGTACTATTTAATTGAAAAACAGAGAAATGCCAAATAGGTAAGAAATGAAGGATACTTTACAGAAATATTTAAGAGTTTTATAAAAGATTAAGTGACTGATTAAAACTGATGATTACTTATCCATATAGCAAACAATATTAGCAAGCAACTTATAAATGATACTTTCAGTAATTATGCCACACAATCATATTATAAGGTCACTTTCAGACTATTTGTTCAAGCCAAAAATTATCATAACACAATGTAAATACATGAGCATTAATCTTGGGTTAGGGCATGGGAGAGTACGGAATTTAAGATTAAAGCTATGTATCAATTTATCTTATCTAGGATAGCCAAAGCTATGTAGTGATACTTTGTCTCAAAATAAATAAGTAAACAAACATACAAATAAAGAGCAAAACAAAACATTATTCAAGTACCAATCTCTATTATCAATAAATTAATAAACCACCAGATCCCCTTGCCAAAACAAAACAACAACAAAGGTCAGTCTAGTGTTGGCAAAATGGCTCACTGAATGAAGGTACTTCTTGACAAAAAAGTTGATGCAATTCTGGGAACCCACGTGCCTGAAGAAAAAAACTAAACTTCTACCATTAAGCATCTGACTACTAATTAATTGCCCTCCAAAACAGAAAACCAATGGAGGATTCCAATTTCATTTTTAATAAGTCCTTTGGCATATAGATGTATTGAGTCATATGGAATACAGAACAATGATCAATAATGTTTATCATAAATTGTATATGATTGGCCATATAAAAGCTGTAGTTGGTTTATGTGCACAGAAGAATTATAGTGAATGGTGACACCATTGCCTTGGGAGGATGTCAGTGTGAGTGCTGGATCCTCACAGCCAGCTTAGAGGCAAATGTTCTCTTTGAAACATTTCAGTGATGCAGATAGGGGAGGTGAAAATTCCACTAAAAAACTGGTGGAATGCACTGTGATTGCTACTAATATTCATATAATAAAGATATCATCAACTATTTAAAGGCCAAAATTGCAGTGAACAGGTAAGTGAGCCAGAGTTATTGGTATAATGAAATCGCAAAACAAGTACTTTTTAAACATCTTGGATCAAACATCTTAGGCCTAGATGAAGTAAGTCAGAGGAATTGTGTTCTTAGGTTCTGATCACAATGCCTCATTCACATAAGAGACAGCAACCACAGGCCATAAAGTATCATGGAAGCAGATATAAATGATGAGAGATAATGCTGATGAATTCTTTATGCTTCAGGGGCTGGTGTACTCTTTTTATTTTTATTTTTCATTGCTTTTCATATCTCTTAATTGTACATCTACAATTCAATTTTCCTATATTTCAGAAAACAAAAACAAAATATTTAAGGTTAAGATAATTGTATCCTGTGATAGATGTTCTCTTATTAGGTTGTGATTCAAACCTAGACAGATATATCTTATAGATTTTATCACAGAATTCTGGGTACAGAACTGAAGATTTGGCAAGAAAACTCTCTAGAGACAGAATGGTGCCAGCATTCTGATTAAACAAGGAAAGGATCTGTGATACACACACCTCTGGGAGGTATACTTCATGTCAAATGGTTACTGGGTTGGAGGGAGACATTTTCTTCAGTAATGTAGTGACTGGTAACTTTTCCATAGACTTGAAAATTAAACTTAATGGACCACACACAAAAATGAGATGAAAGTAGAAAGAGGACCAGCGAGAGGTCAACATATGAAGAGATGGGGGTGAAAAAGTTGATTACATGCATGTATGCAATGTCATAACAAACATCATTGTTATATTTAATTATGCTGTGCTGATGAAGATACAAAGGAATATATAGGCTCTATAGTGTGAGCACCTCCTCTACTTTCATTCTTTGGGAAGCTTGCTTATGGCCCCATAGCTCTTTCCCTGATACAGATCCTCAAAGCTATGGTCCTACCCTCTCAACCAAGAACTGGGCAGGAGTGAGCAGAGACTCTAGGGAGGGAGAACTGGGATCCATAAAAGATAGCAGATGATGTGAACAGAAATCAGATGGAATTCTATAAAGATAATAACAAGATTCTGGGTTGTGTAACTGTTTTGAGCATTTTATTGAAAAATAATTTCTGAAAAATATGATTAGTTTTTACTTATTAGTTTAGTTATTTTTCATAGTCATCTTGAAATACCCCGGAGTCATTAAGAAGAGAACCTTGTGGGATCACGAAAGGGAGCTTGGTCACCAGTTGAGCTAAGCCTTGAAGTTTCAGAGACCTTGAAAGTGTTTTGCCTGTTCCCAGGCACCAGGACCCTGTTACAAGCTGCAGCCCCCACCCCCATTAGATTTGTAGCCATCAGTCACATAAGGGCAACACCCCAAGTCCCTCCTCATGTAGAAGATTAACCTGTGGTCACATAGGTTCAAGACAGATCTCTATCTTAATGAGATACCTAGAAGAGAGGAGGGCTTAGTCAATAGGTTTTCCTTCTCAGATATTCCTCCCTGCAAAATGTTTTTAACTTTAGGCCCACCCTGAGAAGTTTTTCCACCTTCCGCTGTGAAAATAAATGTCTTAAAACCATGGACCGTCTCTTTTCACCAGGGTCCACTGTGAAGAGCCATGGAGAAGGCCTTTGCCCACAGAGCTGCCTTCTATTCTCTGGTAGAATGCATCTCTGCACTTCCAGCCTCGACCACCACCCAGCTCAAGCCATGCCTCCTTTCAAACTAAGGACTCTCCCCTGGGGACAAGCTGGAGTTTCCCCCTTTTCCTCCCAGCCCCAGGCTAGATCCAACCCGAAGGCCCCACTCCATTCTCAGCTCTTCAGTGACATCCAGCGGTGCCTGGATTTCCAAGATCCTGAGACTGGACCAGGGACCCCCTGAGCCAGATCTGTCTGTCCTGCACTTCAGACTATGCTTCCCCACCCCAGGAGCTTCACAAGGGCCTAACATCTATAAGATCAATCGTCTGTGAACATCTGTCAGACAGCATAAAGCAAGTGCAGTCATTTCCCGAATCCCTCCTGGCTCCCCAAGCAGCAATGTCCTGTGGAGGAGCAGATGCAGGATCCTTAACTCTACAGAACCTCAACTGAGAAACATGCTAGATCAGATTAGTCTATAGGCATGACTTTGGATGATTGTATTCATTATTATTTAATTTAAAATGTCTAAGGCCACTGTGGGTGGTGTCATTCCCTGGTCAAGTGTTCTTGGGCTATATAAGAAGGTGAGCTAAGCATAATCCTAAGAACAAGCCAACAAGAAGTTTTCTTTCATAATCGTTTCCTCTAGTCTTCTGCCATCACCTCCCTCAATGATTTATAGTTTTCTGAAAGTATGAACCAAATGAATCTTTTCTCCCCTAAATTGCTTTTGGTCAGAGTGGTTTATCACAGAAATAGAGAGGAAACTAGTACAATTGGTAAGGATACTATCAAGTGTGAGCAGTAAATGTTCTCCAAACTTATTGACACACACTATTGACTCAATGAAACTCATGATTAGTACTGAAGAGAAAAAAAGGAGAAAGTCTGTCAATTTTGTGTGACATCTGGGCAACTGTCACTATGTTACAGAGTCTGGAGCAAGGAGGCAGCTGAACAGCTGAGGCTTAGAGCAGAAGTTTCCACTCTTCTCTGAAATCCACTTATTTGAGATGTCCTTTGTTTTATTTAGAAGCATGTTCATTTATGATTTTCTTTTGCTCTCCCCAGAATCTTTGCCCATTTTCTTGCATTTTCAATCAACCTTATCTTACACAGATCGTTTTGTCTAGAATTGTTCCAATAGGTCTTCAAGTTCTCTCTCTGTCTCAGTCTATCTCTCTGTCTCTGTCTGTATCTCTGCCTATCTGTATTTCTGTCTCTGCCTCTCTGTCTCTGTGTGTGTCTCTCTGTCTCTTCCTTTGCCACCTTCTCTGTCTCTGTGTCCTGTCTCTCCTCTATATTCTCTTGAGAATATGTCTCAACTATGGTCTCAAACTAGTAGTTGAAAATGATATGAACTATTGATTTTCATTCTTCCACCTCCATAGTGTTGATATTTCATGCATGTATTAACATATCCAGTTTACTAACTGCTAGAGAAAGAGTCCAAGGGTGTAGAGTGTCATTGAAATGCCATATAACCTGATAGTCAAATTCAGCTGCCTGCCTTCACCTACTCTGAGCTGAGGAATTTCAGCCACACCTCCCCCACCTGGCAGAGCTGGCAGAGCTCTGGGAACAAGCCTTTGTCTTCAAAGGAGCTGCAGCTTCCTGCGAAAGGGGATCAGCTGCCATCTCCTGCAGAGTAGCAGACCCTGTGGAATTAACATCTTCCTGAGAGCTATTATGTCAACATCTCTCAGCCTGGTGGAGACCTGCTGACAAGACTCACAGCTTTGGGAGGGAGGGTCATGCCCCCAAATCTTATATCTTCTGTTTACCCTAAGTAAAGGTGTACTTTGAACAGCTGTGTTTTCTTGGTCCACGTTCTTCTCATCGTCCTCCCCACATATCCCTAAGTATCCTTTACAGGTCACAGGTTTGCATGTAGCTGCAGGCGGCTACACAAGGGTCCAGGCATGCTAGACAAGCACTCTACATACAGAACAATATACTCAGTACTCCTGTCCTCAATGTCCTCTAGTATTTCTGCTGTCAATGCCTTTTATTACTGATGCCCTCAAGCCAAGAACTACACTCATTTCAGAAACTGGGGATAATTTTCTTCTTATCAATCTGCACTTTCCATTTATGAATTGTTTATTTATTACTTATTCTTTTTTTATAGTTTTATTACTGGAAATTGATTCCAGGAACTTGTTTGTAAAAAGACAAAATGTAGCAACAAATTAAACATTCTACTTTTTTTTTAGTTTCTGGCATTGCATGTAGGTGTGGTCCGTAAATGGCTTTGTAAATATATGTATATGTATGTATATGTATATATATATATATATATATATATATATATATATATATATATCCTTGATTTTTTTTATCCAAATATCTTGCAATCACACTGAGAGTTCAGTGATATTAGCCAGTCCTGGTAGCAAACTTGCTCTGGGGATCTCTTGTCTACAGTTTCTAATCCTGAAATTACAAATGGAAAGTCACACTCTACCTGGCATTTCCTTGCATTGTCAGGAATCTAGACTCCTAACTTTCTTCACACTTGCATGGACAAGTACTTAACCACAAAATCATCCCTCAAGCCCTATTTTACTTATAACAAAATATATATTCTCAATATGGTTCACAAAAAGAAGCTTTCCCTTAACTCATTGCACATAACAGTTCTTCACCAGGTCCCACAGTAGCTGAGATTGCAGGTGTGTGCCAATGCACCTGGTCTAACTTGCTTGTTTCCTTGGCACCATCATTTCTCCATCTCTGAAACATATGAGATTTATAGAAATCTTAAACTATTGGTCAATTTATTTGTAACAGCTGTAAGCTTTCCACCTCTATTTTCATTTGAATGTCTTTATTTTTATAAGCAAAATGTTATTCTTATTTTTAAAGATTGTGGTGATTCGAATAGGAATGGACTCTACTGACTTTTTCAATGTTTGTTTGTTTCAAAGATTGGCCAAAAGTGATTGACACTATTGGGGGATATGGCCATGTTGGAGGAAGTGTGTCACTGTTCAGGGTGGGTAGGTATCATTTCTCTAGTCTCTGAAGTCATTTACTGGTTTTGTCACACTAGGCACAGTGATTTTATCATTAATACCTAATCTGCAAATCATTTCACCTGAGAAGCTGTCTCTATTTTATATAATTTATTTAGTTACATTTTATTTCTGTGTTTGTGTGTGTGTGTGTGTGTGTTTGTGTGTGTGTGCGCGTGCATGTGCATGCACATATATCTGCATTCCTTTGTGTGTGTCATATATGTACAGGTGTCCTTGGAGGGCAGAAGAGGTCAACAGATGTCCTAGAGCTATTGT
The DNA here is from genome assembly GCA_036184385.1 of Tokudaia muenninki. Taxonomy (NCBI): domain Eukaryota; kingdom Metazoa; phylum Chordata; class Mammalia; order Rodentia; family Muridae; genus Tokudaia; species Tokudaia muenninki. The sequence goes on from BTHS01000003.1 coordinate 87,699,413, forward strand.
TGCAAGTGATGATGTGCTGCCTGTCATGGGTGCTGGAAACTATACCTGGGTCCTCTGCAAGGGCAGCAAGAGCTCTTAACTGATGAGCCCCTTCTTCAGGACCAAATGCCTCATTATTAAGCATTGCAGAAGATGGCATACAATGTTTATTGAGTGAATAGAGGAGGTTTTCCATATTCTTAGACTTTTTATCATCTCAATTATGGCAGTCAATTTCTTGTGTGGAGCAATTTTCATGTCTATGAATGTGGGGGGCAGGTGCCAATAGTTTCCCCTTTGAATAAGCCAATTCTGCATTTGTGCTTCCAAACAGAATCATTCAACTGTAAACCCATTTTTTTTCATTCTCTTTGAGATACTCATACCCCTCTAATTTCAGGTCGATTATTTTATTCATCCAAGGAAAATCGTATGATTTTCTAGCTTGACTTAACTTTCTTCCAAATATTTTAACTTCTAAATAGTAAACTAGATATCTGTATATTTTTTATTTGAATTGGTAAAACTTCAAATTTATAAGGTCTCTATTAGTAATCAAGGTCTAGATTTCTGGATTTTGAAATGAAAAGAAAAAAAAAAAAAGAGTCAGAGGTTGTATCAGGGGATGGTAGGTGGGAGTGAAGACTGCAGCTTCATCCTTCACCCTTTGGGTTCAGGGTCTGCTATTTTGATTTTCAAATATGTTTTGCCTGTTACTTTTCATATTTACAAACTTGCTCTTGAGGACAGAGTTGGACTTGGCATCTGGAAGTGAGGTGCTGCTCAGTGATTACAGTTATCTTGTTTCCTAGGAAACCCAAGAATCTGGTGTAGATATTTGGTCTTAAACCTTAATTTGGAAGTTACATATACAAATGAAGTAGGGTTCCTCAGTTTCCTTTGAAGAGTCAGGTTTCACATGGACATTACTGACACAACAATTTCCAGAGTTCCTGATAATGAAGCTATATGCTAATAAGTTCAGCATCCTTCTGACAGTATTGGTTCCCTGAGTGCAGAAATCATGTGACTTGCTTCCTATGGTAATACCTTTTTTTTTTCCTCAGATTTTTCTTAGCGTCTATTGATACATTTGTTTTATAATGAGGCTATACTTTGCTATTTGAAACTCCTGAGATCTTTACTTAGCCTAACTTGTTGTTTAATATTTATTGCAACACAAAATTTTATTTTACTTGCTAATTTCCTTTAATTCTCCAGACCTACTGTAAATTCCATTAATGTGCAGTGTTCACCTCTTTTCTCTTTCTTACAATTGTAGCCCCTTTATTATGACAGTTTTCATTCACAACAAAAGCCTGGTAATTATTTACTAACAAATAAGTAAATGTACTTTTAATTATTTATAGTATTATTCTCCGTAACACCACCTTCAACTTTATAATAATAATATATGTTTTTATTATTGGTATATGCACATTATTGTTGGGTTTTTTTTTTGTGTTTCAGATTAAGGTTGTAGTGGTACTCAGCAGGTTAATTTTTAGTAAATTTTCAGTATAATATGCATAAAGAGTATCTGTTCTAAGCATTGACTTAAATTACAATGTCCCAGAATAGGAATTTAATCTCTACTTATACATTTTTCTTTTTAACATTCATTTTATTTCAACTATGAGTATGTGTGTATGTTTGTGAGTTCAAGTGTCTGTGGAATCCAGAGAGGGCATTATGTTCTCTGGGGTTTGAGTTGTAAGCAACTTGATATGGGAACTGTGAGCTGAACTTTAGCCCTCTGCAAAAGCAGCAAATGTTTTTCTATAGTGAGGTGGATGTCATCGAATTCAAAGACCTAAAGACATCCCTCAGCACTGCAGCAAACATTAAACTCAAGGAAAAGAAATTTGACATAGAACCCAGGGAAAATATTTTATGATGTATCATAAAGCCTTGTTTTGAGCCATTAATTAAATATAGATGGGGAGTTGAAATACTTTGCTTTGGAGCTTGGTCACTTGGATGCACTTGTTTTCTAAGTATAAATAAACCCTTGAATTTCTTTCTGAAATACAAGTTATAAAGTTAATGATCTGTTCCAAGGTTCTCTCATTTGTCATCACGGTACACTAATTGGTCATAAAACAGCCTGGCTCAATGTCCTGCTGAAGGTAGAGGAGTAGAGAACAGAAGGATGTGTAAGCAAACATTTATAACATCATTATTTGTCAAAGGGAGGAAAAGGAGAAGAAAATTAATAAGCAACACTTTTGATCACACTGGTTAAAAGTGTAAACTGTGCATCAGGGTGCCTGAAATGTACAAACCCAGAAAGTAAAATTCTTGGCTTACTTGTCAGAAGGATTAGTGAAAGGATTAGGTCATCAGAAGGCGGCCAAGTGTAAGAGATGAGCTATGGTGGGTGTGTCAGTTTACAGCCAGCAATAACTTTTTCCACTTTGTCTTAAATGTTTGAAGTAAGCTTACCACTTTGTATAAAATTGGACTTACTGCTTTGATGTATAATACAATAACTGTAATTGATTTATGTAGAATTGTAGAAGTGAAAACACATTTTATTTACATGATATTAAAATTTTCTTTATGTGGTTATGTGGGTTTGCTAGGTAAGTGAATATGGAAACCCAACATTTGCGTCCTATATATTTCTCAGTCACTCTCTACCTTATTCATTGAGATAGTATAATTCATTAAACAGAGAACTCAAAAGCTGAACTACTCCAGCCTACAAGCATTTGATAAAAACGCTCTGCCCCTGCCTTCATGAGTTATATGAGGAAGTCTGTCTATTGGACAACTAGATGTTGGGGGCTGAACTTCAATCCTCCTACATATGCAGTCTGTGCTTTGCTTGCTGAACCATTCCCTCAACTCTATGTTAACTATCTTTTACGAATATCTTGTAATTTCTAAAGTACTAATCCTATATGCCTTTTTGTATTCATTTGACTGTGTTTCTTTCTTTGTAAAACCTATTGTGCTCTTTCAGCTTAATTTTATTTTCACATGGCTCTCATATTTTACAAGGAAATACAATTTTAAATATATTGATCATATAACTTTTTATTAATCATTTTATTCACTTACATTTCAAATGATATCCCCCTTCCCAGTTTCCTTTCTGTAAACCCCCATCCCATCCCCTCCTTTCCTTTGTCTCTATGAGGTTGTTCCTCCACCCACTTACCCACTCCTGCCTTACAGCTCTATCATCCCCCTATGCTGGCACATCAACTCTCCAAAGGACCAAGGGCCTCCGCTGCAATTGATGCCAGATAATGACATCCTCTGCTATATATATAGCTAGAGCCATGGATCTCTCCATGTATACTCTTTGGTTGGTAGTTTAGTTCCTGGGAAATCTGGGTGATCAAGTTAGTTGATATTGTTCTTCCAATGGGGTTACAATACTTTCAGCTCTTTCAGTTCTTTCAGCTCTTCCATTGCTGTTCCTGAGCTCAGACAGATGGTTGGCTGTGAGTATCTGCATCTGTATTAGTCAGGTATTGGCAGAGCCTCGCAGAGGACAGCTATACAAGGCTTCTGTTAGCAAGTACTTCTTGGAATCAGAAACAGAGTCCAGGTTTGGTATCTGCAGATGGGATGGATTCCTAGGTAGAGCAGTCTCTAGATGGCCTTCTTTCAGTCTCTGTTCCATTTTTTATCCATGCATTTGTTTTAGATAGGAAAAATTCAGGGTTAAAAATTTTGAGATGGTGAATGGTTCCTTTCATTCCTCAAATGAGGGCTGTGCCTATCATATAGAGGTCTCTAGAGGTTCTATCTCCTATTTGTTGGGTATTTTGTCTAATGCTATCCTCATTGTGTCCTGGGAACCTCTCATTCCCTGGGTTCTGGGACTTTCTAGTGGCTGCTCTTAGTACCTCATCCAGGACTGCTACATATTTCTATTCAATTTCCTGACCCTCTGAACTTAACTCCTATCCCTTCCCATACCTGATGCTGCCCCTCTTATTCGCTCCTCCTCCATTCTCCCTCCTCTCTCCTTCCTTCTCGCAACCTCCCATGATTATTTTGTTACCCCTTCTATGTAGGATTGAACCATCCACACTTTGGCTTTCCTTTTTCTTAAGCTCCATATATATGGTTTATGGGTTGTATCTTGGGTTTTCTAAGCCTTTGGGCTAATATCCACTTATCAGTGAGTACATACGATGCATAGTCTTTTGTGACTCGATTATGTAACGCAGGGTGATATTTTCTAGTTCCATCCATTTGCCTGTGAATTTCATGAAGCCATTGTTTTTAATAGCTGAGTAGTACTCCATTGTGTAAATGCACCACATTTTCTATATTCATTCCTCTGTTGAGGAACATCTGGGTTGTTTCCAGCTTCTGGCTATTATAAATAAGGCTGCTATAAACATAGTGGAGCATGTGTCCTCACAATATGTTGGAGCGTCTTTTGCATATATGCTCCATAGTGGTATAGTTAGGTTTTCCTAGAATTGTGTCCAGGTTTCTGTGTAACTGCAAGTTTTCTAGAGTGGCATTACCAGTTTGCAATCCCACCAGCAATAGAAGAGTGTTCCTTCTTTTCCATATGCTCTCCAGCATCACCTGTCACATAAGGTTTTTTTTTTTGGTTTGTTTGTTTATTTTGTTTTGTTTTTATCTTAGTTATTCTGATTGATGTGAAGTGGAATCTCAGGGTCATTATGATGACTAAGGAAGTTGAATGTTTCTTTAGGTGCTTCTGGGCCATTCAAGATTTCTCAGTTTAGAATTATTTGTTTAGCCCTATACCCCATTTTTAAATAGGGTTATTTGGATCTCTGTAGTCTAGCTAGTAGTCTCAGTTCGACCCAGGTAATTAGACAGCAAAAAAAGTTCAAAGTGATACAAATTGAAAACAAAGAAAACAAGATATCACTATTGGCAGGTGATATGATAGTATACATAAATGACTCCAAAAATTCCACCACAGTGCCCCTACAGCTGATAAACATCTTCAGCAAAGTGGCTAGATATAAAATTAACTCAAAAAAATCAGTAGCCTATCTCTACTCAAACGATAAAAAGACTGAGACAAAAATTAGGGGATGATAACCATCACAATAGTCACAAATATTCTTGATGGCAAGACAGAAATAATTTATGAAGTACCACGGAAAGTAGCTTAAGAAGATAAAGGTAGGGTCTAGATTTTTCTACTCTACCCACAAATTTATCATTTAATTCTTGTGAACATTGTACTTCTTTTTCTGTGAAAAAAAATGGCACTATAGGAAGGAGATTAAGGAATCTATATTATATCCAAACAGTTCCAAAAAATAGTAGCAAATATTAGTTAATATGACTTGTTTTCTTGAGAATAAATAGATTTCCAGGCTCCTTCACAAGTTATAGTTGCTTTGAATATCAAAATAATTTCTCCTCTTTCTAATGCTAGTCCATTTTAAATGTGCATTCTACTCATCTTATCCCTATTTTAGCACAGGATCTGCTCCCAGGGACAGATTGATCATATATCTTAAAACTATAATACACTTCACTTATTTAATATTTTCCTCCTTTGAGATATATTTCTTAGCATTTTCTAGGATCAAACTTGAATCATGTGCAAATGATATTATTTTCTCTTTCAGTCTACATGATAGAATTTCTTTTTTCTTCCCTCCCTTCATTTATCTCTTCCTTCCTTTCTCATCTTACTTTGTCCTTATCCTAATCCTATGCCTTCTTCCTACCCTTCTTTCCTCTATTTCTTTCATTTTCCTTCTGTTTTTTCTTTCCTCCATTTTAACACTTCCTTTATTTTTCCCTTATTCCCTTTCTCTCTTCTTCTGTTCTTAACTCAGTTCTCCACATTTTCTCCTTCTGTCCCTTACTCATGTTTTGGTACTTTGACTCCTTCCTTCCTTCTTCCTTCCTGTATCTTACCTTGTTCTCATTTTTTTCTCTGAACTTTTGCATAATGGTGACAAATATTCATGTAAACATAATAGGACACCTGTCACAGGCATTCTGCCCACCATAGGTCTAGTAGACATCACTATTGTATCAAAATAGTGAGGGCAGCACATAAATGGTTGGATACAGCTGAAAGCCAATAATCTGTAGTAGAAGGTTGAATATAAACTGTATCTGGTCCATGGATAGGAGTTAACCAACTTCTGATATTAACTGAACATACAAACATGTCAATCTTCTATAACCCCTCATCATCCTCAAAGTTGAAGATGCCCCTAAAGCCCATACACTACAAACTTAACCTCTAAATACTTGAAAGTGGAGTTGGAAGTGCAGCCCAATGTAGTGGAGAGCCTTGTATAATTACGTGGGCTATGTCTGTCATTAATATATTAAAGCCTTTACAAAAGAGGAAGAAACTGAGACCAACAATAGCACCCTTCCTTCTTATTCATGTCAATCATGCTTCTGCTTGTGTAATGCAGCAGAATGGCCTTTAGAGGATGGTATGGATATATTTCTAGAGTGTTGACTAGTTTTATGTCAATTTGGCACATACCAGAGTGGTTTTTCTGAGATGAAACCCTAATTATGAAAAAGTTCATACTAGATTGGCCTGTGGGAAATGTTGTTGTGCATTTTTTGATAGATGAATGTTGGTGTGAGAGAGCCCAGCTCAATCTTGTTAGTACCATTTCTACATGTACATGATGTATGCTATAAGAAAGCAGGATTAGCAAGCTATTGGGAACAATCCACTAAGAAGCATTCCTGTGTTATTAAATTATCTTCTGTTTCCATCTCTTGCCTTATTCCTTTGCTCTGAATGTCTAATGCAAAAGTGTAAGCGAAATAAATCTTTTGTTCTTCAAGGTTAGTTTAGCAATCGTGATTTATCAAAATAATAGAAACAATAATCAAGTCACCTGTTTTCCCAGAATCTAGGACTGGGAAAGAAAAATTCACTTATTGTATTGTCTTTGCAAACTTGGGCCTTCTTTCACAGCAGCACAGAATAACTCACTGTGGGGAGGTCTTTGAGAGGCTAGTATGGCTGGGACTCTTCCTGCTGCTGGTGATACAGTTATAAAAATTCAGGCTCATTTCCCATACCATATATGCCTACATTTTATGATGCTTCCTGCCATACTGATAAGGACTAAACCTCTGAACTGTAAGTTAGTTCCATTCTTTATAGGAATTGCTATGGTCATGGTCTTTCTTTAGAGCCAGAAAATCTAAACAAAACAGAAGTTGGTGCTAGGAACTAGGGTATTGTTGTGATAGGCCTGACCATGACTTTGTTTGAAGAAATGTGGAGTTTGAGACTTTGCAATAGAAAATTATATGAATGCTTTATGTGGGGTTTAAAGAAGCATCCTACTACAAACATGGAAGACAGTGGTCCTGTGGTTGCTTTGAACTGTGGAGGCGTGAATCAAGTTGCTTCTGACAAGAAAAATATTAGTATCTTACCTAGAAAATATTCTTGTGTTGTTTTGTGAAGAATCTGACTGAGGGTAAATTGAAGAGTTTTGGATTAATCACATTTGCAGAGGAGATTCCAAAACAATCTAGTGTGTCTTATGGTTATTAGTGAACACACTAGTGAATTGGAGCAGGCTGAGCAGGAGTCAAATGGGAATCAAGCTTAAAATTTTCATCATATGCAAATAAACTGCATGGCAGATAAAATATTGGACCACATAGAGAATCTTAGACTACAATCCAGACTCTGTGTATTCTCAAGTTTTAGATCAGCAGTTCTCAAACTGTGGGGCATGATCCTTTTAGGAATCAAATGACCCTTGCACATGGGTTGTCTTAAAACATTGGAAAACACAGATATTTACATTAATAGTCATAACAATAGCAAAATTACACTTATGAAGTACAAATTAAAATGATTTTAAGTTTGGGGATCACTACAACATGAGGAACTGTATTTAAAGGGTCACAGAATTAAGAAGCTTGAAAACTACTGCCTTAGCGGAAAAATAATAGTGAAAAGCAGGAATAAAATTTAATAAAAAGGTCACTTTGAAAACATAAAATGTTAGACATCTTTTTTATGTCTTTAGTGTATTGATATGAATATTAAGTTTATTAAAGACAGAATCTGGAGTGGAGTCATGGATAAGTAACATACTCTGATCTTTGTTCTTTGTTTAGTGGCTATCTTAGTGTTTCTATTGCTGTGTCAAACACAATGACCAAAAATCAAACTGAGGAAATGGAGGTTTATTTGGCTTATCCATCCATATTGATGTTCATCATTGAAGTAAGTCAGGACAGGAACCCAAAAATGTCAGGAACCAGAGGGGGGTGTGCATGTAGAGGGCACTTACTGGCTTTCCTCCATGCCTTGGTCAGCCTTCTTTCTTACAGAAAATAGGACCACCTGCCCAGGGATGGAACCACGAATAATGGGCTTGGGCATCCCCCACAAAATGTCTTACAGATGGATCTTTTAGAGGCACTTTCTCAGTTAAAGTTTTGTCCTTTTAGATATCTCCAGTTTGTGTGTCAAAATGACAGAAGTGTAGCCAGCACAATGGCTCTTCCAGTTCAGACACTGCAAGATGGCTCTGAATATATGTTGCTTAATAGGCCTATTAGTTCTCGATGGCTAGTTAGATACTATTAGTGGAACATTTCTTCTTGGGGGGCATATATCTGTGGCACTTCATGATTCTAGCATTCAAGGTAGCAACCAGCTAATGAATATCAGTAGTATCTTTGAGAAATTTGTTCTAAGAACTGATAGGCAGTACGATGCCACAGTTACTCTTTGAGAAGTCAAACTTGAAAAGTATCAGATATCTTAGGAATTACAGGTTTTAGCAAAGTATTTCTCCAATAATTATCATTCATATCTGTAGTATGAAGTTGAGCAGGGCCAAAAATAAAGGAGATAAGCAGTAATGGTGTAGCTCCAGAGGCAATGTCATTGTGTAGCTTGAACAAAACCCTGGGCTCATTTGCAACACTACATTAACCACTCATGATAGAGGAAACCTCTAATACAAGCACTTAAAAAATGTAGGCTGAAGGATCAAAAGTCCATGTTCATCCTCAATTGAATAGTGGTTTCAAGTTTAGCCTAGGTATAAAACAAATGCAATGATGGCAGGCTTTTTTCTCAGTCTGTGGGACTGTGAGGAATCAGTGCTTTTCAACTAAAGCAGTTTCTAAATCCTACAAGGAACAGTTACAATTTGACATGTTAATTACCAGTAAATTCCTTTCCAGGTGCAAGTTGAACGCTAATTGAGGTGACAAAAATAAATAAAATGTCAACTGGAATAGCACCACATGTAATTCTAAGATCCAAGAATGAGGATGTCCCTGTAGGAGTTGAAAGTAGGATTTTATAGGATACTCATCAATGACATTTCATTCAGCTATTTGAAAAATAAAATTATGAGTTATTCAAGAAAATAGATGGATCTTAAAATGGCTTTATGAGAGGGTTAACCCAGACTCAGGAAAAGAAAGTAACACTTGCTATTCTTGTATGTGGATTCTTGCTTTGACTGTTTACATACATATTTACCTGGGTATATCTGCAAGCATTTATCTATAATATAAACTATATCAGTAAGCTGCCTCTTTTCTTCTACAGTCAAGTAAAAATAAGCTCAAATGGCACTCTGTTTTGCTTGTATTAAATGTCAAATATCACATCAACACCATCTCCCAACTCTATCCCCTGTCCTGAGTCAAGTTCATGCCCTGAATCTACAAAAAGGAGAAAGAGTCAGCAGCTGTCTTCACTTCTTTGAAAAGAACTGGTAAGTAAACCATTTCTATAAAGGTCCCTATTATTTATCTCATGATATAAAAATGTCTGCCATGATCATGCGAAGTTGGTACCTCATCATTGAAGGGAACTCCATGACTGCTTTTTCTGCAGTCCTATTTTCCTGCATGGCCTAAGTGCCTGTTTGTGTTTGTTACTTTTGCTTGCTCTCAGCTCTGCAAGCACTATATTTGATGATGTTTTACTTTCTATCTGGGGTGTCCGTTCAGCTTTCCCTTGCTATTTGTTACTTTACTTTTGCTTGATACATGAGTAAAAATCTCATTCATTCAAACCCCAAAGCACTGCTATCCTAAATCTTTATTCAGATTGTCCAGAGCAATGACAATCATATAATCAAAGATGAAAGAAGGGAGAGCAGGGGAGGAGGGTAAAGTTGCTGAGGGAGAGTGGGGCAGAGAACCAAACAAAATGCTAATGGGGGTAAAAAGATGTGGGAGAATAGTATGGGAGGAGGCTCAACACATTATACCAGAAAAAGATACATGATGAAATCTAATATTAATATTTATATTCCAATTAAGTTAAAAAAGAGAAAAATTTCCATTAATTATTTGGAGTCCTTGGTGTATCTTACTTTGCCTTGAATTCAGGCATCAGTATCCCTTATGTATATCCTAACAGTTTTCTTCATTGACATCAATGACCCTTTAGTGGACACCTCATTCACACTCAATCTTAGGCAAAGACTGGCATTCTAAATGCTTCGAGGCATTCTAAATGCTCAACAGTAGAGTTATTTCCTATCATCCATGAGGTTCTAAGTTTAATCCCCAACACCACAAAATATAAAACTAAAGATTCAGAATAGCTAGGCTGACAAGATGACCCAGCAGTTAAGGGTAATTTCTGTAGAACCTTGATAACCTGCATTCAATCTCCCAAAACCACATGACAGAAAGAATCAAATCCTGCAAGCTGTCTTCTAACCCCCATACATGAACCATTCCATGCACACCCACAAACATACATTCAAACACATGTTTCAGGTATACACAAACTAATTAAATAAGTAGGCTTATCAGAATAATTTGTAAAATAATGTTTTGCTACTTCCCCAAAACTTTTTCCTTGTTCACAATTAACCTTCTCTCTAATAAGAAACAATGGTGTAACATATTTGACTGAATGAAGGTTTTGATGAAGGAGGCTGTAAAACTCATCCTCTCTTATCTTGCAAAGCATTACAAAGCAGAAATTATTACTAGGGTGTTTTTGCACTCATCTACTGGAATGTCACTTATCATAAACCACATATGAGCATTCAAGGATACTAAAAATGTAATCACTGCTCTCCTGCCATCATATTCCCAGAGGACTGAAAAGCAATAACCCTTAGGAAAGCACAAATGCAAAAAAAAGCAAGATATAAAACCAGTGTGATTTATGTGAAGTTATTACAGCTCATTTCATGTGTTCCTGAAATAGTGTCTGCTTTGTATCTCCCTCACTTCTGGTGACCCAGAGTTCAAATTAATTCCCCATAGATATGACTTGTTATTTAATACTGAGTAAATTACATTAGTGTAGTATAACCATTTTTAAAATTCCGGGGCAGGTTTCTTCCTGCCTTAGACCATTTATGTTCATGGATGAAAAACATACACAGGGTCTTTATATTTTAATTTGTCTTAAGTAGCACAAAAGTTGGGAAACTGTCTACCCTCCATGTTATTAGACTTACTTTTCTCTTGAGAACTTTGAGTTACAACTTACTTATTCTTACTTTCCATCTGGGCTGCTCTTTACACTAATTGGTCTGCCCACATGGTCACATTTTTATGGCTAAGCTATCCCACTGTGGTGGCTCTCCTTCTTCCCCCTTGTACATTCATCCTCCTTCATGAAGGATCCTTTTTGCTTATCCTCCTTCCTCAAGACTGGTCTCAAGCCTTGGAAAACCTATATCTCGGTTATGTCTCTTTCTGTTGGCATCTTTATTTACCAGTCAGAATTAACTGTGGTCATGATCCTCAGGGTTTGACATACAGATTCTCTTGTCCCTGGGGCAAACAGTTTTGGGGGACCCAAATTAGCATTAGAATACAAGAAGCATTTCACATTAGGACACACATTTCCTTGCAGTTTTGAGGGTACTAAATTCAACTACTTATAAATGACCTCTGGGGAGACATGAATATAACTTGAGTTTAATGGGACCTCAGTTTTTACTGCACTAATACAAATTCTGAAGTTAATTTTAAGCAGGTGATTATAAAAAATGATCTTACTTTTCTATGACTAATTCAAGGATATAGCAGATTTGGCAATAGTAGAGAAAATCATGACAAAGGTGAGAGTTACACTGCGAAGATATTGATTTGATTTCTAATATCATTTCCTATGGTTACAGTTAAGTAATAGTGAATGATTGACCTAATTCACCTTGACAGGTGTACATCTGTTATGTTCACTGTAGCCTCAAAACAGGACTTCTGTGTAGTTCAGAAATAGCTCAGTCAATAATGAGCTTGCAATACACAGTTCGATCCAGAAGGCTCATAAAAGAGCTAGGTGTGGTGGCAAAACACTACACAAAGCACCCAAAAATAAATTATCTCAGTACCTTTTGAACATCTGGTTTTGAGGAATCAGTTAGCTCTAATTTCAAGTAGTCACCAATAGAGGAAGATGTCCAATGCCAACCTCTGACTGACTTACAGATGTCCAAACACCTGAACACAACATGAACACATGCCTGAACACACATGCACACACAGGATATTTTATGTTTTACACCAATATCCACTTACAGAATGTAACTGAAAAGGAACTGGAAAGGTGTGATTTAAGATTCATCACTGACAGACACTGAGAATTATTAGAAGCCAAAAGGTAAAACATCAGATTTAAGAGAAAGAACATTAACCATTGCAAGTTTAAAAACAGAAATAACAAAATAGTGGATGCTACAATATAATATAAAGAGTACAAAGCAAGTGTTAACTTTGTTTTTGTGCTTGTGTGAGATTTGTTCCTTTCTTTCACTTATGTGGTAAGTTAAATATGGATTTATCTGTTGCATGTATTTAAGAGTAAGAGATACTTTTTTAAACAACTTAAAGCATGATTCAGATTAGATAGAATTAAGTTGTCTATCATGTGTTTCTAATTCAGCAATTTAATTGACTGTTCACTACACTCACTGTGTTTTAATTGCCTTCTTGGGAAGGATTGCAGTAAAACCCTTAAGTAACTTCAGTCACTTCCTTAGCATCACCTTAAAATTAATTCTAATTTAGCTTCAGCTTTGTGTTTATGTCCTTTCTTTATCTATTGCGGTTCCTTCGTTTTGCAGCCAATGATTGTATCATCACAAACTTCTTGTTACTGCTTTATTCACCCTTATTTTGAGTTGTATGAGGTACACAGGCATGTTTGTCCAGATTTTTGTGTATCACACTCTGTTTTATCATGAGGTTGCTATTGAATTGTGCAGCTTATTGCCTCATGGTGGTCCAAACAAATGCCTAAGACTGTTTCCTTTCACATAAAGCAGGCGAACTCTGAGTGATCTTTGTTTTTTATTCATGTGGAAGTTTCTTAAGTGGTGTGAAGAATTGTATAGGAAGTATAAAGTATCAAAGAAGTTTTTCTTTTGGTAATTTGAACGTGCCTTCCCTCCTCCCCATATCCACCAAGGTTTGAGTCTTGATGGCTTTCATGGTAACTTACTTGTTAATCTCATGGAGATTACTGTTCATGTAAGTCAGTTTGTCCTCCTACTTCCCATGTCCCCCAGTCTTGACCCTGTCCTCTAGTTTCCCCCTTCCCCTCATTCTCAGGTGTAGACTTTTTAAATACTGTAATTAATTGTAGATCCACTATATTTTATCTAGCTTGATGCAGAATTAGATAATTTTTTTAGCAATATCGACCTTTCCTTGGACATCTAACATGTGTGTTTATTTTCAAAGTTACAGGAATAACCATAAGCCATGTACATGTATGTAAATAGGTATGTACATGTATACCATTGTATGTGCATGTATATATGTATATTTGATTTTGACCATTCTTCTGCTTAATCTTTTCTGATCAATATTTACCCTCTTTACTTTCTGGTCTTCAGAGAAATTTCTTTGGAGAAGACTATAATTTTATCTACTCCATATATTGTTAAACTTATGCATGGGTCTCTCTAGAGAATGTTTTCTTATACGTGGTTTTGCACTTTCCATATCTAGATTTTCTCTTTTACTTTCTTTATAACATTTATATGAACTGTCATTTACACAACTTCTTTTATTCTGTATTCATAGTTTATTCTACTGTTTGGACATATTTTATTATCTGCTTTAGAACTATACTTTAATTATTTGATCATCTATACTTTGTTATGTGTAATCTACTCACAAACTATACATATTCACAAATTTTCCTTCCAGCATATAATGAACATCTTCTAGTGTTTTCCTTTAGTTTTTATACCTCATAAGTAAAGACTTTCCTTCCCCACATATCACTGTTTCTCAACCTGTTTGCCAGACTCCTTGGAGACTGAATGATCCTGTCACACTGGAAAACAAAGACATTTATGGTACCACTCATAATAGTAGCAAAATTACAGTTATGAAATAATAACAGGCATAATTTTATGGTGAGATGTCACCACAGCATGAGGAAATCTATTAAAGGATGCAAGCATTAGAAAAGTTGAGAATCACTGCTATAGATGGTAACTACTGTCTTTAATAGGACTACTCAGGATAACTGAAATATTTGCATGCCCAGGGAGTGCATACCTTGGATTTCTCTTAAGTTAGCTTAGTAGTCACCTGGTCCATATCCTCTCTCCTTGTCTCTCTGCCTCTCTTTCTCTGTGTGTATTTGTCTGTGTGTGTGTTTGTATGTGTGTGTGTGTGTGTGTGTGTGTGTGTGTGTGTGTATGTGTGTGTGTGTGAAAGAGAGAGAGAGAGAGAGAGAGAGAGAGAGAGAGAGAGAGAGCAGTAGGGAGGAGAGGGAGAGAGAATGTTGTGTGTGTGCAGACACACATGTATACTTGTGCTACTAAAGGGGTGCATGCCTTATCGAGTGCCTAGAGAGGTCATATGTAACAATAAATTTCTTCCTCAATCACTTTCAGCAACATTTTTTGAGTCAGGGTATATTAATATAGCTAGAACTTTCCAGTTGATCTAGATTGGCTAGAAAATGAGCTCCAGATTTTCAGCTATGTTTGTGCCTAACCCTAGAGTTATATATAGGAATGCATGATATTATTATTATTATTAATTGTGCATTCCTAAGGATCAAACCTAGATCTCCATAGTTGCTGGGCAATAGTTTAATACCTGAGTTGTTTATTCAGTATGATGGAATATCTTAAATGCTTCAGGAGTAGGTCCCCCTGGCCCTTCAAGGAGCTCTTCAGGTATCATAATGCAAGTCATCCACTGTGTTCCAGGAAGACTTACCCCATGCCTTCTCATTCACATTTTGCCTTCACACAAATTCAACTTTATCAGATGGTAAATCTTTCAATTTTCTCTGCTTTTATTGGGGATGTACACAAACCCAAACATGTGTATCTACTTCTAGATTACAAAGATGGTATTAGAATTGTCAAAAAATACTATCAACACACCTTTTGATAGTGTTGAATGTGTTGTTTTATTATGTGAATTCATGTGCAGGTACTCATGTGTATGCATTGGTATATATACACATAAATGAACATGCATGTAGAATGTGTCAGGTTTAGTTCCTCAGCCTAGATGTCAGAACAAGCAGAGTATACATGAGGATGCAGACATCATACTTAAGCATAGTACCATCTATCTAAGCCATTGTAGTTGCTCTTCTGTTGCATTTGGAAGGCCTGTTAGAATTTCTTTCTTCCTTTTGACAGCTGAGATGATAGAGTGGATCTGGAGGTGACTTGGATGAAATTTTAGCTTAATAAAATAAAATCAGGAGACAATATGTTTAGCTACACAGCATGAGACTATATGTTCTTTGCTGTAAAGATTTCTGGTGTGAATGCTAGATAATTGAAGGTTATATCTGCAAAGTGAAAAAAAACTTACATAAATGTCATTAATATTGTTTGTGTGTGTGGAGGGGGTATTTGTGTGTGATATACTTGAGCATATGTATGGTGTCTACATGCATAATAGTATTTGTAAAATATGCTTGTCTGTGTGTGCATGTGTGGTACCCAAAGGTCGATTTGAGGCATATTCCTGTATACTTATTTTTTGTTGTTGTTGTTGTTGTTGTTTTGAGATGGCATCTCTCTTTTCAGCTTGTGGTTACTGGGTCAGAAATCCACCTATTCCATTTCTTCTAAAACCCAGAGTTATAGTCACATCTCGACTTTTTCTTCAATGGTTAAAATGAACCTGTGATAGCATGGAAGTCACTTTACTCGCTATATTGAAATTACTGATTTTCAGCAGGTAAGAATTTTTAACCAAACCACAGGTTAGAGCCAGGCTCTTTCTCCTTCTAATGTCATAATATTTCCTATCTTTCTATTCTACCTTTGTAATATCACAATAACAGTAAAACAGAAGAGTTTTCTTAATATCCCGTTTCTGCCTGAATGTAAAGAGAGCACAATTAAGTGTTGTATCAGCAAATTAATGATGTATGCCATATCTACTGATTTTCCTGGGCTCATATGGTCAAACAGAGCCACCTTCACCTGGGAATACCAGACACACACTCTTGATTTTGTCATCCTACTATAAAACAGGAAAGTAGATGTACCAGTCACCTTTGGCTCACATAAGGCTAGGTATCAAACTTACCATTATATTCAACTCACTCTAAAACAACCAAGATAGACAAACCCAGGGCATGTGAACAGTCCTGTCATTCAGTTCTATACAGATATTTGCTGACAACTAAATAGCTGACCTACCCTCATTGCTTTGCTGAGGATGTGACACCTGTTAAACCAATACATGTCTGTGCATTTTCACAGTGTGAAGGGCTATAATTAGCAACATAGAGACCATAGTTTACACAATAAAGCCTTATTACTTTTTCTCCATCAAACATCCCCTATTTTACTTGGAAGTGGAAAATAGAATAAATAAACAAACAATGTAAGACATAACCTGCCCAGAGTACATTGACATCTAAGCAGTGGTATTTATTTCAATAAAACTTCACATAATACCAGAGAGTGTCTCATAACTGTGGAAATAAATACATTTCAATGCTTCTGATAAATTTGCGTCATTTCTACTCCTGTAACTGTCTGCAAAGTTCTAGTTGTATATCCTCAAAAATGACTGAAAACAAGTAAACAGCAAAAACACCTCCCTGAAATTAAATCTCCTTTGCACAGAAAATAAAATTATAATCATTCCAAGTCTTTTTCCCTGCTTACACTTGTTTCTGATTCTGGGAGAGCCTAAGAAAGCAGAAAAGATAACTACTTTTAAAGGAGAAATTTATATTTGGTACTTGATCAATAGCACCATAGGTATATTGTGGGATTTACACAAATATACACCTGAATACAAATGAACACATACATACATGTAAGCAAACTGGAGAGTATGTACATATGTATCTTAAATTTTCCCAGCACCTTACTGAACAGATCTATTTACAACTATTTGGATGGCCTTTATGAATCCCTGTGATCCCCATATTTATGGGGTTTAGGCATTAGGTTCTCATACTTCTCTATGTATTAGTCAAAGACATCCTGTATGCACTTTCTCCTATTCATGTGAGGAAAGAGAAATTCCTGACACATCTTTCTGTACTTTATGAAAATTTGTATCACCAGACCAGGATCCTATCCTTATGAATCCATCTAAACTTAATTGACTCTATATTCTCTGTGCCCAAATAAGTCCTATTGATGTTTAAGGCTTCAATAGATATTTTTCAGGGGCATGGGACTATCTAATTCATAACAAGGTCTTCCATAATGATTTGACATACCAAAATGGTACAGTTATAAATATAGTCACAGCCTAGCTAATTCTGAGTTAATAAGAAACTTTGTAAGTGTATTTATGTATGTACATGTGAGTATGTGCATATGATTATGATTTTGTGAGTAAACGCAGAATGGTTCATGCCATGATATTCATGTAGCAGTCAAAGAACAACTTGCCTGAGTTAGTTCTCTTTTTCCATTGTGTGAGTTCTGGGTTCTGGGGATCTCACTCGCGTCAAGAGATTTGTGAAGAAAATAATTTTACCCATCAAACCACCTCAATGACTCAGAAAGCCTTCTTTTTCCTCATCTTGACTTTAGAGGCTATAATCATTTGCATTAGTTCTTACTTTACTTCTTACTCTCGATAAGGTTCTGCCTTATTGAGAAATAATAGGTGATATTTTCCAACAAATTCAAAAGCTACTGCTGACTCTTGACTTATATGTCACAAAAGATATGATTATGGTTTAAGCAGGATTGATTATTTATACTTCATATCACATAAATTGGGCAATGTAATAAGCTAACAGAGTAATTTGTTGCTTCTTTACTGAGACAATTTGATAGCCTAAAGGTTAATATTGAAAGGCGTGCATGAAATAAACTCTCAGATATTTAGTACTCTTGGTGAGACTTCTGCAAGAAAGCTAGCATACAAAGTAGAACTGTGTGGGTGATGCTGCTTGAGCTAGTTGGAGCATTTGGGTTTGCAGCTGGAAGTGAAATGTCACCAGACATGCTGGCTTTGCTCAGGGTTCAAGATACTCTGTCAACAACCCCTCAGACTGATTCATCACTGCATCTGAATGAGATTTCGCATTTTCCAACTCCCTCAATTCAAACACAGGAGTTTACCATCTTCTCAGGCAAAATTCCACATTAAAAAAAAAAAAAAAGAAAAGAAAAAGCCTTCTCTTTCCACTTATCATATATAGTATTTGCTATAAAATTAGCATTGTACCTGCTGTTTTATCTTGAGAAAAACATACGATCTGTTTTTTCTCTATTTGTCAACCAAGAAATGATGGAGCAAAATGTTCATAGTTAAATAAAAAAAAATGCTAGGAAACAGCATGTTATTAAAACTTTTAACAACAACAACAACAACAACAAAAGGCAGGTTGTTTAGTGTGTAGAGAAAATCAACACAAAACATCTCTTTAGAGAGGGGGAGGGAGAAGGAGAGGGTGTGTGTGTGTGTGTGTGTGTGTGTGAGAGAGAGAGAGAGAGAGAGAGAGAGAGAGAGAGAGAGAGAGAGAGAGAGAGGAGAGAATTTTTAGGTGAATCCTGGCTTAACTTCTAGGAGAAAGCTTGTGTTCTACAAGTAACAGTTGGAAGTCCAGTTCATTTATAGAAATTTAAGATTAGCACACCATGACTCAAAAAAATCATAAAACTCAATATGTAACTATTTTCTTTATATATTAATATGTACATATTAATATATTAAAATTATGCAATATGTTTTTATCATGTTTCCCTCCCCTAACTGCTCCCAGATCTTCCCTACTATTCTACCTATTCAACTTTATGTTTTGTCTTACTTTTTCCAACAAAATAAAACACAAAAGTGCAACACAAAAATAAAAACAAACAAGTACAATGATCAATAAAATGAACAAATTAAAAGATAGAAAATGTCTACCAAAACATGGAATTTGTTTTTGTTTGATAACTGCCTTTCTGCATTGAACTGGCTTAAAATGATGTTGATCCACTCATTCACACTTCATTGGAGAGAACCAATTTTCCCCTTACTAGAATGTGTCAATTACAAGAGACTTCTAAGCTAGAGGCAGGATTATGTATCTCCAATGAAGCTTCTCAGGAATTACACATGAGCGGGTTTTCTGTGGACGAAGAGCTGAGGAATGAAACGATGGGGGTTGAGAGAATAAGAACACACAGAGATATTAGTGCATGGCTGAATAAAATCTCTCTTTACTTGGGGGATAAGAGTGACAATATATGTGCTGTGGACGTGATCCTCCTTCCCAGGGTTACAGAGTCTTTTCAGCGCTTCTCAGCAGACCCTTGGCTCCACTGTTCCTCGAGGAAGTTGACCCCATATAGTTTGTTGCTCTGTGGGAAGCTGAGGTGTGACAAAAGGCTTGTTCTCCTGGAGCTCTGCCAGCTCCACCAGGTGGGGGGAGGTGTAGCTCACTGGCATCTGGAGCTGATAACTGTCATGTGATAAAACACTTCAATATGACTCTCTACACCCCATTCACTTCTTATTGTTAGATTTGGTTTAGTTTGAACCTGGGTATGTCTAGTGCCTGCTGCCTTATTTTCAATTAATTCATATGCCTATCAGTCCTGTTTTATCTGGAAGACACTATATTCTTAGAATCACCTATTACTTCTCGCTATTACAGTCATTTCACTTCCTGTTCTCAATAGGTCCTTGAGTTTTGAGAGCAGACTTGAAAAAGTCATCCCACTTTATTCTGAGTGCTTTGTAGTATCTTTGTCTTCACATAGTCTAGCTATGGGTATATGTATTGGTTATCATCTATAATAAGTAAAAACTTCTCTCATGAGAGTTATCTATGTGTTTCAGTGAACACTATGTCATTAGGAGACATTTTGCTGCTATGTTCCTTTGGTAGAATAACAATATAAGATCATTTATGAGGACCATGACCTATCTAGTATCATATTCTTGGTAGTTTTAGTGGTGACAGTTATGGTTTCCATCTCATAGAGAAGTGCATAAATACAGTTCAAAAATTGGTTGTTACTCTTATACCATTTGCATCATTGTTGAACCAGTGTATTTTGCAGGGAAGTAATTGTTGTAGGCCTCAGAGCTTGTAGCTCTCTCATGTTGGTGCTTCCTTTTCACTTCTAGTAGAGGGAAAAATGAATGTTAGACAGTTGAACTGGTGGTGTTTCTCATTAAGCACAGCTTGAGTTCTCCATAAATAGCATGAATAATTTTTTTCTGTATCAATAGAACATTACTATTAGGTTGTGAAGAATAACCAAATAGCCTTATAAAGCCATGGTGTTTGACACCATGAAGAGAACCTATGAGAAGCTATTGGTGAAAGTGCAACATAGTTGCAGTAGAAGACCCAGCATATTGGAGAAGCCAGTACCATGGATGCCATGACCACCAAGAACAGCAGCAGTGGTGGAATGGAGTCAGCCAGAGCCTAGAGTGCTACAGAAGGCAGAACTGGAGAGGTGACTCAAGCCCAGAAGATATATAGATTTCAGAATTTGGAACAAGAAGCTGTGAAGCTGAAGTTGCCTTGGATACCCCAAGATGTTTGAGATACTAGAGCCATGGGACACCTGCTGAGTAAAGATGCTAACAGGGAGTAGAACCAGCTCAAGAGAAAGAAGTGAGTTGTGATAAACAAAGATGAAATGAGTTGGATATCTGAAGAGGGTTTTGACATCAGACATGGAGATGCAGAGTTAGGAGTTTGCTCAGCCAGTTCTCAGTCTTGCTTTGCTCCTCACTCTGCTCTTTCCCCTATGTTTTGGAACTGTATTATATATTCTGTACCATATATGTTGAAAGTATGTGATCTGCTTCTTGATTTTGATTTTATAGGGCCTATAGTTAAGAAATTGCATAAATCTCAGAAGAGACTTTTTTAAAACATTGTTGAGTGTGTGATAGACTATGAGGACTTCTAAAGTTGGACTAAATGCATTGTGCATTATGTTATGGCTACAAGTCTTTGAGAGCCAGGAATTGCAAAGTGGTGGTTTGAATAGGTCTGGCCCCAAAAACTCATGTGTTTCAGTACTTGGCCCATGGGAGTTGTACTATTAGGAGGTATGGCCTTGTTGCAGGAAGTATGTCACGATGAAGGGAGACTTTGAGGTCTCCTAGTGCTCAAGCTCTGCCCAGTGTGGAACAGTCTCCTAGCTACCTTCTGATCAAGATATATATATAACTCTCAGCTCCTTCTCAAGCACTTTGTCTGCCTGTATGCTGCAATGCTTCTTGCCAGGGTGAAAATGGATTAAACCTCTGAAACTGTAAGCCAGGCCCAATTAAACATTTGCCCTTGTAAGTAAATAAGTAAATAAATAAATAAATAATGCCATGCACTGTTTTGGACAATGACTCAACAAGAGTCATTTCAATTTCAATGGGTATTGAAAGTTTTACTTGGTAGCATAACAAATATAATAAAAGAGTTGCCCCTCAGTACACACACACACACACACACACACACATATAAATGTCTTTTACTGTTACATTTTTTATCTGCTTTTTCACACTTCATTGACACCCACACCCCTAATTCAAACCTTCTGCTCTAGTTTCAGATTTATCTCTCCATAATACTATACCTAATTTCCCTTTCTGTTGGTGCCTATACATTGTATTCATCCAGACCAAAACTTTGACAGTAATATACTCATACAATATTATAGACATATGTCAAATACCAAAGTTAAACCAGGTTGATAAAAACCATCTAAATAGTCCTATAACCCGTAAAGAAATAGAAGCAGTCATTAAGTGACTCCCAACCAAAAAAGCCCAGGACCAGATGTGTTTAGTGCAGAGTTCTATCAGACCTTCAAAGAAGACCTAACACCAATACTCTTCAAACTATTCCACAAAATAGAAACAGAAAGGACACTTCCCAACTCATTCTATGAATCCACAATTACACTGATACCAAAACCACACAAAGGTTCAGCAAAGAAAAGGAACTTCAGACCAATATCCCTTATGAATATCTATTTAAAAATACTCAAGAAAATTCTTGTCAATCGAATCCAAAAACACATCAAAACAATCTTTCTCTACAATCAAGGAGGATTCATCATGTTAAAAGTCTTGGAATG
Source organism: Tokudaia muenninki (assembly GCA_036184385.1). Taxonomy (NCBI): domain Eukaryota; kingdom Metazoa; phylum Chordata; class Mammalia; order Rodentia; family Muridae; genus Tokudaia; species Tokudaia muenninki. The sequence goes on from BTHS01000003.1 coordinate 87,721,861, forward strand.
ATCAGGAATTTAAGGTGTATACCTAAACATAATAAAAGCAATATATAGCAAACCAGAAGCCAACATCAAACTAAATGGAGAGGAACTTAAAACAATCCCACTAAAATCAGGGTCTAAACAAGGCTTCCCTCTCTCTCCCTCTCTACTCAATATAGTACTTGAAGTTCCAGCTAAAGGAATTAGACAAAAAAAGGAAGTCAAAGTGATACAAATTGAAAAAGAAGAAGTAAAACTATCACTATTTGCAGATGATATGATATATGAGATGATATACTTAAGTAACCACAAAAACTCCAGCAGAGAACTCCTACACCTGATAAAAAACTTCAGCAAGATGACTAGATATGAAATGAACTCAAACAAATCAGCAGCATTCCTCTACTCAAAGGATAAACAGACTGAGAAAGAAATTAGGGAAATGGTACCCTTCATGATAGCCACAAACAGTATAAAGTATCTTGCTGTGACTCTAACCAAAGAAGTAAAAGATCTGTTTGACAAGAACTTCATGTCTCTAAAGAAAGAAATCTTAGAAGACCTCAGAAGATGGAAAGATCTCCCATGTTCGTGGTTTGGCAGGATTAATATAGTAAAAATGGTCATCTTGCCAAAAGCAATCTACAGATTCAATGCAATCTCTATCAAAATTCTAACTCAATTCTTCAAAGAGTTAGAAAGAACAATTATCAAATTCATCTGGAATAACAAAATACCCAGGATAGCTAAAAGTATTCTCAACAATAAAAGAACTTCTGGGGGAGTCAGCATCCTGAACCTCAAGCTGTACTACAGAGCAAGAGTGTTAAAAACTGCATGATATTGGTACAGTGACAGGCAGGTAGATCAATTGAATAGAACTTAATAGCCAGAAATGAGCCCACACACCTATAGTCACTTGATCTTTGACAAAAGAGCTAAAACCATCCAGTGGAAAAAAGATAGCCCTTTCAACAAATGGTGCTGGTTCAACTGGCATTTAGCAGGCAGAAAAATGCAAATTGACCCATTCTTATAACTTTGTACAAAGCTCCACGTGGATCAAGGACCTCCACATATAACCAGATACACTGAAATTAATAGAAAAGAAAGTGGGGAAGTGCCTCAAGCACATGGGGATAGGGGAAAATTTCTGAACAGAACACCAATAGCTTATGCTCTAAGATCAAGAATTGACAATGGGACCTCATAAAATTACAAAGCTTTTGGAAGGCAAAGGGAACTGTCAAAAGGAAAAGCGGCAGTCAGCAAACTGGGGAAAGATCTTTAGTACAAAACTACAACCATCAGATTGGAAACAGGTCTTTACTAACCCTACATCTGATAGAGGGCTAATAGCCAATATATACAATGAACTCAAGAAGTTAGACTCCAGAGAACTAAATAATTCTATTAAAAAATATGCTATTGATTGTTTTCTTTATGTTTAGATTTTGACTCTTAATATTGTACCTCTATCAAACATATTATTTGTAAAGATACTTTTCAATGACACCCAACCCACTGTGATATAATCTTTGTTTAAATCTTTTTCTCATTTCCTCCTCTCTTACTCTCTGCCAATTCCAACCATTTTGTTAGCCTTTTACTAATATCAGCAGATAGTCTGTTTCTTTTGTGAAAGTTGATTTGTTGTTTGGAAGATACATTTTTACTGTTTTCAATTCGTATAGTCTAATCCAAATTTCTGAAAAAAAATTAATACAGATAACAAGCCAGAATCTTCTGAAAATGCATCTTTGCTACTATATTTATGAGTAAAATAACCATATTTTCTTTTTTAGGCATGTCTTAATTGTTTTGATTTTTATTACTTTATTGTTTTGTCCCTTTTTTTCAAATTAAATGACGTTTGACTCTTTCAAAACATAAGTACTCACATGTATGCTGGATTGCATAAATCATAAAGAAAATTTCTGCTAACAGAATTGTTAATAAACAATGAATCTCTGTAATTCACTGAAGCTGAAAAAAACTGTAATCACACCAGTTTTATTATATATGATAAGCAGTTACATCATTCAATTATATGTACATATGAACACATACTCATAAAAAGGTAAAACATCTAAAATGTCTCATGTCATAGGTTTTTGCATTTAAAATTAAAAAGTAAATGTTCATGTATTAAAGCAGTCATTTCCTAAATTTTAAAAGAAAACCAAAGAGACGTTAATATGAATGAATTTGTTCTTTGTTTCTGTATGTAAAGTGCTACAACTATGGATGTGCAACATATACAGTTTCAGGCATTAAACATTTCTTGAAATAGTATTGCTGGTAACACTTTATCACTGAGATAGAGCACAGTCACCATCTTTGTGTATTTTTTAAAGACAACTATATTTAGTGATGGTCATAAGATGGATAATTGTCTTTAAATCTCTATTAAATAATTTCAAGTTTGATATAGCCCCATATGCACTCGCACACACACACACACACACACACACACACACACACACACACTCACTCACTCATGGATATACATATCTTCTTATGTGTTTTTTATAAACAGGCACCCTACACAAAACTGTGGGTAAGTATGACATAAGTAGTAATTTCAGATCTTCTACTGGACTCAAGATTCAGTGGTAAAGTACTTGCCTGGGCATGTGTGAGGTCCTGGTTTGGGTTTGACTCCTAAAACAAATCATAAGTAAGTAAGCAAATAAATAAATATGGTATGAACTTCCAAGACATTTTTAAAGTAATATGTCCTTCTTTACTACTTTACCCTCTTGATTGACTATTTCTTTCATCATTCTATGCTTTTAAAATCTGTATATATATATATATATATATATATATATATATATATATATATATTTATGAAAGAAGTAAATTAAGGAACACTTAGCTGGCCTAAGCTCTTATTTTTATGGTTAGTATCAATTTTCTGGAGTCTAATTCATCTAGTATTGTAATACACCAATTTAAGTATTTGCTAGATATAAGAAATTAATAACTAATTGATCATTCTTTATTTTCTACTTGCAGTTTTTTTTATTTTTATACAATTTTTAACACCTTTTTAACATAGTGTTTAATATGTTCTAAGTTTATCATATCAGTTGGGAAGAATATCATCACTGTAATTTTAGGGTCTTAAAATACCAGCATTATCTATTATTTGACATTTCAGTCAATTGTCATTTTAAAACATTGTTTTCTATAGTACTTATTTTGTTCTTTTTCTTGTTGCTTAGAATTTTACAGATATGACATTCCCACAGTAAGTCATTATTCATTGATGTATTTCTGTCTTTTTGAATATATATTAAATTACATGTATAGAAATATATATATATATATATATATATAAAGGTAAAAATTCCATCACAAATATGTATTTATAAATTATATAAAACATATAAACACTTGTGATTACATATAGATAAACACAAGCAATTCAATATTAACATATTAGGATGGGCAAAATAATATAAATCATTAATATTTACAATTTTACAAACCTGCTTTAAATCAGGGAGTCTCGATTATGGTTCAATGTCAGAAGCTAGACCAAGAAAAGCACACCTCTGAAAGTTTTACCTAAGATGAGATACTGGCTTCCTTCCTCAAAGCAAATAGACTTTCTTTTTGCTTGACATGAATTTCTAAAGTGTGGTGTAGAAAACCTGTTAGCACACACTTGAGAAAACAAAGTATTAATAGCACCAGAATTCAGCTCCACCTACTTGATATTTACAGACTTTTGCATACATCAGTTACAGAAAATTATGTTTTTAAAGAACACAGTTTCTGGGATTTTATTCAATTTATTATGTTTTTCAACTTAACTTTTAAGAAATTTCCAAGTGCTAGTTCCAATCTATAAATATCTGTTAGATCCATTTGGTCCATAATTTTAGTTGGTTTAATTGTGTTTCTGCTTAATTTCTGTTTTCATGATTTGTCCATTGGTGAGAGTGGGATGTTGAAGTCTCACACTATAATTGTGTGGGTTCAAGGTGTGCTTTGAGCTTTAGTAAAGTTTCTTTTATGAATGTGGGTGCCCTTACATTTGGAGAATAGAGGTTCAGAATTGAGAGTTCCTCTTAGTAGATTTTTCCTTTGATAAGTATGAAGTGTCACACCTTTCCTATTTTGACAACTTTTGGATGAACGTCGATTTTATCCGGTATAATATGGCTACTCCAGCTTGTTTCTTTGTACCGTTTGCTTGAAAAAATTGTTTTCCAATCTTGGACTCTGAGGTAATGAGTGTTTTTGTCACTTAGTTGGCTTTTTTGTATGCAGCAAAATGTTGGGTCCTGTTTAATTATCCAGTCTGTTAGTCTATCTTTTTATTGGAGTTTGAGACCATTTATTTTAAGAGCTACTAAGGAAAGGTGACTTTTGCTTCCTCTTATTTTCATTGTTACAGGTGGAATTCTGTTTGTTTGGCTCTCTTCTTTTGGGTTTGTTGAAAGAAGATTACTTTATTGCTTTTTCTATGGTGTAGTTTCCTGCCTTGTGTTGGTATTTTCCACCCATTATCCTTTGAAGTGCTGGGTTTGTGGAAAGATATTGTGTAAGTTTGGTTCTGCCATGGAATATCTTGTTTTCTCCATTTATGGTAATTGACATTTTTTCTGGATATAGTAGACTGGGCTGACATTTATGTTCTCTTATGGTCTGTATAACATCTGCCCAGGATCTTTTAGCCTTCATACTTTCTGGGGACAAGTCTGGTGTAATCTGATAGGTTTGCCTTTATATGTTACTTGACCTTTTTCCCTTACTGCTTTTAATATTCTTTCTTCTTTTAGTGCATATGGTGTTTTGATTTTTATGTTGGGGGGAGGAGTTTCTGTTCTGGTCCATTCTGTTTGGAGTTCTGTAGGGTTCTTGTATGTTCATCTCTTTCTTTAGGTTAGGGAAGTTTTCTTCTATAATTTTGTTGAAGATATTTACTGGCCCTTTATGCTGTAAATCTTCACTCTCTTCTATACTTATTATTCTTAGGTTTGGTCTTCTTATTGTGTCCTGGATTTCCTAGATATATTGGGTTACAAGTTTTTTGCATTTCACATTTTCTTTGACTGTTGAGTCAATGTTTTCCATAGTATCTTCAGCACCTGAGATTCTTTCTTCTATCTCTTGTTTTCTGTTGTTGATGCTTGCTTCTATGACTCCTGAATTCTTTCCAAGGTTTTCTATCTCCAGAGGTGTCTCACTTTGTGATTTCTTTATTACTTCTACTTCAATTTTTTAAATCCTTAATAGTTTTGTTCAGTTCCTTCACTTGATTGTTTGTGTTTTCCTGAAATTCTTTAAAGGAGTTTTGTGTTTCCTCTTTAAGGGCTTCTACTTGTTGACCCATGTTCTCCTGTGTTTAAGTGAATTTTGTGTTTCCTCTTTATGGGTTTCTACCTGTTGAATCAGTGTTCTCCTGTATTTCTTTAAGTGATTTTTGTGTTTTCTCTTTAAGGGCTTCTACTTGTTGACCCCATGTTCTCCTGTGTTTCTTTAAGGGATTTTTGTGTTTCTTCTTTAAGGTCTTCTACCTTTTGACCCATGTTGTCCTGTATTCCTTTAAGGGAATTTTGTGATTCTTCTTTAAGGACTTCTACCTTTTGACCCACGTTCTCTTGTATTTCTTTAATGGAGTTATTTATGTCCTTCTTGAAGTCCTCTATCAGCATCATGAGATGTGATTTTAAATTCAGCTCTTGCTTTTCTGGTGTGTTAGGGTATCCAGGATTTGCTCTTATGGGAAAACTGGGTTCTGATGGTCCCATGATGCCTTGGTTTCTGCTGTTAATGATCTTGTGTTTGCCTGTTCCCATCTAGTTTTTTCTGGTGTTAGCTCATCTTGTGCTCTCTGATTTTGGCTTATCTGTCCTGTAAGCCTGTGTATGAGTACTCCTGGGATTCCTGTTCTCTCTGTGCACACAGGTATGTAGGCTCTTCTGGGAGACCAGCTCTCCTATACTCCAAGTCTTCTCTGCACTACAAATGACCTAAGTGAAGCTAGCTCTCTAAGAAGTATCAGGAGATGGTGTCTTACTTGTGGCAGACCTGGCAAGATTCTGCCACAGCAGAAATGGCAAATGCCCTGAGTGATTTGTTCTCTAGGAAGTACCAGGAGATCAAATGTTCACTGCAGCAGACCTGGCAAGGTTCAACTGCCCTGAGTGGCTGGTTCTCAACTGCCCTGAGTGGCTGGTTCTCAACTGCCCTGAGTGGCTGGTTCTCAACTGCCCTGAGTGGCTAGTTCTCTTGGAAATATCAGGAGATGGAATCTTCACTGCAGCAGAGCTGGCATGGTTCTGCCCCAGCAGGAAGGACTGGCGGTGGTGGGAGGGGGAGAATGCTTGGAACTGGTTGCAATTCAGAAGGGCAAGGCTTTTGATGGTTGCTGGATAATGAGTCCTTCTGGACCCCAGGCAGCAGCTCTGGGCCTCCAGAGGTAGGAACAGGGTTCTTACCAACTGCCCTGAGTGGCTGGTTCTTTAGGAATTATCAGGAGATGGAATCTTCACTGCAGCAGAGCTGGCAAGGTTCTGCCTTAGCAGGGTGGGCAGGCCCAGAATACACTTTCCATATCTAAATGACTGAATATGTACATGGAAAAGAAAGAAAATCATAAATCAGCTCTATAGTTCAGGGAAGAGTGGCTGGTAAATTGTAGAATGACAGACATATGACATATTTAGTCCTATCAGTTTTGAAACTGCATTAATTTTATCATTTAGCTTATGTGTTAATTTTATGCTTTTATGTGAATTGGTGTCTCTGTGTGTGAGTGTGTGTGTGTGTGTGTGTGTGTGTGAGAGAGAGAGAGAGAGAGAGAGAGAGAGAGAGACAGAGACAGAGACAGAGACAGAGAGACAGAGAGCATAGATACATGCAATGCCCACATATGCTGCTCCTGGAGCTGGAGTACAAGTTGTTGTGAACCACCCAATATAGGGTTTTGAAATCAAACTCTAGTCCTCCTGAAGAGCAGAAAATGCTCTTAAGCACTGAGCCCTCCAACATTTTTATTTCCTTCTTTTCTTTTGTTTTGTGTGAAACAAGATTCAGCTATCCAGTCCTGGGTAGTCTGTAACTAACTGTGTAGATCAGGCTGGCCTCAGACTCATAAAGTCTGCCTGTCTCTGCTTTCCAAGTGTTTGGAATAAGGATTTGTGTCATCATGCCTACGCCCCTACTTTAAATTTAACTTTAGGTTCAATTCACCACATAGATGGTCAGAAGACAACATTTTTCGAACTTCCCTACAAATAGACATTCTGTAAGTTGTGTTTTTTAGTTACTGGAAAAAAATAAGAGAAAAGTGAATTTTACCACACATCCTTTGTTGTCTTATCTGTCCACTTCCTGTATGTGTGGGGGGGGGCAACTGATACTAGCTGGACTCTCTGTGTGTTGCTTGCTTCAGTTTACCAGACAAGAGATCATTGTCACAGAAGCTTCTTGTGTGTTCTAATTGTGGAGCTCAACTCTGATCATCCTATTTCTATAGCAAGTGGCTTGCCAATTGAGTGGACTGTCTAGCCTAGGAATAAACAGCACTCATTGAACTGTTGAAAGCAGTTTAATTTAATAATTCAGCAAACATTACAAGAAATTGAATGATTGCAGTCTTAAATAAAGGTGTTGTCCAACAGGAAAATATTGCCTAATACCTTTATTGCCATCATCCACACAATAAGAAATTGACTGATTTTCTTTCTTTTTTTTATTTTCTAAGATATTTTATTTACATTCCAAATGATTATCCCTTTCCCCTTTCCTCCCTCCCTGAAAGTCCCATAAGCCCCCTTCGCTCCCTCTGTTACCCATTCAACCCCCTTTTGCTTCTCTGTCCTGGCATTCCCCTACATCAAGTCTTTCCAGGACCAGGATTCTCTCCTTCCATCTTCTTGGAAATCTATTGATATGCAAATTGTGTCTTGGGTATTCCAAGATTCTGGGTTAATATCCCCTTATCAGTGACTGCATACCATGTATGTTCTTTTGTGATTAGGTTACCTCACTAAGGATGATATTTTCCAGTTCTGACCATTTGACTGATTTTTCTTAATGAGATTTTTATATGTTCATAAAATTACATTTCCTATTCTTTCAATTACTTATACAAACCAGATATTTTGTTTATTTTGTGTGTGTTTATTTTATAAGTATAATCTTGTTCATTTGAGTAAGGGAAGTGAAAATCCAAACGGAAATAATAGGAAAGTGTTGAAGGAGACATATAAAATGTTAATATTATTCAATGTAAAGCACTCACAACGCACACTGAAGATCAATGCACACCACATAATAAATTTGAACTATGTGTTGATTTTTTTCATTGAGTATTTATTGCTTGCCATATTTCAAGAACCGTAAAAGCTGTTGTTTATATAGAAAGAAATAAAAGGGTATATCACATTAATTAGATTATACATGAAAAAGAAAGGCATTTAAAAACACTTGAACACAGGCCGCCCTCAGGCAACAAGTCTTCAGTGCAGTAAAAACAAAATAAAAAAGCAATGAGATTCAAATTCTCTGAGAAGACACGAAGTTCTGACAATCAAGTCTGCAGTTGTCAAGATAAAATGTAGGCACTAAGAAATCCTGAGAAGGAATAAAAATAAGGTAACTCTAAGTTAACAAAGTTTCTGACATAGAAGTAATAGTGAGGCCCAATCTTAAAATACAATGTGTCTTAAGCGGCTAAAATATATTATCAGTAGTATGTTTAGACAGCCAATAGGGCATGTAGAAATGTTCCACACATTCCAAACTACTGATAAAAGCCCTCTGATTTTTCCCAATCAAAAATTACTAGAAGATTAAAGATTTATCAAAAATTGAGTTAAGTTTGATATATGTGATAAGTCCTGGAAAAAAGTAGAAGATATTTTGTAAGAGTAAAGGAAGGCTAGGACACCATTTAGTAGGTCCACCATTTGCCTGAAAACATGAAGATTGGACCTGAGTTCAGAACCCCAGATACCATAAAAAACTAGATATTATAACATGCATTTGTAATCCCAGTAATGCTACCTTGAGATGAGAGGCAGAGACAGGAAAAGCCTCAAAAACTTATGGGCTAGTTGGCCTGAAATCCTCAGACGTGAAAAAGAAACTTAGTGTCAAAAAGGAGAAAGTTGGTAACTAATATCTCAGGTTTTTCTCTGACATCCATAGTCATAGTGTGACATGCAGAACATTTACTCACACAAATTAGCACACAGATTAACACACACACACATATACACAATTAAGGTTACTTTTTAAACATAAAGGATAAATACTCAATGAAATTCTTGCCATCTGAATCCAAGAACACATCAAAATGATCATACACCATGATAAAGTAGGCTTCATCCCAGGGATGCAGGGATGGTTCAATATACGGGAATCCATCAGTGTAATCCACTACATGAACAAACTCAAAGAAAAAAAAACACTTGATCATTTCATTAGACACTGAAAAAGCATTTGGGAAAAATCACCATACTTTCATGTTAAAAGTCTTGGAAAGATCAGGAATTCTAGGCCCATACCAAAACATAGTAAAGTAAAGTAAACCAGTAATCAACATCAAAATAAATGGACAGAAACTTGAAGCAATCCCACTAGAATCAGGGACTAGACAAGACTGCCCACTCTCTCCATATAATTTCTTTTTCTTTCTTTTTTTATTTTCTGTATTCTAAATTTACATTCCAAATGATTTCCCATTTCCTGTTTCCCCCCTCCCCAAAAGTCCCATAAGCGTTCTTCCCTCCACCTATTCCCCAGTCAACCTCCTCCCGCCTCTCTGTCCTGGTATTTCCCTACACTGCTATACTCAGTCTTTCCAGGACCAGGGGCTTTTCCTTCCATATAAAATCCATTTGGTCCAAAGCTTCAATTAGTTTCACAGTGTCCCTCTTTAATTTCTGTTTTCCTGACTGGTCCTTTGCAGAGAGTGGAGTGTTGAAGTCACCCATAATTATTGTGTGACAAAATTCAGCATCCTTTCATGCTAAAAGTCTTGGAAAGATGAGGAATTCAAGTCCCATACATAAACATAGTAAAAGCAATATGCAGCAAACTAGTAGCCAGCATCAAACTAAATGGAGAGAAACTTGAAGCAATCCCACTGAAATCAGGGACTAGACAAGGCTGCCCTCTCTCTTCATATCTTTTCAATATAGTATTTGAAGTTCTAGCTAGAGCAATTAGACAACATAAGGAGGATGAAGGGATACAAACTGATAAGGAGGAAGTTAAATTATCACTATTTGTGGATGATATTATAGTATAATTAAGTGAACGCAAAAAACTCCACCAGAGATTTCCTACAGCTGATAAACAACTTCAGCAAAGTAGCCAGATATAAAATCAACTCAATCAAGTCAGTAGTCTTCCTATACTCAATGGAAAAACAGACTGAGAAAGAAATTAGGGAAATGACACTTTCACTATAGTCACAAACCATATAAAGTATCTTGGTGTGACTCTAACCAAGCAAGTGAAAAACTGTATGAGAAGAACATCAATTCCCTTAAGAAAGAAATTGACCTCAGAAAGAAATCTGCCAATCTGGAGATTGGCAGATCTCCCATGCTTGTGAATTGGCAGGATTAATATAGTACAAATGGCCATCTTGCCAAAAGCCATATACAGATTCAATGTAATCTCCATCAAAATTCCAACTCATTTCTTCATAGAGTTATTAAGAGCAATTATCAAATTCATCTGGAATAATAATAATCATAGGATTGCTAATATTATTTGCAACAGTAAAAGAACTTATGGGGGAATCATTATTCTGGACCTCAAGCTGTACTACAGAGCAATAGTGTTAAAAACTGCATGGTATTGGTATAGTGACAGGCAGGTAGATCAATGGAATAGAATTGAAGATCCAGAAATGAACCTACAAACCTATGGTCACTTGATCTTTGACAAAGGAGCTAAAACCATCCATTGGATAAAAAGATAGCCTTTTCAACAAATGGTGCTGGTTCAACTAGAGGTCAACATGCAGAAGAATGCAATTAGATCAATTCTTATCTCCTTGTACTAAGCTCAAGACCAAGTGGATCAAGGACCTCCACATAAAACCAGACACATTGAAACTATTAGAAAAGAAACTGAGGAAAAGCCTTGAGCACATGGGCACAGGGGAAAATTTCCTGAACCGAACATCTATTGTTTATGCGCCCAGATCAATATTGACAAACGGGACCTCATAAAATTACACAGTTTTTGTAAGGCAAAGGACACTGCTAATAGGATAAAATGGCAACCAATAAATTTGGAAAATATCTTTACCAACCCTACATCTGACAGTGTGCTAATATTCAATATATGCAAAGAACTAAAGAAGTTAGACTCCAGAGAGACAAATAACCCTATTAAAAGTGGTGTATAGAGCTAAACAATTTCATCTGAGGAACATTGAAAGGCTGAGAAGCACCTAAAGAAATGTTCAACATCCTTAGTCACTAGGGAAATGCAAATAAAAACAACCTTGAGATTTCACCTCACACCAGTCAGAAAGGCTAAGAACAAATACTCAGGAAACAGCAGGTACTGGTGAGGACATGGAGAAAGAGGAACACTCCTCCACTGCTGGTGGGATTGCAAGCTGGTCCAACCACTCTGAAAATTAGTCTTGTGGTTCCTCAGAAAACTGGGTATGATACTTTTGGAGGACCCTATTATAACCCTCCTGGGCATATAACCAGAGGATTCCCCAGCTTGTAATAAGGACACATGCTCCACTATCTTCATAGAAGCCCTATTTATAATAGCCAGAAGCTGGAAAGAACTCAGATGTCCTTCAACGGATAAATGGATACAGAAAATATGGTATATTTACACAATGAATTACTACTCAGGTATTAAAAACAATGAATTCATGTAATTCTTAGGCAAATGCATGGATCTGGAAAATATCATCGTAAGTGAAGTAATCCAATGACAAAAAAATACACATGATATACACTCACTGACATATGAATATTAGCCCAATAACTTGGAATATCCAAGAAACAATTCACATATCAAATGATGCCCAAGAATAAGGAAGAACAAAGTATGGATACTCCAGTACTTTTTAGAAGGGGGAACAAAATACCCACAGAAGGAGATACAGAGACAAAATTTGGAGCAGAATCTGAGGGAAAGACCATCGAAATACTACCCCACCTAGTGATCCATTCCATATAAAGTTACAAAACCCAGACATTATTATTGATACCCACAGGCACTTGCTGACTGGAGCAGGATATAGCTGTCACCTGGGATGCTCTACTAGTGCATGACAAATACATAAGGGGACACTCTCAGCCAGCCATTGAACTGATTACAGGGTCCCCAATGCGGGAGCTAGAGAAAGGACCTAAGGAGCTGAAGGGTTTTGCAGTGCCATAGGAAGAACAATGATATGAGCCACCCAGTACTCCCAGAGCTCCCAGGGACAAAAGCATTAATCAGATAATACACACGGAGTTACCCATGGCTCCAGAAGCATAGGCAGCTGAGGATTGCCTTGTTGGACATCAAAGTGAGGAGAGGCCTTTGGTCCTGGAAAGTCCTGATGCAGCAGTGTAGGGAAATACCAGAACATGGACATGGATAGGGTTTGATTGGGAAACAAGGGGAGGGGAGATGGCTTATGGGACTTTCTTGGAGTCGGGGGAACCAGTAATGTGAAAATCATATGAAATATAAATAAAGAATATATCTAAAAAAAAAAAAAAACAAACAGTGGAGACTCAAAGGCCAAAGTAAGTAAAATAAATAAAGGTAAATTAGGTCTTCTCACTTTAAGGAAAAAATGTATCTAATCACTCAATTAAGTGTAGCTCTTTTATTCTCTAGTGTTTTTCCCATTAATTTTTAAATGTCATGAATATACACCAAATTACTAAACACAATAAACACTTATACTTTACGAAGTACTTAAAATGATGGCAATGTCAACTAATCAATATTGGAAAAAGGCTGAAAAAGAAAGTCATCTATTTTATTTGCATCACAAAAATCAATTTAATAATTTTATACAATTACTAATTTTTCAATATATATTAATTGCCTGCAGTTATAACTGTGCACCTTGTGAATGCCTGCACTAGAAGAAAATGTTGGTAGTCCTGCAACTGGAGTTAAATATTCTGGTGAGCCACTATGTATTGAAGCCCATTCTTCTGCAAAAGCAGCAAGTGTCCTTTATAGCTGAACTATATCTCTAGCCTTTCAATTAAACTTCTATAGTATGGCATCAGAAGGAAATAGCTGAGCATATTTTGAAAAACTCTACAACTCGTGTCAAAATTTAATAAATAGCAATTGTACTTTCATCATTTTTATCCTTATGATTCCAAAGCATTTGCCAAGCACTTTGATTGCTAAAATAAAAGTTCACACTAAGCCATAATTTCTTTCTTCATAGAGATTTGATGTATTCTTTTCTAGAAAATAGGAAAATATTTTGTTGTCACATAATAAAGGAGAAAGCTTTTGTTGGATGTATTGAAAGTTGAAGTTATAAAGCAACTAACTGCATCCTAGTAAGCAAGTTAGATAACAGTGGAAGAAAAAACACTCCCTCAAAAGACTATAGAATCAAATACAGTAAGAAAAAAATATATCATTCATATTGAATGGACTAGTGAAGGTCATGTTCAATCACTCATGGTGATACAAAAAACCCATGAACATTATAGAAAATGGGAAGCTGTTTTTTTTTTTTTTTTTTTTAATGAACCTCTGCAGCTAAAAAACAAAGAACACTGGGGACATTAAGAACACAAAGGCCTAGCCACCGTTGTAAGAAGAACAGAGATGAAGGATAGACAAAAAGTGGTGCCAGAATTGTCTATTCTTTCTTCCTCAGCTGTGATCAAGGTCTATCCTAGACGGAGGGAGATGGAAGTTCTATGCTCTTACCCTCACAGGTATGAGAATTAAATTTATACTAAACAAGATATTAGTTTTTGCCAAAGATCTTGGTTGCATGCAGAGAAAATTGTGAACTAAAATTTGTCAATGTTCAAAAGTAAAACTAAAATAACAGACATGGAGGTTAACCCCAAATTCCAACAAGGTGGGCATCCTTGAATAATGAGAAATAGCAGAAATTAGTGGCATGTCTTGTCAGGCCAGCTAGTCGTTACTGAAGGTCACAAGTGTCAAAGCTGTTATATTACTGATTATTATTTTTCTTCATTCAGCACTATTTAAGCTAGGCAGAGGAATGAAGTTTCCAGTTCATTGCCTACTTCCTTGGTCATATTCTGCGACCCACATTAGTAGTTTGTTCAGGACATACTTATAATAGTCTTACCATCAAGTTCTTGAGGGTAATCAAGAACAATGGCAAAAAGAGGCTTTATATCTCCTAACAACAACTCCAAAAATGTAGTCCAGTATGTGTATGTGTAGGTGTAGGTGTATGTATATCTACATATGTGTAGGTGTAGGTGTATGTATATCTACATATGTGTAGGTATATGTATATATATATTTATATAAACATATATATATATATATATATATATATATTAAAAGTTGTCTAATGTTTGTGGACAAGGAAGGAAAAACAATCTTGAAAAAGAACTCAGACATGGATAAAGCAATAACTAGAACATGGTGCCATAGCCTATGAGCACTGAGATGGTGTCATACATGAGCAATTCCAGCACCCTACTGTAGCCAATGTACTCTCACTTACCATACTTACAATATGTGGTGGATGTAACCATAAATGTTGTCATTCAGGCAAAATAAATATGAAAAGCCCATTTCTTACATCATGAAGCTTGGTAGAATGAATTAGGAGTCTTCTCAGAGTGTTCTAAATATGACCTTGTAATGAAAAGATATTGTGTTGATGATTTGGTAGTAACTAATGGAGTAACACTGGGTGAAAATTTCATATATATGCAAGGGCTTTGATTATATGAAGTCTACCTATCCTTACAGAAAGAAGAGGCTATGATTTATATATATATATATATATATATATATATATATATATATATATAATTTGCTAGTGTTTAGCTTTCACGCAATACAGAGTGAAAGTGAGAAGAATAGCTGTGAGTAGCAAACAACGTGAATTTAATCTTATTGCAAAGCTGATTCAAATCAGAACCACTCTTAGATGCTACTTCATATAGACTAATATGGACATACTAAAAATAGAAAGGTAATGAATGTTGATACAAGAAACAGTAATCCCAGATAAAATGCTGGTAAGAATGTAATAAGACTCTATGATTATTCAAAACTTTGCTAGCTAGTCAATGATTAGAAATAAAGCTACTCTGTAACTCAACAATTCCACTCTTAAGTATGTACTCAACAGGAATGTCACCTTAGTTCTACATTGATATTGTTAGCATTATTATTCATAATAATTAAAAGGCAGATAAAACTCAGACTTTTACCCACTGACAAATAAGTGAGGAGAACATTTACTTGCCTTGCTACCTGCTTATAAGAAATAAATTAGATCATCGCAGTTTTCATGATCCTTGGAAATATGCCAAGTTAACATCATCAGGAGCCTCACATTGTGGGATTCCATTATACAGAGCCTAAAAGAAGAGATCTTTCAGCAACAGAAAGGTGGTTGTTTCTTAGGCACATGGGAGTGCATGGGTGGGCAGTAAAAAGCCACTCTTTAAGGTGATGATAGTCACCAAAACCAACAGATGCAAAATTGAAAATTCTTGTTTTACTTGACTATTTTGTTCAGAAATTTCAGGTTGGCTATAAAATCTCAAGATAAATGTTTATTAACATTAAAGGTAGGTATGAAAAACGCATAGTCAGTGAAGACCTTGCAGTGCTGTCATAAGCACCTGAATTAAAACATTCAAAACTCTGGAAAATAACATTACACAAGAAGAAAGAGGTAAGAAAATATAACCCAGTTTATATTCTATTATTCATAGATTTAAAAAAAGGCAATCTTGTCTAATGTGCTGATTTGACACAGAGCAGTGTTTTGTAATGTCTCCCCATTATTAAAAGAAAAAAAATCCTGATCTCTTCCCCCTCCCCCAACCCCCAACAGCAGTTGCCTTTCCTTCATTTTCCCATCTCACAGGCTTAGGACATTGAATCTTACATAAAGAACATCTGCGACTTCTGAATGACCTCTTTTTTGATGGTGAACTTGGCCATATGGAAGACTACATGTAAATTTTCATTTCTTTATGATCTGAGAAAATCAGACCCCAGCTTCTAGATAATTGATAGAAATATCAGAGTCTCTTATTTTTTATGATTCTAATGAAAATGCTAAGTGCATATCACATTAAAAGAGAACATAACCTAGACACAATACGCATATCAATAGTTTTCCAAGAAGATGGAAGGAGAGACCCCTGGTCCTGGAAAGACTGGATGTAGGGGAATGCCGAGACAGAGAAGCGAGAGGGGGTTGAATGGGGAAAAGAGGGAGGGAAGGGGGCTTATGGGACTTTCGGGGAGGGAGGAAACAGGAAAGGGGAAATGATTTTGAATGTAAATAAAAATATAAAAAAGAAAAAGAAAGAAAAAACAGAGAACATAACGTGTCCTATAAAAACTCAGTCGTATAGAAAGGTAGGCATAGTGGTGTGGCTAGTTATTCTTGTACTGTGAAACAGAAGCAAAGGGTTGCTTGGGACTCACTGGCCAGAACTTGTACCCAAATAGATGAGCTCCAGATGAAATGAGAGACTATATCAAAATGTAAGCTAGACAGTGATTGTAAAAGATACCATACAGATACAGGAATGAATCTCCATTCTTCTATCAACTAAACAGTATATAAGTCCTTGGGAAAACTCAGGCCCTCATAAGCCTCTCCCAAATTACCATACATATGAGGAAGTTATGTGTTTAGTCTTGGGCAGATCTATGACTGGAAGAATATATACATATTTATGTGTATTAAGGTAACCTCCATACACATAGAGAGAAGCAAACACTCAAATTCAAATGCACACACATATATAAACACACACATATAGATGCACACACATATACATGTACATATATATATATATATATATATACATGCACACTTACACCCACACAGAGACAGAGAGAAAGAGAGACAGAGAGTATAGGAAAAAGAGAAACCATACATAAGTACACATATTATACTGTGCATACATAAACTAATGGTAATACACAATCTTAATATCACATCTAGTAAAAATAAAAATGTATGTGTCTCATAACTTCAAGGGGACTCTAACTCTTTGCTGATAAGAATGGGTGATTTAGAAGTGCATTTGTAAAAGTTTTCTGTTCTTTACAATGTTGAACATATTCAAGTTGGAGCTAGAAAATCTACTTTTAGATTTTTTTCAAGAGAGAAATAAAATATTATGTTCACATGAATGTATAAGTGAGTGGTTATAGATGTCTAAGTCATTTGTATACTAGCCACAAACAGCCGAAATGACTCTCTACTCATGAAAGCATAAATGTTCTAGGGTACAGCCATCCTTAAAATACCAGTTCTCCTAAAGAGAAAAAGATTGACTAACACATTAATTTACATGGGTCCTAAATGCCATTTGTAAAGTGAAAGAAGCCATTCTAAGGCTATGTATTATAATACTGTTTATATTACAATTCTTTAAAAACAATATGCTAGGAAAAGCAACTGTCTGTGCTTTCAGAGAATAATAAAGGAAAAAGTGTTCCACAGATGAACAGTTTGGGGTAAAGTGCTAATAAATGTGTTTAAGGTGTGGAAGTGTTAGTAGACTCACAGCTGATCTATTTGTTTAAACCCCACAAACTATGCTATGGAATGCTGTCCCTCAGGTGGGAACTGTCAGTGGCTATGGCTACCAGACAGAGGTGCCCAAGATGGAGCCCATTAACTTCTTAATGAAATTAGTAAAACTGCTATGAACATAGTCAAAGAAGCATCATTGTGGTATAGTAGAACTTCTTTTGGGTATATCCCAAGAGAACTGTAGCTGGCTTTGAATTTAGAATGATTCCCAATTTTCTGGGAAACCAGCAACTTGATTTTCAAAGTGGTTATATGTGTTTGTACTCCCACCAGCAATCGAAGTATGTGTTTTCTTGGACTACCATCTCATCAAAATGAGCTGTCTCTTGATTTTTTGATCTTAGCCATTTTGATGGTTATAAGATGGGAACCTCAGAGACATTTTGACTTACATTTCCCTCTTGACCAGGGATGGTGACCAATTTTTTTAAGAGTTTCTTGGCCATCAGATTGTCCTCTCTCTAGAATTTGGTTTGTTGATGTCTGGCTTCATGAGTAGCTTATATATCCTGAATGTAAGCCCTCTGTTAGTTGTAGAGTTGGTAAAAATCATTTCACATTTTGAAAGATTTCATTTTGTCCTACTGATGGTGCCCTTTGCCTTACAGAAGCTTTCATTTTCTTTAGGTCCCATTTATTAATTGTTCATCTTGTAACAATGGTCCTGGAGGGATACTACTAAATAAGACCACCCTTTCTAAATCTTTGGGAACTATGGCTGACTGGTGCAACTCAGCTGCTCTGGTTCAAACACCTCTCCAAGCTGCCACATTCTTTGCCACTCTATTGTCTTAGGATCTGATTGAAATGTTCTGATTGACCTCACACTAACTCTGACAATCTGTTCTCATCTTCTGGCTCTTCTTATTTGTCACTTTGCCCCTCAATCAGATGTCACTTTCAAATATGGCTGCTTCCTTCTACAAACTAACTTTACCTTCATTGTTTGGGTTTAAAAATATGTGCTAAGTGTATATTTATATAACAGCCAGAAGGATGAAAGGTGTGTCATTGTAGCCAGATCACACACATCGAGAAGTTCTTTGGATGGTGTCCCTTGCCAGTGAAGCATGTTGCTGGATTAAAATTCCACTACATCTTCCCCATTTCTGTTTAATCTTAAAAACATATACAGTTTAACTATTACAAGAGAAACCACTATCATTACCATTTATCTCACTATCCAAATATCCTTATGAAGATCCACTGAGGCAATGATCCATTTTAACTGTGATTCTAGTCACCTGTCCTTCAGGAAATGTACAATTTAGCATCAAAATTTTCCAATCTGTCAGTTATTATTATTATTATTTTATTATTATTATTATTACTATTTTCTATATTCTTAATTTACATTCCCAATGATTTCCCCTTTCCCAGTTCCCCCTCCCCAAAAGTCCCATAAGAACTCTTCCCTCCCCCTGTTCCCCATTTGCCTAAGAATTTCATGAATTCATTGTTTTTTTATTAGTTTCTAAGTTTTTTTTTAATTTACATTCCAAATGATTTTCCCTTTCCTGTTTCCTCCCTCTCAGAAAGTCCCATAAGCCCCCTTCCCTCCCTCTGTTCCCCATTCAACCTCCTCTTGCTTCTCTGTCCTGGTATTCCCCTACATCCAGTCTTTCCAGGACCAGGGGTCTCTCCTTCCATCTTCTTGGAAATCTATTGAAATGCGAATTGTGTCTACGGTATTCCAAGATTCTGGATTAATATTCCCTTATCAGTGACTGCATACCATGTGTGTTCTTTTGTGATTGGGTTACCTCATTAAGGATGATATTTTCAAGTTCTGACCATTTGCCTACGAATTTTGTGAGTTCATTGTTTTTAATTGCAGAGTAGTATTCCATTGTGTAAATATACCACATCTTCTGAATCCATTCCTCTGTTGAGGGACATCTGGGTTCTTTCCAGCTTCTAGCTATTATAAATAAGGCTGCTATGAAAATAGTGGAGCATGTGTCCTTATTGCATGCAGGCAACCAACTAACTGGGAAATGATCTTTACCTACCCTACATGCGACAGAGGACTAATATCCAATATATACAAAGAACACAAGAAGTTAGACTCCAGAGAGCGAAGTAACCCTATTAAAAAATGGGGTACAGAGCTAAACAAAGAGTCTCACCTGAAGAATATCTAATGGCTGAGAAGCACCTAAAGAGATGTTCATCATCCATAGTCATTTGGGAAATGCAAATCAAAACAACCCTGAGATTCCATCTCACACCAGTCAGAATGGCTAAGATCAAAAACACAGGAGACAGTAGTTGTTGACGAGGATGTGGAGAAAGAGGAACACTCCTCCACTGCTGGTGGGATTGCTAGCTGATACAACCACTCTGGAAAACAGTCTGGGGTTTCCTCAGAAAACTGGGCATGACATTCCCAGAGGATCCAGCTATACCACTCCTGGGCATATACCCAGAGGCTTTACCTGATGGTTTTCTCTTTATATCTGATATTATCAGTTAAAGTAGTTTACCAGGGCTTTGGAAATAGTTTATTTGCCATAGTGCTAATCTGTCAAGCCTGAGGATTTGAGTTTGATGCTACTAAAATCATGTTAAATAACAAAACCTACAGATAGAAAATTGTCTTCCACAATTCTTTCTGCTCTCCCAGAAGGCCTGGTCTTCATTTCCAGCACCAAGGTTGGGTGTATCACAACTTTCCATGACTCAATTTCCAGGGAGATTGGACACTCTTTTCTAGCTTTAGTTAGTACCATCTTACATGCAGATAAATTAAATTAGTAAAAATATTTAAGACCAGTTGTGATGATATATTCTTGCAAAGCTAGAGCTGGAGAAATTTGTACATCTATGCATTGTGGGTCAGCCACGTGGTTAGTACTATGTGGAGGCTCATATCCTATCTCTAGAAAGATGTAGATGGCACCTGATAAATTACACTAGAGGTTGCCCTCTAGCTTCCTACGCAAACATACACATATACAAGTAACGTGTATGCTCACAAATATTTATGTGGACTTGTTTGACCGACATATGTCTTCGGTCTTTGTGTTAATAACTATAACATTTCTGCCCTGAACCTTCATTTCAGTAGCTATGGTACAGGTGACCTTTTGTTATTCACTAAAGGACCTTTGTGCACTTGACCAAACCTGAGAATCAGTACAGAAGCTAATACATACTTCAACTATTAGAGAAGAAATATTTCCAAATATATCATGAACAGGAAAA
Organism: Tokudaia muenninki; assembly: GCA_036184385.1. NCBI lineage: Eukaryota > Metazoa > Chordata > Mammalia > Rodentia > Muridae > Tokudaia > Tokudaia muenninki. Next base: position 87,742,817 of record BTHS01000003.1, read on the forward strand.
TACCAGCTATGCAGGCTGTTATTTCTCATTAATATGAAGAATGTGAACATTGCTGATTTATGGGGAAATCTTTCCCCAGCAGAAGAGAAGTCTGTATGTGCCTGAGATTTTTTTTTCCAATAATATGTGTGATAAATGACCTATTCCCATCACCTGAAACTAAAGGATTATGTTTAAAGTAAATGTTTAAAAAGAGTACCAACAGTAATGGAACATTAAAATTGACAGGTTGTAAATTAAATGTCAGAAATATAAAAAGTTTTCATAGCAATATGAATGTACCATATGGAACATAGTGTATAACTTGTGGGTATAATGTATAAAGCAGAGTAAGCTAAAATATTTTTCTGAGAAAATAAAAGTAGAAGATTTTAACCAAGTTTTAGGACTTCATAATGACATCTTTTTAAGCACAATTTACAATATTTATGAACCATAACTTGCAGATTAATCCACATTTCAGAAATAAGATGAATATGTTTTAATGTTTAATAGAAGTGACCAAAAATCCATGTGTTTCTTATTATTTAAGTTTTATTGTTTAAGGTATGCATAATGATCTTAAGAAGGATTATATCTTTATATATTAAAATTGTATAATTAAATCATTACCATCCCATTTTCTTACACTGAAAGAGAATGCAGCAAGATGCAGCCAGTAAAGCCAGTGCCACCAAACTTGATCAACAAAGTTTGATCTCTTGGCCCCACACTGTCAAGAAAGAGAAAAGAATGCTGTGAGTTATCCTGTGACATGCACATTCTCATGGTATCACTTGTGTTCCCAATGCACAGAACAAAAGAAAAAAAGTAAAATGAAATGTTTAATATGAACATCAATCATCTGTGTTATAGAGCAAAGAAAAGTCCTAAAACACTGTTTGTTACACAGGAATCTCTTGTCATTGACAATAGCTCTTTTAGGAATGTCCACTGCTATTCATTCATATGGGCAAGCCAAAAGTATATGATGGGATACAAATCTAATCTGTCACCATGACTCTGCTTGTCTCCAATTTTCAGAGTGTTACAGAACAAGTCTTCTAATTTCTTAATGTATTTATCTCACTTCTAAATTGGTTAACAAAATTTGAAATGTACAAATACAGAGAGATGAAAGTGTGTTTGCTAATATTGTCAACATGACAGGATCTAAAATCACCTCGTAAATAAGACACAGACAATGATTTGAAGGAAGATTAAGACTGGGCTAAGGTGAGAAGAGTGCTCTGAATGGGCCAGAGTCCTGAACTGGGTAAAAACAAAACAAAACAAAACAAAACAAAAATGAGAAAGCAAGCTGAGCACAGGATTTAGTTCCCTGCTAATGATGCAGTGTGAAGAGGACTCTCAAGCTTCTGTGATCATGACTCCCCACTTGGATAGAAAATGACTTCAAAGTGTGAGCCAAAATAAACCCATTGCTCCTTAAACATTTGTTGCCATATATTTTTCTGTAGCAATAAGAAAAATAACTAATGTTGGTAGCAATTGGGTTTATGGAGTTCTGCAATGAGAATGTCATAAAGAGTGACATAGAGATCAGCAGATGCTCTGCTCCTCTTGCTGGACTTTGGTGTGAACAGAGAGAAGAAGCTGATGACCAAGATGACCCAAGAAATTTTGTAAGAGTCAACATGTTCTAAAACTAAGATTTTGCCTTCTAATATGTACAATGAGATGTCACTTAGTAGAGAATATATAGAATGGAGTATGATTTTTTTGTTTAATTTTATTTTGTTTTATTTTTATTAGATATATTCTTTATTTACATTTCAAATTTTGTCCCATTTCCTGGTCCCCCCCCCCAAAAAAAAAAGAAATCCCCTAACCCATATCCCCTGCCCCTGATCACCAATCTACTCACTCTTGCTTCCCTGCCGTGGCATTCGACTATACTGGGGCATCTAGCCTTCTCAGGACCTAGGGCCTTGCCTCCCTTTGATGTCCAACAAGGTCATCCTCTGCTGCACAGGCATCTGGAGGCATGGGTCCCTCTATGTATACTCTTTGGTTGGTGGTTTAATCCCTGGGAGCTCTGGGGGTACTGGGGGGTTCAAATTGTTGTTCCTCCTATGGCGCTGAAAACCCCTTCAGCACCTTGGGTTTTTTCCCGAGCTCATCCATGGGGACCCTATGTTCAGATCAATGGTTGGCTGAGAGTGCCCCAGTCTTTATTTGTTACAGCATGATATTTATATACATCAAATGTTTCATTATAAAACCAATTCATTGGGAAACAGAGATGACTTGGTAGGTAAAATACTTGTTCTAAAACATAAGGGCATGAGTTCTGATCCTTGGTCCACATTTGGAGAAGCCAGAGCCAGTGCTGAGAATGAGAAGTGCTGAGGATGCACTGACAGGGGAATCTCTGGGTCTTGATGGTCAGCAAGTATACAAAATTAGGTAAGTTCTAGAATCCTGCCGGAGATATTCTATCACAAAAAGATATAAAATAAAATAAAATAAAATAAAATAAAATAAAATAAAATAAAATAAGGAGAACAGATGGCAAGATTATCCAGTTGAATATCCAGTTGATAGAAGGTCAATTAAAGGAAGATGAGAAACAACTCCTGAAAGTTTTCCTCCATAGAAGGGGCAGCAGCAACATAAGCCTGGCCCGCCAGATAGGTCCAAGTTCCAGCAATGAATCCTTTGGGAGAGAGAATACTTCCCATGTGTTACAGCTCAATAAAAACACCCACTTTCAGATGATCCTCAATGAAATAACATGTGTGCTTTATTCCATGCAGAAAAGGACTATATAAATGTTGACAAGTTGTTGGGATTTTGGGTAAACGTTTTTTTATTGGCTCAGTTTTAGTTGTTAGTGATGTTCTATGTGCATGGGGAAGGACTCCAGGTGTTTTCTCATGTGATTGACTGCTGATGTTTCTCTCAGTGTGGTGTCATGTGTTAGGTTCCAGAGCAGGTACAGAAATGGGTAGGGAGTGGCTCAACACCTGAATACCTCAAATCTCTGAGATTCCTGAAGTCTGAGTTCAATCAACCTTACAATTTCTTCTGTCTGGTGACAAAATCCACGTGCCCTACACACCAGAATGCATCCTTGAGTGTTCAATTCTAACTATTCAGTCCCCATCCTATTGTCCCTCATCTGTCTGCTTACTGTTCATAGCTCCCCACTACTAAAAAATGTACCTCCTCTCCATTTCTTTCCTTACTCCTCCTTTTTTGTTCCATCATGCTCCACTTTTTTGTTTGAGGAAACCTATCCATTGTTTTCTGTAAAGAATTTAATGAAAGATTCATAGTTCAGTCTCCTTAAATAAGGTATCTCCCCTTTATTTTAATTTTTCTTTCTTTAAAGTCCTGTGCTTTTTCTAAATACAAAGCAGCAATATTGCTATTAGTAAACAGCATACACACCTTTCTTTTTTTCAATTGAATATTTTATTTATTTACATTTCAAATGTAATCCCTTTTCCCAATTTCCCCTCTGAAAAGGCCCTATCTCATCCTCAGGCTCCCTGCTTCTATGAGGGTGCCCCTCCACCTACCCACCCACTCCCACCTTCCCACCCTAGAATTCCCCTACTTTGGGCCACCAAGACTTCACAGGACCAAGGACCTCTCCTCCCATTGATGTCTGACAAGGCCATCGTCTGCTACACATGCAGCTAGAGCCATGGGTCCCTCCATATGCACACTTTGGTTGATGGTTTAGTCCCTGGGAGCTCTGGGGGTAACTGGTTGGTTGGTATTGGTGTTCTTCCTATGGGTTGCAAACCCCTTCAGCTATTTCAGTCCTTTAACTCCTCCACTGGCTACCCCCCTGCTCAGTCCAATGGTTGGCTGTGAGTGTCCCCATCTGCATTTGTCAGGCTCTGACAGAGCCTCTCAGGAGACAGCTATATCAGGCTCCTGTCAGCAAGCACTTCTTGGCATCCACAATAGTGTCTAGATTTGGCATCAGTATATGGGATGGACCCCCAGGAGGGACAATCTCTGGATGGCCTTTCCTTCAGTCTCTGCTCCATACTTTGTCACCATATTAGTTCCTGTGAGTATTTTCTTCCTAAGAAACTGAAGCATCCACATTTTGGTCTTCCCTCTTCTTGAGCCTCATATGATCTGTGTATTTTATCTTGTGTATTCCGAGACTTTGGGCTAATAGCCATTTATCAGTGAGTGCATACCATGTTTGGTCTTTAGTGAATGGATTACCTCATTGTACTGGCTATTCCTGGTTGTCAACTTGACTAAATATGGAATGAACTAATGAGGAATTGGAATACTCACCTATAATCCTAATCTGCTCAGAGATACAAGTTTCTGACTTGGATCTTGGCATGGAGATCTTGAAGCTTAGTGACTATGAATTCCAGAAGATTAAGATAAAGAGATCTCTGAGTTCAAGGTCATTTGGGATTAAAGGCATGGTGGCACACACCTTTTATCTGGGCCACACCCTCTGCTGGAGATCTATATAAGGCCATTGGAAGAAGGAAGATTCACTCTGGCTTTCCCTAGCCTGCCTCATGGGACTGAACAACTGCTAGATCCTTGGACTTCCATCCACTAGTACTGATGACTATTTTGGGGGAGTTGGACTACAAGCTGTAAGTCATTGACAAATTCCCTAACTATATAGAGACTACCCATATGTTCTGTGACTCGAGAGAACCCTGACTAATACATTCACTAATGATGTTATTTTCTAATTCCATCCATTTACCTAAGAGTCTCATGAATTCATTGTTTGATTTTTTATTAGATATATTCTTTATTTACATTTCAAATGTTGTCCCCTTTCTGGTTCCACCCTCACCCAAAATCCCCATAAGCCATCTCCCCTTCCCCAATAAACCCTCCCCTGTTTCCATGTTCTGGTATTCCTCTACAATACAGCATCAACCCTCCTCTGCTGCCTATGTGTCTGGAGCCATGTGTAACTCCATGTGTACTGTTTGGTTGATGGTTTTGTCCCTGGAAACTCTGGGAGTACCGGGTGACTCATATTGTTGTTCTTCCTGTGGTGCTGCAAACCCCTTCAGCTCTTAGGGCCTTTCTCTAGCTTCCCCATTGGGGACCCTGTGCTCAGTTCAATGACTGACTGAGAGTGTATTGTACAGAACTTGCTTTTGGTTTGGAGTTGTGCAGACTTATGACTGTATTTAGCTTTCTGATACACTCAAAATTATAACAATGAGATTCGTTTTGGATATATAGGGTTTTCCTTGTCACATTTATTTTTTAAGCATACTTTATTACTTCTATATTCATGTACCACTTCTTTGCTGAAAGGATTTGAATTAGGATGAAATAAAAGTCATAAATAATAAATCTAATGTAATTGGAATGGATTTTTGGAAAAATCAGCAATGGCAAATGACAAATAAACAAACAAAAATGATTGCAGTCTATTTTGAAAGTAGATTGACTAGAAGTTTACTGTATAGCAACTCTGATAGGGAGCACTATAGATGATAGTAACAAAACATTAAGCTATCTTTGATTCAACTTGAAATTGTTTTCCAGTTCTTGAACTTTTATTATTTAAATTTTGTGAAAAGGTATATATTCTATTAATGGAAAGATATATTTTTCAAATCATATAGAGGTTTCATAAATTGTTTTCTTAAAAAATGATCATTAATATAATATCCCTCAATCTTTCTGTTGAAATAATCAAGACATAAGTTTTGAAGTGAACAGTTTACCCTAGGAATTAATTTTTCATGATAATGCCCATTATTTTTCTCAACAGACACATACACACACACACACACACACACACACACACCACATGGAATTTTATACCTTCTTTTTGTAACCACTGAATACCATCAGTGATGTCTGTTTATGCATGGGTATAAGACCCAAACATTAAGAAGAGTGTGAGAGACCTTTAGACCATCAGTTCTAAATGGGATGTCTCCATAAAATCCTTTCAATCAGAGCTCATGGGGCCCTTCAAAATAGGAAACAGAAAGAATGTAAGAGCCAGAGGTGGTAGAAGACACCAAGAAGACACGGTCTTCTAAATCAACATGAGAAAAGCTCATGTGAAATCATAAATATTGAAGAGCTGTGTACAGGGTCTGCATGGATACAAACAAGGTCTTCTGTGTATGTATTGTGGCTGTGAATTTAGTGTTTTTACAGAATTCCTGAGTGTATGACTTGATGTGTCTTTGATTTTTATGCCTTCCATCAGGTTCTTTTCCTCTGTTGATTTATTTTGTCCAACTTCTAGGCAATAATGTTTGTTTTATCCTTTTATATTTTTTCCTTTGCAATGTTGATTTTTTCTGAATTTAGAGCTCAATGATTTGATTAGGCTGGTTAACCAATGAACTAAGGGATCTGCCTCTCTCTGACTCACTTTGCTATAGAGTGATCAAAGCTTTCTGGTATTCCTGGCTTTTCACCTGAGTGCAAGAATCTGAGATCAGTTCCTTGTGCTGGGGCAGCAGACACTGTTTCAGCTGCTGTACCTCACTGAGTCCCGGAGTCCGTTGCTTGTTTTCTTGCTGTTCTGGCTCCTACATTTTTTTTTCTGTCTCTTTTCCTGCTGGCTTTCCCCAGCTCTAAGGAGAAGGGTTTTATAGAACTTTTCAGTCAAGCAAGATGAAACAGTTTAAGACCACCTACAAATGCATATATAGGGCCTGTTTTTTCTCTTAAAAGTTGTTTATCATTACTAGGAACTAACTAGACATTTAATATTTACAGCAGAAAAACAACAACAACAACAACAAAACAATGAAAACTGTTATATATTTCAGCTTGCTAGTGAGTATGCTCTTGGTCACCTGTTGTTATTTGTCTGACAATCAGTAGGAGGTATTGGATAAACATGCTTCTTTTTTTTTTTTCAATGCTTTTCTATGTACTTAGACTGGAGATTATCTGTTTTTTTTTTTTTCCTTTGTAATTCACCATTAATATATATATACAGTTTGGAAATGTCAAAAGTGTTTCCTGATCATTGAAGAGATGTTTTTAGGGTTGTTGAGCTAACTTAAGGAAAAATAGAAATTGCTTCCCACTCTCCCAATTTTTTTTCGTTCCTAGCATTTATATTGACCAGTTCACTATTACCTGTACCTCCAGTTCCAGTAGATTTGAAACTCTTTTCTGGTCTCCTTAAAAAACTGCATACATGTAGCATAGACTCACATGGTCAGGCATACACTTGCAAATGTAAAACTCAAACATTTAAAAATAATTTTAACAAGAAATAATTTTAGAGTTATAGACTTATGCCCCAGAGATGATTTTCTAATATCTTTCAACTAATTATTTTTTTGCATAATATTATCATAGCAAAAACTTTCAACAAAATGACAACACAATCATCTAAAAATAAAAAAAAAAGAAAAAGAAAACGAGTAGAATCACTGGATGGAAGGCACTGTGATGACTGTTATGGCACTGAGTGTCAAGACATTAAACTTATATAAGGGCAACACATGAGTTAGGTAATTGTATCCAGAAATGGGCAGAACATAGAGAAAATAATCTGGGTCAACATTACAGAAGATAATGACATATAATCTATAAGAAATGATAGTATTTGAACATGGTAGTAAAGAATAAGTGGCCCATCAGGAAAACAGGACAAAATTAAAAGGAAGGTTTTATGAAACCTGAAAGTTCTATTACATACAGAAAAAAAAAGCCTGATAGATAAAGCTCCTAAGAAGTGGCTAGGGTATGAAAGGACTTTAGGCTGCCTAAGAGAGTATGTTACAGAAAACATTTAGATACAGAGAGATTGCTTGAAAACTCTATTTAGATGCATTAGAATTTGAAGGTTTGACAACGGAGAAATCACTTAGGAGACCATTAGTTTTGAGAGGGCATTGAAGCCTTGAGCGAAGATGCTGGTTGGTTGTAGAGAAGGTGACAGACTGAGAATTTGACAGAAGCTGATGGCAAGGAATAAATACATTATTCATTATGTGATGCAACAAGCTCTGCCTTCGTAAAGTGTAGTTCTCAAAAAAGAGCAGAATGCCCCTCTAGAAACCTTCAGAGCTTTGTAATTGTGACATTAAAACTAGACATTTGCTTGTTGAGGGGAAGTAGACGGGAGCCAACAATGTGACCCATATCACTCCTTTTGAACTTTGCAATAACTCTTATACCATTGGCTTCTTATGGTTGAGGTTAAGATGCAAAACAACTCTTGACATTTCAGTGAGTCTAAGTATAGACACTAAGATCAAAATAATCTCTTTTTAATATATTGTAGAGCAAGTTCAGACATATTTACAAAGAATCAAGAATAAAATATAGAGAAAGTCTGATAAAGACCATGCAGTTGACAGTGGTACCATGACTTTTTTCTTTGTGTCTTCATTAAAATGTGCAGCTCACTGTGATTTGTGGAGTCTGGGGTAGAGTGAAAAGAATGGATGGTCACCAAGTCTGGTGCTCTTGGATGCTTTACCATAGAAAATGGTGGGCTCACATTAATAAATGTTTTGCACCATTAATATATGCATACATTTTTTCCTTAACTCAAAAAGAGATATTTACAAAATAATACTGTGAAGTGATGAGAAAATAATTCAGAATCAAGTACAATTTGCTGTGTCTGCATATGGATCTGACTGAATTCATAGCAAGATTATGCAAAGTCAGGTCAAGGAAAGAGTGACAGTGTGACAGGCACAGACAAGAGGTTCATTTTACTGGTTTGCTGCCAGCTTAGCTTCAGGTTTAATGAGAGACTTCATCTCAAGGGAAAAAGATAGCAAGTTACACAACTGGACACCTGATGTTAAATTTTGGTTTCCACACTTATACCTCCTGAAACACACACTATCATGAAACCAACGAGGTTGTGTCTCTCTGTATCCAGAGTCTGTAGGAGGCAAAATTTTTAAATTTTCTTTTTGTGGGGTTGGGAGCATGGAGTTGAAGTTATTTTTAGTTTAAAAAATAAAAATGGATTTTCAAGTTGGACAAAGTAAACTGAAATTTAGAAGGAAGCTGGGTGTGTGTTGTGAAAAATCTCCTACCCAAATAAACCCATACAAGGAAAGCACAACTTAATATAAATACAAGCTATGTGCCTATTGTTCAGATCTACCTCTACACTACTATATTCCCCAGCTATGAGATGCCTTATAACTTACCCTTTCTCTGTGCCATGTGCTTCTGCTCCATTTTCCTTCCACCTCCTCCTCTTCAGTCTTCTTCTCTCTCCTCTTTCTCGTTGTTCTCACTGAAATTTTTCAGCTCCACCTTCCCTTCTACTGACCAATCACCAGCTCTAGCCTTTATTTACAAATTAAAATGGGGAGAAGGTTCACAGGAAGTCACCTGAATACATGATTCACTCCTCTTCCCAGGCAGCACACTTTGTGGAAGCTGAATAAGCATCAAAATACAGACACCATAACAGGTGTGGGTTTATTTTCCAAAGCCTGGAAATGAATGCTTATCTTTCCTAGAGACTTTATGGATGTGGAAATGAATACTTAGCTTTCCTAGAGACTTTATGGATCATAAGGGGAACTCCTTTTGGGGGAGGACAGACCACCCTTGATCAATATCATGGTCTACATGGGCTCTCAGGCAACCACCATGTGCCACTGACATGAGTAACACTATCATTCTTGGGGAACATTGAATTAAGGCATGACACAGGTAGCCATGACAGTGTCTTATTTAGTTGGATTCTGAATGATAATCAGAAAATAATCCTCATCTGTTGATTTTGTTTTTCAGTGAATTCAAAGGAAGTTTAAGTTATTCTAGGGTTTAATCTCACGCACATTAATGCCCTGTGCCTTCAAGATGAAATTGTGCATAAGGTAGGCATACTCTGTAATGGTGGGATTGTCCATTATGCTCTTTATGGGAATGCCTTTTGTGTTCACCAGGATAATGGTTTACACTTCTTTCTGGCTCTGAAACTTTGTTAGTGTTTCCTCTACTTCTGCCAACTCAGACAGATCCAGTAGCTCCAAATTGCCAACATTCAAGCCAGTTCCCTGCTCTTCTGTAATTTTTTTACTTCTCCAAAACTACTCATTTATCTGGTCTCAGGAAAATTAATTTTATCATGAAAAATAGATACTAATAAATAAAATTCCTGGATACACGTTCCCAATTACAACATTGGGATGATGGAAAGGACAACCCTCCAGAAAGAGGCATTTGGGAGCTCTCCCCACCAAATTGTATCCTCAGAAACAAGGCTACAAACTCTTCTTCAGACAGCCATTTATCTCTATTATTAAGATTGTTAATATTAACATATTACTGGGGAGAAGGGTAAGAACACAGTCTTTTCTGTCACTGTGTAGAATATGAATATTGAAGAATTTTGAATAAATGAAATTATATTGATGCCATGTTTGTCTCAAACAATGGCAAACCAGAGAGACATCCTTATCCTCTCTCTCTTGTTTAGTTTGAGTATGAGCCCCAAAGAAGCTAAAAACACAAATTCTCAGACCATAAAGACACATAAGACTTTGTTGGATAGTGTGGCTTGAGAAGAGCTGATCTTTATTCTACCCATGATAAACACTAGACACTAGGAGCTCAACAGAGGCAGCATGTTCCCTGGCACTGTGATTTTAAGATGATTTAAGAAATAGAAGACTTTTGAAGTAAAACCACATCCCAAGGTGTTTGAGGTCTATGGCCAAGAAAAATTAGGCACAGAATGAGAATGGAGTGTCAAGATTCATTGGGGTGAAATTCCCAATTTTCATTAAATGCTGTGTGGCTAGATAATTTCATCAGAAGGTCACAGTGCATGAGGTACATGGTATAAAAGACAATAAAGGGAAACAGTTCTCAACAGAGGACATTCTGATTATCATAGAAATAAAAACTCCCCAGTAGGCACAGCTCTTTTGTTAGAGCAGGGCTCCTATGGACCTCAGCATTTCCTACTTCTAATTTATTTTTAAAATATTTTTACATCTTTAAAAGATGCATTTTTAAAACATTTTATTATTAATAAATTTATTCCTTTGCAACTTTATACATGAATATAATGACATTGGATTACCCTCTCTTTCAACCTGTGAGTCCAAAATAGGACAATACACCTTTTAAGCTAATGTTTTGGGAGCAAAACAGGATCAATATACCTTGAAAGTTGAGGGGTTAACATTAAGTTCCTTTTGTCCTATGTTAAATCCCCGACATAGTTACAGAATAAGTTTATTCTATGTTTAGACATTGAAAGTTATTGTTTCTATTTCTAATTAAGAATATATTTCTGTTTCTTAGATTTGATGTAAACTGCAAAACATGTTTTGGTGGTTTGTTAGGTTGGTTTGTTGTTCGGTTGGTTGGTTTTTCTTTTTTCAAAACAAAATTCCTCCATGAAGCAGGGGCTGTCCTGGAAATTGCTCTATAGTCCAGACAGGCTTCAAACTCACAGAGTTCACAGGCCTGCCGCTGCCAATCTAATGCTCAACCTACACTAAACTTGTGATCTCATTCACATGATATACATACTTACCCATGATCTTTCCCTTTCCTTTTATTTCTTTTTCTTTATAATATATAATGGACAATCTATGAACACATTATCTCTTGGATGAACTGGACATCAAGAAGCTGTCTGTGGATGCTCTTTCAAATCTAGACTTAGTGTGAGTCAGTTGGCAGGTCAATCCCATTGCAACCCAAAATATATTTTGCTTTAATTTGACATCCTTTATTTGGTCTTTTCTCCTTGCTCTCCCCATGTGTAAAACTATGTCACTCAGCTCTCTTTTACCCTTAGGCAATCTCCTACTTCCTACAAGTCCTTTTTCAGATTCCTGTCTTTTTTATTTCGTGACACCAATCAATTAAACTAGGGTTTTCTGTGTGACAATGGTTATAGGTACTCATAAGAATCTGGTGGGTATGCAACTGATGTTAATAATTCACCACTTTCTAATAAATTTCTGTAGACAGTAATAGTTTAGGGACAGAATCCTCCATTCATGTTTGACTGTCATTCAGACTTAACGCACTTGATCATAGTTTATAGTACATAGTGATTAGAACTTCTGAGTTTTGTTTAGAAAAACAGCATTTTACACCCTTTCTTGTGGATCATTTCTTTTCTTTCCTTTCTTTGCAATGTTCCTCATGAAAGCTAGAGAAGTACGAAATGTCTCATGTCTCATTAGAGACAAGCAGTTAGTCAGGCACATCATAGCCTGAGCATCTTGGGCAGTACAGTCTTTGCATTACTGATATTTTCTGCAGCAAAAAGTTTTTATGATTAATACTGAAAGCAACATTTGTCTATTACTATGAATATAGAGATTTAGTTCCCTACATTTTATTGAGAACTTCAAGAGAAATGAAATGGATGTTTAGAAAATAAAATGAAATCCCTTCATGGATGGCTGGGAATCTGAAGGAAAATAACTATGGGGTGACACAAAACTCCATGCCCCAGTCACTGTGTTCCTGCATTTTATCCACAATTTTTCCCCAGCACTGGAAAAACAAGTCTGACCAAAGTCTGGGTCAGCCTAGGACAGTAGTGACTTTTATGCCATACAAAATTTATTGATTCTAATGATTGTTTTTCTTTGTGAAAAGGTAATTATAAACATTATTTTCTATGAACTTTTAAAACATAATTTCTGTGGTTTGGAGAGAGAGATAGAGATAGAGAGAGAGAGAGAGAGAGAGAGAGAGAGAGAGAGAGAGAGAGAACCTAAATTGTAGAAATTTTATTCACTATTTCAAATGTATTCCATTTTCTTTTCTTTTTAAAATTATTTATTTATTTATGTATTTATTTATTTATTTATTTATTTATTTATTTATTTATTTTTACACTCCACATTTTATTCCCTCCCCTGTCCATACTCCAACTGTTCTACATCCCCAAACCTCCTCCCCACCACCCTCTCTCCATGAGGATGTTCCCATCCCCCACCCCACCTAACCTCTAAACTGCCTGGGAGCTCCAGTCTCTTGAAGGTTAGGTGCATCATTACTTAATAAACACAAACCCATCAGTTCTCTACTGTATGTATTTTGGAGACCTCATATCAGTTGGTGTATTTGGCCTGTTTTGTGGTCCAGTGATTTAGAGATCTCAGGGGTCCAGATTAATTGAGACTGTGGTCCTCTTACAGGGTAACTCTTCTCCTCAGCTTCTTTCAGCATTCCCTAGTTCAACAACAGGGGTCAGTTGACTGACTATTAGTAGAAAGAAATCCCTGTGTGTATAGAGCAGTTGTGGAAGTGATAAGTATATGAGCAGGGCCCTTGGCCACCCTTAATGTAGGATGACTCTCAAAAATTAACAATGGTGTTGATCTTACATCCTGATTATGTGAATTTTCTAATTTTATGTGAAAACTTCATTTGAAACTGTTTACATATTTCTTTTTCTAAAACTGTTTTATTTTTGTGTGAGGGGATTGCTATTCAGTTTAGGAACATATCTTTTTTGTTTACCTAACATCTCTGTTGACTGAAGATGATTGGGTAAAAAGTAGTTGAAGACAAAATATTTTAATACCTAGATATTATCTTGGATTTTTTTTCCTGTTGTTATGATGAAACATCTTGACATCAGCAAGATAGTGGAGGAAGGGTTGGTTTGGGTGAGAGTGTCAGGGCACACTCTGATATGGAAAAGTCAAGGGGAATCAGACCTAGAAGGAGTCATATCCATTAGCAAAAGGAGAGGGTGACTGACTGCATGCTAAATCCGCTATCAGAAATAATCATCATTGACACTGTGTACAAACCTCCTCAATGAAGAAATTGGAAACACATAATTGTTTTTGTTGTTGTTATTGTTTTGATTTGTTTTGCTTTGTTTGCTTTGTCCAAAGTTACAAGATCTGGATAGGAGATGTAGTTGATTGGAGCTTTCAAAAGAACTTGCTGGCTCAGTACTGAATTGTCAAACTCATGGTGTAGAAGAGCAGCAAATTAATGCTCATTTGAAGAATCAAAATAATCTATAAATAAACATTTTACTGATAGGAAAATTTATTTTCTAGGATAAACGTTTCATTTCTTCCTTCTAGATCCAGCCAGTGTTAATTTAGGACATTCAAAGAAAGAAACCTGAAATAGGCAGATTTCCTAGAGCTGAAGTGGACTAATAGGAAGAAAAATATAACCTGAATTATTAGACAGGATACTGATTAAGTTTGAGGATTTGACATGCTGTTCTCTAAAATTACAGTGACAAATACAATTCAATTCAGAGAAAAGATAAAGCACAAGGAGAAAGAGTGAAAATAACTCTAAAGAAACCCTATTCAGTCTTCTTTGTCTCTGGACATATATTGCACCTTAATACACAATTGAAATCACACAGACAGGCAGAGTTAAGTGACTAAATACAACATAAACAATGACAGCAGGACAACAGAGGCAGCAAGAAAACAATGACATACTCTACATGAGTATAGTTGTCCTTTGATTTTGAAAATGAACACTTGAACTTGAAAAGAAATATAACGTGAAGTTGCAAAAAACAAGAAAATTTGAATTTCATATTTATTTTTTGATTTGCTTCAATAAAAAGAGCTCCAAGATTTATACGACAATGTAAAAGGAATGATATTTTCATAAAGACATTAAAATACACATAAGAACAATGTTTGCAACATTTTGTTTGTGTTGTGTGTGGAAGGGAAGCTTATGTTTGTGTGTGTTTACATGTATAAGAGTGTGTGCCTATGCATTGGGGACCTTAGGGTAAAGCCCAGTGTCTTCTATAATTGCATCCTACATCATTAAATGAACTGGAGCTCAATTTTGACTAGTTGAACTACCCAGGTTGCCCCAGGGATTCCCTGTCTCTACCTCCCAAATGCTGGGAGTATAGAGTGGTAAAGATTACCCCACCAACCAGGCTTTTCTATCTGTTTATGGGGATGTGACCTCTGTTCCATATATATATATATATATATATATATATATATATATATATATATATATATAATGTGTGTGTGTGTGTGCGCTAATAGATCTCAGAATCCTCATCTATTGGGCAGTCATGGAGGTAAAAAGAAGGAAAAGAATATCTTGTTTGGGCTATGGTATTTGCAGTTATTGTCTCTATCAGCCCAACCTAATCTGTAAAATGGAGATGTAATCCAGAGCTCCAACCTTGAGATGGAACCTCAGAATTTACTATAATTTGCATTTATTTATCATTTGCAATGGTAGTTCTTGGCCCTGACTTTTCCTAGATTGGGTATGGTGTTTTGTGTCCATTTTTTTCTAACTGAATTAGTCTGCCCTAGAGAAAGGCTCATTAAGATTCAATATTGAAGTTGTTAAAAAAATATTTTTGCATCCTGTAGGGTGCTGCTTTGCCTAACATCGTCCATTGCCTTAAAGAAGCTTCTCAGTTTCATAAGATCTTATTTAGTTGATCTTAGAACTTATAATACTGGTGTTCTCTTTATAATGGTGTCTTCTGTGCCAAATGTACTCAAAGCTATGTTCTCATTTCTCAATTTTAAAGATTTTTGCAGTATGTTCTTATGATTCTCTTGATTTTCTAGTTGTCTGTTGTTATTTTTCCCCCATTTTTGGTTCTGATATTATTAATTTAGATATTCTCTCACTCACTTTCAGTTAGTTGAGGTAAGGGTTTTTTTGTCTTGATTTTCTCAAAATCTCACAATTCTGTGTTTCATGGAGTCTTTGTATTAATCATTTTATTTGTTTCTATTTTACTGATTTCAGCCCTTAATTTGATTATTTTTGACATCTACTCCTTTTGAATTATCTTATTTGTTTTTCTTCTATAGTTTTCAGAAATGCTGCTATGTGGGTAGCATGCTATCTCTCTAATTTTTGTTTTCTTTATTAGGCACCTAACATTACCAACTTGCTACTTAGGTCCTTTTGCTTGGAATATCTTTTTCTAGCACTTTATCCTGTGGTAATGACTATCCTTAGATGTTGAAGTAGCTTTTGCTATTTGTTTTTTGTTTTTGTTTGTTTTTTGTTTGCTTGTTTGTTTTTTTACTCTCTATAGCAGAAAAAAATGGGTTCTATATTCTTATCCATTCTGTTTGTATCGTTTCATTGAAGAATTGAAGCCATTGATATTGATAGGTAGCAATGAACAAAGATTTTTAATTTCTGGCATTTTGTTGCTTTTAGTGATATTGGTGTGTGTGTGTGTGTGTCTGTGTGTCTGTGTGTGTCTGTGTGTGTGTATGGGTGTGTTTCCCTTTTTTGGCTTTGTTGATATGAGGTTATTTATTTCCTCTATCACGTGTGTAATTAGCTTCTTTGGTTTGGAATTTTCCTTCTTGCATTTTTTTTTACTGCTCTATTTGTAGATGCATATTGTTTGAGGCTTCTATGCTGGTGATTTTCAGTATAGAGGAGGTTTCTTGAAATTAGAGTTTCAGCTTTATTCTTTAATATGTGTTCTGTTTTAGAAGTAAAAACACACTAGTTAAGATGGATTTTTGAAAAGTTGCAATAATTGTGACATGATACATAGTTTTATGTCTGTATATATGTATGTGTGCTGTATGCTTGTATATGCAGATCTGGGAGCCTGTGTATGCATATACAAAACCCAGAGGAAGGCAAAAGGTATCTTGTTATATCATTCTTCATCATTATGCAGTGTCTCTTTGGGCACCTAGAACTTATTGCTTTTATCCAGGGTACTGGGCTAGGAAGATCAGTGGTTCTGTTTTTCAGAAAATTTTTCAGAGCACTGAAAATTTCAGCTCTACATGGGTGTATTTTGCTCCTTTAAGCATTCTGTTTATATGAGTGCTAGGTATGCAATCTCAGGTCTTCATACTTTCACACTAAGCATTCTAACCCATATTTATCTACCAATATCAATGACTTCAGACTCTCTAAGTCATAAATATATGATATTGTTCTTTGCCCTTCTTCACAACACAGAAATAACTTTTTATAAAATCTAGCTATGTAGAACTCTTAAAAATTCACCATTTCATATAAAACATTTTCTAATTAACAAAATGTGATGGATATAATTGGCATCAGTCAAGTACACTACTTTGCCCTCTGAAATAAATTCTTGTAAACCTAATTCATATTTTAATTCATATATTCATATAATCAATAGGTTGATGCCTATTGGTCATAAGTATGGACAATAATACTGAATGATATTTCAATGTCACTATCATAGTAAATTATGAGCAGACTGCTTTACTCCTGAAATAATCTATCTTCTTAACATTTAAAGAACCATATTATTCACTTAGTTCTTCCCAGGTAGGTTATTCATTTTAAATTTCTATTATGGACAAGTGTCCAATATACATTCCAGCGCTGTAACGTATACACTTTGGTAATCCACAAAGCCTCTATTTATAATGCAGTTACCAATGGTATTATGACTCTGTGAAAAATATTAACATAAATGACTTCAATAAATCTCTGATATGTTTTAGCAGATGCATTTAACTGGTATTATTAGTCAATCTTGGCCTATCAGCTCTCAGAATACTTGAAAATTCAGAAGGCCTAGGGTATAGATGATATTGTTAATTTTCTATCTTTTCTTATGGCATTTATTTATTTAATTTATTTATTTAGTGTGGGTGGGTTGGTGTATGCATGCACACACATACTGTACATGTGTTTATGTGTAAGTTTGTGCTGTTATATATATGCACATAGCAGCAAGAGTGATTGGCATTAGATGTCTTCCTCTATCACCCTGCTCCTTACTTTTTCAGATGAGGTCTCTGACAAAATTTGAACATCACAATTCAGCTAGTCCATCAAGATGTAGCCTAGATTTCTGACTAAATATACTTGCATAACATGGACATGTTACCATGTCAGATGTGCTAGTTGAACTTTGCAACTTCACATAAACTAAAGTCACATATGAAAGGGACAGCTCATTTGAGCAATTGTCTTTTTTTTCCCGTTGCTTTTCTTTTTTATTGAAAAAGGAAGTGAAAACATTTTATGATAAAATTGAAGTTTTACAATGAAAATATTTCTGACAAAATTGAAAAAAATATAAAAAAAACATTAATATTGACAATTTTCATGGAAAATTAAAGAGTAAAATGGTAGACATAAAAAACATTGCTAAATTAATTAAAAAAGGAAGTAGAAACATTTTATGATAGAACTGAAGATTTACATGGAAAATATTTCTGATAAAATTGTAGGAAAATATAGAATAACGTGTTAAAATTAGAGATTATCATGGAAAATTAGACATGTAAAATGGTAGGCATAAAATATTTCTAAGTTGATTGAAAGTGGAATTATAAATATTTTCTGATAAAATTGAAGATTTACATGGAAAATATTTCTGATAAAATTGGAGAAGTATATAGAAAACATGTTTAAATTGAAGATTATCATGGAAAATTGTACAGATGAAACAGAAAACATAAAAATATTTCTAAGTTGATTGGAAGTGGAAATATAAACTTTTTCTGATAAAATTGAAGATTTACATAGAAAATAACTCTGATAAAATTGCATAAATATGTAGAAAAACACATTAAATTGGCTACTTCGTGGAAAATTTTACAGATAAAATGGTAGGCATTAAAATATTTCTAAGTTGATTGAAAGAGGAATTATAAACATTTTCTGATACAATTGAAGATTTACATGGAAAATATTACTTATAAAATGAAGAAATATATAGAAAAATATTAAAATTTAAAACTATCATGGAAAATAATGCAGATAAAATGATAGACATAAAATATTACTAAATTAATTGGAAGAGGAATTACAAATATTTTTTTTTGATAAAATTGAAGATTTACACAAAAAATACTTCTGTTAAGTCTATGCCTTTTTGTTGGAGAATTGAGTACATTGATGTTAGGAGATATTAAGGAATAGTAAGTATTGCTTCCTGTTATATTTGGTATTATTTTTATGTTTGTGTGGTTATTTTTTTTGGGAGGGGTTGTTGGAAGATTAATTGCTTGTTTTTTTCTAGGGTGTAGTTTCCCTCCTTATATTGACATTTTCCATCTGTTATCCTTTATAGGGCTGGATTTATAGAAAGCTATTGTGTAAATTTGCTTTTATGATGGAATATCTTGTTTTCTCCAACTATGGTGACTGAGAATTTTGCTGGGTGTAGTAATCTGGGCTGGCATTTGTGTTCTCTTAGGGTCTGTTTGAGATCTGCCCAGGATCTTCTAGCTTTCATAGTCTCTGGTGAGAAGTCTGGTGTAATTCTGATATGTCTACCTTTATAAGTTACTTGACCTTTTTTCCTTATTGCTTTTAATATTCTTTCTTTGTTCAGTGCATTTGGTGTTTTGATTATTATGTGATGGGAAGACTTTCTGTTCTGACCCAGTCTGTTTGGCATTCTGTAGGCTTCTTATATGTTCTTGGGCATCACTTTCTTAAGGTTAGGGAAGTTTTCTTCTATAATTTTGTTGAAGATATTTACTGACACTTTAAGTTGTAAATCTTCGCTCTCTTCTATACCTATAATCCTTAGGTTTGGTCTTCTCATTGTATCCTGGATTTCCTGTAGGGTTTGGGTTGCAAACCTTTTGCATTTTGCAGTTTCTTTGACTGTTTAGTCACTGCTTTCTATGATATCTCCACCACCTGAGATTCTTTCTTCTATCTCTTGTAGTCTGTTGTTGATGCTTGCATCTATGACTCCTGATTTCTTTTCAAGGTTTTCTATCTCCAGAGGTGTCTCCCTTTGTGATTTCTTCATTGTTTCTACTTCCATTGTTAGATACTGGATGGTTTTGTTCAGTTCCTTCACTTGTTGTTTGTGTTTTCCCATAATTCTTTAAGGGATTTTTGTGTTTCCTCTTTAAGGGCTTCTACCCTTTGACCCATGTTCTCCTGTATTTCTTTAAGAGAGTTATATAAGTCCTTCTTGAAGTCCTCTACCAGCATCATGAGGTAGGATTTTAAATCCAACTCTTGCCTTTCCGGTGTACTGGGGTATCTGGGACTTGCTGTGGTCGGAGAATTGGGTTCTGATGTTGCCGAGTAGCCTTGGTTTCCATTGGTAGGGTCCTTGTGCTTGCCTTTCGCCATCTGGTTATCTCTGTTTTTAGTTGGTCTTCCTTTCTCTGGCTGGAGCTTGGCCCTCTTGTGGTTCTGTAAGCCTTTGTTCATACTCCTGGGAGACCAATTCTCTTCTGGCAGTGTCTGCACAGAAGGCCATGGAGCCGCCTGGCCTGAAGACTCCTGTCCCAGAAGCTCCACTGATCTTATGCCGTGTGTGCTTCTACCTGTTCTCCTCCAGAGAGAAGGTGGAGATTTCATCTCTGCGCTCAGAAGTGAAAGGGCTCCTAGGAGTTCCCTCTTTCCTGGCAGGCCATGCATTAGAGGCTGTGCAGCTGCCTGGCTCCCTGGTGCAAATGGTGGCCAGAAGACTGAGGAATTGTCTTAATTACATTAACTTTTGGGAACATCTGTGATATATTTACAAGATTAGGCTGTTTAACTGCTTGGCAGGTGGTCCCAGGTTGTATAAGAAACCAAAATGAGAAAACAGTGATTGTGTCAGAGATCAGCACTTGCCCATGCCTTCTGCTTCAGCTTATGCCTCCAGGTTCCTGCTATGGGATCCTTATCTGGCTTCCCTGGGCGACTGAATATAACCTGGTTGTGTAAGATAAAATCCACCCTTTCTTCATGAGCTTCGTTGTGGTTAATGTTTTATCTCAGCAACAGAAAGAAAATTAGAGCACCTGGCTTGTACAGAAGTGTTGAGAATCCTAACTGAAATCCTGATACTTGCACAGTAAGAATTTACCCACTCCTCTCCCAGTCCATTTTCAATTTCCTGTGAAATGAGAACATTCATCATGTAAGGTATCATCATCCTCCAACTTGAACATGCCCTCTAGGAAGGAAGAGAACAATAGTCAAACTTCTAATGTAAACAAACATCACATACCTGGAAAGATGGAAAATTGACTGGTTAAATGTACTCCCCACCCCTACAAGCTTTAAGGAAGTTAAGACATTCTGGGTAGGTGACTGTGATTAGGGAAGCTGTGATGGGAGATAGTTCTTTAGAATTGTACAGCTGTGTTTAAGCTGTGCTGTTCTGTGATTCATCTTCTAGATTGGGGTGAGATTTGTTTGTTTGTTTTGTTTCTTTTGTGGTTTGGATTTTGTTTTTTTGTTTTGTTTTTTTTTTTCTGGTAATATAGCTGTTTTGAGTTATTTTTCTTCCTAATACTCTTCACTCACACCCCTGTTAATGATCACAATAAAAAACACATTGCATTTCTAAGTTGGATTTTGGTACACTCATCAGTTTAATTTCTCATACCTTTTTTTTCCTGGAATAATTGTGTGTGTGTGTGTGTGTGTGTGTGTGTGTGTGTGTGTGTTTGTGTGTGTGTTGTATATCCCAAGAAAAGTCTTTCACATACAATCATGAATAAATGATATATGTAATATTATTGCTACTTAGGGATCAGAATTACATATTTTATTAAATTTTATTTTCTCAAAACACCAAGAAAATATAAGAATATTTTTTTGTCTTAATGATGTAAAAAAATGCCTTCAGCGTGGTCCTTTTCTGCTGGATCAGACTCTTTTTTTTTCTATACTTTTTTTTACTTACTTTCCCAATGATTTCCCCTTCCCATTTCCTCCCTCCCCGAAAGTCCTATAAGCCCCGTTCCCTCCCCCTGTTCCCCATTCAACCCCCTCTCGCTTCTCTGTCCTGGTAATCCCCTACATCCAGTCTTTCCAGGACCAGGGGTCTCTCCTTCCATCTTCTTGGAAATCTATTGATTTGTGAATTGTGTCTTGGGTATTCCAAGATTCTGGGTTAATATCCCCTTATCAGTGGAGCAGACTCTTAGCTGATCTGCTCCAGTGAAGACACCAAATCTTGACCTATCATAGAGGAACCCCTGCACTCAGAGTAGCGGGTAAGAACTCTCCACCCACACTCCAGAGTCCTTGAGTTGCTTCTGGGAGTACCGTGAATTTGGGACCCATTACCCACCAAAGCCCCCACCCTCCCGAATACCACTCCCCTACTGCTTGGTCCTTTTGGCCTGAACAGATTTGTATCTGGTCTGCACCAGGGCAGACAACATATCCTGACCTATACTCATGAACCCACTGCACACAGAGCAGTTGGTAAGAACCCCTCCCGCCCCGCCCCCACCCCAGAGTCCTAGAGCTGCTGCTGGGAGCCCAGTGATCTCGGGATCCATCACCCACCAAAAAATCCCACACTCCTGAGTACCACTCCTCTTCTGTTCCTTCCACCAATACTTTCTTCTGGGGCAGAGTTCTAGATGGTCTACTCCAGTGAATACAACATACCTTGACCCATCCTTGAAAACAAAGCAGTTGGACAACAGCTTGAGAACTCCACTGAAGACCCACGAATCTAAAGGCCTCCCAGGGGATCTACTGCAGCCAGGGCAGCAGATCTTCTATGCAGAAGTGAATAGCCACCAGCCGGAAAGCCCCATAGATAGTCAGCTACAGCCAATGATGCAGGCCTACCAGGAGACCTGAAGCAACCCAGGGACAAAAGAAATAGAAAATATCATCCTGAGTGAGGTAACTCAGACCCAAAATTACATGCATGTTATATACTCACTAATAAGTGGATAACAGCCAAAAAAAAAGTATAGAATACCCAAGATGCAGTTCATAGTACTCAAAAAGGTTAACAAGCTGAAGTGCCCATGTGAGGATGTTTCAGTCCCACTTGGAAGGGAGGAGATAACAAAGAAATCACAAGTAGGGAGGGAGGGAGGGAAGGATCTAGTAGAAAAAGTGGATGGGGGAGGATTGAGTGGAGTTTAGAGGAGAGAAAAACCTGATCTAGTATTAGGTGAGGGAAAAGAACTCTGAGGGCCAGCAGAAAGAAAGGAAACTGGCAACCTTGGGAGATAGGATGTTGGAGGGACCCTCCAGAATGCAACAGAGACCTTGCATGTGAGAGCTTCTCAGGACTCAAGATGAAATGCCCAATAGTAGGGAATGGAAACTTATAGAGCCCACCTCCAACAGGATGATGGGTCATCAAGTGAGGGAGAGTGGGGCCATCCCATGTTAACAACTCTGACCAACAATTATTCCTGTGTAAAAGAATTAGGGGGATGGAAATGGAGAGGAGCCTGAGGAAAAGAAGGTACATGGACAGGCCCAAGTGGGATCCAGCTCAATGGTAGCTCTGAAGGCCTGACACTATTACTGAGGCTATGGAGTGCTCACAAAAAGGGATCAACCATGACTGAACTCCAAAAGACCCAACAAGCAGGTGAAAGGATAAGATGCAGATATTTGTACCCAACCAACGGACAGAAGCAACTGACCCCTGTTATTGAATTAAGGAAGGCTGAAAGAAGCTGAGGAGAAGGGCGACCCTGTAGTAGGACCAGCAGTCTCAATTAATCTGTTCCCCTGAGATCTCTGAAACTCTGGGCCATCAAACAGGCAGCACACACCAGCTGATATGAGGCCCCCAATACACATACAGTAGAAAACCAACAGGTTTGTGTTCATTAAGTGATGATGCACATAACACTCAAGAGACTGGAGGCTCTAGGGAGTTAAGAAGTCACTTGCGATGGGGCTGTGGACATTTACTTGGAGACAGGGTGGTGGGGAGGTGGTATGGGATTTGGAACAGTCAGAGAGTGGATGATGGGGTATAAAATATGGAGTGTAGAACAATAAATAAATAAATTAATTAATTTTAAAAATATGTAAATAAATTAAAGTGATAATGTACAAAATTATGTCCTATAATAATGAGAGATCTGATCATTCTGCTTCCATCCTATTCATGTCATTATATAGCAAATTGAATCACACACACACACACACACACACACACACACACATACATATATATATATATATACATATATATATATATATATATATATATATATATATGCATACATGAACATGCACCAGCACTTTCTGAGATCTTCTTCTTTTCTTAAGTACTTAAGTTGTTCTGCAAATCACAACCCTCAATAAATGTGCACAAAGTCTGAGAATGCAGTGTATCTAAAAGAAGATTCCAGTTCTGGGACACTCCTTTCTTGATTATTTTTTTTATCAAAATGCATAAGCCTATTTTTTGGAAAGCTATTTTGTAGAGTGGTTTTCCACATATCTGTAATTATATTTCATTGTCGAGTCACTTTTTAAAATTAGAATAGCAACATTTTGTTTACTTCCAAACCCATTCAGTCATCCAGATATATGTATCTCTGTACTTTGTTTTTTAAGAGTATCTCTTAAATGTAGCAGTAAATAGACATCATGAAACCACTCAATGCCAGAAACATCATGACTTGGGGGACTTGATGTAAAATTCCTACAATTGTGATATTACTTTTGTAGGGATATATAATCTTGTGACATTTTGCACTAAGACATACATTATTAAGAAAATACATACAAGTAACAGAAACAAAGAGTTTATGGTTAAAATGCTTTCTGGAAATGGACTTCAGATGCTCAGGACACAGGCATATAAGAATGATAGAAAGGAATCAGATACTGTAGCTCTGAATTTGGGAGAATATTAAGTGTATCAGTTATTTTTTTCCTATTGCTGTGACAAAACTCCTGAGAAGAAGCAACTAAAAAGCAATGGTTATTCTGTGTCACAGTTTGATGATACAATGTGTCTTCTCAGGGACATCATGGTTGCTGGCACATGATGTTATTGTATTACATTGTATCCACAGTCTGGAAACAAAAAGAATGAAAGCTGGTGCTCAGCTCACTTTTTCATTTTTAAATATTAAGATATATCAGTCCATGAACAGTATTTTCAAATACATTGTAGGTCTTCCTTGCTCAAATATTTTTTGAAACATCCTCATAGACAATGGTGTATATTCATGGTAATATATACCTCATTATGTTTTCAGTAGAGATTAATTATCACAGAAAGAAAGCTTTATTCAAACCATCTTACTGCTCAATTCAGTCTTCAGAAATAATAATGTCATATAGTCCAAAATTTAGTCTACTAAAAGAAAAAATAAACACATTTTGAAAATCTATCATTGTAAGTTCATTTGTAGAAAAAAAATAATTTTGATTTTCTTTAATTCCACATCCTCATCAACCTTTTCTTCCTTTTCCGTAACTCTACAGAGATACTTTCTCCACTTCCCTTTTCTGGTTGTCTTCTGAGTAGTGTGATAAATATATTGAACAAACAGCTTAGAAGAGAAAACTTTGACTTTTGCCTACCATTTCAGAAGAATACAGTTCATCAAGATAGGGATGACCTGGCAGCAGTTATAAAAGACAATGCAGAAAGAGTAGGATGTAGTTGTTTACATTGTATCCATATACAGGAAACTAAAAGTAAAAATGAAAATTAAGCCTGATTACAAAGTTTCAAGGCCCACTGCTAGTTCCCAACTTCCAGCAAGGCTCCACCTCCAAGAAATTCTACAAGCTTCCAAAATGGCACCAGTAACTGTGGATCAAGTATTCAAATGTGTGATCCCATGACAAGGAGTTGGGTGTCAAGTTACACCCAACTCCTTGTAGCTGCCCAAACAACCTTTGTATCTCTGGTAATTACTTCAAAAGAAACAAAAGGCAGACACAAAATAATACCATTTCTCTGCTGTCTTTACTTTTGTAAATGATCTGTTTCTCTTTTGTTGTTGTTGTTGTTATTGTTAATGAAAATAAGCTTTATTACATCAAGTAATAAATACAAAGATGCAACAGTTTCAGTTGTTTTCTTCCAGATGTTGTGATGGGCTCACAGTAAACACAGAACTGAGATCTACAGTCTCAGGATGACATTTTCAGGGTGCTCAGTAGGTTGGGTAGATTGCCCTTTCTCCTGTATGTATAACCTGTGCATTTTAAAGATTGACTTCAAAGCACTCACTCATGCAGACGCTTAAGCAGAAAAGTTCCATGAAGCAGGGTCTACACTGTAGAGAGGTGGGGCAGCTACTAAGCAAATGGGCTGTGGTTTGCATTCAACTCCTCAGATTCAGTAGAGTTCATGAAAAGGAAGTCAGCTGAGGTGATGCAAATGGAAAACATATCTAAAGGGAGGTTAAAAGGGACACTGGTATTTGGGGACAAACAATGGCTTGCTGTGAAGTGGCTTCACAAACATCGTTCAAATGTTTGGAAAGAGAAAAGAAAAAAGAGCTGGGTCATTTCTAACTATTTAAAATGCACATTATCAGTTACTGCAAAATGTCTTCCCAGTCTTTAATGTGGGTTCAGAGCTGAGTGACTGTGGTAGAAAAATTATTAGCTCACTTTAGACATATGCTGCCTTTGGTACATATCTTCATTCCACAGCTCAAGAGCGTTTCCCCTCTAGTTGTATTATGGTCAAATGCATCAGCTTGTGTTGAGTTGAGTAGATTTCTTTGTAATAATAATGCAGAAGCTTATCACCATACCCTTAAGACACAATATGCCTTTAAATTTTGAGTCTAGTTCCTTTTGCATCCTTTTTCATCTTCAGTCCTCTCAAACACAAAAGTAGACCATCCTTTTTTATCTGATCATCTCTATTAAACATTTTCTTGTAGCTTTCTCCATCAATTTGACATTAGTACGTATGATATTTGTTATAATCTGACAATCATGAAGATACTTTACAGGTTGGATTTCAGACAATATTCTTACTTTATTTGATTGTTCATATTTGTGTCACATACAACCACCAAGGTCAAGACAGCCTTTCCGTTCACTCAGACATGAGAACAGAGTAGACATAGTTTACTCAACAGGTGCTAATATATGGGAAGGCTGAAAAGCAAAAATAGATGATGTCATGCAAAGCCAATTTTGCATATCGTTGGCAATAAAACTCATATGTGTGAACACAGAAAGATGGGCTGAATAAGTTGGGTAGTAGCACCAATTACACATCAGAGTTTTTCCACAAAAGTGGAAGATATCCCAAACTAGGGCAACACTTCTTTATCTCTCATGAGCACATGATAACCATGATGATGTCAACAAATACATTGAATGCAGCCAATATATAAGATGATTTTGAAGGACGGAAAGAACTCAACATGGTTTTGCAGGCTGAAGAATGCTACAACATCTACAGGTAGTCACAACGGAAATAATAAATCGTACAAGCAAAAGCAATAGCATTATCTTATTCACATCTAATAACCCATCAAAACACATGGTGAAGTGTGGAACATTTCTAAGAATGCCTGTGCTGGAAGTTTTTCTCTTTGTGTGTTCACAGAACTAGAAATGACCTGTTATAGATTCTCAGCACAGTATTAGAAATGAGATCTTGTTCTAAAGTCCAGATATCTTTCCTGGAAAAATGTGAAGGGGTCAGAGATTCTTCTCCATTTGAGAAAACTATGAGAATAGACCCTGGTGTGTGTGTGTGTGTGTGTGTGTGTGTGTGTGTTTGTGCGTGTGTGTATTGCTATGACTGAGTCTTGGCATATAAGATATTAATAGTGTGTTATATCAACTTTTAATGCTAGGATAAGGCTCATTTTGAAATAGAACACACTATTAGAGAAGAGACCTAAGTTTAACTCTTTCAAATAAGGCCAGATATTCAGGACCTTGAACGATAGGTGGGCATTCAGAGTTCTGTTGGTGTGAGGGCTCTCCATCCATTATTATAGGAGAATCAAAATTAATTTTCTGTCTGTAGGATTTTCAGAAGTCAATAAACAATGAGAAACTTTCAATAGTTCTTTGTAGGAAAGGTAGAGTACAGGAGAGAATGACTATATTGAGTGTCTGTTTGTTTTAAAGGAAAACACCACAAAAATTGTAGTTAATGAAGTTTTTGGATGAGCTTATGCTTCAAGTCCTATCATCTACTTTAAACAAATACTCTGGATGCTTCTAATTACAAAACCTACCACAAAATAATGAAGACTGCTGAGTCTTTAGAAATGCACATTTTCTTTTCTTAATATTTTTTCTATTTGTAGACACTAATTAAACCTAATTAAAGTGATCACCGAGATACCAAACACTAATGAGCATTTATTTTGGATGTATTTTATAAGTGATGTCCAAAATGAGCTGCTTTACACATTTTTTCTTTATAGGAAAGGGTGTATAAATGGAAGATGCAGTTTCCAAGGTCAAAGTCAAAATTCATTAAATAAAATTTTTAAATGAAAGTTCTATCTCTATTATGGGTAATGATAGAATATTGGTAATGTCTCCTATTTAGCACAGCCCACATACCAAATGGCAATCTAGAGACACACTCATATGCTCACATGTGCTATGCAAATATATCTCTGAATATAGTACAGCACTTATGTTCTGGGTTCAAAACACTTGTAATCCAAGCATGTTGGATGCAGATACAGGCAGATATCTACAGGTTGGTTGCCAGTCAACCTTGTCTATTTGGTGATTCCAGGACAATAAGAGACACTATATTAATGAAAGTAGGCAGCATTCTTTATGGTGACACCCCCACATACATGTACACACACACATATACACTCTTAAATATGAAGCATTAAGTACACAAGAATTATATAGAAAACTTGAGACAAGTTTGCTACTGAATTTAGTCTAAAATTCAGAGTCAAAAGGTAGGGGCTTGTGAAACTCACAGAAGAATTCAGCCACTGGGGTTTGATTTTTTACCGTTTCTCGGAGACCCATAAATGGCTCCTGTACTGGGAAGAAGGGGAGCACGCAATCACTTCTTATCAGGCACTGAAGACAGCAAGATCTTCAAGTAAAGAAATGCCCTTGAAGTTTTCTTTGATGAGGATTGAGGTAATACTGTGTACAAATGACCTGAAGGAGGCACAACACAAGTAGGTATTGTGTGTCTCAGCTGTTTCTCAGAAAATGTATCTTTTTTTTTCAGAGCAGCCATTCAAATCTTTTGCCATGTGCTCAGAATCTCTAACACCATAGGTAAGTTCTATTAAGAAGTTTTAGGGATCACTCTATAAATAAGTCAATATCAGCACTTTCCATGGGAACAGATGCTCTCTAGATCAGACACAAAATATGTGACCTCGCACATCTTCTGATGATTTCACAGTTTTAAAAGTTTTTGTTTCTGGAGGCAGTGGATATTATCTTGAATTTTTAAGTCTGGGATTACTTTAATTCATGTATTCTGGCCCTAGAGATTGGCCCTTAACATTGGTGGTATGACATGCCTTTAATCCCCATACACAGGAGACTGAAGAAGGCAAATATCTGTGTGTTTCATGGCAGTGTTATCTAGAAAACCAGTTCAAAGACAGCATAGGTTACACAGAGTAAGTTTCTTGAAAATATAAATAAAGAAGCAAAAAAAAAAAAAAAAACAAAGAACAAAAACACAAAAAAAAATTAAACAGAGAAATAAGTAAACATGTTTATTTTTATCTTTTAAGTTTATGGAGAGTCATGAAGAGATATAATTAGTGAGAAGAGTAGGTTTAATTATCATTAATAGGGGAATGTTCTTATGGTGGAGAGTATTAACTCCCAACTTGACATAATCTAGGCTTACCCAAGAGACAAGCCTCCAGGGACCCCTGTAATTCATACCTAGATTAATTATAACCTCTGAGAATGTCTTTAGGATCATTTTGATTTTATTAATGTAGAAGAGCCGTTGTAACTGTGGGAAGCACTGATTTCTGTAATGGGTTCATGGATTGTATTAATGTAGAAAAATTTCTGAATACTGGCCAACAAGCATTCATAACTCTCTGACTTCAGATAGTGGATGTAACACAACCAGCTATTTCAAGTTCCTACTACCTTGACTTCTCCATGATGGACCAAATATGAGCCAGGTATATCTTCCTTCTTGAAATTTAACTTATTAGAATACTTTTTATCACATAGAAAGTAAAGAAATTAAAACAATCATTGTATTAATTACTTCTCTGTATCTGTGACAAATTACCATGACCAAGGAATATTATAAAAGAACAGTGCTTTTTGTTTTGTTGTGGTGGTGTTTTTTTTTTTTTTTTTTTGCTCTTGTTTTTGTCTTGTTTATTTTTGCTTAGATAGAAAGGTTTAGATAGTTAAGAGTCTATGGTGTCAAAGCAAAGGTGTGTGGAAAACAATGACCAAGAGTTTACATCTTATTTCTTAAGTAGGAATCTGAGATAACAAAGGTTTTTTGAAACCTCAAAGGTCCAGTGCAATAATTCCTCATTCAAGGCCATACCTCCACATCCTCCCCCAAAAATAACCAACTGAAAAGCAAACACTTAAATACTTGTCTTTATATGGGCCATTCTCATTCAAACCACCATAGTTGATGTGTGTAGATTTCCCTTGGCCACTCTGTGCCTCTTTTCATTTCTTCCAGATATACAAGATCAAGTATCTTCAAGATATAAAAGGTTAAGTTTCTTATGACCAGCAACATGAGAAAGTGACCTGGTGGAGAAAGTGTAACATTTCTACTTTGTAATTTTCTCAAATGACACGTTGTCATTCTTTGGAGTAAGGAACATGTTTAAAACCCTATACATATGAGTGATGTTTAAACTTCATGAATTATGAAATGTATTCCATTTGTCTTTATTATCAATCATTTGACCAAGCACAAAATATTACCCTCAAAATATTTTTCCTTAAAAGTTTCAACACTTGGTGGTTAAGGAGATGGCTCAGTTGGTGAAACATTTTCTTTTCACACATATCCACAGATGCACATATGTACATGCACACACACACACACACACACACACACACACACACTGAGAGAGAGAGAGAGAGAGAGAGAGCTGTTCTCTCTGTAGAACCTTGAGTTTCTGTCAAGAAATGACTTGACTAACATTGCTTTAGAGGAGATATTTTCTTGTCCAATCTTATGAAGATACATGACTGTTTGTGTAAGGGTCTTACACTTTATCATCAAAATATATACTGTCTATCATGGGCAGAAAGTGGGCCATGAGATCAATATTATGGTAGAGATTTGAATATGTTTGATATGAATAAGGTTAGATATGAATAAGATTTCAGAAGCAATGTTTGGGGGAAACACTAGAAGTGGCAATTAGGAGCACCGTGCTTGATTTATATTCTTGCTTTCACAATTTAGCAACTTTCTGACCTTAAAAAATAAAGCAGTTTAGTTGAACACAAATGTCATTGACTAAAAAATAAAAGTAACATATGCATTTTGGATTTTTTATTTAAATATATATTCCAGTCTCAGTAATAAGTTTTGACTTCCTATTTCAGGTGGGCCTGATTCAGACATGAAATAGAAAAGCTGCTTAATAGTTTAAATCACGTAATAATTATACGTAATAGGGTTTGCTATGATGGTTTTGTGTTAGTTTGTATACTATCACCTCACTTCCAGTCTGAGAGTCATATTCCCTACTAGTAGTCCCTTATTTGTCATGTGATTCCTGATTTTGCTTTGAAGACATGGTTATTTTAAAGTAGGTTTGCTTACTACAGCATGGAGGATGTTTGGTGTTTTGTTTTGGTTTGGTTTTTGTTTGTTTATTTTCTTTTTTATAGGATCATAAAACTTACCAATAGTTCCATCACTGTACAAAATGTCCTCCCCCATCTAGAAGCTCACTGTCAATAGGTCCTCAAGTAACAGTCATGTCACCATAAAACCATTAGCTTTCTATGACAAGGTATGAGTAGACCAATCTTAAACAGATCATGTGTGTGTAATTGCTTCTGCGGTGAATATAGGTTTAAAAAGCCATATCCTCCTTGGCAAACAGTATTTTTGCTAGCTACTTTTAGGGAGAGTTAATATAACATTTTTTTATGGAAAAATATGTTTTCTTCCAGACCTTAATTCCATGACAAAATAGTGATGGTAAGACACATTCATTTAAAAAAAATCAGTATTTCAGCCAAATCCAACTTGGATCTCACAGTTGTCTGCTAAGATATCCTCTAGTTAAACTTTATTTGAAGGGGATAATAAAAATAGTGTGGAAGAAAAGTAGTTCAAAACAAAATTATAGTGCATTAATTTTTCTCATTAAAATCAGAGAAATGATTAATATCATTCCCTGTTGAAACTAAATTAATGTAAGTTGGACAACAAAATACAACAATGTATTAAATTACCATCAAAGGGTACAAATAAAAGAAAACAAATTAAGTATAGAGTATTTGTACAAAGTACAAATTAATTATACATGCTAATGATTTACCTATGATATCTTCAAAATTATACCTTGTAATCATGACTAGAAACTCTCTTAGCTTATACAGCTCTGTTATTTTATAGTTGATTTTATTTTCCCAGTATCTATCATCTATCTATCTATCTATCTATCATCTATCTATCTATCTATCATCTATCTATCTATCTATCTATCTATCTATCTATCTATCTATCTATCTATCTATCTATCTATCATCTATCTATCTAATCTATCTATCTATCTATCTATCTATCTATCTATCTATCTATCTATCTATCATCTATCTATCTATCTATCTATCTATCTATCTATCTATCTATCTCTATCTATCTATCTATGTAATCATCTATCTAATCATCTATCTATCTAATCATCTATCTATCTAATCATCTATCTATTTATCTATCATCTATCTATCTATCTATCCATCTATCTATCTATCATCTATCTATCTATCTATCTATCTATCTATCTATCTATCTATCTATCTATCATCTATCTATCTATCTATCTATCTATCTATCTATCTATCTATCTATCTATGAATCTATCTATCTATGAATCTATCTATCTATCTTCCTTTTCTTTATCAATTTAAGCCATTTAATGTATACCTAGGACATTCTTGAAAGTTTATCATTTTTTTACTTTATTAACAGACATTAAGGACTTTGTCCTTTTTTAAAGCAAGCATATTTTTGGACATATTTTGGACATATTTTTAGGCTGTGGAACCTAAGGAATTTATCACCATTGAGTAAAAATATCCATTTAATCCTTAGCTATCTTTCCAGTCATGTAGATCCACAACTTATTCACTTGAATGCACATATTTACCACAGTTTTACCATAAGAATATTTTTAGAGTTTAAAGAAAATTGATAAAGATAAAATTTTAAATTATTTAAACTGGAAAGTGTTTCAATTCAAGTATGTTTGCAGGGATAAAGTCTACTAGGGAAAGAAATAATATTTTAATCAAACAGACTGGAATGAGGGTTGACCCCAAAGTCTTTCTTTATGGAGGAGAATATACTTCCAAGTAAGTTTAAATGTACTGCTTTCAAGATATTCTTTCTATATTGCCTTTTCAAGCCCTCCAGATGCATGCATGCTCACATGAATGGACCGACACCTGAGGTTGAGGGATGAGGATAAGACACAAAAAAACTAATATTTGGACATATATAGACAATGATCTGTCCTTATTTGTCAAAATCCTAGTGCTATTCTGAAGTTTGTCTACTGAGAATGTTGATAAAACAGTCAGGAAGCTCTCCTGGACAGAGTAAATTTTGTTAAAGACATGTTGTTATTATTACTTCATTATCATGATGATTGCCTTAATTTTTAGTCCTTCAAGAAATTTAAATTAACCTCCAGGATTTAAAACAGTGATCTGACTATGGTGCTTTCTAGTAACCTATATAGAGTGGGAAAAAAATATCATGGATTATAAAATAGTCTTAGCTTTCATTTTTGAAAATGAGAAAAAAGACTGCTCTTGCATATTTTCAAGTTCTTTACTATTACATACTGATAATGTTCAATAATAGATTTCATTATGATATTTTTATATATGAATATAATTGTGTTTGAGCACATCCATTCCCCATTCCTCTCTATTCTCCATTCTTTCTTTTATTCCCCTCCTCTTTCACTTCTCCATTTTTTATGTCAATTTTTGTAAGATAATTATTTTAATTAAGGTCTTTTACAGAGCTTAGGTGAGGAGTTACCTACAGGAATATGGGCAATTTACCTGTGGTTACACCACTGAGGAAATTGCCTACAACCACAATTGCTTACAGATCTCTCATGGAGGGTTATGTTTCTAGATCCTCATTTCATACACAAGTTTAAATGCCTATTAATTCACAGGGAGTGAGACAAGAGCATTATTATTTTAAAATTATCGGACAGGAGCAGATGAAGTGATCGTTTCAGGCAATCCACTATAGAGACTGAAAACACAAGAAGAAACTTAAGCTTTCCATAGTTAATTTGACAGATCACATTTTAGAGGCTCTGCAGTTGCCTGCCAGGTGACATCTGAAATCATGTAAATCTTTCCTGGCTTGCCCAAGGAGATAGAATCTTAGTCCCTTACCTAGTGGTTCTATTTTTAAGGTATGCTCTTTTTTCTTAGCTATTCTTGAGTTGTAAAACTGCTAAGAGGATGATTTAGTCATTAAACAGATTTTTGTTCCCTCATAAAAGGCAATAGAAGATATTTAGATGGAAAAGGCCCTGAGACCAACCTTATTCTCTAGGTTAGATAGGCAGATAACAGTTTCTAGGCTACAGGGACTCACATGGTCCTTCTTTCCCTATGGATTATTGGTTTTGAGACTTTAGTGATCCCCCCTTGAATGATCACTCTGTTTTTGTATAATATGAAATCAGATAAAGTTCAGAATCTCCAACAACTTAAAAAGAGAAAAAAAAATTCTTCCTTAGGTGTCCTGTCTTCCACAGAAATGCTTGCAGCAATGAGAGTCCTGGGCTGTGAGTCTTTACTTAGTGGTTACAGGTAAACGAGGGAGTGGGCCAAGAAAATGCTAAGGTGAAAGCCTCAGAGGAGGCTCACTAAAGTGTGCTTGAATGGAAGTCCTCACACAAATTCTTGGTAATGATTAATATTTTAACTATGAAAGTCAGAGAGAAATAAGAGAGACTGAGAAGGAGTTCTTGGGGAAGAAACTATTGCTATTAAATTCCAAAAAGTGTGTAATACATACCCAAAACATGCTCTAAGAACCAGAGAATTACAGGAGGGTGGAGTCAACACTTACAGAAGTAAGTGGCCCCTACTCTATGGATTTAGCATTCCTCAAGAATTAGGAGTGTCTTTACATAGTTTTTGCAATGAATTCATAAGCGTAGTTTTTAATTAATCAGAAAACAGTCAACATTTTTAATAAAATTTGTTTTATAGATCTATAGCAAAGTGTTAAGGCATATTCATTAATTGAAATTTGAGAATATGATGAAAATTCTGTATTTTTTTCACAAATAAGGTATTTGAAGCCAAGAGAAACTTTTCTCCTCTCCTTTTCCAGTCCTTTCCTGAATGATGGAGTGTAACCTAAATGTGTAAGCAAGATAAACAGTTTCCTTCCCAAATTGCTTTTAGTCAAAGTGTTTTATCATAGGGCAAATATCATAGCACACAAAGGAAACCACAACAGAAATTGACATTAGAATATGTGGCATCAATGTATTTACTATGAATTTCTGTCATGATAAACTAAAGTTTCTAATAGGGAGGAAAAAATGGATGTAGATGTTCATTAAAATAGACAAATATTAAATATTTTCCCTACTTGGAGCATAGCTCCCACATCATCTGTAGTCTAACTAATGGAACAAGATATCTTGAGCATATCTTGAGCCAAGTTTTGAGAAACCATATTATACCTCTTGTGTTATTCACAATTTTTGGAGGATATGAGTAATGAGTTAAAATTGAGCAGCTATGGAAGGAAGTGTTGAAATACAGAGCCCCTGTATCATGAGAATAAAAAGGAGAGTGGTAGAGAAAAATACTTGATGTTTTCTTCTGTCCTCTGCAGGCAAACAAACCCTCACCTTCTCATGCATACAACACACACACACACACACACACACACACAGACACACACACTAACACACACACAAAGTGTGATATCAGGATGTGTTATCAATCTTGGTTCTCTATGTAAAGGCTCTACCATATATATAGGAAATATATATACATAGTCATACATACCCATGCCACACTGTACAGAGAAGATAAAACAAAGAAGAAGAAATTGATGTATATAGATTTATCTGTGGGTCTAATATAGTTTTTAGGTCAAATATAACTTATGTGTAAATCAAAGAAAATTTTTACATTGGGAGTAAGGAGTATTTGTTAAGATTAAATTAAGATTCTGCAAAGATCCTGCTTTCAAGGTCCCTATGACATGAAGGCAAAGACCCATTTTTGTCCACAATGCCCTGCCTAAATACATGATACAGATGAAGGATGTGTTAATCCCCTTGTCTGCTTCTATGCCAAATATAGCCAAAACCAAGTCACTTAAGGGAGAAAGACTTATTTGGGATTATAACTCATGATAAGTTTTGCATGTAGTTTTAAAAATACACTACCACCTTTACCCAGGAGCTGCTGCACTCTGGCCCCTCCTGCTCCCTTCCATTCCACCCAGCTTATTTCCAGGTTCAGCACTGCCAGCACCGACCCAGCTTTCTTTTCCACCTGCCTTATGCTTCTGGAATCAACTGATCCATAAACCCACTCTTGAGACTCTTACTCCAGGAGGCCATGCATTACCAGTCCCACCTAAAACCCTTGAATCTGCAGATTAAAGACACACACCCAGCTTGTTACTTTACAGCTTGCCTTTCCTGGCACAGTTGCTGGGTGCAGATATCACCCACCTGGAAATCTGTGCCCTCACCAATTTTTAATCTCTGTCTCTCTTTCTGCCCTAAACTTAATAGCTTATTCCAATTAGCCCCTACAAAATATCTTGGGGCATCCATCTGTAATGGTGGTCGTAAGCGCTAACTGCCCAGAGATCTGACATGATTGCTACATGCTGCTCATTTCAAAGAATGGCAGAAAAGTCCTTCTCTTTTTCCCTGTGTCTTACTTTCCTCTTGGGACCCAAAAGTCACCCCTGTACCTCCCATACAGCAATTGGACCCCTACCTTCTTTATTGACAAGTCAAGTATAGGGGAAAAGATGTTAGCAACAGAAAGTCCCCTTACAGAGAAGGTTCAAAGAGGAAGTTGTGATACAAAACTGGTCACATGATCTCTGTTATCAGCTAGCAAAACAAGGTTTGCGTTGATGTTCCTCATATATAGGGTGAATATTTCAACTCCTATTAGTTAAATCTAGAACCTACATTAGAGATTATTTCCTGAAGCTCGTCCCATAGGTGATTTTTAAATCCTGTTAATTTGACACTCCGATTAATCATCATGTTGTATGAACAGCTATTAAAAGAACAAGAATTTGTGTTGCTATTATGAATATCATGTCCCAGACAGGAGTGTTTCTTGAATTAAACAGATTTCTAAGGCCAAGAAAGTTCCAAAGACTCACAGTTTATGATTTCCAACTTTTCTACAACATATAAGATTAAACAATTTTATGATTTTAAGTAACCTTTTAGGCAATAAAATGATATTGTCTACATGTTATTAGTTCAACCCTACTTTTTTTCTCATTTACTGTGTGTAGTCCTTGATTAAGCACTGTTGCTTGGATATTTTTAGTGTATATGTACCATGACCAAGTCCTGACATGTGGAAATGACACTGTGACAGAGTTTCTGTCCTTGAAACAGATCTAGCAGGGCATGATCCTTCACTAGTGTTGAAGGATGCTAGCTGTAAGACTTGTTTATATAATAATATGAATAATTTTATGTTCCTTATTTGGGGAAAGCTCCTACTCTTAAGGTTAATAATTCCATGATAATTAAAAACAACAGAAGCCTGGGAGGTGATAATATGTTCACCAGCAAAATGTAATACTGTGACTCAGGACAGCCCTTAAGACTATGGGAATGAATTCTGAAAACATGAGTTCAAGAATGTACAACTTATCAATTATACAAAATATAAGGATCAAATATGACTTGTATGTGGGGCTTCATGGACCTAAAAGAAGAAAAGCAGCTGCACTAACAAGCCACCTTTTCAGAAAGATACAAAGGCAAACAGAATCACGAATTCTTTGTCAGCCTGGAACAGAGCAAATTTTGTTCCAAGTGTGGTAGGATTCTCAGAGCTGGATCCTACCCAGCTAGATTTTGTCTCTGCTTAGGAAAGCTATAAGATTCTTGACTTCAAGATCAGTCTGAGACAGAGTTTAAGTCCAGGCATGGTGGGACTGGATCCCATTCAGCTATAATTATTGTTTTTGCTTACAAAAACTGATAAAACTCTAAGCTCATTTGCTATCTTAAAAAAATGTACTTGTCTTTTTCTAAGAATGAAGGGACTAAGGTTACAAAATGTTGATTCA
Source organism: Tokudaia muenninki (assembly GCA_036184385.1). Taxonomy (NCBI): domain Eukaryota; kingdom Metazoa; phylum Chordata; class Mammalia; order Rodentia; family Muridae; genus Tokudaia; species Tokudaia muenninki. The sequence goes on from BTHS01000003.1 coordinate 87,780,915, forward strand.
TGGGATAATCAAGAGGGAACTTGAGGTAATAATTGAACAGGCATGTAATAAAAGACTGGGTTTTGATTTGCAAGAGCTGATTTACCTACACAGTTGTCTAGAGAAACAGCCCAAGAAGAACACAAAGCTATCAGCTTGCATGCATGATTGACTTCTCATTGTTATTTCACCACTCCCAAACATAGAAATTACTCTCCAATCCAAGGCTGATCCTTGGTATATATGTGTTTATGGCTATGTGCATCCTGTTTTGTGTAAGTGTTTGTAAAAGTTATATGTTGACATCAGATGTGTTCTTCATTTGTTTTCTACCTCATTTTTACATATTAATAGTTTTACTTCTTTAATTAAAAATTAAAAAATTTAGAGACAATATATTTTGTTTTTTTTCCTTTCCCTCATGTTTTCGCAGATGCCCAACACCAACCTACCTATCCATCTTCATTCTCTCTCTAGCACCCTCTCTTTCCTTCTCAGAAATATAGTTCTACTCAAAAATATATAAAATGAACAAAAATGTAACAAGACAAAACAATACCCACACAAATAAAATAATGCAAAGGACACCCATACAGAGAAACACAGTAACCTATGGAGTAGATTTTGTATTGTCCAATTCTTCCAGGGCACTGTACCTGTACTAATGTGCAATTGATATACCCAGAGACATTCCTTTGACGAAAACTGATTTTCTCTTTGTCAGAAAGTATCTATCTGATACAGCTCCTTGGCTAAGGATGAGAATATTTACATACTTCTTACTCTCGGTGCTAGCTATTTATCTACTTTGAGCTTAGGCAGAACATGTGTACACTGTAACAGTTCTGTGAATTCATGTATGTATAAATACACTGTATTTTGAAAGTACTGCTATTTTTGGTAATCAACTACCTCTGCTTTAATACCTACCCTTGGGCGGTTACCTCTGTTTCTTACCCTCTTTGAACCTCCTCTTCCAAATAAATCCCTAAGATTTAAGGTAAAGAGTTTGATAAAACAAACAAAGAAAAAGAAAAACCATCTCATTTAGCTCAAAAGTCTCTCACTATCTGAATACTGTTAGTTTTTATCTGCTGCAAGAAGATTCTCTTATGAGGGCTGAACATGGCCCTGAGTAATGGTTATACTACATCATTAGAAGTCATTTAATTGCTATGTTCCTTTAGCAGAATAAAAGTAGTAGGTTTTCCTATTAGCCTATAACCTATGTCTATCTAGTTTGAGGTTCATGACTACTTTATCAGTATCAGACATGATTTCTATCTCGGAGAGTGGGGTTCAAATGCAATTTAAAAGAAAAGTGGGTGGTTACTCACATAACATTTTTGCCATTTTTATACCAAAATATTTTATGCCTCGAATTCACTGTTGTAGATTGCAAGGTCAGTAACTAAATGATTTAGATAGTTACTTTACCTCAGCTACCAACATGAATACTAATAAATAGGAATGAAGCTTCTAGTTGAGCACTAGATCTCCTTCTCAATATGAGACAATGTGTTGCCTTCAGCACAAAGGATTTACTGTCAGGTTGTAGAGAGCAATTAATAGCCTTAACAATCACCTTTGATAGGAATGATAAGATTTTTTGTGTTCCCTTTGGAAATAGTTCAATAATATGTAAACCATTCCTGTCAGGGAAGTTTTACTTGGTAACATAAGATACTCAGTTGGACCATTGCCTTCTCCATAATATGATATTCCATTTAATTTTCTTTCATGTATGCATATAGTTTAGATACCCACAAAATAAGTAACACAAAGTGCACATATACAGAGACACACAAAAACCTGTGGCATCCATTTTGTGTTGGATAACTCTTCTATGGCAGGTATTTATTTGGCTTTTCAATGTGTGTTTAGTGTTACTTGTCCTTCCTCTTGGTCCCCATATTAGCCTGTCATCTCCTCTCAGTCCCCATTTAATCCTCCTATTATCTCAATATTTCCTTTTAATATACTATCTTACTTTTTGAGATAAGGATTCATAACAAAAGATGGATCTCCAAATTCAATTACACTGACTAATCACAAGAGTCAAGAGTTACTTCTGCATTTTTTCTTTATTTCCTCATTGGTGGGATTATTAAAAAGTTCTAGTTGTGCCTTCTTTTACATTGTGTGCTATTTAGTTAGTTTGTTTTGTCAAGTTGACACAACCTAGGTCCAACTCAGAAAAAACTCCAATAGGCAAAAAATTTGCTTCCAGATGACTGGTTTCTGGGCATTTTCTTGGATAATAATTGATGTGGTAGATCCCAGACCACTATAGGTGGGGACACTCTGTACAGTTTAGCTTGTATTTTTCAAGACAACAGACAGAGAATCTCATGGATAGCAACCCAATAAGCAATTTTCCTCTCAAGACTCTGATTTGGCTACTATCTTACTATTTCTGCCTCACTTCCCCAATCTGTAATCTTTAAGCCAAACAAAACTTTTCCTCTCCAATTGATGCTGGTCATGATAAAACAATAAATTAATCTAAAACACATTATTTCTAGTGACAAGCCTTTTGTTGACTAAACCATTTCCTCAACATCAAACCTTAATATTTCTGAAAGAGTATTTTCAATGTAAATGAAATACAATTTCTCAGAGCTGTATAGCATAGGTCTGAAATTTTAATTAAATGAGTCTAGACACAGGAAACAATACTTAATGTAGCAAAATATCTCCTTGTCAACTGTCATTACACTGAGTGTGAATGTGTGACTTGGCAAGAGAAAATGGTTGCAGGCGTGTTATAGTGATTAGCACACTAAACAAATTAGTGAATCAAGGAACAGCCTGCTTAACAGGAAGAACAACACCAGGGAGTCCCCTGAACTGGGTCTATAAATACAGTGATGAAATATAGGTTTTAATAAGTAATAACTCAGGAATATCAGAATGAAATTGTTAGCCATGTGGAGGCTTGGGAGTGGACCAGGTTTTGAGTTGTTTAAGACATATTAAAATATAAGACTGAGTGTGTATGTGTGTGTGTCTTTCATTTGGGAACCCAGAACATTGAGGTTGTTAGTGAGGAAAGGACTGCCACCACCAGGTTGATTAGAGAAAAGATTAATTGACAAATATAAGAAATGGCCCAAAATGTGTAACTTATACTCACTTTTAAAAATTAATCAAATCTTCCCAATTAAAATACAAATACCTTGCCTTTAAGATTAATAGGTGGAGAGAATTTTGTTTTAAATTAAATTAAAATAAATAAATAAGTAAATAAATAAATAAATAAATAGCATTGAGCAAATGCTAAACTTTATTGAAGGACATGAGGAGGGTTTTAATGCCCAATTATAGAGACCTAAATCCTTACTTGAAATATAAATTATCAAATTTATAGAGAGTGAAAAGAGCTGTCTTCAGAATTACTTAGCAACAGGAATAGGAGATAGCTTAGTTGGTAATAGAATTTGCTGTTTGAACAACAGAAAACAGGATATGCAAAGAAAAGACAATTAAACAACATTATAACATGACCCTAGCAAGTGCTACGGTAGCTTTAACGTGATGAGGACTTAGTTCAAATTCCTGTGTCCACATTAAAAATAGGCGTGGTGTAGACACTTGTATAATATATATATATATATAAAACTGTATTTTGTCAAAGATTATATATATATATATTCAAAATTTCTTTTGCAATATCAAATTACTTTTTGAGAGTGAAATCATAAATGATAAGCATGATTTTTGAAGGCAAAGTCTATTTTTAACCCCTGGTCCTGGAAAGACTGGATGTAGGGGAACGCCAGGACAGAGAAGCGAGAGGGGGTTGAATGGGGAAAAGTGGAAGGGAAGGGGGCTTATGGGACTTTTGGGGAGGGAGGAAATGGGAAAGGGGAAATGATTTTGAATGTAAATAAAAAAAAACTTAGAAAATAAAATAAAATTTAAAAAAAAAAAACAGTGTAAACAATCCAATCTCTCTAAAATCAATTCCACGTACATTATTTTCATACTACAAAGTTTGGCTACCAGTTCTTGTATATGAATGCATGACAGCCAGCTTCTGATACCTCATTAAATAAACATTACTTTAAAACCTATGTTTTATAAGTCTAGTTTCTAGGACAGGAATTACATAAAATATTATCCCAATTTATAGGTATCATTATAGAACTAGTTCCCTAGGTTGACTCCTGCCATGTGCTGTCCAGCTCAGAGTTTCCAATTTTAAGCCAAATTCTTGTTACCAATATTACAAATTTTTATCCATACCCAATTGTTAGCCTGTAGGTTAATAATCTATAACAAAGACATGCAGAATGTATTTAAACATTTAAGACAAGACAGAAACGAACATGAAGTGGCTACACACATTTATTAATTTAGACTAGACAGACAAACTTTTCTTATTTTTTTTTTAAGTGTAATTTCAAGGGAGGAACACCCTACTACCCACTGAGTCCAAATATTCCAGCAGATAAAGTTTTACCCATTTTTTTTCTTTTGAATATAAAACAGAGCAACAATCAAGCAACAAAAGAAAAACACACACCTAAATGGACAGATATGAACATACTAGTGCACCAAAACCACACAATAGACAGAGAAGGAAGAGAACCAGATGTCCCACCAAAGGGACTCAGAACAAGGACTGTGTATTCACCAAGTGGAAACCCGATAGGAAGCAGAATGTTTCCTGAACTCCTTTTGACATTCGTGATTCTCTAAACATATGTACAAAATACCATTCTACCATTACACTGACCCATTTTTAAGGGTTTATTCATTCTGTCTCTAATTTTCTTTATTTTCCTTTGTTCCTGCAGTGTCCTTCATTGTACCCTTGATATGTGTGCCCCAATATTGAGACGCCTCTTCACCAAGCAAGCTCAGTCAGTCAACAGGGTCTTGAGGGATAGAGTGAGGATTGAATAAAGAAAAGACAATTAAACAACATTATAACATGACCCTAGCAAGTGCTACGGTAGCTTTAATTTTTCCCAGTCTGCTTTTATATCCTTCTGGGTACATGGAAAGAATAGGGTAAGTGAAAGGTAAAAGACAAAGTAGTCGAGGAACAAACAAGGCATAAAATAGTTAAGGAAAAATCTAGGCATAAACAAAGGTCCTATGATATTTAGGGACTTATCAAGACGACCAAAATCTTGAGCCTACTTCCTTGTCTTAGCTCATTGTAAATATTCTTGTCAATATCCTTTAAGTGGAACTGAGAGCTCTTAAAAAAAAAAAAAGAAAGAAAGAAACAAACAAACAAACAAAAAACAAATAAATCCCTTGAAAATATGCAGGAAAATACAATTAAACAGGTAAAGGAAATAAATAAAAGTATGTAAGACCTGAATGATAAAGTGGACACAATAAAGAAAACACAAACTGAGGGAAACCTGGAGATGGAAAACTTCAGGAAAAGAATCAAAACAACTGGTAAAAGCATCAACAACAGAAAACAGGATATGGAAGAAAGAATCTCAGGTGCACAACACATAATAAATGAAATTAATACATCAGTCAAAGAAAATATCCTGACACAGAACATCCATGAAATCTGGAATATCATGAAAAGACCTAACGTAATAATAATACGAATGGAAAAAAATGAAACGTCCCAGCTCCATGGAAGAGAAAAATTTTTCATCAGAGTTATAGAAGAAAATGTTCCCAACCAAAGAAAGTCATTCCTATAAACATAAAAGAAGCATATAGAACACCAGAACACCAACTAGACTGGGCCAGAAAAGAAAATCCTCCTAAGTCATAATAATTAAAACACATGAAGAACAGAACAAAAAAAGAATATTAAATCATCAAGGGAAAAATTGCAGGTAACATTCAAAAACAGACATATCAGAATTGCACCTGACTTTTCAACTGAGACTCTAAAAGCTAGAAAGACCTTAAAAGATATCTCACCAACTCTCAAAAACTACAGATGTAAACCAAAAGTATAATATGAGCAAAATTCTAAACCTCCATAGGTGGAGAAAACAAGACACTGAACTCCAGTGTATCTGATGTACATTATCACTTTATTTTTGAATAAGCTCCCTTTCTCATTTTGCAGTCTGTGGGTTCTTGTAATAATATGCCAACGTCATCAAAATACTCCATCTAGCCAGTAACCTCAGATAACACTGACAATCATCTTCAAATAATGACATGAATTATGGAAGCTCTAAGATAATTCTTGCTATGTATTTCCTTCTAAGAACTTCTAAGACTGGCCAACCTGTGACTTACCTCAAGCCTAGTGAATGAGATCGGAAGGTATAAAAAAAATTATCCTACTGTAACTTTTACCTTATTTTAAATCTAAGATATTAAGAGCAACCACATAACCAGACTGGTATCCTCACACACACATACACCATTCCCAGAAGTTTAGATGTCACAGACAATTTAGCAAGAAGAGGATCCCTTGAGAATTTTTTTCTAAAATACTTTTTTATGAAACATAAAATTATTAGCTGTATAATGAGTATATTTAGGAACAAAAACTTTTTTCCTTGGTGCTGTATTGAAAATGTCATTTAGGCTTCTGGGGTAGCTCCTTGCAAGCCAGGATTGTGGTGCTCAGCTTTCACAGTTTGTGTGTATCTACGCTTTTGCTGGCAATGAACTTCCTCAAAAGCTTCCTGCTGCCTGAGTCTGCAGACTGACTCTGGCTGCAGTAGCCAGATAAGGAAGCTATTCTGAACAGGAAGGGCCTCCACACCAGCATCCTTTACATTGCAGAGAGGAATTTGTGTTAATTAGATGGATCTGGATTAGGATTCTCACTAGAATAACCCTCCCCCCGCCCCATTAATTTACATGCCACATCCAGAGATACAAATGCTTATCCTCAAGAGCATTTGTATGTTATGGTGAATGTCAAATTTGAAGAAGAGTAAAAAGAACCTCTCTCTGATGAAAATGAGGAAGATAATGATGTTAAATTTAGATTTGGGTCCAGCATTGGGCACATATAAGTCAGCATTGGAGGTGATGTTCACAGCATTGTGTGAGTGCCAGGTCTTCCTTCCAGACCCTGAGGATGAAGACTCAGATGACTATTATGGAGAAGAGTATGATGTGGAAGCACATGAACAAGAACAGGGAGACCTCTCTACATTTTATACTCTGAAGAAGGACTATCCTAACAGCAGAAGGACAAGCCATGTTGGATAGATTAGAATGTATGCATTCTCAGTTTGTGAGCAGCCAATATAATATGGCAGTCATTTGAAGAGAAGATTCAATAAGAAATTATGAAGATGTCCTGGAGGGAGAAACCATACCAACTGTTGCTGGACAATATGAGGGTGCAGATATTGATCATTGAAGATGATTTATGCTACTATGCAATTATGCTCATAACTGTAGGCAAGAACATGGTGCCTTTTCACTCCAGAATGGGGCTGATGAAAGGCTTTTTTCTTCTCCAAAACTCATTTCTCAAGACAAACTATAATGAGAAAACAAGCTGTCAACAACAAAAGAGACTATGAACTCTATTAACAAAGGTGAATTAACTAAACAGGTATTTATAGTTTCTCATTTACTCCCAAGATTCCTGTGTCTAGGTATCTTCTGAGAAGGCCTCTAATTGTTGCTTTTGCTGTGTGCAATCTGTCAGGGCAAGGCATGTGTGGTGAAATGCACAGAGCTCACACTGGGCGAAAGTGAGGTGCTGAAGCTTTGATGTCTCTGGGACTTAGGAGAACTCTCTGATCCCTGAGATAAAGAGCAAAAGCCTCAGAGGGAGCAGTCTTTAGCATTTTTTTATAGATACATGGGTCCTCTACTTGAAGCTCAGCCACATCTCGCCATGACACAATACTTGTGTGCTAGCTTCTGTTCCTCCTCATTTACCATCAGTTGTTGTGTTCTTCTAGGTTAGGTCCTTGACTGTTCACCCTCTTAACATTGGCTTTCTTTCACAGAATAAATAATCTGAAATGAAATCTTCAAAGTACTCTTAATGATATTTTGTCTTAGTAATAGTTCACAAATAAATCTGGGTTTTCTAAAAAAAGAAAAGAAAAGAAAAGAAAAGAAAAGAAAAAAAGAAAAGAAAAGAAAAGAAAAGAAAATGTCATTTAAACCCCACTTCTGTCATTTTCAAAATGCAGATGTTCATAGTGCCCATCATAGAAGACTTGCTCGACTATTAATAGTGGAATAGTAGAGACAGCACTTAGAACCATTAAAGTTTTTGTCATTTGTAATGTATATAGGTTTGCTATAGTAACATATAGACTTTCTACACACCAAAGTTTAAATGCTCTGCAACATGTGTATTCTGACTTCAGGAATCACAAAGGTAATTCTATCTTCCTTTTAAGTCCAAAATCCAAATGAAAATAAGAATATTAGCAAAAGAAAAAGAAGGGAAAATGAATGAAGGTAGGGTGAAAGGAAGGATATTATATTATATTAGGATATTATAAAATATATTTTATACATATATTTATATCACATGACCTAGAATAATATATGGAATCATAAGATAGATACAAGATATAAGCAGAGTTATGATTAAAGATTTTGGGGGACTGGTAAGCAGATTCAAGGGAAATGGAGACAGCACGATGACATCATACCTTACTCATCAACTCTAGAGAGAGAGACAGAAGAGGATGGCTTGATTTGCGGAATGATTCAGCCAGATAGGGAGGTATATAATCTAGAAATACCATGTTTGTGAAAGAAAAATCAAAACTCCCGTTCATGGGGAAAGTCATAAATAAATGTGCAGAGCCAGATGTACCCAAGCATGTCACAGAAATCTGGGAAAAAAAAAAAGAATAACTGGAACATTAGTGCTATGCCCTTAAGCAGGAAAAATTTGGGCATGTCTGATGCTGAAGTCAATTTCCCATTAGAGTCAATGTTGAGATTTCTGGGGACAAAACTCTTCTTCTAGACTGCCTTATTCTTATGAAGCTATATCTGTGGTGTCCTGTGTTCTCTTTGAAAACATTGTGTGACATAGCTCTTTGCTGACTTGGTTGTTCCCCTACACACACCACTCTACAAATAGCGTATATGTGGCTATACTTCTTAAAGATATTTTGCATGTCATAAGTTTATACAAGACCTCATAGTCCCACCTATTGCATTTGTCTTCTTTATTTCTGATCCTTGACCTGGGACTTGATAGCTCACAGTAAAATACCATTATTCCTACATGTTCCAGTCAAATAAATTTTCAGGTAATAATCATGTTTTGAATCTGAAGGACTAAAAATAGAATATCATATAACACAGCTATAACTCTTTTGGCAATGATCCAAAGATTATCCTACTCCAGAGTTATGGGCACAACCACTGCTGTTGTGCGTTTGTTTACATCTATATGCATTTCTAACTGGATGCCTGCTCTTCTTTTCCTACCAATTATTTCACTAAGTTGCCACTATGCTGCCTTCTTCATTTAATCCTAGATAACACAGTTATAATGTTTGATTATGTAATATTGAAAAGGAAATTAAGGTTAAACACTGCAATGTACTTATTTCAGTGTTTCTCTTTGTTTTATTACAGAAACTGTGCTACCAAAATGTGCATGTACAGTCTTTCTTCATTTTCTCTGTTGAAGCCTATTAAGCTCACTTTTTGTTTTCACTTGCTAATGTATCAATTTCTCCATACTATTTCAACAGGTATATCCCTCTTATTTATCATCTATTTAGTTACACAGCCTAAATTAGCTTTATTTTAAACAACTTTTTTTCTAGAAAGAGCTAAGTGGTAGACTTGAACTTTCAAACCTCTCTCTCTCTCTCTCTCTCTCTCTCTCTCTCTCTCTCTCTCTCTCTCTCTCTCTCTCTCTCTCACTGTGTGTGTGGGGGGGTGTATGTGGGTGCATATTATCTTCAGAAGTGGTTTCAAGTTTTCTAGGTTGGCCTTGAACTTGTTACCTGAGATTACATTTGTGGTGGTTTGAATATTCTTGGACCAGGGAGTGGCACTATTAGGATATGTAGTCTTCTTAGAGTAGGTGTTCCCATGTTGATGGAAATGTATCACTGTAGGGGTTGTCTTTGAGACCTTCCTCCTAGCTGCTGATGAGAAAGTTTCCCCTGGCTGCAGTGAGATCAAGATACAGAACTCTTGACTCCTTCACTAGCACTATGGCTACCTGGTCACTGCCATGCTTTCTGCAATGATGATAATAGACTGAAACTTTGAACTTGTAAACCATTCCCAATTATAAGTTTGCTTTTATAAAAGTTGCTTGGGTCATAGAGTCTCTTCACAGCAGTAAAACCCTAACTAAGACAACCTTGAATATTTGATCTTCCTGCCTCTACTTTACACATGAGAGATGTCAAGCACTCAATTTCTAGTGTAGTAGTGTTCTGGGAATGGAACCCAGTGCCTCATACACACTTACTGACACTGTCAAATGATCCACATACCCACTGTTCAGAGATTTTAATTCACTTACAGAAACAATAGGAGAATTTTGTTTACAAGCTTCTGCCTAGCAAATCCCTCTGCATATTATAATATTTTTGTAATTAATGGCTTTCTCCTGTTTGTGCATGCCTGTTTGTATGTGTGTGTACATACATGTGTCTATGCTGCAATTTCCTTTATAATTTTGATTTATCTTCATCCAATTACTTCTTAAAGTCATGTCATATATAGTGTTTTGATTAGGGCTGTTTTATGAAGGATACTTGAATTATTATGAATTATTATATAGTTCTGCCATAGAGCATAATAGTTTCTCTCCTCTTGGAAACAGCTACTCTGTTTGATGGGAACATTTCTTGGAAAGGTTAACTAAAGGGGAAGGTCTCTGGATATTGACCAGCATTTTGCAGTAGGGGGGGGGGTCCATAAAACATTAAGGTCTAAGGAAGAAATAGTGATCTCAGAATCTAGCTATTTGGTCTTCTACCATGGGCTGGATTCTTGTGGTTCCCCAGAAACTCTTCATTCAGTGAAAGATGGAAACTCTGATACATCTAATGTCAGAAACCAATCCGATATAGAATATCAGCTTTTCTATAGTACAAATGATATTTTTGGGACTATCAAGACCCTATCATGTAAACCATCCTTTCTTATAAAAGATATTCAGAGATACCTATATGCCGTAGGACATAAAGGCCCTTGCTGACATGCCTGATGACCTGAGAGTTTGTGCTCCAGGACCTACATTTGAAAGAAGAAAGCAGACTCCTTCCAATCATTCTGACTCACATGCACACCATGACATGCATGCATGCAATATATATTCATACTGTCACTTCTGTTACTCCAAAGAGTTTTGTTAATAACCTGAATATTGTATATGTAACGAAGTGTCAAAACCATTAGATTGGAGAGTACATGTGACCCTAAATCTCAAAGAACATAAATCTTTCTCCTTGTACCTTTCAGAAAAGTTGGTGGATTCTTTCCCTTCAGTGCTCATATTTATAAAAAGGCTCATTGAAATCCCAGTTCCATCACTTTTCACCTCATCTTCCCTTCTGTGTAGAAGGCAAGGGCTTTTCTGGTGAGGGAAATGGTTCATTCTAGCACTGCAGGCTTTGTGCTGATGACTTGGCTCTTCTGCTGCTCCCTTACCTGTTAAAGCAAGAACACCACCACTCACTGTTAAATACCAGAAAATAATTGTTATATCTTTTCTAGTTCAAATGGTGCCTGTGTGTCCAGAGACAGCTTTCCTTGGTGTGCCATTTAGTGAGTATCACATATGCAAGAATGTGATCATTGTGTTGTACCAATAAGACCAGTTGAATTGTCAATGAGCACGTTTCGTAAATGATAATTTTATTTTTTACTATCTTTAAACTTTCCTTTTTTTTATTAAAATAATTTTATTTACATTCCAAATGATTTCCCCTTTCCGGTTTCCTCCCTCCCTGAAAAGTCCCATAAGCCCCCTTCCCTCCCTCTGTTCCCCATTCAACCCCCTCTCCCTTCTCTGTCCTGGTATTCCCTTACATGCAGTTTTTCCATGACCAGGGGTCTCTCCTTCCATCTTCTTGGAAATCTATTGATATGTGAATTGTGTCTTGGGTATTCCAAGATTTTATTTTAAAATGCTTATAATAGCATTGTTTTCCTCTACTTCTTATACCTGCACTCTCCATATATTCTCTCTCTCTCTCTCTCTCTCTCTCTCTCTCTCTCTCTCTCTCTCTCTCTCTCTCTCTCTCTCTCTCTCTCTCTCTCTCTCTCTCTCTCCCCCCCCCGTCTGTGTGTGTTTGTGTGTGTGTGTGTGGTGTGTAAGAATTTCATATTAGGTTATTTCTATAAGATATTGTTTGCTTATTCCATAGTCATTATAGTTTGGAACCTCATTCTAGGACACAGGCATTATGAGAAAATCAACTAATAGGGCAAGAAATATGGCTCAGTAGTTAAGATCAATTTCTGCTTTGGTAAGAACTGAGGTTCAATATCCAGTACCCACATAGTGGCTCATGACTGAGTATAACTCTCATCCTGAGGAATAAGGCTTGGAATGTTCTAATTGCACATTCTTAGAAATATCTGTAGGTACACATATGAATTTGATTTGCTAACTTATTTTTCTTTTCTCTTATTTTTGTGTACCATATTTGATTTTGTCATGTAAATGTTCATGAGTGTGCATGGATTTGGAGGCCAGAAGTCAATATCATGTTTCTCTCTTTCTCTTCATGTAATTTTTTGAGACATTCTCTCACTACATCTAATCTTATCCATTAGATGAGATAAGCCAAGAAAACATTGACCACAATTCTCCTATTTCTGATTCCTGAGACAGGACTATTGGTTAAGGACACCATTCCTGGCTTTTACACAGTCCAGGAAATCTAAATTCAGGTTCTCATAAAACAAGTACTCCACTGCCTGAAGGACCTCTAGCAATTTTTATTTATTTACTCACAGAAAAATACATATACACATTGTGTGTGTGTGTGTGTGTGTGTGTGTGTGTGTATGTTTAAGGTAGCTATTTATAGGTACAGTATTTTAACATGTATATATTAAAATGTTGGAAATTTAAGGTCATAGTAAATAATATTTCATGATTTTTTTGGTATTAAATATTTTTATTTTCATGATGAATGTTTATTTTAGTTATTAAACTAATAAAATTTAATTTTAAAGTATGAAACTCAGCATTGACATATTTTAAGTCAACAAAATAATTTATAATTGTTAAATGTCTCTTAAATATACATATCTTTTAAAGTTAAAAGTAATATGCACACAACCAGAATTTAAAATCAATTTTTTATTATTTTCTTTAATTACATTTCAAGTGTTATTCTTTTTCTGTGTTTCCCCTCTGAAAACCACCTATCACATCCCCCCTCCCACTGATCACCAACCTACCCACACCTGCTTCCCTCTCCTGGCATTCCCCTACACTGGGGCATCAAGCCTTCACAGGGTCAAGGGCCTCTCCTCTCATTGATATCGAACAAGGCCATCCTCTGCTACATATGCTGCTGGAGCCATGAGTCCATGTGTACTCTTTGAGTGGTGGTTTAGTCCCTGGGAACTCTTGGGGTACTGATTTATTCATATTATTGTTAAACCTATAGTGGTGCAAATCTCTTCAGCTCCTTGGATCCTTTCCCTAGCTCCTCAATTGGGGACACTATGCTCAGGCCAATAGCTGGATGAGAGCATGCACCTCTGTATTTGTCAGGCAATAGCAGAGCCTCTGGGGAAACAGCTCTATCAGGCTCCTGACAGCAAGCACTTGATGGCATCCACAATAGTGTCTGGGTTTGGTAACTGTATGTGGGACGGATCTCCAGGTTGGACAGTCTCTGGATGACCTTCCTTCAGTTTTTGTTCCACATTATACCTCTGTTTTTCCTCCTAAGGGTATTTTGATCTACCTTCTAAGAAGGACTGAAGTGTCCATATTCTGGTCTTCCTTCTTCTTGAGCTTTATGAGGGCTTTGAATTGTATCTAGGGTACTCTGAACACCTGGGCTAATATCCACTTATCAGTGAGTGCATACCATGTGTGTTCTTTTGTGACTGTGTTACCTCACTGGGATTATATTTTCTAGTTCCATCCATTTGCCTAAGAATTTTGGGAATTCATTGTTTTTAATAGCTGAGTAGTACTACATTGTGTAAATTTTCATTTTCTGTATCCATTCCTCTCTAAAGGGACATCTGGGTTCTTTCCAACTTCTGGCTATTATAAATAAGGCTGCTATGAACATAGTGAAGCATGTACCCTTATTACATGTTGGAGCATCTTCTGGGTATATAGCCGGGAGTAGTATAGCTGGGCCCTCAGATACTAATATGTGTAATTTGCTGAGGAACTGCTAAACTGCTTTCCAGAGTGGTTGTACCAGCTAGCAATCAGACCAGCAATGGAGGAAAGTTCCTTTTTCTATACATTCTTTTTTTTTAATTGAATATAATCTTCATTTACATTTCAAGTGGTAAAAACTTTCCCAGTTTCCCTCCTCCCCAAAAACCCCCAACCCCTCCTCCCACTCCCTGTCTCCAAGTATATGCCCCTCCACCCAACCCACTCCCAACTCTCCCTTCCCTTGTTGAGGTATCTATTTAGCCTTCACCTGACCAAGGACCACTTCTCCCACTGATGTCCGATAAAGTATTCCTCTGCCACATTTTTGGCTGGAACCATGTGTACCCCTTGGTTGCTGATTTAGTCCCTGGGAGTGCTGGAGCATCTGGGTGGTCAACATTGTTGTTCTGCCCATGGGGCTGTAAACCCCTTCAGCTTCTCCAGACCTCCCTCCAACTCCTTCATTGGGACCCCACTCCTAGACCAATGGTTGGCTACTAGTATCTGCCTCTGCATGTATAAGGCTCTGATTGAGCCCCTCCAAAGACGACCATGGCATGCTTCTTTTGATATGAGCTTCTTGTCGTCCATAGTAGTGTTGCGGTTTGGTGACTGTTTATAGGGTGAATCCCCAGGTAGGGCAGTCTCTGGGTGGCCTTTACTTCAGGCCCATTACTTTGCCTCCATTATTGCTCCTGTAAGCATATTGTTCCCTTTCTCAGAGGAACCCAAGCACCCCCATTTCAGTCCTCCACCTTCTTGAGTTCCTGTGGCCTGTGTATTGTAACTTGTTTATTTTGAGCTTTTGAGCTAACATCCACTTATCAGTGAGTGCAAACCATGTGCATTCTTTGTGATTGGGTTACCTTGCTCAGGATGACACTTTCTAGTTCCATTCATTTGCCTAAGAATTTCATGAATTCATTGTTTTTAATAGCTGAGTAATACTCCATTGTGTATATATACCACAGTTTCTGTATCCATTCCTCAGTAGAAGGACATCTGGGTTCTTTCCAGCTTCTGGCTGCTATGAATGAGGCAATTGTGAACATAGTGGAGCATGTGTCCTTATTACATGTAGGAACATCTACTGGGTATATACCCAGGAGTGGTATAGTTGGGTGCTCAGGTAGTACTATGTCTAATTTTCTGAGGAATTGCCAAACTGATTTCCAGAGTGGTTTTACCAGCTTGCAATCCCACCAACAATGGAGAAGTGTTTGTCTTTACCAACATCCTCTCCGGCATCTGCTTTTCCCTGAGTTTTTCATCTTAGACATTCTGACCAGTGTGAGGTGGAATCTCAGTGTTTTTTTGATTTGCATGGCCCTGATAGCTTAGGAAGCTGAACATTTCTTTAGGTGCTTTTGAGACATTCGAATTTCCTCTCTTGAGAATTCCATTTAGTTCTGTATCCCATTTTTAATAGGGTTATTTGACTCTCTTGAACCTAACTTCTTGAGTTTTTTATATACCTTGAATATTAGCCCTCTATCAGATGTAGGATTGGTAAAGATCTTTTCCCAATCTGTTGGTTGCCTTTTTGTCCTACTGACAGTGTCCTTTGTCTTACAGAAGCTTTGTAGCTTCATGAGGTCCCATTTGTCGATACTTGTTCTTACTGTGTAAGCCATAGGTGTTCTGTTCAGGAACTTTTCCCCTGTGTCCATGTGTTCAAAATTCTTCCCCATTTTCTCCTCTATAAACTTCAGTGTGTCTGGTTTTATGTGTAGGTCCTTGATCCATTTGGAATTGAGCTTTGTTTTTTTTTTTTTTCTTGGATGTCACCAATTCTTTATTTTTTTTTAATTTTATTTTTTTTTAATTTTATTTTCTAAGTTTTTTTTATATACATTCAAAATCATTTCCCCTTTCCTGTTTCCTCCCTCCCCGAAAATTCCATAAGCCCTCTTCCCTCCCTCTTTTCCCCATTCACCCCCATCTCGCTTCTCTGTCCTGGCGTTCCCCTACATCCAGTCTTTCCAGGACCAGAGGTCTCTCCTTCCATCTTCTTAGAAATCTATTGATATACGAATTGTGTCTAGGGTATTCCGAGATTCTGGGTTAATACCCCCTTATCAGTGACTGCATACCATATGCGTTCTTTTGTGATTGGGTTACCTCACTAAGGATGATATTTTCATGTTCTGACCATTTGCCTAAGAATTTCGTGAATTCATTGTTTTTAACTGCAGAGTAGTATTCCATTGTGTAAATATACCACATCTTCTGAATCCATTCCTCCGTTGAGGGACATCTGGGTTCTTTCCAGCTTCTGGCTATTATAAATAAGGCTGCTATGAACATAGTGGAGCATGTGTCCTTATTGCATGCAGGTAAAGCCTCTGGGTATATGCCCAGGAGTGGTATAGCTGGATCCTCCGGGAGTGTCACGTCCAGTTTTCTGAGGAACCGCCAGACTGCTTTCCAGAGTGGTTTTAGCAGCTTGGAATCCCACCAGCAGTGGAGGAGTGTTCCTCTTTCTCCACATCCTCACCAACAACTGCTGTCTCCTGTGTTTTTGATCTTAGCCATTCTGACTGGTATGAGATAGAATCTCAGGGTTGTTTTGATTTGCATTTCCCTAATGACTAAGGATGATGAACATCTCTTTAGGTGTTTCTCAGCCATTAGATATTCTTCAGGTGAGAACTCTTTGTTTAGCTCTGTACCACATTTTTTAATAGGGTTACTTGCCTCTCTGGAGTTTACCTTCTTGAGTTCTTTGTATATATTGGATATTAGCCCTCTGTCAGATGTAGGGTTGGTAAAGATCATTTCCCAGTTAGTTGGTTGTCGCTTTGTCTTTTTGACAGTGTCTTTTGCCTTGCAGAAACTTTGTAAATTAATGAGGTCCCATTTGTCTATTCTTGATCTTAGAGCATAAGCTATTGGAGTTCTGTTCAGGAAATTCTCCCCTGTACCCATATGTTCAAGGTTCTTCCCTAGTTTCCTTTCTATTAGTTTCAGTGTGTCTGGTTTTATGTGGAGGTCTTTGATTGACTTGGAATTGAGCTTAGTGCAAGGAGATAAGAATGGGTCAATTTGCATTTTATGCATGTTGACCTCCAGTTGAGCCAGCACCATTTGTTGAAAAGGCTATCTTTTTTCCACTGTATGGTTTTAGCTCCTTTGTCAAAGATCAAGTGACCATAGGAGTGTGGATTCATTTCTGGGTCTTCATTTCTGTTCCATTGATCTACATGCCTGTTACTGTACCAATACCATGCGGTTTTTAACACTATTGCTCTGTAGGACAACTTGAGGTCCGGTATACTAATTCCCCCAGATGTTCTTTTACTCTTGAGAATAGTTTTAGCTATTCTGGGTTTTCTGTTATTCCAGATGAATTTTTGAATTGCTCTTTCTAACTCTATGAAGTATTGAGTTGGGATTTTGATGGGAATTGCATTGAATCTGTATATTGCTTTTGGCAAGATGGTCATTTTTACTATACTAATTCTGCCAATCCATGAGCATTGCAGACTTTTCCATCTTCGGAAGTCTTCTTCAATTTCTTTCTTCAGAGACTTGAAGTTCGTGTCATACAGATCTTTCACTTGTTTGGTTAGAGTCACACCAAGATACTTTATATGGTTTGTGGCTATCGTGAAGGGTATCATTTCTCTTACTTCTTTCTCAGCCTGCTTGTCCTTTGAGTATAGGAAGGCTACTGACTTGCTTGAGTTGATTTTATATCCGGCTACATTGCTGAAGTCGTTTATCAGCTGTAGGAGTTCTCTGGTGGAGTTCTTTGGGTCGCTTACATATACTATCATATCGTCTGCGAATAGTGATAGTTTGACTTCTTCCTTTCCAATTTGTATCACTTTGACCTCTTTTTGTTGTCAAATTGCTCAAGCTAGAACTTCAAGTACTATATTGAAAAGATATGGAGAGAGAGGGCAGCCTTGTCTAGTCCCTGATTTTAGTGGGATTGCTTCAAGTTTCTCTCCATTTAGATTGATGCTGGCTACCGGTTTGCTGTAAATTGCTTTTACTATGTTTAGATATGGGCCTCGAATTCCTGATCTTTCCAAGACCTTTAGCATGAAAGGATGCTGAATTTTGTCAAATGCTTTCTCAGCATCTAATGAGATGACCATGTGGTTTTTTTCTTTGAGATTGTTTATATAGTGGATTACATTGATGGATTTCCTTATATTGAACCATCCCTGCATCCCTGGGATGAAGCCTACTTGATCGTAGTGAATGATCGTTTTGCTGTGTTCTTGGATTCGGTTGACAAGAATTTTATTGAGTATTTTTGCATCGATATTCATAAGAGAGTTTGGCCTGAAATTCTCTTTCTTTGTCGGATATTTATGTGCTTTTGGTATTAGTGTAATTGTGGCTTCATAGAACGAGCTGGGTAGTGTTCCTTCTGTTTCTATTTTGTGGAACAGTTTGAAGAGTATTGGTGTTAGTTCTTCTTTGAAGGTCTGATAGAATTCTGCAGTGAAATCATCTGCACCTGTGCTCTTTTTGGTTGGAAGACTTCCAATGACAACTTCTATTTCTTCAGCGGTTATAGGGCGGTTTAGATGATCTATTTGATTCTGATTTAATTTTGGTATTTGATATCTGTCAAGGAAATTCTCCATTTCCTCGAGATTTTCTAGTTGTGTTGAATACAGGTTTTTGTAGTAGGATCTGATGATTTTTTGAATTTCCTCGGTTTCTGTTGTTATCTCTCCCTTTTCGTTTCTGATTTTATTAATTTGGATACTGTCTCTGTGCCCTCTGGTTAGTCTGGCTAAGGGCTTATCTATCTTGTTGATTTTCTCAAAGAACCAACTCCTCGTTTTGTTGATTCTTTGTATGGTTTTATTTGTTTCTACTTGATTGATTTCAGCCCTGAGTTTGATGATTTCCTGCCTTCTACTCTTCTTTGGTGTATTTAATTCCTTTTGTTCCAGGGCTTTCAGGTGTGCCATTAAGCTGTTAGTGTATGCTGTCTCCCGTTTCATTTTGACGGCACTCAGGGCTATGAATTTTCCTCTTAGCACTGCTTACATTGTGTCCCATAAATTAGGGTATGTTGTGCCTTCATTTTCATTAAATTTCAAAAAGTCTTTGATTTTTTCTTTATTTCCACCTTGACCTAGTTATCATTGAGTAGAGCATTATTCAGCCTCCATGTATATGTGGGTTTTCTTTCGTTTTTGTTGCCATTGAAGACCACCCTTATTCCATAGTGATCTGATAGTAGGCATGGGATTAGTTCTATCTTCTTATATCTGTTGAGGTTTGATTTGTGACCAATTATATGGTCGATTTTGGAGAAGGTACCATGAGGTGCTGAGAAGAAGGTGTATTCTTTAGCTCTACGATGAAATGTTCTATATATATCTGATAGTTCCATTTGGTTCAAGGCTTCAATTAGCTTCACTATGTCCCTGTTTAGTTTCTGCTTTCCTGAACGATCCATTTCAGAGAGCGGAGTGTTGAAGTCGCCCACTATTTTTGTGTGAGGTTCGATGTGTGCTTTGAGCTTTAGTAAAGTTTCTTTTACAAATGAGGGTGCCCTTGCATTTGGAGCATAGATATTCAGAATTGAGAGTTCTTCTTGGTGGATTTTTCCTTTAATCAGTATGTAGTGTCCTTCTGTGTCTTTTTTGATGACTTTAGGTTGAAAATCAATTTTATCTGATATTAGGATGGCAACTCCGGCTCGTTTCTTGGGGCCATTTGCTTATAAAATTGTTTTCCAGCCTTTTACTATGAGGTAGTGTCTGTCTTTGACACTGAGGTGCGTTTCCTGCATGCAGCAAAATGCAGGGTCCTGTTTATGTATCCAGTCTGCTAGTCTATGTCTTTTTATTGGGGCATTGAGACCATTGATATTAAGAGAGATTAAGGCATAGTGATTATTGCCACCTGCCATTCTTGATGCTATCTTTATGTTTGAGTGGTTATCTACTTTTGGGTTTGAAGCAAGAAGGTTACTATCTCATTTTTTCCAGGTTGTTGTTTCTCTCCCTGTATTGGCGGTTTCCGCCTATTATCCTTTGCAGGGCTGGATTTGTGGAAAGATATTGTGAAAATTTGGATTTAACATGGAACATCTTGGTCTCTCCATCTATGGTGATTGAGAGTTTTGCTGGGTATAGTAGTCTAGGCTGGCATTTTTGCTCTCTTAGTGTCTACGTGAGATCTGCCCAGGATCTTCTGGCTTTCATAGTCTCTGATGAGAAGTCTGAAGTTATTCGGATAGGTCTTCCTTTGTATGTTACTTGGCCCTTTTTCTTACTGCTTATAATATTCTTTCTTTGTTTAGTACATTTGGTGTTTTGATTATTATGTGACGGGAGGTATTTCTGTTCTGGTCCAGTCTGTTTGGAGTTCTGTAGGCTTCTTGTAAGTTCATCGGCATCTCTCTCTTTAGGTTAGGGAAGTTTTCCTCCATAATTTTGTTGAAGATGTTTACTGGCCCTTCACTCTCATCTATACCTATAATCCTTAGGTTTGGTCTTCTCATTGTGTCCTGGATTTCCTGGATGTTTTGGGTTACACGTTTTTTGCATTTTGCATTTTCTTTGACTGTTGAGTCGATGTTTTCTATGGTATCTTCAGCACCTGAGATTCTTTCTTCCATCTCTTGTATTCTATTGTTGATGTTTGCATCTATGACTCCTGATTTCTTCCCAAGGTTTTCTATCTCCAAAGTTGTCTCCCTTTGTGATTTCTTAGTTGTTTCTACTTCCTTTTTAAGATCTTGGATGGATTTGCTGAGATCCTTCACTTGTTTGTTTGTATTTTCCTGTATTTCTTTAAGGTATTTTTGCGTTACCTCTTTCAGGATTTCTGCCTGTTGACCCAAGTTCTCCTGCATTTCTCTGAGCGATTTTTGTGTTTCCTTCTCATGGGATTCCATCTATTGATCCATTGCCTCCTGCATTTCTTTAAGCAGACCTCGTGTTTCCTTTGTAAGGGCATCTATCCGTTGATTCATTTCTTTAAGCACTTTTTGTGTTGCCTCCCTATGGGCATCCGTCTGTTGACCCATATTCTTCTGCATTTCTTTATGCAGTTTTTGTGATTCCTTTGAAAGTGCATCTACCCGTTGATTCATTTCTTCAAGCGATTTTTGTGTTGTCTCCTTGTGGGCCTCCATCTTTTGATCCATGTTCTCCTGCATTTCTCTAAGCGATTTTTGTGTTTCCTTTGTAAGGGCTTCTAACCGTTGATTCATGGTCTCCTGTAATTCTTTATTAGATTTATTTGTGTCCTTCTTGTGATCCTCTAATAGCATCATGAGAAGTGATTTTAAATCCAGATCTTGTCTTTCGGGTGTGGTGGGGTAACCAGGACTTGCTGCTGTTGGAGAGTTGGGTTCGGATGGTGCCATATTACTTTGATTTCTGTTGGTAACGTTCCTACATTTGCCTTTTGCCATCTGGTTACCTCTGATGATAGTTGGTCCTGCTGACACTGGCTGTTGGTTGGACCTCCTGTGAGCCTGCAAATCTACTTCTGGCCCCCTGGCTTACCAGGATTCCCCTGGCACCGATTTCTGGGGCCTGCCCTGCTCCTGAGTGACTTTGGAGCCCTGATGTGCCTTGCCCCAAGTGATGTTATAATGTGGAGTCCATGCGCATCCAAAGGCTCAGCTTAATGTATTCCAGGAGCAGAGGTCTCCAAAGGGAGGCTGGTCGGCTCCTGCCCTGTGCAGGGGTGTGTGATCTCTCCCAGGGCTGGGGGAAGGGGGCGTCTCTCTGCAAGGCAGAAGTCCCACAGCAGAGCTGGAGCGCAGGTTACTGCAGCCCTGCCCAGCTCCTGCGAGCAGCGTACACACAAGCCGCCCTAGACCCAAGCGATATTATGCCTGTCTGTCTCCGAGCCTGGGAGTCCCGACCTCTAGGACACTGGAGCAAAGATGGCGGAGTGCACCCTGTACACTCTGGGTGGCGCTGGCCACCCTGCAGAGGAGATGGCTTAAAGCAAATCTGGCGCCCAGACGACCACAGAGCTGTCCTGTTCTTGGGACCAGATGGAAGCCCCAACAGGTCATGTCCGAGCGATGTTATATTGGGGGGAACCTGGGTACCTGTCTCTTCAGTGCAGATGGGAACAGAAGTCACGGAAGGGAAGCTGGTAGGCTCCCGCCCAGTGCTGGGGTCCTTCTGCCAGGCAGAAGTCTTGCAGCAGAGCTGGCTTGCTGTTCACAGTAGCTGCTGGGTGCAGCGTACACACAAGCCGCCCGAGACCCAAGCGATATTATGCCCCTCTGTCTCCGAGCCTGGGAGTCCCCGGAATTGAGCTTTGTACAAGGAGATAAGAATGGGTTGATTTGCATTTTTCTGCATGCTGACTGCCAGTTGATCCAGCACCATATGTTAAAAAGGCTGTCTTTTTTCCACTGGATGTTTTTAGCTCCATTATCAAATATCAAGTGACCATAGGTGTATGGGTTCATATCTGGGTCTTTAATTCTATTCCATTGATCCTACTGCCTGTCACCATACCAATACCAAACAGTTATTATCACTATAGCTCTGTAGTAGAGCTCGAGGTCAGGGATGGTAATTCCCCCAGGAGGTCTTTTGTTGTGGAGAATAGTTTTTGCTATCCTGGGTTTCTTGTTATTCCAGATGAATTTGAGAATTGGTCTTTCTAGATCTGTGAAGAATTGATTTGGGATTTTGATGGAAATTGCATTGAATCTATAGATTGTTTTTGGCAAGATGTCCATTTTTACTATATTGATCCTGCCATTCCATGAACATGGGAGATCTTTCTGTCTTCTGAGATCTTCTTTGATTTCTTTCTTCAGAGCCTTGAAGTTTTTGTCATAGAGATCTTTCACTTGCTTCATTAGGGTCATACCAAGGTATGAAATATTGTTTGGGACTATTATGAAGGGTGTCATTTCCCTAATTTCTTTCTCAGCTTGTTCATACTTTGAGTAGAGGAAGGCTATTGATTTGCTTGAGATAATTTTATATCCAGTCACTTTGCTGAAGCTGTTTATCAGCTTTAGGAGTTCTCTGGTGGAAGTTTTGGGGTCGCTTAAATATACAGTCTTATCATCTGCAAACAGTGATATTTTGACTTCTTCTTTTCCAATTTGTATACCTTTGAACTTTTTTGTTGTTGTTGTTGTTGTTGTCTGATTGCTCTGGCTAGAACTTCAAGTACTATGTTAAATAGATAAGGAGAGAAGTGGGCAGCCTTGTCTGGTCCCCAATTTTAGCAGGATTGCTTTGAGTTTCTTTCTGTTTAATTTGGTGTTGGCTACTAGTTTGCAGTATATTGCTATCATTATGTTTAGATACAGGCCTTGGATTCATGCTCTCCCCAAGACTTTTATCATAAAGGGATGCTGGGTTTTGTCCAAAGCTTTTTCAGAATCTAATGAAATGACCATGTGTTTTTTTTTTTCCCTTGAGTTTGTTTATATAGTGGATTATTTTGATGGATTTCCATATATTGAACCATCCCTGCATCCCTGGGATGAAGTCTTCCAGATCGTGGTGAATTATAGTTTTGATGTATTCTTGAATTCAGTTGGCCAGAATTTTGATAAGTATTTTTGCATTGATGTTCATGAGGGAGATTGGTTTGAAGTTATCCTTCCTTGTTTGGTCTTTGTTTGGGTTAGATATAAGCATTATTATGGCTTCATAGAATGAGTTGGGTAGTGTTCCTTGAGTTTCAATTTCATGGAATAGTATGAAGAGTATTTGTCTTCGCTCTTCTTTGAAGATCTGATAGAATTCCCCACTAAACCCATATGGCCCTAGGCACTTTCTTGATGGGAGACTATTAATGACTGCTTCTATTTCCTCATGACTTATGGGACTATTACATGGTTTGTCTGATCCTGTTTTAATGTTGGCACCTGGTATGTATCAAGAAAGTTGGCCATTTTGTCCTGATTTTCAAACTTTGTTGAGTGCAAATTCTTGTAGTAGGATCTGGTGATTTTTTTCTGATTTTCCACAGTTTCTGTGGTTATGTCTCCTTTTTCATTAATGATTTTATTAATTTGGGTGGTGCTTCTTTGCCTTTCAGTTACTCTGGCTAAGGGTTTATCTATCTTGTTGATTTTCTCAGAGAAACAGTTCCTGGTTTTGCTGATTCTTTGTATAGTTCTTTTTGTTTCTATTTGGTTGATTTCAGCCCTGAGTTTGATTATTTCCTGCCACCTACTCCTCTTGGATGTAATTGCTTCTTTTTGTTCTAGAGATTTCAAGTGCTCTGTCAAGCTGTTAGTGTAGGCTCTCTCCATTTTGTTTTTGAAGGCACTCAGAGCTATGAGTATTCCTCTTAGTGCTGCTTTCATTGTGTCCCTTAAGTTTTTTATGATGTGTCTTCATTTTCATTGAATTGTAAAAAGTCTTTAATTTCTTTATTTATTCTTTGAACAAGCTATCATTGAGAAGAGCATTGTTCAAAGTCCACTTGTATGTGTGTTTTGCATTGTTTTTGTTTGCGATTAAGACTAGCCATAGACCATGGTATCTTGCTAAGGTTCATGGAATATTTTTAATATTTCTGTATCTGTTGAGGCCTGTTTTGTGACCAATTTTATGGTCAATTGTGGGAGTTACGGGAGTAGTAGAGGCAGAGAAGACAGGGAGAAGGAGAGAGTAGAGAAGCAGTGGCCGACCATGACCACATGGAGAGAGAGGGGAAAGGAAGGGGAAGCAAGGAAAGCTCAACAGGGGGGAAAGAGAAAAGCTAAGAGTGTGAGAGATTAAGAGTTGATATCTAATTTCTTGAGTTCTTTGTATATATTGGATATTGGCCCTCTATCAGATATAGAACTGGGAAAGATTTTTTCCCAATCTGTTGGTTGCTGTTTTGTCCTATTGATAGTGTCCTTTAACTTACAGAAGCTTTGCAATTTTATGAGTTCCCATTTGTCAATTATTGATCTTAGAGCACAAGCTATTGGTGTTCTGTTCAGGAAATTTTCCCCTGTGCCTATGTGCTTGAGGATCTTCCCCACTTCCTTTTCTATTAGTTTCAGTGTATCTGGTTTATGCGGAGATCCTTGATCCACTTGGATTTGACCTTTATACTAGGAGATAAAAATGGATAAATTTTTGCATCGATATTCATAAGAGAGATTGGCCTGAGATTCTCTTTCTTTGTCGGATCTTTGTGTGCTTTTGGTATTAGTGTAATTGTGGCTTCATAGAACGAGTTGGGTAGTGTTCCTTCTGTTTCTATTTTGTGGAACAGTTTGAAGAGTATTGGTGTTAGGTCTTCTTTGAAGGTCTGATAGAATTCTGCACTAAAACCATCTGGACCTGTGCTTTTTTTGGTTGGAAGACTTCCAATGACAACTTCTATTTCTTCAGGGGTTATAGGGCGGTTTAGATGGTCTATTTGATCCTGATTTAATTTTGGTATTTGATATCTGTCAAGGAAATTGTCCATTTCCTCGAGATTTTCTAAATACTCAATAAAATTCTTGCCAACCGAATCCAAGAACACAGCAAAACGATCATTCACTACGATCAAGTAGGCTTCATCCCAGGGATGCAGGGATGGTTCAATATAAGGAAATCCATCAATGTAATCTACTATATAAACAATCTCAAAGAAAAAAACCACATGGTCATCTCATTAGATGCTGAGAAAGCATTTGATAAAATTCAGCATCCTTTCATGCTAAAGGTCTTGGAAAGATCAGGAATTCGAGGCCCATATCTAAACATAGTAAAAGCAATTTACAGCAAACCGGTAGCCAGCATCAATCTAAATGGAGAGAAACTTGAAGCAATCCCACTAAAATCAGGGACTAGACAAGGCTGCCCTCTCTCTCCATATCTTTTCAATATAGTACTTGAAGTTCTAGCTAGAGCAATTAGAAAACAAAAAGAGGTCAAAGGGATACAAATTGTAATTTAATGAGGTCCCATTTGTCTATTCTTGATCTTAGAGCATAAGCTATTGGAGTTCTGTTCAGGAAATTCTCCCCTGTGCCCATATGTTCAAGGTTCTTCCCTAGTTTCCTTTCTATTAGTTTCAGTGTGTCTGGTTTTATGTGGAGGTCTTTGATCCACTTGGAATTGAGCTTAGTGCAAGGAGATAAGAATGGGTCAATTTGCATTCTTCTGCATGTTGACCTCCAGTTGAGCCAGCACCATTTGTTGAAAAGGCTATCTTTTTTCCACTGGGTGGTTTTTGCAAGGCAAAAGACACTGTCAAAAAGACAAAGCGGCAACCAATTAACTGGGAAATGATCTTTACCAACCCTACATCCGACAGAGGGCTAATATCCAATATATACAAAGAACTCAAGAAGGTAAACTCCAGAGAGGCAAGTAACCCTATTAAAAAATGGGGTACAGAGCTAAACAAAGAGTTCTTACCTGAAGAATATCTAATGGCCGAGAAGCACCTAAAGAGATGTTCATCATCCTTAGTCATTAGGGAAATGCAAATCAAAACAACCATTTGATTCCATCTCACACCAGTCAGAATGGCTAAGATCAAAAACACAGGAGACAGCAGTTGTTGGCGAGGATGTGGAGAAAGAGGAACACTCCTCCACTGCTGGTGGGATTGCAAGCTGGTAAAACCACTCTGGAAAGCAGTCTGGCGGTTCCTCAGAAAACTGGGCATGACACTCCCGGAGGATCCGGCTATACCACTCCTGGGCATATACCCAGAGTCTTTACCTGCATGCAATAAGGACACATGCTCCACTATGTTCATAGCAGCCTTATTTATAATAGCCAGAAGCTGGAAAGAACCCAGATGTCCCTCAATGGAGGAATGGATTCAGAAGATGTGTTATATTTACACAATAGAATACAACTCTGCAATTAAAAACAATGAATTCACGAAATTCCTAGGCAAATGGTCAGAACTTGAAAATATCATCCTTAGTGAGGTAACCCAATCACAAAAGAACACACATGGTATGCAGTCACTGATAAGGGGGTATTAACCCAGAATCTCGGAATACCATGGACACAATTCACAAATCAATAGATTTCTAAGAAGATGGAAGGAGAGACCCCTGGTCCTGGAAAGACTGGATGTAGGGGAACGCCAGGACAGAGAAGCGAGAGGGGGGTGAATGGGGAAAAGAGGGAGGGAAGAGGGCTTATGGGACTTTCGGGGAGGGAGGAAACGGGAAAGGGGAAATGATTTTGAATGTATATAAAAAAAAACTTAGAAAATAAAATTTAAAAAAAAGAAACAATTAAAAAAAATGGATAAATTTGCATTCTTCTACATGATAACTGCCAGCTGAACCAACACCATTTATTGAAAAAGCTGTCTTTTTTCCACTGGATGGTTTTAGCTCCTTTGTCAAAGATTAAGTGACGACAGGTATGTTGGTTCATTTCTGGGTCTTTAATTCTATTCTATTGATCTACCTGCCTGTCTCTGTACCAATACCATGCAGTTTTTATTACAATTGCTCTCTATTACAGCTTGAGGTCAAGGATGGTGATTCTGCCAGAAGTATTTTTGTTGTTGAAAATAGTTTTCAGTATCCTGCTTTTCTTTTAATTTATTCCAGATGAATCTGCGAATTGTTATTTCTAAATCTGTGATAAATTGAGTTTGAATTTTGATGGGGATTGCATTAAATCTGTATATTGCTTTTAGCAAGATGACCATTTTTAATATATTGCTCCTGTAAATCCATGATCATGGAAGATCTTTCATCTTCTGATATCTTCTTTGATTTCTTTTTTAAGAGACTTGAAGTTCTTGTCCTACAGATCATTCACTTGATTAGTTATAATCACACCATCGTATCTTATATTATTTGTGACTCTTGTGAATGGTGTTGTTTCTCTAATTTCTTTCTCAGCCTCTTTATCCTTTGAGTAGAGGAAGGCAACTCTTTGTTTAAATTAATTTTATATTTATTCAATTTACTGAAATTGTTTATCAGCTAAAATAATTCTCTAGTAGAATTTTAAGGTCACTGATATATACTATCATATCATCTGCAAATAGTGATATTTTGACTTCTGCATTTCCAATTTGTATCCATTTGACTTCTTTCTGATATCTAATTGGTCTGGCAAAGGTCTTTGAGTACCATATTGAATAGGTAAGAAGAGAGTTGGCCATCTAGTCCCTGATTTTAGTGGGAATGCTTCAAGTTTCTCTCAAATTAGTTTTATGTTAGCCACTAGTTTGCTGTATATTTCTTTTACTATGTTTATGTATGGGCCTTGTATTCCTCATCTTTCCAGGACTTTTATCATGAAGGGGTATGGATTTTGTCAAATGCTTTCTCAGCATCTAATGAAATGATCATGTGTTTTTTTTTCTTGAGTTTATTTATAGAGTGGATTGTGTTGGTAGATTTCTGTACACTTGATAACGATGCATGATCAATTTGATGTGTTCTTGGATTCCATTTTGAGAATATTATTGAGTATTTTTGCTTCAGTATTCATAAGGAAAATCGGTCTGAAGTTCTCTTTTTTGTTGGACCTTTGTGTGGTTTAGGTATCAGTGTAATTGTGGCTTAATAGAAGAATTGGATAATGTTCCTCCTGTTTCTATTTTGTAAAATAGTTTGAAGAGTATTGTATTATGTCTTCTTTGAAGGTCAGATAGAACTCTGTACTAAACCAATCTAGTCTTGATCTTTTTTTCTTAATTGATAGACAATTAATGACTGCTTCTATTTCTTTAGGGGTTATGTTACTGTTTAGATTATTTACCTGATTCTGATTCAACTTTGGTAACTGGTCTGTCTAGAAAATTGTCCATTTCATCCAAATTTTCCAGTTTTGTTGAATTTAGCCTTTTGAGATAGGATCTGATGATTTTTTTTTTTTGAATTTCCTAAGCTTCTGTTGTCATTTGTGATTTTGTTAATTTGGATACTGTCTCTGTGCCCTCTGGTTAGTCTGGCTAAAGTTTTGTTTGTCTTGTTAATTCTACTTGTTTGTTTTTAGCTCCAAGTTCAATTATTTCCTGCTGTCTATTCCTCTTGGGTATGTTTGCTTCATTTTTTTTCTAGAGCTTTCAGATGTGCTGTTAAGTTGGTAGTGTATGCTCTCTCTAGTTTTTCTATGTTTTTTTTTTTTTTTGAGACACTTAGAGCTATGAGATTTCCTCTTAGCACTGCTTTTATTGCATCCCATAAGTTTGGGTTTGTTTGTTTGTTGTGTCTTCATTTTCATTAAATTCTAATTTTTTTATATTTCTTTCTTTATTTCTTCCTTGTCCAAGTTATCATTGAGTAGATTGTTATTCAACTTCCACATGTATGTGGGCTTTCTATTGTCTTTGTTCTTATTGAAGACCACCCTTGTTCCGTGGTGATCTGATAGGATGCACGGGATTATTTCCATCTTCTTATATCTGTTGAGGCCTGTTTTGTGACTGATTTTATGGTTATTTGTGGAGAAGATACTGTGAGGTGCTGAGAAGAGGGCATGTTCTTTTATTTTAGAATAAAAAGTTTTATAGATATCTGTTAAATCCATTTGGTTCATAACTTCGGTTAGTTTCACTGTTTCTCTGTTTAGTTTCTGTTTCTATGATCTGTGCATTGATGGGAATGGGGTGTTGAAGTCACCCACTATTATTGTATAAGATGCAATGTTTTCTTTGAGCTTTAGTAAAGTTTCTTTTATTAATGTGCACATCCTTGCATTTTAAGCATAGATGTTCAGAGTTGAGAGTCTTGGTAGAATTTTCTTTTGATAAGTATGAAGTGTCCTTCCTTATCATTTTTGATAAATTTAAGTTGAATGTTGATTTCATTCAATATTAAAATGGCTACTACAGCCAGTTTCTTGGGACCATTTGCTTGAAAACTGTTTTCCAGCACCTTAGTCTGATGTGGTATCTTTCTTTGACACTGAAGTGTGTTTCCTGTATGAAGCAAAATGTTGGGTCTTATTTACATTCCCAGTCTGTTTGTCTATGTGTTTTCATTTGGGACTTGAGTCCATTGCTATTAAGAGATATTAAGGAATAGTGACTGTTCATTCCTGTTATTTTGGATGCTATTTTTATGATTGTGTGACTATCTTTTTTTGGGTTTGTTGAAAGATTACTTTCTTGCTTTTTCTTGGGTGTAGTTTCCTTCCTAGTGTGGTGTTTTCCATTTATTATTCTTTGTAGGTCTGCATTTGCAGAAAAAATATTGTGTAAATTTGGTTTTGTCATGAAATATCTTGGTTTATCCATCTATGGTAATTGAGAGTTTTGCTGGGTATAGTAGACTGGGCTGGCATTTTTGTTCTATTAGGGTCTGTTTGACATCTGTCCAGGATATTCTAGTTTTCATAGTCTATGGTGAGAAATCTGTTATAACTCTGATAGGCTTCCCTTTATATTTTATTTGACCTTTTTCTCTTACTGCTTTTAATATTTATTCTTCGTTTTGTGCATTTGGTGTTTTGACTATTATGTGACTGAAGGAATTTCTTCAATCTCTTGAAGAATTCTGTCTTCAATCTCTTGTACTCTGTTGGTGATGCTTGTTTCTGTGATTCCTCATCTCTTGCCTAGGTTTTCTATCTCCAGAGCTGTCTCCCTTTGTGATTTATTTATTGTTTCTATTTTCATTTTTAGATCCTGGATGGTTTTTCTTCACTTTCTTCATCTGTTTCATTGTGTTTTCCTGTAATTCTTTAGTGTATTTTTGTATTTCCTCTTTTAGGGCTTCTACCTGATAACTTGTGTTCCCCTGTATTTCTTTAAGGGAGATTTCTATATCCTTCTGAAAGTCCCCTATTATCATCATGAAACTTGATTTTGAATCAGAATTTTCCTTTTCTGGTGTGTCGGAGTATCTCGCTTTGGTGGGAGAATTGGTTCCTGTTGATATCATGTTGCCTTTGTTTGTGTTGTTTATATTTTGCTCTTGCTTCTCTCCATCTTGTTATCTCTGGTATTAGCTGGCTTTGCTGTCTCTAACAGAGGCTTATTCCTCCTGCAAGCCTGTGTTTCAGTACTCCTGGAAGACCAGTTCTCTCTGGGAGGAATTTGGGTATGAAGAGCTGTGGCACAGGATCAGCCCAGGGTACAGACAGAAACTGTGAGTATCCTGTCCCCAGCTGCTCCTTAGTTCTTGTGTCCTGATGGCTTTAGGTTTATTCCTCTTGAGAAAGGAATTTGAGTAGTAGTGGTGGTCTTACCTTTGCTCACAGATGTTTTGGCACTCCTAGGTGACCAGCTCCCCCCCCCCCCAATCATATTTGGGTATAGAGCACTGTGGCACAGGATCTGCTCTGGATGCAGAAAGAAATTTCTGACCCAGGCTGCTCCTAGGTTCCTGCTGAGGTCTCTGGGTGGGTTCCTTGGTGCACAAGTCATGATCTTACCTGTGTTCACAGTTTTTCAGCCCTCCCTAGAGACCCGGCCTCTCCCAGTGGTATTTGGGTATGGAGCCCTGTGGCACAGGATCAGCTCTGGGCACAGAGGTAAACCAGAAAGTGGTATTGCTAATTTTATCACACATACAGTAATAACAACTTAGTTTGTTTTTCACATTATTAGTCAAGTTTAGTCAGTTCTGTGTTCCACTGAACTGCTGATTCTTCACGTCAGTTACCAGCATTAGAAAACATAAACTACTTACAAGATGTGTGTATAATCTTGTGTGATTCCTGCTTTCATTTCTCTATTAACAAGAGTCATATCTCTTTAGACCTGACTGTGGACTTGGAAATGCTGTCTGGAATGTGCTGCAGTCTTGAATTTGACTGGCACTTAAACCCGTGGAAGGTTTCCAAAATTGGAGCAATATAGCTTTCACTTGTTTTGCCTTATTACAAGAATGGTAGTGAAAGCCATAGGCATTGTTTTCAATGTATAAATATCATGGTCTGATGGAAGTCTTCATCTGGCAGGCTAAGTTGAATTTTTACTGTCTATGGTTTGTAGGAAAAATCTTAGGACATGTTCCATTCATTTTGCATTCCTAATTCCCTATGTGTTGATTAATCTGTTTTTTCCTCCCTCTGAAAAAAGAATGCAGAAGGAGGATGAAGATATCCCCACCAGGAATACTGCTTTCCTGTGTCTTTCCCAATTACTTTTGCCTAATTATGCCTGCCCTTTTATCTTCCTCACAGTTGTGCATTTTGTTTACCTTTCATACTCATACTGTATGTGTGTACTGTGTACAATGAAAGGCTGGAAATGATAGAAAGCTTTCTCATAGAGCCTACTTTCATCTGAAATTAGTAAACTTTAAGATTATTCTTAAACGTGTCACTATAGAGATGTGGGGGCTTGAAAGGGAAATGTCCTATCTAGGTTTGCTTGTGTCATTAACTTGCCCTCCAAATGGCTGTGCTGTTGGTGAAGGTTATGAGAATTTTGTGAGGTAAGGCTTTGCAACAAGAAGGACGTCACTGTGAGTGGGTATTATGGGTTAGTTTCCTTTCCTAGCTCCCTGTGCTTTCTCTCTATCTCTATTGTGTGAAGGGAATGTAATCTGCTAGGTTCAAGATCCTGTTACTATATAATAATTTCCCTGATATTATAGACTCTATCCCTCTGACACTGTAAACAGAAAGAAACTATGTCTTCCATAAGCTGATTTAGTCATGGTATTTATTATAGCAACAAAGAAGCAAACTAGAACATACACCAATACCAGCACATCTAGCTTCATTTAATGGATATGCACATAAACACACGTATACTTGTAAACATATGACCACAGGCATACATATAGACACATACACATATCTGTACCCCAAAACATAGAGACTATTCTCCAGAAAAGTATATTTTTTAATGAATCATGTGAGTTATTTTATTTATACATTGTTTTTGGAGAGCTACTATATATAATTCAAACAAAATAAGTATTTTGCTTTATAATACATTTATAGGAATATATTAATACAAATAAATGTCTCTTTAAGACTAAGTAGAAAGAAAATCATTTTAAAAATTAAATATTATCAATAATTTTATTTCATTGTGCTTTAAATTATTACTTTTTGCATATGTCTAAAACAGAACATTAAAAGCAAAGACATCACAAACACAGGTCCAGCCAACAACATATTTTCTTTAATTAGTATGTACATAAAACTCAGTTTTTCCTATAATTTGATCCCTGGACAGAGAACATTTGTTTCTTTGACATCTAACCACAAAAATAACAACTAAGTTTCTCATAGAATATTGCTTTCTCACACTTCAATTTTAATACAGAGACTAAGTATTGGGCAAGCTGATTAGTTGGAATTGTATAAATTAGTTCCCTCTGAACTCCAAAAACAATGTACAACATTCCTGGAATGTATACAAAAATTCTTCATGTAAAAAGAGGTCTCAAATATAAAGGGCTATCTGTGCTTGCCTGGGAGTAAGAATTGAATGAGGCATGAAGCAGCTATTTTTGATGGCACAAAGCTTTATTACCTTGAGATGAAGTTACTAAATGGTGGCTGCCAGAATACGTTCTTAGCCAAAGTTTGTAAAACTACTATGGAAAGTAATAAAGTATATTACTAATTATTAATAATTAATAACAAATTTTGTAGAGTTCCTAAAAATGGTATTTTATTAAAAGCATTCTGCCTCATATCATTGGTTTAGTTTTGTATATTTTTTCTCATAAGTTATTTTCTTTTAAAAATATGTATTTGTTTGTTTATGTATGTATATATTTCCACATGGATATATGTGCATTCTTTTGTGGGAAGCATGCGTCTGTATATAACATCCTTTGGAGCTCTTGTGACAGGTATTTGAAGAATTTATACTTTGTTTTATATATATATATATACTCTGAAATCAGAAATTCAGTCTCTGAGATTGTTTAGCTGACACTTTTTTCCAAGCCTTCTGTCTAACCTTGCTGTAAGCAATTTTTCTTGAAGACTTACAGACAATAAATCAATCACTTTCCCCCTAAAACACAGATATTATTTCCATATATAATTTGTGTATATATGTTGGTAATTCTTATTAGGAATACAAATAAAACAGAGGGTCCAAGGTGACCTGTAGCACAGTCTACATGTAATTACAGGTCCATATGATGTGTGAAATGGCCGCCAAGCCATTGTATAATAAGCTAGTTTTGAATGCACACATTTAATGTGAGGGAGATTGCCAAGTTGATACATCTGAATACATGAGTGTGCATCCAGAATCTCACTGTTCCTACTGAAAGAAGAAACAGACTGGAGAATCCCAGAGTGCTCCTGGGCCAGTGAACCTGGTATGTGCAAAAGAGACAAAGAGACTTTGGCCAAAACAAGTTGGAAGATGAAAATGGATAATCTAGGGAGTCATTTGACCACACACATATTCTTCCAAGCACTTGTCCACACTCAAACAAGTATATCACAGACAAACCTCAACACAGCCACAGACACCTATCAACAGACACACGCAAATGTGGAGGGTGGCAGAGGAAAAATAATTTCCAAATTATTCAGGACCAAAAAGAAAATAAATCTAGACACTCAGAAAATCTCTCTGTGTCTCTGTCTCTTTCTTTTTATCTCCTTGTCTCATTCTCTCTTCTCTTTCCCTCCACTTCTTTCTGTGTGTTTGTTATATATGCATATATAGGAGAAAAATGTAACAGATCCAGAAAATTGTATACATATAAGAGTTTCTATGTAATAATCTATTAAAAACTTTTTAATTAAAATAACAATATGATGGATAAGAGGAAGCTGTAGGAATAGAAAAAGAATAAAGAAATTCTACAAATCCAGAACTCAGGAACTGTTAAAAATGTTTGAGTTTCCAATTATAAAAAGCTCATTGAAAGAAAATCCTCAAATACTAAATTTCTAGGAATGTTTAATATTCAAATATAAAACACTCACCAGTTAGGATATGAACATAAATCCAAGCATCAATTTATTTCTACTAATTACTTTAAAAGAATCTAAATGAAATCGATAAGGATGTTCTGTGGCCAGAGGCCCAAGCCCAATGGCACATCTACATTTAGATGATGTTGACTCCCAAACAGACTTGACTGGGCTTCCCATGTGTATGGAGGAGCAGGAAGTTACAGCCACATGCCAAGTTGATGGAGCTCTGTCGTATTTCTCATAAGCTAACGCCTTGTGTTAAGTTACCACTGATTCTGGGAGGCTTCATGTAAAAAGAGGGAGACAAAATTCTAACTGTACTTAGAATTAGGGGCAATACTGCATGATATCAACCATGCAAATGTTAGAGTTGGACATTTTAGA
Organism: Tokudaia muenninki; assembly: GCA_036184385.1. Classification (NCBI taxonomy): domain Eukaryota; kingdom Metazoa; phylum Chordata; class Mammalia; order Rodentia; family Muridae; genus Tokudaia; species Tokudaia muenninki. The sequence continues at coordinate 87,816,303 of BTHS01000003.1, forward strand.
ATTAAATACTGTCTAAATTCAACAAATTGGAAGTGCATTATTTTTGTACCTGGACATCTGGGAACCTATTCTTTATTACTTAAGAAATTTAAAACTAGGACTCTCACATTTTATAATAATAAGCACTGAAGTCCTATGCTTAATAAATTGGTTCATTTTATTAGTATGAGAGGATATTTCAATTCTAATGCTATCATTCACTTGAACTTGAAATATTTTTATTTTCTTCAATAAAAGTGTAAATGTTTATCTTTCATTTATTTTAAAAATGCTGTATCACAGCTTCAAAACTCACTGTGTAGCAGAACAGAATCCTGAATTTCTGACCCTCCTGCCCTTATGTACTGAGTGCAGAGATTACAGGTATGTATTTCTATGGTCAGTTTTGCAGTACTGCTGATGTGAACCATACCTTTTTGCTACTGATAAAGAGCATTTAGAAATACAGTGGCTATTTTTAGGAATTCTTTTGATAGCTCATCTGGTTGAACATGAGTCTATATCTCAAGCCAAATTATCTCTGACTATTTTCCAGAAACTTTGTGAGGACAGACTCAGAGTATGCAAAGGTAGTCTTCCAAAGTGATATATTTTTTCAAGCAGATCCTTGTCATAGAGATGAAATCAATATTTAAAGAGCTTTCTTATATTTCAGTCCTTTACATCTGTCATTTTCTGATACTCAAATATAACCCTCAGGACTGTAGCTCATGTCAAATGGAAGTAGCTAGGAGATAGGCTCAATGACCAGAAGATACAGATGACTTTCTTTGTTCCTTTTAACATTTCCTTGAGGAATGAAAATTGATGCTGTCAGATGCTGTGACATATCTGTCTTGCTAATGATGAGTAAAATAGGAGGATAGAGTCTACTTCAGAGCCCAAGGATCATGGAAAGTATCAGTGAAATAACATTATGCCAGATCATTTACTGGCTTTGACTTCTTTTCTCCAAGACAATAGTTACTTGATCTACTTCTAGAATCCATTTGCTACTTGTGAAACCTATTTGGAAAAAAAAATTAAATTGCTATATATTAAGATCCTATTGCATATTAGACTCCAGGATAAGTAACTAGGGTTCAAAGAGATGCAACATCATAAAAAAAAAAGGCCATCTAGTGAGAGAGAGATAGATATACTGCTGATATAATTTAATCCTAAATAAATAATACTTCAACTATGTGGAAGGGATAATATCAGAACAATGAAGTACAATATAAATCCACTTGGGGTTGTTTGGTAAGAACTTCCAGGATATCTAATAGGAACTTGAGGAACTTTTGACAAGAAGTTGGGAATATGAAAAACATGCTACAACCATAATAGAGTGTAGGGTTATAGGGTCCTGCATCTGTTCCACCACAGGTCTCAGCTGCTCAGGGAAGCAGGATGCAGGAAGTTTGACTGCATCAAAGTGTCAGTCTGTAGAGAAGAGGCGAGGCATTGCTCCTAGAGTGGGGAAGTCCTAAGTGCAAGTAAAGAATGTTCTACAGTAACTTTCTCTTTCTCCTTGGCTTTCTTTTCATCAATCTTGGATCCTCACTATCTGAGCTCTCTTTGCCAAGCATCTCTTCAAATTTTTCAACAAGCCAAGCTAATCCTTTTCATTTTATTTTGTCTCCAGGATATCATTGCCTATTGCTTTGCAGCAGTGGGAGGGGGGATGAGTTAGGGGGCTTTCAGAGGGGAAACTAGGAAAGGGGATAACATTTGAAATGTAAATAAAGAAAATACCTAATAAAAAAATAAGAGAGTTCCATGATGCGAAGCAGCCAGCATCTTTCTTCAAGTCAATTTCATCACCCTGTTCAAAAGGCTCACCATTCTTTCCTACCTTGTCCAAAATCTCATAAATAGGAGGTGGACTTGAAACAGCTTCATCTTTCTTCTTGCTTTTATTGTCTGAGTCTTTCAATCTTACCTAATTTTATACTTCCGTGGTTAGGATCTAACATAACTCTAAATAATGTTCAAAGGCTAAAAGTATCTGTGGGAAATTTTTTTCAGAACCAATGGTTGTATAGTACACTTTTGTCCTTCCTCCCAACTTCCCCCATGTTGGTAAATGTATCATATCTTCCTCAGGGAACCATGGACAGATTTCTTCTTAAAAAAGCAGAAACAGTTGGTCACAAATAAGATCTCAACAGATATAAGAAAATTGAAGTAATTCCATTCCTCCTGTCAGATCACCACAGATTAAGGCTGGTCTCCAACAGCATCAAAAACAGAAAGCCTACTTACACATGGAAGCTGAACAATACTCAACTCAATGATAACTTTGTCAAGGAAGAAAGAAAGAAAGAAAGAAAGAAAGAAAGAAAGAAAGAAAGAAAGAAAGAAAGAAAGAAAGAAAGAAAGAAACTAAAAACTTTTTAGAATTTAATGAAAATGAAGAGACAACATACCCAAACTTATGGGACACAATGAAAGCAGTGCTAAGAGGAAAATTCATAGTTCTGAGTGCCTCCAAAAACAAACTGGAGAGAGCATACACTACCAGCTTAACAGCACACATAAGAACTTTAGAACAAAAGGAAGCAAGTACACCCAAGAGGATTAGAAAGCAGGGAATTATCTAAGAATCAACCTAGTATAAAGAAAAAGAACTATACAAAGAATCAATCAAACCAGGAGGTGGTTCTTTGAGAAAATCAACAAGGTAGAGGAACCTGAGCCAAACTAAGCAGAGAGCACAGAGACAGTATACAAATTAACAAAATCAGAAATGAAAAGATATAACAACAGAAACTGAAGAAATTCAAAAAATCATCAGATCCCACAACAAAAGCCTATACTCTACACAACTTGAAAATCTCGATGAAATGGACAATGTTCTAGACAGATATCAAATAACAAAGTTAAATCAGGATCAAGTAAGTGATTTAAACAGTACCAAAACCCCTAAAGAAATAGAAGCAGTCATTAAAAGTCTCCCAACCAAAAGTAGCCCAAGACCAGATGGGATTAGCAGAGAATTCTATCAGACATTCAAAGAAGAGCTAATACAAATACTCTTCAAATTATTTCACAAAATAGAAACAGAAGGAAGACTACCTAATTTGTTCTATGAAGCCACAATTACACTGATACCACAGTTCGCAAAGACCCAAGAAAGAAGAAAGAAAGAAAGCAGGAAAGAAAGAAAGAAAGAAAGAAAGAAAGAAAGAAAGAAAGAAAGAAAGAAAGAAAGAAAGAAAGAAAGAAAGAGAACTTCAAACTAATATCCCTTATGAATATTGATGCAAAAATACTCAATAAAATTCTCTAAAACCAAATCCAAGAACACATCAAAACAATCATTCACCAAGATCAATTAAGATTCATCTGAGGGATGGTTCAGTACATGGAAATCTGTCAATGTAATCCACTACATAAACAAATTCAAAGAAAAAAACACAATCATTTCATTAGATGTTGAAAAAGCAACTGACAAAATTCAACATCACTTCATGTTAAAATTCTTGGAAAGATCAAGAACCCAAGGTCCATAACTAAATATAATAAGAGCAATATTCAACAAACCAGTAGCCAACATTAAACTAAATGACAGAAACTTGAAGCAATAACACTAAAATCAGGAACTAGTCAAACTTGCCCTCTCTCTCCCTACCTAATCATTATAGTATTTAAAGTTCTAATTAGAACAATTAGGCAACAACAAAAGGAGGTCAAAGGGAAATAAATTAGAAAAGAAGAAGTCTTTTTCTGTCACTATTTGCAGATGTTATGAGAACATTCTTACATGACATCAAAACCTCCACAAGAGAGCTCCTACAGCTGATAAACAACTTCAAAAGACTGGCTGGATATAAAAATAACTCAAGCAAATCAGTGGATCAAAGGATAAAGAGGCTGGGAAAGAAACAACACCCTTCAAAATAGTCACAAATAATATAAAATATCTTGGTGTGATTCTCAGAAAACTAGTGAAAGATTTGTATGACAAGAACTTCAAGCCTCTGAAGAAAGAATTTGAAGAAGATATCAGAAGATGAAAACATCTCGCATGTTCATGGATTGGCAGGAGTAATATAGTAACAATGGACATCTTGCTGAATGCAATCTGCAGATTCAATGCAATCCCCATCAGAATTCAAGCTCAATTCTTCATAGATTTAGAAAGAACAATTTGCAAATTTATCTGGAATAACAAAAAATCCCAGGAGAGTAAAAACTATTCTCAACAATAAAAGAACTTCTGGCAGAACCAACATCCCGGACCTCCAGCTGTAATAGAGAGCATTTGTGATTACAAAAACTCCAAGGTCTTGGTAGAGTGACAGGTAGGTAGATAAATAGAATAGCACTAAAGAAGCAGAAAACAACCCACACACCTATGGACACTTCATCTTTAGCAAAGGAGTTAAAACCAATCAGTGGGAAAAGACAGCTTTTTCAACAAATGATGCTGGTTCAACTGAAGGTCAACATAAAGAAGAATGAAAATTGATCCAATTTTTTTTTATTTTCTAAGTTTTTTATTTACATTCAAAATCATTTCCCCTTTCCCGTTTCCTCCCTCCCTGAAAGTCCCATAAGCCCCCTTCCCTCCCTCTTTTCCACATTCAAAGTCCTCTTGCTTCTCTGTCCTGGCAATCCCCTATATCCAGTCTTTCCAGGAACAGGGTCTATCCTTCCATCTTCTTGGAAATCTATTGATATGAGAAATGTGTCTAGGATATTCCGAGATTCTGGTTTAATATCTTCTTATCAGTGACTGCATACCATGTATGTTCTTTTGTGATTGGGTTACCTCACTAAGGATGATATTTTCAAGTTCTGACCATTTACTTAGGAATTTCGTGAGTTCATTGTTTTTAATTGCAGAGTAGTATTCCATTGTGTAAATATACCACATCTTCTGAATCCATTCCTCCGTTGAGGGACATCTGGGTTCTTTCCAGCTTCTGGCTATTATAAATAAGGCTGCTATGAACATAGTGGCGCATGTGTCCTTATTGCATGCAGGTAAAGCCTCTGGGTATATGCCCAGGAGTGGTATAGCGGGATCCTCCGGGAGTGTCATGTCCAGTTTTCTGAGGAACCACCAGACTGCTTTCCAGAGTGGTTTTAACAGCTTGCAATCCCACCAGCAGTGGAGGAGTGTTCCTCGTTCTCCACATCCTCGCCAACAACTGCTGTCTCCTGTGTTTTTGATCTTAGCCATTCTGACTGGTGTGAGGTGGAATCTCAGGGTTGTTTTGATTTTCATTTCCCTAATGACTAAGAATGATGAACATCTATTTAGGTGCTTCTCATCCATTAGATATTCTTCAGGTGAGAACTCTTTGTTTAGTTCTGTACCCCATTTTTAATAGGGTTACTTGGTTCTCTGGAGTTTAACTTCTTGAGTTCTTTGTATATATTGGATATTAAGCCCTCTGTCGGATGTAGGGTTGGTAAAGATCATTTCCCAGTTAGTTGGTTGCCGCTTTGTCTTTTTGACATTGTCTTTTGCCTTACAGAAACTCTGTAATTTTATGAGGTCCCATTTAACAATTCTTGATCTTAGAGTATAAGCTATTGGTGTTCTGTTCAGGAAATTTTACCCTGTGTCCTTATGTTCAAGGTTCTTCCCTAGTTTCCTTTCTATTAGTTTCAGTGTGTCTGGTTTTATGTGGAGGTCCTTGATCCATTTGGAATTGAGCTTAGTGCAAGGAGACAAGAATGGATCAATTTGCATTCTTCTGTATGTTGACCTCCAGTTAAGTCAGCACCATTTGTTGAAAAGGCTATCTTTTTTCCATTGGATGGCTTTAGCTCCTTTGTCAAAGATCAAGTGTCCATAGAAGTTTGAATTCTTTTCTTGGTCTTCAATTCTGTTCCATTGTTCTACGTGCCTGTCACTGTACCAATACATGCAGTTTTTAACACTATTGCTCTGTGATATAGCTTGAGGTCCAGTATATTGATTCCCGGAGAAGTTCTTTTACTCTTAAGAATAGTTTTAGCTATCCTGAGTTTTGAGTTATTCCAGATGAAGTTTTGAATTGCTCTTTCTAATTCTATGATGAGTTGAGTTGGGATTTTGATGGGGATTGCATTGAATCTGTATATTGCTTTTGGTAAGATGGACATTTAAACTATATTATTCCTGCCAATCCATGAGCATGGAAGATTTTTTCATCTTCTGTGGTCTTTTTCAATTTCTTTCTTCAGAGACTTGAAGTTCTTGTCATACAGATCTTTCACTTGCTTGGTTAGAGTCAAACCAAAGTACTTTATATTGTTTGTGCCTATCGTGAAGGGTATCATTTCACTTACTTCTTTCTCAGCCTGCTTATCCTTTAAGTATAGGAAGGCTAATGACTTGATTGAGTTAATTTTATATCCAGCCACTTTACTGAAGGTGTTTATCAGCTGTAGGAGTTCTCTGGTGGAGTTCTTTGGGTCACTTACGTATAATATCATATCATCTGCAAATAGTGATAGTTTGACTTCTTCCTTTCCAATTTGTATTCTTTTGACCTCCTTTTGTTGTCTAATTGCTCTAGCAAGAACTTCAAGTAATATATTGAAAAGATACGGAGAGAGAGGGCAGCCTTGTCTAGTCCCTAATTTAAGTCGGATTGCTTCATGTTTCTCTCCATTTAGATTGATGTTGGCTACTGGTTTGCTGTAAATTGCTTTTACTATGTTTAGATATGGGTCTTGAATTCCTGAACTTTCCAAGACCTTTCACAAGAAAGGATGCTGAGTTTTGTCAAATGCTTTCTCAGTATCTAATGTGATGACGATGTGGTTTTTTTCTTTGAGATTGTTTATGTAGTGGAATGCATTGATGGATTTCCTTATATTGAACCATCCCTGCATCCCTGGGATGAAGCCTATTTGATCGTTGTGAATTATCATTTTGATGTGTTCTTGGATTCTGTTGGCAAGAATTTTATTGAGTATTTTTGCATCGATATTCATAAGAGAGATTGGCCTGAGATTCTCTTTCTTTGTCGTATCTTTGTTTGATTTTGGTATTAGCGTAATTGTGGCTTCATAGAACAAGTTGGGTAGTGTTCTTTCTGTTTCTATTTTGTGGAATAGTTTGAAGAGTATTAGTATTAAGTCTTCTTTGAAGGTCTCAAAGAATTCTACACTAAAACCATATGGACCTGTGCTTTTTTTGGTTTGAACACTTCCAATGACAACTTCTATTTCTTCAGGGGTTATAGGATGGTTTAGATGGTCTATTTGATCCTGATTTAATTTTGGTATTTGGTATCTGTCTAGGAAATTGTCCATTTCCTCCAGATTTTCTAGTTGTGTTGAATACAGGCTTTTGTAGTAGGATCTGATGATTTTTTGAATTTTCTCAGTTTTTGTTGTTATCTCTCCCTTTTCATTTCTGATTTTGCTAATTTGGATACAGTCTCTGAGCCCTAGGGCTAGTCTGGCTAAGGGCTTATCTATCTTGGTGATTTTCTCAAAGAACCAACTTCTAGTTTTGTTGATTCTTTGTATGGTTTTATTTGTTTCTAATTGATTTATTTCAGCCCTGAGTTTGATGATTTCCTGCCTTCTATTCTTCTTGGGTGTATTTGCTTCTCTCTGTTCCAGGGCTTTCAGGTGTGCCATTAAGCTACTAGTGTATGCTGTTTCCTGTTTCTGTTTGGTGGCACTCAGGGCTATAAATTTTCCTCTTAGCACTGCTTTCATTGTGTTCCATAAATTAAGGTATATTGTGCCTTCATTTTCATTAAATTTTTAAAAGGCTTTGATTTCTTTCTTTATTTCCTCCTTGACCAAGTTATCATTGAGTAGAGCATTATTCAGCCTCCATGTGTATGTGGGCATTTTGTTGTTTTTGTTGCCATTGATGACCACCTTTATTCCATAGTGTTCTGATAGGAGGCATGGTATTAGTTCGATTTTCTTTTATATGTTGAGGTCTGATTTGTGACCAATTATATGGTCGATTTTGGAGAAGGTACAATGAGGTGAGAGAAGAAGGTGTATTCTTTTGTTCTAGGATGAAATGTTCTATATATATCTGTTAGTTACATTTGGTCCAATGATTCAATTAGATTCACTGTGTCCCTGCTTGGTTTCTGCTTTCCTGAATGATCCATTCCAGAAAGTGGGCTGTTGAAGTCCTCTACTATTATTGTGTGAGGTGTGATGTGTGCTTTGAACTTTAGTAAAGTTTCTTTTACGAATGAGGGTGCCCTTGCATTTGGAGCATAGATATTCAGAATTGAGAGTTTTTCTTGGTGGATGTTTCCTTTGATCAGTATGTAGTGTCCTTCTGTTTCTTTTTTGATGACTTTAGGTTGAAAATCAATTTTATCTGATATTTGGATGGCTACTCCGGCACGTTTCCTGGGACCATTTGCTTGTAAAATTGTTTTCCAGCCTTTTACTCTGAGGTAGTGTCTGTCTTTGACACTGAGGTGCGTTTCCTGCATGCAGCAAAATGCTGGGTCTTGTTTATGTATCCAGTCTGTTAGTCTATGTCTTTTTATTGGGTAACTGAGACCATTGATATTAAGAGAGATTAAGGAGTAGTGATTATTGCCACCTGCTATTCTTGATGCTATCTTTATGTTTGAGTGGTTATCTACTTTTGGGTTTGATGCAATAAGGTTACTATCTCATTTTTTCCAGGGTGTTGTTTCTCTCCTTGTATTGTTCGTTTCCACCTATTATCCTTTGCAGGGCTGGGTTTGTGGAAAGAAATTGTGAAAATTTGGTTTTATCATGGAATATCTTGGTCTCTCCATCTATGGTGATGGAGTGTTTTGTTGGGTACAGTACTCTAGGCTGGCCTTTGTGTTCTCTTATTGTCCGCATCAGATCTGCCCAGGATCTCTGGCTTTCATAGTCTATGGTGAGAAGTCTGATGTGATTCGGATAGGTCTTCCTTTATATGTTACTTGGACTTTTTCTCTTACTGCTTTTAATATTCTTTCTTTGTTTAGTACATTTGGTGTTTTGATTATTATGTGATGGGAGGTATTTCTGTTCTGGTACAGTCTGTTTGGAGTTCTGTAGGCTTCTTGTACATTCATCGGCATCTCTCTCTTTAGGTTAGGGAAGTTTTCCTCCATAATTTTGTTGAAGATATTTACTGGCCCTTTAAGTTGCTAATCTTCACTCTCATCTATACATACAATCCTTAGGTTTGGTCTTCTCATTGTGTGCTGATTTCCTGGATGTTTTGGGTTACACATTTTTTGCATTTTGCATTTTCTTTGACAGTTGAATCGATGCTTTCTATGGTATCTTCAGCACCTGAGATTCTTTCTTCCATCTCTTGTATTCTATTGTTGATATTTGCATCTATGACTCCTGATTTCTTCCCAAGGTTTTCTATCTCCAAAGATGTCTCACTTTATGATTTCTTATTTGTTTCTACTTCATTTTTTAGATCCTGGATGGATTTGCTGAGATCCTTCACTTGTTTGTTTGTATTTTCCTGTATTTCTTTAATATATTTTTGCATTTCCTCTTTCAGGATTTCTGCCTGTTGATCCAAGGTCTCCTGTATTTCTCTAAGCTATTTTTGTGTTTCCTCCTCATGGGCTTCCATCTGTTGATCCATAGTCTCTTGCATTTCCTTAAGCAATTCTCGTGTTTCCCTTGTAAGTGCATCTACCCCTTGATTCATTTCTTTAAGTGATTTTTGTGTTGCCTCCCTATGGTCCTCCTTCTGTTGACCCATATTCTTCTGCATTTCTTTATGCGATTTTTGTGATTCCTTTGAAAGGGCATCTACTCGTTGATTTATATCTTTAACCGATTTTTGTGTTGCCTCCTTATGGACCTCCATCTGTTGACCCATGTTCTCCTGCATTTCTCTAAGCAATTTTTGTGTTTCCTTTGTAAGCTACCTGAGACCCAAGCGATATTATGCTTGATTGTCCCTGTGTCTGGAGGTCCCAGTTGCCCTGTTGCCAGAGCAAAGATGGCGGAGTGCACTCTGCACTCTCTCTGTGCAGATCACTCTGCAGGGCAGAAGTCCCACAGCAGAGCTGGCATGTATTTTACCGCAGACCTGCCCAGCTCTTGGGAGCAGGGAGCACACAAGCTGCCTGAGACCCAAGAGATATTATGCTTGATTGTCCAAATCGATCCATTCTTATCTCCCTATACAAAGCTCTAGTTCAAGTGGATTCAGGACCTCAACATAAAACCAGATTCAGTTAATCTAATAGAAGAGAAAGTGGGGAAAAGTCTCAAACACATGGGCACAGGGGGAAAGTTCCTCAACAGAACACCAATGACTTATGTTCTCAAATCAAGAATCAACAAATGGGACCTCTTAAAATTGCAAAACTTCTGTAAGCAAAAGATACTGTCAATAGGACAAAATTGCAACCAACAGACTGAGAAAAGAGCTTGACCAATCCCACATCTGATAGAGGGCTAATATTCAATATATACAAAGATCTCAAGAAATCAGATTCCAGAGAACCAAATAACCCTATTAAAAATGGAGAATAGTCTGATCTGGTGCCCTGAGCAGACCTTGGGCACAAACTCCTCAGCCAGTACAACACCCAGAGGAAGCTACATTCCCAGGTGCCCAGGATCTCAGGATCCCAGGTTCCCAGGAGCTTGGTCACACTAGTATCTCAGGGCCCCAGAGGCAGCTTGACTTCTGGGAGCTTGGACACATCCAGGATCTCAGGTTCATAGAATCACAGAATCACAGGATAACAGAGACAGCTTGACTCTGAGGAGTTCTGATACAACCAGGATCATAGGAAGGACAGGCTACAGTAAGATAAAATGAGGGCAGGTAGCACTAGAGATAACCAGATGTCAGGAAGCATGCTTAATAACATAAGCAAAAGGAACCAATGTTATTTTGCAACATCAGAATGCAATTCTTCCACCATAGCAAGTCCTGGATATACCATCACACCAGAAAAGCAAGATTCGGATCCAAAATCACTTCTCATGGTGATGATAGAGGACCTTAAGAAGGACATAAATAACTCCATTAAAGAAATACAGGAGAACACAAACAGCTAGAAGCACTTAAAGAATTACAGGAAAACACAATCAAATTTGTGAAGGAAATGAACAAAACCATCCAGGATCTAAAAATGGTAATAGAAACAATAAAGAAATCACAAAGTGAGACAACTCTGGAGATAAAAATCAGTCAAAGCACAAAAGTTCAAAAGCTCCTAATCCAAAACATCCAGGAAATCCAGTACACAATGAGAAGACCAAACCTAAGACTAATAGGTGAAGATTACCAACTTAAAGAGTCAGTAAGTATCCTCAACAAAATTATACAAGAAAACTTTCCTAACCTAGAGAAAGAGACACTCATGAATAAATAAGAAGTCTACAGACTTCCAAATATACTGGACCAGAAAAGAAATTCCTCCCATCACATAATAATCAAAATATCAAATTCAATAAAATCAGAAAGAATATTAAAGGCAGTAAGGGAAGATGGTCAAGTAACGTATAAAGGGAGAACTATGAGAATTACACCAGACTTCTCACCAGAGACTATCAAAGCTAGAAGATCCTAGGCAGATGTTATGCAAACCCTAAGAGAACAAAAATGCCAGCCTAGGCTACTATACCCAGCAAAACTCTCAATTACCATAGAAGGAAATTCCAAGATATTCCATGACAAAACCAAATTTATGTAATATCTTTCTACAAATTCAACCCTAAAAAGGGTAATAGATAGAAAACACCAACACAAGGAGGAAAACTCCACCCTAGGAAAAGCAAGAAAATAATCTTTCAATAAACCGACACAAACATAATTACACCTTGAACAACAAAAATATCATGAAGTAACAATCACTTTTTCTTAATATCTCTTAATATGAAAATTAATATTACCAATATATCCTAATCAATTGAAATTTAAAAATATGAGGAATTAGAAATTTGTTGGCTGTCAACCAGTGGTCTCTCTAATTTGGTAGTTGAAGAAATATCTCCAATATTGTACAATCCATATACATTTTCTGCTTGCTTGTATGTGACAGTTTCTTGCTGTGTATCACATAATGGTCTTGAAATCATGCTTCTCCTATCTCAGTGTCTCTATTAGTAGAATTGCTTATTTGATGTTTTTACACTACTCTTTGGTTTTCAGAACAGCTTGCATATTACAAAATTATTTATACAGCCAAAAGAAATGTAGACAACTAATTTGGGAGGTGGCTTATAAGAGAACAACAAAGAGAGAGAATGAATATTTTATTTCATATTTATAATTATTGTATCAATTTTGAGGAAGATGGCCTAATAAATTCCTCTTTTTCTGAGATAAATGCTTTTAAAAATCATGAAGAAGATGAAGAATCTTATCCCCATCTAATGTCTGTGCCACCTTCTAAGCAGGATCATTGTTCATTGAAACAGTTAAATGATTTCTTGGATAGATCATTTTAATATACACACCATTTCTTAAATGAATGCAGCCTGTTCCCTGTGGGCTGCGAATGATGACAATAACTCAAGCCAAATAACTTTGACTGTAGTAGGAAAACTGTATCGAAATAATTGTGCCTAGAATTCATTCCTTGGTGCAGCAGAACTACCAACTCTTAGCTTAGTTTTTATGGAGGTAAAATCCTTTGGTAACATAAGGAACATTGAAGTACAGACTTATTACAATGAACTCCTAATGTCTAAAATGTATTATTTTGGGTTTATACCACAGTAAAAATCAAAATTTCAAGTTCTACTAAAAACAAAACAAAATAAACAAACAAAAAGTCCTTATCATTTCATGTTCATTTAATAACATATCCATCATTTTTATGATTAGTATAAAATATATATTGTGTTGAATAGAATAAAAATAAAAATAAAAAAGCGGGTAACAGAGCTAACAGAATTCTCAGATGAGGAAAGTCAAAGGGCTGAGAAGCACCTAAAGAAATGTTCAAAGTTCTTAATCATAAGGGAAATGCAAATCAAAACAACCCTGAGATTCCACCTCACACCAATCAGGACGGCTAATATCAAAAACTCAAGTGACAGAAGATGCTGGACAGCATGTGGAGAAAGAGAAACACTCCTCCATTGTTTGTAGGATTACAAGTTTGTACAAGCACTCTGGAAATCAATCTGGAGTTTCTTCAGAAAATTGGACATAATATTACCTGAGGACCCAGCTATACTTACCCAAAAGATTCTCCAACATGTAATACAGACACATGATCCACTATGTTCGTAGCAGCCTTATTTATAATAGCCAGAAGCTGAGGAGAACCCAGGTGTCCTTCAACAGAGGAATGGATACAGATAATGTGGTACATTTAAACAATGGAGTACTACTCAACTATTAAAAACAATGAATATATGAAATTATTAGGCAAATGGATAGATCTAGGAAATATCAACCCAGTGAGGTAACCCAATCCCAAAAGAACACCCATAGTATGCACTCAGTGATAAGTGGATATTAGCCCAAAGGCTCCAAATACCCAATATACAATTCAAAGACCAGATGAGATCAAGAAGAAGGAAGACCAAAGTGTGGTTGCTTTTGTCTTTCTTTGAAAGAGGAGCAAAATACTCATGGGAGCAAATATGGAGACAAAGTGCAGAGCAGAGACTGAAGGAAAGGCAATCCAGAGACTGTCCCACCTGGGGATTCATCCCAGATAAAATCACCACTCTCTGACAATATTTAGGATGCTAAGAAAGGCTTGCTGAGAGGATACTGATATAGCTGTCTCCTGAGAGGCCCTGCCAGTGCCTTACAAATACAGAGCCAGATGCTCACAGCCAACGATTGCACCGAGCATTCCCCAGTGGAGGAATTAGAGAAAGGACTGAAGGAGCTAAAGTGGTTTATAAACCCATAGGAAGAACAACAATATCAATCAACCTGATCCCCCAGAGCTCCCGAGGACTAGGCCACCAACCAAGGAGTACACATGGCTCTGACTGCACATGTAGCAGAGGACAGCCTTTCAGGTATCAATGGGAAGAAAGCTCCTTGGTTTGTGAAGGTTCGATATATTCCCCTATCTAGGGGAATTGAGGATGGGGACGCGAGAGTGGCTGGTTAGGTGAAGAAACACCCTCATAAAAGCAGGGGTATGGGGGAGGGGATAGGCGGTTTCCAGGAGAGGAGGAAACCATGTAAAGAGTTAACACTTGAAATGTAAATAAATTAAAAATAAATAAATGAAAATTAAAAAAAAAAATACCTTTGCCACCTAAAATGTTTAAAACTAACTATACATGAAACTACTATATGAAACACTCTTCTCCTTATTATTACGGAGAGGAACACATAGGCATTTACATTGTCCTGTGATTTGTGTTGCATCTATGTTATAGCACTTCTTTATCAGGTATAATGACATGTACTGTTTTATGTAAAATGTGTATGTGAAAATAAAGGAAATTAATGACAAAAAAAGAAACTGAGTAAGCTATTTTTGACTCATCTTCACTCCTCTAGATTTTAGCATATCTCTAAGAATATGTTAAAAAATTGTACAATTACCATTACCCTGTCCCATGTTAACAGGGTTTACTCTCCTCTTGCCCAAAATTTCTGCATTATCCTTTGTGCACTTCCAGTTCCCGAGGTGTTCTTCACAAAGTACCCCCCTCCATTCTTGGTTGCCATAGGACCAAGTCCACTCAGTCACTCAACAGGGTCTCCAGTCAGAGAGTAAGGATGAAAGAAAAAAAAAGATAATTAGACAGCAGTATAGCATGTCTCCGGCAATCATTGAAGCAAGTTTAATTTTTTCCAAGCTGTTTTTATACTATTCTAAGTACATGCAAACTATAGGGTCAGTTCTTGGTCAACGAACAAACAAGGCATAAACAAAAGTTCTAAGGTCACTGTATCCAGGGACTCATCAAGATGATCAAGATACAGGGAAAACATTCCTCAGTTGTATTTTTCTTGATCTTACATGCTTGTCCTAGCCCAATGTCAAATATTCTTTCGGATTTCCTTGAAGCAGCACTAAAACTTTCCACATTAAATGAATTAAATTTTAATTAAAATAACAAGGCACTTCTCTCTATGAACATATTGATATACAATAATTTATGTGATTCATCTCTGTTTTATTGCACAATTAGATTTATTGTATTGTAAATAATAGTTTGCATTGATCAAGCACTGCTATTGAAATTTTATACTCTCAGGATAATTCTGTGGTACATGTTGTTTCTAACTAGGGTGAACTCTTTTAAAGAAGTAGGCAGTGACAAGCTGGAATACGATGAAAATCACACAAAATCAAATGTAGGCTTGTGTGAGAAGAATCTGAGCCAGTTCTTTTGCTTGTTTGTTTATTTTGTTTTTTTAAAGATTTATTTATTATTTCACTGTAGCTATCTTCAGACACCAGAAGTGGTTGTCAGATCTCATTACAGATGGTTGTGAGCTACCATGTGGCTGCTGGGATTTGAACTCAGGACCTTTGAAAAAGCAGTCAGTGCTCTTAATCACTGAGCCATCTCTCCAGGCCCAAGCCAGTTCTTTACAATCAAAAGATAGTAGTACACACAGTCAAATACACAACTATATCAGCATTATATTCTTTAATCCAGTGATTCTATTCTATAGAAGCAAAAGAACACAGTGTTTGTTATATGTTATTGCACATATGACAAAAGACTTCAAAATTTCAAATAATCCATTTCTTTAGATGCTTCTCAACCATCTGAGTTTCCTTAGTTGAGAATTCTCTGTTTAGATCTGTTCCCCATTTTTAATAGGGTTATTTGGTTCTCTGGAGTCTAACTTCTTGAGATCTTTGTATATATCTGATATATAGTCCTCTATCAGATGTGAGAATGGTAAAATTGTTTTCCCAGTCTGTTGGCTGTGTTTTGTCTTATTGACAGTGTCCTTTGCTTTACAGAAGCTTTGCAATTTTAAGAGGTCCCATTGTCAATTCTTGATCTTAGAGTATAACGCATTGGTGTTCTGTTCAGGAAATTTTCCCCTATGCCCATATGTTTGAGAATCTTCCCCAATTTCTCTTCTATTAGTTTCAGTGCATCTGGTTTTATGTGGCAGTCCTTGATCCACTTGGACTTGAGCTTTGTACGGGGAGATAAGAAGGAAGGCTCTGGCCGCATATGTGTCAAATGGCGGCCTTTTTGGACATCAGAGGGAGAAGAGATCATTGGGCCTTAGGGTGTTGATTCCCCAATGTAGGGGAATGCCATGGCAGAAAAATGGAAGTGGGTGGGTGGGTAGGGGAACACCCTTATAGAAATATGAGGAAGGGGATTAGATAGGGGATTTCTATAGGGGAGACTTGGAAAGGGGAAATATTTGAAGTGTAAATTAGAAAAAAATAAAAAATAACAAAAAAGGATGAAAAAATAAAAAGTCACTGTATTCAAGTCATTTTGTATTTGTGTGGTCAATGCAGATAAATTCCATTTAAAGGAATATTTATAAATTATAATGGTGAATTTCATTTTCATAAGAAGACAGTAAGGTCACAAGTACATAGGGAGCATAAAATCAGTTGACTGTGCCCTCACTGACCTGCTCTGTCAAGAGTATACTGGATGGGAGGAATGGTACAGATGCCTTTCTGAATACTCCTGTCTTAAGGAGCAAAAGATCAAGTTCTAATTATACAGTGAAGAGCTACTTTGTCTTATTTTTCTGACAAAAATCAGTCTGGAGAGTATTAGAGAGCAAAGTTGTACATGATTATTATAGGAGTTATAGGAAAGAAGTGTGGGGTTTTATAGCATTGGAAAACATTTTACATCAAGATGGAATAAGAAAATGAAACAATTTATGCAAAGTAATGAAAATTGCATTTCACTTTGAATAGTTTCCTATCTTTAAAATGTGTGTACTTAATTGACAGTTTCACTCCACCCCCTTCTTACTTCCTTTCATTTCTCTCTCCTCTCACACACCTTTGTCCCTTATCCTAATGATGACTATTCTTTGTTGTCACTTTAACACATCTGGAGTGAACTATAATCCAGAAATGAAGAGCATACCTGTAAAAGATTACTTTTTCTTGCTTCAATTTTGTGAATTTACTTTTAGTCCAGACCTCTGAGGTAAGGAGACATTCATCTTAGATTCCCATCAGGAGTCAGGAATAGAGAATTTTTATCTGGATCAACCCTTCTGCTAGAAGACTATAAAGGGACATGGGAGAATGAAGATTTTTCTCTTTGCCTGTTTGTCATTGACCTGCTAACACATTCATTTCTACACTAAATGTATTAAGGCTAGCTGATGCAGTCAACCTTATAGACTGAAAAATTACTGGATACTTGGACTTTCTATCTAGAGCCAGCCATTGTCACATTAGTTGGACAGCAACATAAATGACATTCTAATAATTCATATTAAATATATGCTTATATCATGTTTATAAATATGTCATATTATATATATATGTGTGTGTATACATATATATATATATATATATATATATATGAGATAGAAAGAGAGAGCAATATAAATTATGCTGCTCTAGAGAACCATGACTAATACACCATTCTCCATATGTACACACACGCAAATACATTAAAAAAGTAAAAACATGGTCTCAAGGAAATGGTCTCCCAAGGAAATCATCAGAATGAGTCACTTTTCTTACAACACATTTAGAGGTATAAGGAAAGTAAACATACTTGGAGGGTGATATCTATAGAACTTGAATTGTATCCTTTATCCCTACACTCTGCCCATGCTAGAATTTCGTGATCCTTGATTTGTACACTGAGATTTGTTGAAATATAAAAAAGATGGGGAGTTGTTTGAAGAATAACTTTATAGCAAGAAGAGAAAAAAGAAAAGGATTAAGAAGTAGGAGAGAGTTAAAGACAGAAGAAGGGATGGATATTTGGAGGAAGGGAGGGAGAAAGAAAGGTGGAGAGTGAAGTAGGAAGGAATCAAGGAAAGAAGGAAGAACTATATCTGTTCTGGGGCATTATAATAATGTATATTGCAAGAATAGTATAGCCTTCCTGATGACAAAGTAAAGCAAATAATAAGAAAGCAAATGAACTGACTACAGCCCACATATACCATCAAAGAAAATAAAACAAAAATCAAAACACCAATAATTATTCAGCAGATTTCTGGGGCAAGAATGTATGTAAAAGAGATGCACAAAATATATGTGATGAACTATGAACTTGTACGACATTTTAAAAATTGTATATTACATGATTATATTTCAATTTAAGAAAATGTATATAATGAGAGATGAGAGAATATGCTAATTTTGTTTGTAACATTTTGTTTTTCTTATTTTATCTTTCTGTACATTTATGAAATATACAGCACATTGTGTTATCTAGTTGACTAGTCAGGATTTAGAATAGTTTCTATACATATGAGTGTATCTAATAGAACATTACAGAGAAGATTGACTAAGCATGGGGAGGGGATATGTGTCATGAATGATTGTGGCATCACAGCAAGCCAAATGCTGGGGTCTTTTCTTCTACCCATACAGAAAGGGGTGCATAGAGGACACACCTCAAGTGCTCATCTTCAGCAGCATTTGTCCTGCATCCATCCTCAGCTACTTTGTGGGTTCTTCTTTATCCCACCATTCTCCACCTCTTTTCTTCTATTCTTTAAAACCCTGTAAGACTGAATAAGAGAGGAAAAATGGATACAGAGGAAAGGAAAGAGATCCCTGAATAAATTCAGGGATATAAAAGGAGGCCACATTATTGTTAGACTATTTCCTGCTGATCAAGGATGTTAAAATTCCTGGGTCAGGTTTGAACTTAGCCATAAGGATATCTAAATTATTCTTGGCATTATTTCTTCTTTGTGCAAGACTACTTTCCAAACTGCAACCAACAACAACCAATAATTAACAATAAACAACAACCCATCAATTGAGGCTCTACAATTTATATACCTTCTGAATATTTCCCAGAATTCCAAAAGTTACACAGTCATTGACATTTTTTGCAGCTGGCAAAATCGTGCCTCTGATAAAGTACTTGGGAAATCATAGAAAGCTGCAGTGAAGCAGTCCCATATCCTGATACATGGAATTAAAACTTATAATATTTATATGTTTTTTTAAATAAACTAAATTCCAGAATTCTCACTACAGTTTCCTTTATGATGTTTAGCAGGAGGAGGTAGGAGGTACAATAAACTATTGGGAATAGCAACAAGTGCTTTTTAGTGTTAGAGTACTTTCGAAGAACAGTGCTAAGCATTGGTGTACTTGTGTAGGTCTAGGATGTTTGGAATCCTCATTCAGTATCTGAAGGTGATGCTACAGGGTTTATGTAAGCATAAGTATCAAGATTCATCAACCCCTATCAGATTTCACACAGTTATGATATCAGGATACTTCTGTCTCTAAGACCAGTTGATATGTATACTCATAGTTTGGGGTAAGAATCATAGTTCCTTCAAGCTTTGCAGTGTTTGTGTTATAGCTTTTAGACAGTGCCTGCATCCCTATGCTGAGTCATCACAATTCTGTGGAACTTTTTATATGACCAGGGACTATGGTTTATCTTTTCTAATTCTTTAAGAATTTTATCCTTCTGAAGTCTAAGTTCTCTGTACTCTTCTTGTGGCTCTATTGTTGCCACCCTTGTTTTAATTGTCATAGGTATACTTGAAATATTCTGCAGCTGAGTCTCCAAATGTTCAGTACCAAACTGCCTTGCTACCTGTTTGGTTCAGCCAGAGACCTTAACTACTGTTCTACTAAACTGCCACTGTTCTGTCATAAATACAGCTTTGCCTCTCTGCTGCTTCTTTATGTTTAAAACACGAATCACCAAATACAGGCAAGAACAGACTATCTTCTCATGAAAAGCCTTTTTTGAATGTTTTAGAGAAAACTCAGCAGAAAGGCCATTGTTTATTTTTGCAAAGTTCAGAGTTTAATACTCAAAATTTATATAGCACCTCACAGGTGTCTGCAACTCCAGTTTGAATCCAGTATATTTGATATCTACACATAGACATATATGCAAGCAAATATCAATGCATATAAAATAAAAAATAAATAAATATTTTGAAAAACAAAGTAAAGAAAAACCTTAATCTGATGTAAAGGTACAATATCAGGAGCCCAGCAGAGACTCCCTACTGCCTTACTCGGTGACCATGAGAAGAACGTTTGCATACTATAGGAAGAGGTGTTTGCTTCAATCTCAGGCATATGTTCTAGACAAGTTGTAGCCATTGTGGTTTGTGTTTTGGACCAATTATGGTCTTATCATTTGGCTGCATTCCTGGTAGTCTGTTCTCAAGTTCATATGGGCAAATGAGAGCAGGATAACTGAAAATTCACCAAGGCTTAAGACAGGAAAAAACAATATATGAATAATTTCAAACATCTTGCAATGAGTCTATATCTTTATGAGCCATTTACTGCGATCATTGCATGATTTTTTTGAGAGGACAGTCCTAAAGTATTCAAGGTGACCTGTATAATAGAAGTAATGTAGTTATTATTTTGACAACCCTTTCAGTGAGGTAGCAGAAACAGCAAGGTTGAGTTAACCAGCTTCTAATTAGGGGGCAAAATGGCCCACGTCCTCAACATATTTGTTTGCTTATTTGTTTGATTTTCAAGAAAATGAACTTTGGAGTTAGCTCTCACAAGGCAAATTAACAAAACCTTGTTCTTAAAATTGAAGGTGATATTAACGGTGCTTATTTTACACCTTTCCATTGTCCCATGTCTTATGTCTGTTTTCTCTGTTAAAGTTAAAAAGTGAGCAGAAATGACACTGTGCAGAGAATCTGGATTCACAGCATCCAAGTCATCCATGAACTGAACACTTTTCTTGGACTACACACCCCCGTGCCTTGATGTAATTGCTTCCTGAAGCACATGTAGCCATGTGCTGAATTTTCTGAAACTATGGGACAGGATGCTAAATTGACCTTTTCCCTTTCATTCCAGTAAGTGATAGAACTTCCAATCATTGCTAACTCCTGACTCCTTAATATCTCTATTTGTCCTCAGCATAGCTATTTGCTTCTAGTGAAAATCTGAATGGGACAACTCTCAGTACTTCCCATTATTTTTCTTTTTTTTATTTATAAAGCATGTTTTAATTTATGTATTCATTTTTTCATTTTCTGTATTTTTTATTTACATTCTGAATGATTTCCCCTTTCCCGGTCACTCCCTCCCGAAAGTCCCATAAGCTCTCTTCCCTCCCCTGTTCCCCATTCAACCCCCTCTCCCTTCTCTGTCCTGGTATTCCCCTATATCCAGCCTTCCAGGACCAGCGGTATCTCCTTCCATCTTCTTGGAAATCTATTGATATGTGAATTGTGTCTTGCGTATTCCAAGTCTCTGGGATAATATCCCCTCATCAGTGACTGCATACCATGTGGGTTCTTTTGTTGTTGGGTTACCTCACTAAGGATGATATTTTCCAGTTCTGACCATTTGCCTAAGAATTTCATAAATTTATTGTTTTTAATAGCAGAGTAGTATTCCATTGTGAAATATACCAAATCTTCTGAATCCATTCCTCTGTTGAGGGACATCTGGGTTCTTTCCAGCTTCTGGCTATTATAAATAAGGCTGGCAAGAACATAGTGGAGCATGTGTCCTTATTGCATGCAGGGGAAGCCTATGAGTATATGCCCAGGTATGGTATAGCAGGATCCTCTGGGAGTGTCATGCCCAGCATTCTGAGGAACCGCCAGATCTTTCACTTGTTTGATTAGAGTCACATCAAGATACTTTATATAGTTTGTGGCTATCATGAATGGTATCATTTCTCTTATTTCTTTCTCAGCCTGCTTATCCTTTGAGTATAGGAAGGCTACTGATTTGCTTGACTTGATTTTATATCCAGCCACTTTGTTGAAGTTATCAGCTGTAGGAGTTCTCTGGTGGAGTTCTTTGGGTCACTTAAGTATACTATCATATCGTCTGCAAATAATGATAGTTTGATTTCTCCCTTTCCATATGTATCCCTTTGACCTCCTTTTGTTGTCTAATTGCTCTAGCTAGAACTTCAAGTACTATGTTGAAAAGATATGGAGAGAGAGGGCAGCCTTGTCTAGTCCCTGATTTTAGTGGGTTTGCTTTAAGTTTCTCTCCATTTAAATTTATGTTGGCTACCAGTTTGCTGTAAATTGTTTTTCCTATGTTGAGATATCGGCCTTGAATTCCTGAACTTTCCAAGACCTTTACATGAAAGGATGCTGAATATTGTCAAATGCTTTTTCAGCATCTAATGAAATGACCATTTTTTTTCTTTGAGATTGTTTATGAGGTGAATTACATTGATGGACTTCCTTATATTGAACCATCCCTGCATCCCTGGGATGAAGCCTATTTGATCGTTGTGAATGATCATTTTGATGTGTTCTTGGATTCAGCTTGCAAGAATTTTATTGAGTATTTTTGCATCGATATTCATTAGAGAAATTGGTCTGAGATTCTCTTTCTTTGTCGTATCTTTGTGTGATTTTGGTATTAGCTTAATTGTGGCTTCATAGAATGAGTTGGTTAGTGTTCCTTCTGTTTCAATTTTGTGGAATAGTTTGAAGAGTTTTGGTGATAGGTCTTCTTTGAAGGTCTGATAGAATTCTGCACTAAAACCATCTGGACCTGTGCTTTTTTTGGTTTGAAGACTTCCAATGACCACTTCTATTTCTTCAGGGGTTTTATGAGGTTTTAGATGGTCTATTTGATCCTGATTTAATTTTGGTATCTGATATCTGTCTAGATAATTGTCTGTTTCCTCCAGATTTTCTAGTTGTGTTGAATATAGGATTTGTAGTAGGATCTGATGATATTTTTCAATTTCCTCAGTTTCTGTTGTTATCTCTCCCTTTTCCTTTCTTATTTTGTTAATTTGGATACTGTCTCTGTGCCCTCTGGCTAGTCTGGCTAAGGGCTTCTCTATCTTGTTGATTTTCTCAAAGAACCAACTCCTAGTTTTGTTGATTCTTTGTATGGTTTTATTTGTTTCTGCTTGATTGATTTAATCCCTGAGTTTGATGGTTTCCTGCCTTCTACTCCTCTTGGGTATATTTGTTTCTTTTTGTTCCAGGGTTTTCAGGTGTGCCATTAAGCTGCTAGTGTATGTTCTCTCCCGTTTCACTTTGGTGGCATTCAGGGCTATGAATTTTCCTCTTAGTACTGCTTTCATTATGTTCCATAAATTAGAGTATGTTTTGCCTTCATTTCATTAAATTTTAAAAAGTCTTTGATTTATTTCTTTATTTCTTCCTTGATCAAAGTATCATTGAGTAGAGCATTATTCAGCTTCCACGTGTACGTGGGCTTTCTGTTGTTTTTGTTGCTACTGAAACCACCCTTATTCCATAGTCATCTGATAAGAGGCATGGGATTAAGTTCGATCTTCTTTTTTCTGTTGAGGTCTGTTTTGTGACTAGTTATATGGTCCATTTTGGAGAAGGTACCATGAGGTGCTGAGAAGAAGGTGGATTCTTTTGCTTTAGGATGAAATGTTTTATATATATATATATATATATATATATATATATATATATATAAAATCTGTTAGTTCCATTTGGTCCAAGGCTTCAATTAGATTCACTGTGTCCCTGTTTAGTTTCTGCTTTCCTGAACGATCCATTTCAGAGAGCAGAGGTGTTCAAGTCATCTACTATTATTGTG
Source organism: Tokudaia muenninki (assembly GCA_036184385.1). Lineage (NCBI taxonomy): Eukaryota > Metazoa > Chordata > Mammalia > Rodentia > Muridae > Tokudaia > Tokudaia muenninki. The sequence goes on from BTHS01000003.1 coordinate 87,839,861, forward strand.
TGAGGTGCGATGTGTTCTTTGAGCTTTAGTAAAGTTTCTTTTATGAATGAGGGTGCCCTTGCATTTGGAGCGTAGATGTTCAGAATTGAGAGTTCTTCTTGGTGGATTTTTCCTTTGACCAGTATGTAGTGTCCTTCTGTGTCTTTTTTGATGACTTTAGGTTGAAAGTCAATTTTATCTGATATTAGGATGGCTACTCTGGCTTTTTTCCTAGGACCATTTGCTTGTAAGATTGTTTTCCAGCCTTTTACTCTGAGGTAGTGTTTGTTTTTGACACTAAGGTGCGTTTCCTGCATGCAGCAAAAGGCTGTGTCCTGTTTACGTATCCAATCTCTTAGTAGATTTCTTTTTATTCGGGAATTGAGACCATTGATATTAAGAGAGATTAAGAAATAGTGATTATTCCCTCCTGCTATGCTTGCTGCTATCTTTGTTTGAGTGGTTATCTACTTTTGGGTTTGATGCAATAATTTTACTATCTCATTTTTCCAGTGTGTAGTTTCTCTCCTTGTATTGGCGATTTCTACCTATTATCCTTTGCAAGGCTGTGTCTGTGGAATGATATTGTGTAAATATGGTTTTGTCATGGAATATCTTGGTCTCTGGTGAGAAGTCTGATGTGATTCAGATAGGTCTTCCTTTGTATGTTACTTGGCCCTTTTCTCTTACTGATTTTAATATTCTTTCCTTGTTTATTACATTTGGTGTTTTGATTATTATGTGTCAGGAGGTATTTCTGTTCTGGCCCAGTCTGTTTGGAGATCTGTAGGCTTCTTGTATGTTCATCGGCATCTCTCTCTTTAGGTTAGGGAAGTTTTCCTCCATAATTTTGTTGAAGATATATAATGGCCCTTTAAGTTGCAAATCTTCACTCTCATCTATACTTATAATCCTTAGGTTTGGTCTTCTCATTGTGTGCTGGATTTCCTGGATGTTTTGGGTTACATGTTTTTTGCATTTTGCATTTTCTTTGACTGTTGAGTCGATGCTTTCTATGGTATCTTCAGCACCTGAGATTCTTTCTTCAATCTCTTGTATTCTATTGCTGATGTTTGCATCTTTGACCCCTGATTTCATCCCAAGGTTTTCTATCTCCAAAGTTGTCTCCCTTTGTGATTTCTTAGTTGTTTCTACTTCCTTTTTTAGATCCTGGATGGATTTGCTCAGATCCTTCACTTGTTTGTTTGTGTTTCCCTCTATTTCTTTAAGATATTTTTGTGTTTCCTCTTTTAGGTTTTCTGTCTATTGACCAAAGTTCTCCTGTATTTCTTTAAGCAATTTTTGTGTTTCCTTCTTATGGACTTCCATATGTTGATCCATATTTTCCTGAATTTCTTTAAGCGATTTTTGTGTTTCCTTTGTAAGGGAATCTACCCATTGATTCATGTTTTCCTGTATTTCTTTAAGTAATTTTTGTTTTGCCTCCTTATGGGCCTCCATCTGTTGACCCATATTCTCCTACATTTCTTTAAGCGATTTTTGTGTTTCCTTTTTAAGAGCTTCTAACCTTTGTTTCATGTTCTCCTGTAATTCATTTTGAGAGTTATTTATGTCCTTTTTGAAATCCTCTAATAGCATCATGAGAAGTTATTTTTAAATCCAGATCTTGCCTTTCAGGTGTGATGGGGTATCCAGGACTTGCTGCTGTCAGAGAGTTGGGTTCAGATGGTGCCATGTTCCCTTGATTTCTGTTAGTAACATTCCTCCATTTTCATTTTGCCATCTGGTTATCTCTGGTGTTAGTTGGTCCTGCTGTCACTGGCTGTTGCTTGGACATTCTGAGAACCTGCTAGGCTATTTATACCCCCCCTGGATGACAGGGTTTACTCTGGCATCGATGACTGAGGGGCTGCCCTGCTCCTGAGTGACTTTGGAGCCCGGATGTGCCTTGCCTCAAGTGATATTATACTTAGAAAATCCCTGTGTACCTGGAGATTCAATGTAGTCAATCCCTGGAGCAGAGTTGGCTAAGGGGAGGCTGGTGCGCTCTCTCCCAGTGCAGGTCCTTCAGCAAGGCAGATGTTCCACAGCAGAGCTGGCACATAGATGACAACAGAACTGCCCAGCTCTTGGGTGCAGGGAGAACAAAAGCTGGCTATATACCAAGTGATGTTATGCTTGGTTATCCCTGTGCCTGGAAGTCCCAACTGCTCTGAAGGCTCAGTGTAGTCAATCCCTGAAGCAGAGTTCGCTAAGGTGAGGCTGGTGCGCTCTCTCCCAGTGTGCTCTCTCCCTGTGTGGGTCCCTCTGCAGGGCAGATGTCCCTTAGCAGTGCTGGCGTGTAGATGATCACAGAACTACCCAGCTCTTGGGTGCAGGGAGCACACAAGCTGGCTTAGTCCCAAGTGATGGTATGCTCAGTTATCCCTGAGCCTGGAGGTCCCAACTGCTCTGTTGCCAGATCAAAGTTGGCGGAGTGTACTGTACACCCTCTCAGCGCAGATCACGCTCTCCCATTATTTTTCAAATAAAGTATAAAGCTATAGCTTATTTACCTAATCTATGCATGTATCTTCTAAACTTTGTCTTCCCTTAGCATCTATCTTCAGTTTAAATACATCTATGTGGATGGTTTTTAATAATTCATTTAGGTAGTCCTTAGCATACACTAACAAATATTATCCTTTTTTATGCTGTTTCTATTCAAATGTTTAAATATTTACTTGGTTTGGTAACAGTGGCAAAAGTATAAGAAAAGAAAAAGTATCTTGGAAAGTGTCAGCATAGCTTTGTGATGTATAAGACACAATGTGAAACACCTCTGCAGTACGGTTGTGTGAAAAGTCTATAAAAATGAATATCAGGGTGAGATTCTTTATCCAATAAAATTTGCATGAAAGGTGAGGTTTATGGCTAAGCAAAGACAACGAGTAATTCTGGAAAACATGGAAGCACAGGAAACTAACAAGTTAATTTGTATGTAAGGGGCTTTAGGAATAAACTGAATAATTGTTGATGCTCTAGTAAAAATTTTGTTTGTGGCACTACTAGTGGAATCCTGTTTTACTGTGCATCAGCATTGCTTCCATAGACAAGGACCTGAGCAGGAGTCTTGTTTTCTTTTCCTATAAATGGAAATGGAATTGTGAAGATGAAGATGGGATTTCATTCTCTCAATGTAATACCTGGCATGAGTTTGTAGTTTAGTCTACAATCTCTGTTAGTGTACATGATACCCATAATCAGAAGCATATTACTTACTTAACTAATCACCAGTCAATATTCTTATCATTTGAAAAACTTGGCCATGCTGAGAAACAAGAGACCACAATGCAGTTATGAACCATTCTGTTGTGTTATGTTCGAATCTTTAAATGATATTCTCATCCTCAACATCTACACCAGTAGAACTCTGGACAGAGCCTACACTTCCATATTGGATGGACAGTTAAACTCTTTTAAAACACTTTATTTTTGCCAGAGACAAAGATAATATAAAAGATAATTGTCAATGTTTATTCATTCATATGGGTAGCTACTTAGTAATAAATCTGTAAGTGTTTGTGGATATGTATTCAAAGGTTTATGAATATTTATTAATAATCTAGATGTTTATACATAAACACATCTGCCCTCATTTTTTCCCACCATTGTCTCAAAGGTGTTTGAATAGAAGGCCCATTTAAGAGTAAAATGAACTATTGATTAACAGGTGTTTGACTAAAATGGGGGTCTTGGAAGCAGAAACACTTCTAATTGGTCTTTCCATGCATTGATATTTTATGATTGGTTTCAAGATGATGAGCATTAAAGGGAGTGTTCTTTTTAGGAAGAATGACTGTTCATTGTTAAATGCAGAGTGTTCTGTGTACCCTCCTGTCTTAGTTTCTCTTATTTCTGACACAAAGAACATAAGAGAGAAAGGATTTTTTTCAGGCTTGCAGTTCAAAAATAGAGTATATTTTGGTAAGGAAATCAATGCAGCAGGATTTTAAAGTAGCTGATCATATGTCATTCACAATTGGAAAGCAGAGAGGAATGAATACATGCAATTTTTCAGCTTTCTTTCTCTAATTTGATCAATCAGCATCCCTTGCCCAAGGAATGCTCCTAATCACAGTAAAGATGAGTCTTCTCCCATCAAGGAAGCAAGAAAATCCTCTCTGGCTTTCAAAGAGGACATAAAATCACCTAAGAATTTGTCAGTTAACTAACCATCCCTCTGCCCATAACTGGAATAACTGTGACAAAAGACTCCATAGGAGGAATAGGAGAGCAGAAAATTTCTTGCTCATGTATGTGCTGTTGGAAAGGATCATGATTTTTCTCTGAAAGTTTTCCTTCAAAGGACTCATTGTGTCTTGCCTGAGTGCATTGCCTAGCTGACTTGTTGGATTTGTTTCCAGCCCGCACTGTGCAAAAAAGATTGCAAAGTAATTTAATTTCTTAATCTGTAGAGGGGGAACGCAACATATATGAACCTTTCTTTGATTCTCAAATCCCAAATCTTTGCCTTATAAAATAATTTATCCTTTAAAATAAACAAATAAAATTAGTGTATGAGAAATTTTCAGCTCAGATGAATCTAGTATTATTCTTGGAAAAATCTGCAGCCCCTGTTGAATTCTCAGTATATATGATTACGAGCACATAACCTGAGTGACTGTAACAACAGGAGAAGAAAGGAGGCAGTCAGACAGTTTTAAAGATAGTACCCCACTCCCAAAGGAGCAGTTCTGCCTCTTGTCCTTGGCCAGAAATTGGTAGTGTCATCCATTACATTTGTTTGCTTGCATGCTTTTGTTTATTTGACTGTTTCTTTCAGTTTCTGTCCAGAAGCCAGAAATGGTTAGGGACACTGATTCATGCTTCATTTGTTTTTTACTGTTTTTCTTATCCTTCTTTATAAAAAGATAAGTGAGCATTACTTCCAGGAAGTACTATGTGAGGATGTGACTAAAATCAAGTCAGACACCTGGAAACAAGAGGAACAAAAAAACCCTTCCAAGTGGAACAGCTAGAACTGAATTACAGAGTGCAGTCCCCATACCTCAGTCTCAAAGCGCTCTATCAGCCTCTTAGAAAAGATCCTCAAAAGACCCCCTTTCCTGGAATCCACTCCTGAAATATAACTTGTTTCCATTCAGCTTTGCTTTGGTCATGGTTAATACTTAGTAAAATCTGAGACTATAACATAATTCAGGCAATGTAACTTTGAGAAGATCATTGTTTGTGATTTTGCTTAAAAAGTACAAAGTCAAAGAGTTTCTAAGACAGGGTCTTTACTCTGCACACCTCTGAGTCAGGTTGACCAAATACAATGAATGTACTTACTTAAATCAATATGCATTGATTCATAGTTGATATTTTTGTCTTTATAAATAATTCCATCCTATGAGAGAAAATTTCATTTATGCTTTAATTTACTGGGTGTTTTTGTTGTTGTTGTTTGTTTTTTTATTCTTCCAGAAAGTCATTAGAGCATTTCAGCAACAAAAATGCTGATTTACCTGTCAGGGGAATCCTGCTACTGTTAAGCCCATTGCTTCTTTTATCTGGCTAGTCACCTTTCTGACTTAATTTATGCCAACATGCAAACACATTAGCAAATCAACCCTAGGGATTATCAGAAACATTACACAGGTCTGTAGAAGCTCAGTTATTCTAATCCTTCCTAATTCTCCCACTACAAACAGCACCACTTATTGAGTCTGAAACAAAGATGCTTCTACCTAGTTAGTTCCTAATAATGCATGCATTTGCAACTAACTGTCCTTTTTCTTCTATTTTTTTTTAATTTTATTTTCTAAGTTTTTTTTTATATACATTCAAAATCATTTCCCCTTTCCCGTTTCCTCCCTCCCTGAAAGTCCCATAAGCCCTCTTCCCTCCCTCTTTTCCCCATTCACCCCCCTCTCGCTTCTCTGTCCTGGCATTCCCCTACATCCAGTCTTTCCAGGACCAGGAGTCTCTCCTTCCATCTTCTTAGAAATCTATTGATATGTGAATTGTGTCTAGGGTATTCCGAGATTCTGGGTTAATACCCCCTTATCAGTGACTGCATACCATGTGTGTTCTTTTGTGATTGGGTTACCTCACTAAGGATGATATTTTCAAGTTCTGACCATTTGCCTAGGAATTTCGTGAATTCATTGTTTTTAATTGCAGAGTAGTATTCCATTGTGTAAATATACCACATCTTCTGAATACATTCCTCCTTGAGGGACATCTGGGTTCTTTCCAGCTTCTGTCTATTATAAATAAGGCTGCTATGAACATAGTGGAGCATGTGTCCTTATTGCATGCAGGTAAAGCCTCTGGGTATATGCCCAGGAGTGGTATAGCCGGATCCTCCAGGAGTGTCACATCCAGTTTTCTGAAGAACCACAAGACTGCTTTCCAGAGTGGTTTTACCAGCTTGCAATCCCAAAAGCAGTGCAGGAGCGTTCCTCTTTCTCCACATCCTCGCGAACAACTGCTGTCTCCTGTGTTTTTGTTCTTAGCCATTCTGACTGGTGTGAGATGGAATCTCAGGGTTGTTTTGATTTGCATTTCCCTAATGACTAAGAATGATGAACATCTCTTTAGGTGTTTCTCAGCTATTAGATATTCTTCAGGTGAGAACTCTTTGTTTAGTTCTGTACCCCATTTGTTAATAGGGTTACTTGTCTCTCTGGAGTTTACCTTCTTGAGTTCTTTGTATATATTGAATATTAGCCCTCTGTCGGATGTAGGGTTGGTAAAGATCATTTCCCAGTTAGTTGGTTGTCGCTTTGTCTTTTTGACAGTGTCTTTTGCCTTGCAGAAACTTTGCAAATTAATGAGGTCCCATTTGTCTACTCTTGATCTTAGAGCATAAGCTATTGGAGTTCTGTTCAGGAAATTCTCCCCTGTGCCCATATGTTCAAGGTTCTTCCCTAGTTTCCTTTCTATTAGTTTCAGTGTGTTTGGTTTTATGTGGAGGTCTTTGATCGACTTGGAATTGAGCTTAGTGCAAGGAGATAAGAATGGGTCAATTTGCATTTTATGCATGTTGACCTCCAGTTGAGCCAGCACCATTTGTTGAAAAGGCTATCTTTTATCCACTGTATGGTTTTAGCTCCTTTGTCAAAGATCAAGTGACCATAGGAGTGTGGATTCATTTCTGGGTCTTCAATTCTGTTCCATTGATCTACATGCCTGTTACTGTACCAATACCATGCGGTTTTTAAGACTATTGCTCTGTGGTACAGCTTGAGGTCCGGGATACTGATTCCCCCAGAGGTTCTTTTACTCTTGAGAATAGTTTTAGCTATTCTGGGTTTTCTGTTAATCCAGATGAATATTTGAATTGCTCTTTCTTACTCTATGAAGTATTGAGTTGGGATTTTGATGGGAATTGCATTGAATCTGTATATTTCTTTTGGCAAGATGGTCATTTTTACTATATTAATTCTGCCAATCCATGAGCATTGCAGACTTTTCCATCTTCTGAAGTCTTCTTCAATTTCTTTCTTCAGAGACTTGAAGTTCTTGTCATACAGATCTTTCACTTGTTTGGTTAGAGTCACACCAAGATACTTTATATGGTTTGTGGCTATCGTGAAGGGTATCATTTCTCTTACTTCTGTCTCAGCCTGCTTGTCCTTTGAGTATACGAAGGCTACTGACTTGCTTGAGTTGATTTTATATCCGGCTACTTTGCTGAAGTCGTTTATCAGCTGTAGGAGTTCTCTGGTGGAGTTCTTTGGGTTGCTTAAATATACTATCATATCGTCTGCGAATAGTGATAGTTTGACTTCTTCCTTTCCAATTTGTATCCCTTTGACCTCTTTTTGTTGTCTAATTGCTCTAGCTAGAACTTCAAGTACTATATTGAAAAGATATGGAGAGAGAGGGCAGCCTTGTCTAGTCCCTGATTTTAGTGGGATTGCTTCAAGTTTCTCTCCATTTAGATTGATGCTGGCTACCGGTTTGCTGTAAATTGCTTTTACTATGTTTAGATTTGGGCCTCAAATTCCTGATCTTTCCAAGACCTTTAGCATGAAAGGATGCTGAATTTTGTCAAATGCTTTCTCAGCATCTAATGAGATGACCATGTGTTTTTTTTCTTTGAGATTGTTTATATAGTGGATTACATTGATGGATTTCCTTATATTGAACCATCCCTGCATCCCTGGGATGAAGCCTACTTGATCGTAGTGAATGATCATTTTGATGTGTTCTTGGATTCGGTTGGCAAGAATTTTATTCATAAAGTTATTTTCAGCTAATTAAATGTAAATTTACAGAACCTATTTTAATCTGGCTGTGATGAGTCAGTGGGCAGACTTGTGACTACATTAATACTGTCTGTGTATGTGTTTGCTTATATGTGTATATCACTCTTTTTTTTAATTTTTTAAATTTAATTTCTAAGTTTTTTTTATATACATTCAAAATCATTTCCCCCTTTCCTGTTTCCTCCCTCCCTGAAAGTCCCATAAGCCCCCTTCCCTCCCTCTTTTCCCCATTCAACCCCCTCTCGCTTCTCTGTCCTGGCATTCCCCTACATCCAGTCTTTCCAGGACCAGGGGTCTCTCCTTCCATCTTCTTAGAAATCTATTGATATGCGAATTGTGTCTAGGGTATTCCAAGATTCTGGGTTATATCCCCTTATCAGTGACTGCATACCATGTGTGTTCTTTTGTGATTGGGTTACCTCACTAAGGATGATATTTTCAAGTTCTGACCATTTGCCTAGGAATTTCGTGAATTCATTGTTTTTAATAGCTGAGTAGTATTCCATTGTGTAAATACACCACATCTTCTGAATCCATTCCTCTGTTGAGGGACATCTGGGTTTTTTCCAGCTTCTGGCTATTATAAATAAGGCTGCTATGAACATAGTGGAGCATTTGTCCTTATTGCATACAGGTAAAGCCTCTGGGTATATGCCCAGGAGTGGTATAGCCGGATCCTCCGGGATTGTCATGTCCAATTTTCTGAGGAACCGCCAGACTGCTTTCCAGAGTGGTTTTACCAGCTTGCAATCCCACCAGCTGTGGAGGAGTGTTCCTCTTTCTCCACATCCTTGCCAACAACTGCTGTCTCCTGTGTTTTTGTTCATCATCCTTAGTCATTAGGGAAATGCAAATCAAAACAACCCTGAGATTCCATCTCATTCTTAATTATATTTATTAGTTGCTTTTCTCATTGCTGTGTCAAACTGCCCTCATAAACAAGTTAAGGAGGGAAGAGTTTATTTTGTATTATAGTTCAAGAATTCCATTCATTATGGCAGGGATGGCATAGAGACAGAATGCTGCAGGAACTAGTAATATGGGGAAATGAATGCTGGTACTCAAGTCCACTCATAGTTTCACACAGTTTAGCACTGCAGCCCATGTTGCATAAAATTAAGGTGTTCTTTCTTCCTCCATTACCCTAATCTAGAAACTGTTATTCAGCATATATGGCCAGATAATTGTCTCTTGGTCAATCTAGGTCCTATCAAATTGCCAATATTAACATTCACAATGGATACTGACATGTATTTCATATTGCTCTAGGTATGTTGTATCCACATAAACATTTATGCTAAACCATATTGATTTATATCATGTATATATTCAGTAGGTATACTATGTGCATATTATGCCTGCCAAAAATTTTCATAAAAACCTTCCTAAAGATGCTCTGATTTGAGAAAATTCATATCATTTGGAAAAGAATAAGCACATTTCTCCAATTACTGTAATCTTGATTTATTTCAAGGATTTTGAAAATTCGGGAGTCTTCACTAATAACTTAGACCTCAATGGTTTGAAGTAGCATGCAGCAGGATAAAAAATGAATTCATGAAATTTTTAGACAAATGGATGGAACTAGAAAGTGTTATCCTGAGTGAGTTAGCTCAATTTTCAACTTTAAGAAATTCTATTTCTTTGCCTTATTATGTTGGCTGTTTTGTTGTTGTTGTTGTTGTTGTTGTTGCCATTGATTTTGTCACTGTTGCAAAATATGCATAAAAAGCAACAAAAGTCATTAATGATATCTTTTGACTTGGAGTCTTGAGAACACTCTACTGTTGTGGAGAAATCATATCAGGAGCATGAAGAAGCTTGGTCACATTGAGTCCATGTCAGGAAGCATAGGAATGCTGGCATCCATTATCATTTAATGAGCTCTAGACAAAAGAATATGTGATAGTGCAACTCTCATTTGGGATGTGTGTTCTCTCTTAATTTAAGTCTTTATGGAAATACCCTCATAGTTATATCCAGGGTGATGCTTTCATGGTAACTCCAAATGCCAAAAAGTTGACAGTCAAAATTCAAAATCACAGTGATAATAGTTCTAAACATTTTAAAAGAAATGAATCAATCAAAACATGGTATAGAACATGATATATATGGTACACATATCTGCCTTTCTGTCTATCTATCTATCTATCTATCTATCTATCTATCTATCTATCTATCATCTATCTATCATCTATATCTATCTATCATCTATCTATCTATCTATATATCTATCATCTATCTATCTATCTATCTATCTATCTATCTATCTATCTATCTATCTATCATCTATCTATTTATCTATCTATCTATCTATCTATCTATCTATCTATCTATCTATCTATCTATCTATCTATCTATCATCTATCTATCTATCTATCTATCTATCTATCTATCTATCTATCATCTATCTATCATCTATCTATCTTTCTATATCTACATATATATATATACTCATGCATATGTGTACACATACTGTTACATCCTCCTTCACAATCAGTATTTTCTTTTAGTAATCTTCACTGTAAAACAATTGAAAATTCTAGATGCTACTGCAACAGACATATCTAATATCTAAAATATGATTAGCACATCAGTAAAATGTTGAAAACTCTGTTTTTTATTGATCAAAACCTAGAGTCATCAAGAAGACTGGTCTCAAGATTGCTATGGGGATTTTCTTGATTTCACTAATGGATGGAAGAAGACATTTTGGACATAACCCTGTGGCCATCATTCTGGCTGGACTCCATCCCCACAGTCACCTGCCCACAGCTAGGTTTGCCCCACCCCATGGTTACCTGGCAACAGCCAGGTAGGTTGGCTCACTATAAAAGGGACAGTTTGCCCTCTTCCCTCTCTCTTTACTCTCTTACTTTCTTGTCTCTTGTCCCTTTGCTCCCCCTCTCTCCTCATTCTTCTCCCCTCTTTCCACATGGTCATGGCCAGCTCTCACCCCTCTATCTTTTCTTTCTTTCTTTACTTCTCTGTCTCTTTTTTTTCCTACTTCTCTATAATAAAGCTTTGAAATTATGAGCTGCCTCTTCTTATCAAAATCTGCTGTGTGTGTGTGTGTGTGTGTGTGTGTGTGTGTGTGTGTGTGTGGGTGTGTAGGAGCAATGGAACAGGCCTCAGCATCTCCAGCTGCAGAAAGGAGCAAAGATTCTCCTGCCAAGCAGGCTTCCTCTACTGGTACACAGGGTCTGTGCCAGAAAGCCCCGAATTCTGAGCAAGGACTTTCTCTGTTAGCTAGGCAACAACCCTCCGCAGGTACTGTGGAGCCCACCATCCCTATATGGGTACTCAGACCCCACTTGTTTTCCCTACAAAGACTCTTAATTGTGTGTGGGACCTGGGCTATATAAGTAAGAAGTGAAAACATACTTGTTTTCATTTCTCTATTCTTCTGACTGTGGAAATAAGGGGCTTTTGTCTTTGTGACTTTTCCGACAGGGTAAATTCTCTCTTAGGCTTTGTTAGTTATGTAGATTCTTTTGTTTTGTCTGTTGTTTGTTTGCTGTTTGGTTTTGGTTGATTAATTTGCTTTAGTGTGATTGTTTTTGTCCTAATTTTTCTCTTTTGGAAGGTGAGCTCTTACTCTGTGTTGTTAAAGTTTGAAAATATGTAGCTTAGATTTTGTTGAACTGACTTTTAAAGTGTTAGGACTGTTGATGATTAGGAACTATTAGAGTTGGACTGAAAGCATTTTATATTTTAAGATGAATTTAATCTTATGGGAATGTTGGATGAAAAAATATCCCTTAAAATTCATGTGATTAGAGCATCAAATACCTGAGGATTTGTAATGGTTATTGCAAATTGTAGATTTGATGAATTCTGGGGATCACCTGAGAGATAAGACTTCTAGACATGCTTATTGAGGATATTGTAAATTATACTACTTGATATCAGAAAATCTCTCTTAATTGTGGGTGGGAGTAGGGTAAGTATCCATAACAAAGTGAGCTGAGCAGTAGCGTACATTCACTTCATTGTTATTTTCTTCTGACTCTAGGTACTGGAATCAGCTGCCTCAGGCTCCTATAATTATGATTTCACTACCACAATAAAGTAGAACCTGGAACTGTGATTCAAAAGAAATCCTTTTTGCTATAAGTTCTTTTTGTCAGAGTATTTTATCATACCAATAGGAAAGAAAAGTAATTTACCAACTCAGCTTTACTTCTGTAAGATTTGCTTTATTTGTAAGCCTCAAACTAGATTTCATAGAATATGGCTAGGATACCTGGCCAAGAAGAATGATTCTTCCTATAACCAGCTGAAAGGAGAAAAATAAGACATTGTAGGAAGATTTAAAAAGTTATCCTGGTATATTAAACCTCCATTATTGACTGAAATATTGCAAAAAGATCTGATAATTTTGTTGCAGCTATTCCAAACCACTAGTCCTTGTTACCTAAATTCAATTAGGCATGCAATTGTATATATGTGTCACTTGACACATATATACATGCACACATACTCAGTATGGTAAAGAAAAATACATTTTAAATCAAATATTCTGTTTTTTGTGATATTACTTATTCCTACTAGTAACCATGGCTGCCTTAGGTCTCTATATAGTTGGGTTTCTACATAGATAGGGAATTTGTCGATGACTTACAGCTTGTAGTCCAACTCCCCAACAATGGTCAGCAGTAGCAGTGGATGGAAGTCCAAGGATCTAGCAGTTGCTCAATCCCAAGAGGCAAGCAGACCAGGAAGAGTCAGAGTAAACCTTCCTTCTTCAAATGTCCTTATATAGGTCTCCCGCAAAGGGTATGACCCAGATAAAAGGTGTGTGTCACCAAGTCTTTAATCCCAGATGACCTTGACCTCAGAGATCTCCTTATCTTAATCTTCTGGAATTCATAATCACTCTGCTTCAAGATCTCCATGCCAAGATCCAGGTCAGAAACTTTTATCTCTGAGCCTCCAGATTAGGATCATAGGTGAGCCTTCCAATTCTTGATTAGTTCATTCCAGATATAGTCAAGTTGACAAGCAGGAACAGCCACACATTTCCCTTCTGTTTCCTCCCTCTAAATTCACACATGTACTCCTACTAAGAATGCACTGAGTCCATCTCATGTTTCCCATATGCACATATATGTTTATGCCTCATCATTTGCAATTTAATAATCTACCAGAGCATTCTTCTCTGAAGCCAATTGGTTCTCACTCACTTGGGAGCCATTATATAAATTTAACTTTTCTTCTACAGGTAGGTAATTTTGAAATGTTCTTCAATAACCACATTGGGCAGTCAGTTTGTACTGTCAATACACAGGTCTTTTTAGGTGAACATATTGTTGTTATTCACTGATATATCTTCTGTGGTAGAAGACACTACCATGTCAACAAGTTACAAAGGGTATCCTGGTTCTTGTAGTCTTGAATTCTTTGTGTGTTTGTACCCATGCACACGTGCAGGCCATAGAACAATGGCTGGTGTCATTTTTCAGCACCTATTCACCTTGTTTTGTGAGACAGGCTCTCAGTGGTCTAAAGTTTGCCTGATTGCTACCATGACTTGCCAGCAAGTCCCATGGATCCACATCTCTGCCACCTCAGTACTGAAATTTCAAGTTTGTGCCATTCTGCCTGGCTTTTATTTTTACATCAGTTACACAAAATAAACTGTTTTTTTTGTTTTGTTTTTTTGTTTTTTTGTTTTTTTACATTCAAGGTAAACCCTTTGATTATTGAGCCATCTCTCCAACCCTTGAAGTCTCCAAATTATATGGTTGGATATTTGGGAAACTACCCTGACAAGGAAAAAAGCATAGTTTGTCTACCAATGATAATGGCATGCCTGGAGTTTGTCCCCAAATTATTTATCCAAATTACCTATTCCTGATTGAAGTTGAAATAGGTAGCACAGTGCCTTCTATGTTATGCTCTCATGCAGACTACCCAGAGTACACAAACATAAGTGTAGTGGACAGTATGTTATTGGGTAAGAGGTTCTAGATTTTGGTCTTATTTTATGGCACCTTAGTCTTACCTATGGTGGTTGATGGAGAAATCAGCCATAGGCAAATTATTTTATGTTTTTGAACCACATTTTCTATTTCATGAGGTCAAATAAAAAGATGATCCACCAGAATAAATTGTGTTCAAAAATTATGTGTATATTTGAAGTCATGTATTTAGATGTCAATATTACCCCAAGAAAACCCTAGGGTTAAAAATGGGTTAACCACAGTTTATGATGAGATTACAGAACCCTCTGAAAATGGTGAGAACTGACTATCAGTCTATTCTGATATGATCCTTGAGCTTTTGAAACGGAGGGTGCAGTGTTTGTATCTCTTTTAAGGATAAGCATTATGTAATATCTTATTTTCTGTACCTCAGCTGGCTGTTGGTCCTTTTTTTTTTTATCCTCATCTGATGTTAACAGATGTTTCTCTGATGAAAGTTGAGAATGTGCTAATCTATGTGTCATTCATTGCTGGTTCAATACTATGTATATTTAGCAGAATAATAAAAGTTTCTCATCTAGGATCTATGATCTTTCTAACCATAGTTTCTTGGCCTGAGTGTTCAGCAATCTTTAAATCCAATCAGAAAGTGTTTAGGTTCGGGGTCTCTCCTTCCATCTTCTTGGAAATCTATTGATATGCGAATTGTGTCTAGGGTATTCTGAGATTCTGGGTTAATACCCCTTTATCAGTAACTGCATACCATGTGTGTTCTTTTGTGATTGGGTTACCTCACTAAGGATGATATTTTCAAGTTCTGACCATTTGCCAAGGAATTTCGTGAATTCATTGTTTTTAATTGCAGAGTAGTATTCCATTGTGTAAATATACCACATCTTCTGAATCCATTCCTCGGTTGAGGAACATCCGGGTTCTTTCCAGCTTCTGGCTATTATAAATAAGGCTGCTATGAACATAGTGGAGCATGTGTCCTTATTGCATGTAGGTAAAGCCTCTGGGTATATGCCCAGGAGTGAGAGGGAAAGGGGCTTATGGGACTTTCAGGGAGGGAGGAAACAGGAAAGGGGAAATGATTTGGAATGTAAATAAAAAAACTTAGAAAATAAAAAAAAAGAAAATGTTTAGGTACTCTCTCATCATTTGTGTCACTATTATACCAGTAAGCATGTCTTGTCAGACTGGCTGTTTATAGTAGCTCACAGGGTTCACTCTTAGATAAATTAAGGACTACTTTTCTCCTCCAGTAGGATACATAGCACCTTACAGCACGATGAAAGCTACTCATCCAGGGTTGAAGCTTTTATATTAGCACACACATGATTTTTAGATGTTCTGTGAATAAAATATGTGTTGTCTTTAGTGACAGGGTCTGACTGCCAGTTCCACATGATAATCAAGAGCATTAGGAATAAATTGTGATGCTAGTATGTCTTTGATACTTCACTGGCTAATAAGCCCCGTATAGATAACCTATTCCTGCCACTGTTTGTTGTTTGTTTGTTTGTTTGCTTTATGTGTTACCTTCCGGTATCCAGTAGGTGTATTGGCCTTTTAAGTGTTAGCTCTATTTTCAATCTGTGTGTCTGTCTATCTGTCTGTCTGTCTCTCTCCCTATCTATCCATCATCTATCTATTATCATTTATTTATTTATTTATTTATTTATTTATTATCTTATATCTATCATCTTTATATCCATCTTGTAGCTATCATCTATCATCTACCTATTATGAATAACCTATCTATCAGTAATTTATTTTATTTTTTTATTATTATTATTTTTTTTTTTTTGGTTTTTCGAGACAGGTGTCTATAATTTCTATCTTTATCTCTACCCATATTTTCTATTTCCTACCGTCTTACAAGATCACTATAGTATATTTTTTTAACTAATGGTCTCATAAATTTTATAGATTTATTAAATTGTTTAATTTCTTCTTCCCATGTCTTTTTTTTTTGGTTTTTCGAGACAGGGTTTCTCTGTGTAGCCCTGGCTGTCCTGGAACTCACTTTGTAGACCAGGTTAGCCTCAAACTCAGAAATCCTCCTGCCTCTGCCTCCCAAGTGCTGGGATTAAAGGTGTGTGCCACTACCGCCCGGCTCTCTTCTTCCCATTTCTTGATTAAACACGTCCATGATTATTCATTAAAGTTTTTGACAATTTCGAGCCTGACTTGTACCACTTGCATGTGCCCCTGTGGCATGACAGTCCTGTGAGGACAGCTCGATGGGAATTGGCCCTCACCCTCCTCATCGTCACTGGCATTTGGTCTGATGCGTGAGTTTTACATCCAGCTAATGGGCAACATTACTTGCTGAAGTCTTAAAAGGTTACAGGGACTCGGGCTATCTGTTCAACCTTATCCCCAAGGACAGACATGGGGAACTTGTGCAGGGACAGCTGTCATTTCCAAAGTGCAGGTGACTCCTATAGAGTAAATCAGGTGGTTCAAGAAGCCATCAGTCCAGAGATGGGATTGTTGACTCTTTCCTGAGTTTCACTGAAGATGTAGGCACCTGTAGTCAACAACTGTCAATATTTCAGAAACCACATACTCTACTGGCAGGCTTAGGGCCAGGGAACTTCTCTGCCACAAGGGAGAATTGACCTGGTCTTCAACAAAGTTCAGTTCTCACATACAGAGGGGTGTTGGTACCAAGACTGAAACCTTACAGATTCTATTGGCATATTTTCTTTTTAGGAATGAAGGACAATTCTCCCATTTTTGAGCCATTCTTTTGTCAATTCTGCAAAATTACATGTAACTTTATAAATATTTTTAAAAGATATAATTTTGCAAATATTTAATATTCTCCTAATTTGATTTTGAATTGTAAATGTCAAATAGTCTGTTCTTTTTATGTTTTATAATATTCATTAAAAAGGAAAACTTGTACATTTTAGACTGTTTTTATGAGTATATTTAATGTAAAAAATATAGATATTTAAAAAATATTGATAATTTCTAGGTGTGTGTTTTCTAAAGGAAAATTTACTTCTCACTGTTTTGTTTCTATGCCAGCATTAGCAATACAGTCTTAATTTGGGAATAATTTGTCATGTGTGCATAGCATTTGCATATGTTATTAAAAGATCTTTGTCAAGAATCAAACATATAAATGACATAATTCAGATTTGAAGAAAATTTTTCTGTGTAAGCACCCATTCATCCTGTCAAGTCTGTGTTTATTATGCTTATATCATCAAGTTTCTGCATATCACAGTCATCAGTTAATGTTTAAGAAAACTTTTCTTTTCTTCTTGGAAATAATATATCTTGAAATCTTCACTGATGACCTCCATGTATGTGGAAATACTGCCTGTAAACTCTAGGTCAGTTAGTTGAAACATCTAACATATGTCTTTCTTTTTGTTTATATAAATCTTTAAATAGGCAGGCATGGAAGATTGCAATGATATGCGATATTTTCTGATGACATGCCTGCTATTGCTATATAGAAAGCCCTATGTATATATTCATTTCTATACAACTGAAATATGTCAGAGGATTTTAAAATCTCCAATATATGTCTTATAGGTGGCATATTATTTATTTGAAGGGTTTTTCCATTGCCTAAGGATGCTGCAGTTTTGGACATATTTTTCTTTACTTTACTCAACAATAACTTGTAAGAAGAAAGATGAGTGTTTGCATTACATAAGCCTCAAGCCATTAAAATTTAAGCTATTTTAACACTGTTTTTCTGGGAACTCTTATACAGTTTCAAATGACAAGTCTTTGGAAATAGGTTCGAATGAATAGACATCCTTTATGTTCTCTCTATTTTTCGACAAACATTTTGATTATGACTATTCATTCTGTATTTCCAAAGTTATATGATATTGGGCATGAGAGACATGGTCTATCATATGCCTTAAAAGCTTAATTTAACACATATATAAATTCATTACCATGTTTATCTGATTATAAATAAAATACAAATACATCTATGGACAAAAAAAGTGATTTGCTTATATGCCAAGAATAGTAGTATGTGGATAACAATTGTCACTTTGTTTTGCTTGATGCCTTTTTGTATGTCTCTGATATTTGGAATAGTTGATACTTTCAAAAATCGTTTGGAGATCCATCATTGAGCACTGACTAAAATATTTAAGGTATTGTAATTGGCTTATCTACTTTGACAGAATGCTACACAGAGGAAGACAAATAAATCACAATCCTCAGAGCTTCCTTTTAATTCAGAGAGCATGGATACACAGAATCCTGGCATGCTCTTCTTGAATGTGCCATAGAACCTTCTACCAGCCTGCAGAAGAAACTCAGTCCAAGTCAAAGAATTGCTGTAAGCTCTTCCACCGACATACTCTAGATGATATGGTATTAAAAGTCTCTGGTACAGCCACTAACACTAACTCAATATTATCTAATGTGAATACTCATTCCAGCTGCCCATCATGAAATGATCCAGTCAAAATATCTATCACACTTCCTTGACCATGATGCTTAACTGCATGTGATCTTGGCTGATGACTATTTAATCTGCCCCTAACCTCACTGACAATCTAGCAAAAGCAAAATACTATAACATTCAATTGCCTTTGAAATGCCAATAAGACCCTACTCACTGTTGCTTTACAGTGTAAGTCAAATGAACTAAGTCAAACGTATTTAAAAGAAGTGAAAATAGTAAGCATTTGTTAGATAAATGATAGTCATTGGTTCCCTGGCATATTCAGTCTAAAAGAGTTGAATGCAAAAAGAGGAAATTTCTCCTCTCTTAGTTAATAACTGACCCACAACATCCACAAGGCTTCTAGTATTCATGTCTACATTTCCCCTCTTTCTATTTTGTCCTTTAATTTTGTGTGCATAAGTGCAGCTATATATACATATACCACAGTGCAAATGTACAGTTCAACAGACAACCTCAGTACAAATCTTCGATCTTGGTTGAGACAGTCCTTCTTTGTTCTAAAACCTCATATATGTCAAACCACTTGGCCTCTCTCTACCTTCTCTTGTGACATATGTGTTGAGATTATAGACATAAATTAGTCTACATTAGTTTATGTGATTTATGGAATCTTAATTCAGTTGGTTATGCCATTAAACTATTTCTTAGCATCTGTTCTTATTTCACATTCTCCTGTGGATGTAGGTATAATTAAAATTTGAGTGAAATTATTGTGACTATCATTTCAACTCTCAGAAGCTGTTGAAATATATTTATTTTTATTATTATTTTATTACTACTATTACTACCACCATTGTTGTTGTTTTTCTTGTTATGTTTAGGTGTCAGTGCATGCATGCATGCATGCTTGTGTGTGTGTGTGTGTGTGTGTGTGTGTATACTCATAGCATGTTTGCATGGTCATGTGTGCCATGATGCACATATGGAGTTCAAAAAATATCATTTTCCCTTCCATCTTTATGAGGGCTCTTGGGATTAAATTTAGCTCAATATGTTTTGTGGAGAAAATAGCATTACCCACTGAGTCTTTCCTGACCCTCATGTGGGATCTTTGAATCCTGACTTCTCTTTTAAGTCAGACCGAATGTTGTTCATTGAAATCTCTCATGACAGCATCTTTCTCTCCTAGGTTCTAACTGCAATCTCACACTTCCAACTTGTATATATTTATATTCATTTAATATCTAATGTTTTACGTCAGTTCTCTTTGATCAGTTTTTTCTACTAGAGGTTTCACAAGAATTGTCTGTGTAGAATTCGCTTGTGCATGTTTCCTTATCTCTCCCTTGACTTCCTGTCCATAGTTTTAGAACAAGTCATGCCTCTTCTCTGTGATAAGTCTGGCTCCCTCATAGTGTGTCATAGAGCAGAGGCTCCACCTCAGACTTGGGCAACAATGGTTTGACAATTCTTTTTGATATCCTTAGATCCTATTCCAGAAAAAAAGTATTATAAGCAGCCGGTGCTACACATGCATAAACAAAAATCTAGGGATTGAATGTTTAAATGCCTCTTTTTGTAGAGATATGGTACTCTATGAAGTTAGTAGCATTTCACTGGAACAATGACAATAAATCAATTCAATTCAATACAATGTCCATATGGGTGTTCAGAGTTTATCTCTTTCTTCTCTTCAAGTAAGTCTTATCACTGAAATTCACCTTCATCATTACTGTGTCCCTGAGTGTCCAGGAGATTGTTTACAACTACCACAGTCATTGAATCTTGCATAATACCTGGGATGGCTAGACAGTATCTGTATTTTAAGGTTACCACACAACAAAACACCCATTAGCTCTCTAAATTAGGGTTACTATTTCTGTAATGAAATACAATATTTATTATTGCTGTGATGAAACACCATGACGAAAATCATCTTGAAGAGGATAGGTTTTACATCACTCATAGTTTCATATATCTATTTATCATCAAAAGCATTGAAGACAGGAACTCAAGCAGGAAGAATCTGGAGGCAAGAATTTATGGTAAGACCATGAGAACACTGCTTACTGGCTTGCTAATTTTAACTTATCCAGTCTGCTTTCTTATACAACCTAGAGCCAAAAGCCCATGAATGGCACTGCCTACAATAGACTGGGACCTCTCATAAAAATCATTAATTAAGTAAACATGCTACAGGTTGATCTTATAGAACATATTTTGTTTTGTTTTGCTTGTTTGTTTTTGTTATGATTTGTGATAGGGTATCCATGTTCTGCCTCTAGCTTCCAAGAGTAGAGATTATAGACTACACACTGAAATAAATCACTGAACCTTTTTCAAAAGAATATACAACATTTTGACAGAAACTGCCATCTTTTGATAATATGTTAAAACTGACATAATTCTCTCAAGTAGTATCTCTGGTACTCTTCTCAATGTTAGGACAAGGATTCAAACAACACAGACTGCTTTACACTGAGGTCTTTAATTTTGTAGAGAAACCCTTTCGTCCACTGATCTTCAGGCCTATAGAAACCTCTCCTTCAGGCAAAGGTAGTAAGTAAGATGAAACAGGTTAAAGTCTCAGAAATTGATGCTTTGTCTCTAGTCTCTATCACACTGTATTTATAAGTAGTGTGTGTGTGTGTGTGTGTGTGTGTGTGTGTGTGTGTGTGTGTGTGTGTGTTCTGGACCTGACCATGTTCAAGCTAATGATTGAATTATTTCTCAAAGAATTAACAGTGCCTTTCTTTGGGTATTCTGATTATTCAATACATGTTCCAAATGCCGGATAAATGGTCTTCTGCTTGTCTTAGTGTTCACTGCTAGGAAGAAACACCATGACTACAGCAACATTTATAAAGAAAATATCTAATTGGGACTGGCTTATATTTTCAGAGTTTCAGTACATGATTAAAATGGCAAGAAGCATGACAGTGAGCAGGCAGACATGGATCTGAAGGAGCTGAGATTCCCACATCATGATCCTCAGGCAGCAAGGAGGATGTTGCCTTCTGGAAGCATCCAGGATTTGACTGTGTCCCACAGGCAACCAGGAAGAGACGAACTTCCACACTTGGTACAGCTTGAGCTTATATATGAGATGTCAAAGCCTACCTAAACAGTGGCACACTTCCTCTAACAAAGTCACACCTACCCCAACAATGCCGTACCTCCAAATAGTGCCAAGTGTTCAAACAAATAAGTCTATGGAGGTCATACCTACTCAAACAACCACAATGCTCATGACATTTTAGTTCATAAAGTCTGTCTTTCTGGTCTGACAATGTCAAAAGGCTAGGAGAAGGATTATAGCCCATGGCCTACACGGCTCCAGTGCTGTACTTGTAATATTCCATGTTGTCCTTTTTTCTGGTAGAAACAAAAAACATTTTCTCTCATATTGTCTTTATAAATTGCCAGGAGCTGATTCCTGTGACAAATCTTATTTGGAGTAATGCTAGTATTTTCCAACTACGATGTTAGGGATCCAAGTGTAGGTGCTCAGGATTATATGACATAAACTTCAGTGTCTCAGCCAACTTTCCAGCATCAACTCCTTAAGAGAGTTTGCCCTGAGACTGGCTTGTCTTAAATGACATAAGGTTGTAAAATATTTGAGGTATTCTCACTGAGCACTGAGAAGAGATGCACAGTTTCTTTCCAAACACCAGCTTCGGCTATGTCAAGGATCCTGAGGAAGGCGTGTTCGGTAGCAGGAAAAGAACAACTTGAAGTGAGATTGTGGGTACAAGCTGACAATCATGATCTGCTCAATACAACTTTCTGAAGATCATCAGCTTAGCTTTTACAGACAAAAGCCAAGTCTTTTACTTCATTATCAAATTAATAGTCCACCCCAGGTTCTAGTTTGATTATTCCACTGTCATAGTTAGGGTGTTACTGCTGTGAACACACTCAATAACCAAGGCAACTCTTATAAAAACATCAAATAATTGGAGTTGGCTTACAGATTTGGAAGTTTAGTCCATTGTCATGAAAGCAGGAGCATGGCAGTATCCATACAGTCATGGTGGAGGAGCTCCTTAAGAGTTTTAACTCTTCATCTGAAGGCTGTTAGCAGAAGACTGGCTTCCAGGATGCTAGAATGAGCCTCTTAAAGCTCATCCCACAGTGACACAATTCCCCCAATGAGGCCATAACTACTCCAAATAAGATCACAACTCCAAATAGTATCACTCCCTGGCCTAAGCATATTCAAATGACCACACCCCCCAATCATAATTCTTTTGAACTTAGCCCCTTGACTGCTAGAAAAAGACAACAAGCACATTTTGCTTAATATTACAAATGAATTCAGAGACCAAACTGCCTTTGTAAGCACAGGTAGCAGAGAGGTATACAGCTCAGAGAATACCACTCCCACATTGCCTGGGTCTAAATTAAAGGCTGACTTTGAACTCAGGAAAATGCTTTCCTTTGGATCTGCCTGCCTTTAGGTCTTTCTGACAAGCTGACTCAGTACAGGTGCCTCAGTTGTTTTAAGTCCATCATGCCCCTCATAAAATTCCCATTGCATCCTTATTTTTTGCATAGTTGAGAAATTATTTTGTGTAGTTGAGAACTTATGTTTTTAGAGTTCTTTCCCACAGCCTTAAGGGCTGTCCTGAAAGTTACAGCATTAACCATTTTTACTAAGGACATAGACATACACTCCCCTCCTAGGCTCATGCTATCTCTGATTATCATGGAGTCATTAACCTTGGCAAAGAGAACATTCACCAATACCCTCGACAGGGAGAACATTTCCCAAAGAGTGAACAATAAGCAAATTTTTTTTATTATTATACAATTAATCCTTATACCTAGAAACTATCAAGACTTGTGGATTCCCACATCCTGATAACTATGCTCCAGGGGCAGAAAACCATGTCACACCATACCTTCCACACAGAAAATGGTAGTTTCTGTACTCTGAAGTTTCATCAATAAGCTTATGACAAAAACTTATACCATTGTTACCCAGAGGAAAAGGGGATCACCAGATAGGATGTAATGCACCCATTTCTGAACATCTGCTTCCCTTCATTAGATTGAGTTGAAATCTCTCACTGATCAAGCTAAAAATTTAACAACTACAAAAACACTGTGCAGACAGGATCAAGAATGAAATATCTCAGATTAAAAGTGAGTTTTTATTCTTACATTAATAAATGCAATGTAAATTTTTTCTTTTCTTTGTCTTTCTACCAAAGCCTTTATTCACTGCAAAACTTTTGAATGTTGAGAAAGTTATGTAAGGTAAAGGATAAATTATTTTTTTTTGCAGAAGTTGATGCCAATATAAAATGCTCAGACATGTCATTGTTCCTGGGCCAAAAGCAGAGTTTGCAGCAGAAGAAATGAAAGCAATGGACTTTTAACTTTTTCTCACATTTTTACTGTTTATAATAATTTCTGATAAAGCTTCTTTCTTCTTGTATTTTCCATGAGACTCTGTATCATTTACTTTAATTGGCTCAAATCAATAAATATGGGGCCTGTTCCAAATCAATTTTTGATTACCGTGACTGTCCAGAATTTTAGGTCCTTGAATCATATACAAATGGGCTTCCAATTTTCCAGTCACTCTAAAAAACCCTGAATCATCATCATCCCACCAGAATGGGAAAAAAATCAACACAACACTCTTTTTATTTAGCTCAAAAACACAAAGGCAGTATTGATTTTTACCTCATTTTTATGATGTGATATTCTTAGCATTAGATTCAATTAATCCTAAAGAATTAGGTTAGGCTTCTTTAATACTCTATGCATATTGTTCATCTGCAGAGTTATCAGAAAGAACCTCTAGAAATATTTGCATTGGTGCAATTAAGAACACAACATCAAATAGATTGAACAAGGTTCAGGAAGAGGAAAAGTCTCCTAAAAATTCATTATCTTGGGAGACAGGATAGATAATGATACAAAGAGGGATGTTAAAGTGCCCTGAGGCAGATTCCACACAACAAAGTAAGACACAGAGGAGATAAAGGGTAGGAACATGATAGAGGAACTGTATTCTTGTATTCTGAGATATTAAGGAAGATAAGAACATGCTAGATTATTAAGAAAATGAAAAAATGAGAACAAATCCTTGGGGCTGGAGAGATGCTCAGCAGTTGAGAGCACACAACTTTTACAGAAGACCAAGTCCATATCATAGCACCTATATTGGTAGGGCAACATTTAACTCCTAAGAAGTCCAATGTCTCTATTTTGGCATATACTTGAACTGACATACATATATTCTCCAAAGAGACATATAAGTTTTGAGGTTCAGGAATCACAACAACCATATAAACACTGATCTCAGAGCAGGCTTTTTATAGGAAAAATATTATATAGGTGTTTATTACATTTGTTTCATTAGAAAAAGTACTTTCAGCTAAGTTTAAGCTAATTGTTTCTGGGTAAGGTAAAAGGGATGGTAGCTGTGTGGTGAACAGGTGAATTTCAGAGCATTGATATATCAAAGCATGAGTAAATCATCAACTTTTTGACTTATTAGTAACATTCTTAAAAGCCAGCTATAGATAATTACTTCTGGGGAGCAGAGTCTGAGGACATGCAATTAATTTCACCTTATCAGCAAAATGGATAGGGAATACAGAATAGCGCTAATTATTGTAAAAGAAGCAGGCTTCAATAATGCCCCCCCACCCACACACCCCGCTTTGAGTTGTTCTATCTAGTGAGTAAAATCATTGACCCTTAATTTTTCTCTGAAGCCTGTGGGACCAGTTAAATTTTATTCCAGCCCTTGTTGGTACTTGGTAATTCTGACAGGTCTTGATCAATTTGTTGATCTAAATATTTGAAATTTTGATCTGTCTTTTTAAGAGGTATTCCTCCCATGCTGGTAGACCCTGTTATGCCCATGCCTAATAGGAGAGTCGCTAGTATTGGAGCTGTCCTGGACTTCTGGGATCAGTGTAGGAGTCCAAGAAGTTCCCATCCTCTCTCTCCAGACAAATAGTATAACTGAGACAATATATGTACATTAGTTTACAATTGCATTGAAATCCATATTTCAGAAAAAGTAGTTGACAAGTGTTTGTTAGACAACAGGAGTAGATTCATACCTTTGAATTGTAGTAAAATCTACAAATTTGGGTTACAAAGCATGATATCATTTTTCTATTGAGAAGGCTAGATATACAGATTGAACACAGATGTGTCTAGCAAGCTGAGAGGCACCTTTACATGTATATTAAGAAGACAACCAAAGGAAATTTAAAATCTTGAACATGTGACTGAATTGTAAGTAGTCAGGTCTATATCAAATCATCAAATCTATATTGATCAATGTTAAAATTCTGACATTTTGAATCTTAGTATAAGAGTAGCATATGGTAAATATGAAGACTTTGTTTTGAGTCCTCTATAGTCTGCACATACAGAGGGCAGTTCAACAATCCTGCCATCAAGTTCACAGTGGCTGGAAAGAACACTGAGGAGACTGACAGTTTTTATCTTCTCCTGCTCAGACTTAACACAGAACTGTTGATTACTGGACAGGGACTTTGCGCTGAAAATAAGGTACCTCCAGCCTATTCGCACTCTGCAACTACACTATAACTACTACTGTTGCAAGATACATAACAGTTCCAATGAAAGCTTGGTAGACTTGTGTCATAAAGATATAGAAGACTGAGATAACTGTCTAGGTAATAAAATATGGACTAATCTCTGTCATTTTAATGTACACATATCTCTCTTCAAGGAGGTTGGCTCCTATCCTGAGACTTACAAGGCCTGAGACCCTGTGTTGCTTCAGGTCTCTAGAGAGTTGCAATTATAACCAGGATTTGGATGTTTATCTAAGGGGTTCCATCCCTCAACTATTATTGCAGCATTCAATATCTGGTAGAATAGATTCAGTGGATAGTGGGGGGCTAGTGGTTGGTGTAGCACAGTGTAAGCAGTAAACAAACAGGATCAAGAGTGCTTGGTCAGCTATCTGCTGGGTGGATTCTTGAGGATTCCCTAAATGGCATGGTGGTTGGTGATAACAAGTTCTTGTCCCTTGCTTATTTTGTTACCATCCTTGACTAACGGAGCAGTAACACCTATGGTCTGGAGGCAGACTGGCCATCCTTGGGCTACTGGGTCCAGCTTATTAGATACATAAGCCTTGGATCTTTTCCAAGGTCCCAAAGTTTGAGTAAGCACTCTCTTTGCTATGCTTTTCTCTCATTCACATATAGGTGAAAGATTTGTGAATGTCTGGGAGGGTCAGGGTCAATGCCTCCAATAAGGCTTTTCTTAAAGTCATAAAGGCTATGTCTATTTCAGGAGTCGATTATTTATCTTCTTGGCCCCTGGTAATTTCATATAACAATTTTGTTATCTCAGTGAACTCTGGTACCCATAGTCTACAAAATCCTGCAAATCCCCTGAAATTCCTGTATTTGCCTTTGGCTTGATGGAACTGGGAAGGTATTTTAGTTAGGGTTTTATTGTTATGAAAATGACCATGGCATGTCTTATAAAAGACAAAATTTAATTGGGGCTTGATGAGGTTTTAAAAGCACAGACTCACAGTGACACACATTTTCCAACAAGGCCACACCTACTCCAACAGAGCCACACCTAATAGTGCCACTGCCTGAGCTGAGCATATACAAACCTTATAACATTCAACTTCCTGAGCCCCATAGGCTTGTTCAAACATAGGAGTATATGGGGGTCACACCTAAACATAGCATAATGTTCATACATTTAGTTCACCTTCCAGAGTCCCCATAGTCTATAGCAGCCTTTGTTAAAAGTCCAAAATTCAAGGTCTCTTCTGAGATTCATCTAATCACTTAACTGTAATCCCCAAAGCAAGACAGGAACCCAGCTGGGAAAACTACAAACTCTGCATCTCCACAGCTGATGTCAAAGCAGTCTTCAGAACTCTAACTCCTTTTTCATATTTGTTCACTGGAACAAACTTCTTTCTGTTGGACTGGATCCACTTCCTCTTAGCAGTTTTCCTCAGCAGATAGCACATGGCTCTGTTATCTCAAACAACTTGGATTCTCCAAGTGTTACAGCTTCAGAGATCCCCACATGTTCTTCTGGGCTCTTCTAATGTGCTGGTGTAATTTCTCCAGCTCTACCCTCTATAGCACTCTAAGTTCAGGTTGATCCACTCCATTGCTGCTGCTGTTTTTGGTGATCATCTCATGGTCCTAGCATCTTCAATACACTGGGGTCTTCCCTTGCAACTAGGCTTCACCAATAGACCCTCATAGGCTTTCTTCACGATGCCAAACCTCAACCCCAATGCATGACCCCTTTAGTCCTGATCTATCAACTGCAACTGGGGCTGCACTTTCACCAATGGTCTTCCATGGCCTCTCACATTGCCAAGCCTCAGCTACTCTTCATGACTTCTACATGCCTTCTAAACCAGTACCACCTAGGTGACTCTTACATATTTACCAAGTACAGCTGCAGCATGAGGTACAACCTCATGGTGGGGGGATAGGGGGTGGGTGGTGGGTGATGGTACATGTTTTCAGTGCAAATTTCTTAAGCAAGACATCACTGTCTCTAGTCTCAGAGACATGTTAGGGCCTTTCCCATATGCTCCCTGAGTCTGGCCCTAATGGCCATGGCCTCTTCTGTCTTTATTCTCCTAGCTGGTAACTCACACTCATCGCTGGGCTCCAGTGCCATCTTCTTAACAGAATTTAGCCACTCAAGGTTTGGCTATTCATAGTGGTTCTCAGTAAAGCAGAATTGTGGACCCTACAACATACCAGAATCCTCATACCACCCCCCCCCACCATGGAGGCAGAGGAGAAAGGACTGAGATGCTAGGATTGGTATAATGTCAGTGAATCATTAGTATTCATTAAATAAGACAAATGTCAAGAGCAGTGAAGAGAGCAAAGCAGAGGAGAGACAGTTTTTTCAATAACATCTATTTCCCCAGTGGTAAAGGGGCTTGTCTGCAAATCATGGCTTGTGGGAGGGTCCCCTGTAGAGTTCTGGGAGTGTCTTCCACTTCCCAGGATCCTGTCTTTTATCTTTTTACTTCTTTCTTCATTTCACCCCAGTTCCTCTTTCCTTCAGAGAATGGAAAAGCCTTCACTTGTCAGGAGCCAAGCCTTCTTCTCCTCAAGGGATGGGTCTCCTGAGAATACCTCAGCAAAAGTCTTTCTTCAAAGATGTGTGTGTGTGTGTGTGTGTGTGTGTGTGTGTGTGTTGGTTACTCACAATTCAACTTAGTAGAGGTAGCTGAACAGGATCTCTGATGCCCATAGTAGAATAATTTCTAAAGTTTATTTTCCTGATACCCGAATAAAATACCCCAGGAAAGCAACATACACATACAAAAAAAGATTTATTTTTTTATTATAATTTATAGGACAGTCCAACAGGATGCTGAAGTTGAATTGGCAAGAGCTTGAATCAGCTGAACTTACATTCACAAACAAAACAATGTTAGTGCTCAATTTCACTACTTGATCCAATCCAGGATGCCTAGCTCAAATGATGGTCTCACCCACAATTAAAATGAGTCTTTCTGCATCATTCAAGATAATTAAGGTAAACCATCTGGTCCAGATGTTCATCTCCTAGGAGATCCTACATTCCATCAAGCTGATAAATGGCACTAACAATCACACATGCCTTATTATTGTTGGCTAAAATGGGATGGAATCCATGGAATGGAATGGGATGGGATGGGATGGGAAAAATGGAATGGAATTAGGTTTAGTTGACAGTCTCAGCTTGGTGTAACTTACTGGATTCCAGAGTGCCCTTCCCTGTGCATGTTCCTGGTTATATCACACACCACTCTGCACCCTCATTATCAGTGGGCCAAAGGGTTGAGTGACATTCTGCTTATGATATCTAGCACTCAGGTGCTCTGGGGCAAAAGATCACATGCTAGCAGTGTTAATAAGATATAAGTGTTTACATTCAGCCAGCACTGGTAGAGACAAATATGACATTTTAGAGGATGAGAGCAAAGCAATAAAGAAAACAAATCTTTAGGGAGTTGGCACAGAGGGAATGAATGCCAAAGCAGCACTGGACAGGAAAGGGCAACACTTACCTATAAAGTAATCTGTTCCTACCTTTTATTTTATTTTACTTTTTTTCTTTTTTTTTTAAATTTTATTTTCTAAGTTTTTTTATATGCATTCAAAATCATTTCCCCTTTCCCGTTTCCTCCCTCCCCGAAAGTCCCATAAGCCCCCTTCCCTCCCTCTTTTCCCCATTCACCCTCCTCTTGCTTCTCTGTCCTGGCGTTCCCCTACATCCAGTCTTTCCAGGACCAGGGGTCTCTCCTTCCATCTTCTTAGAAATCTATTGATATGCGAATTGTGTCTAGGGTATTCCGAGATTCTGGGTTAATACCCCCTTATCAGTGACTGCATACCATGTGTGTTCTTTTGTGATTGGGTTACCTCACTAAGGATGATATTTTCAAGTTCTGACCATTTGCCTAGGAATTTCGTGAATTTGTTGTTTTTAATTGCAGAGTAGTATTCCATTGTGTAAATATACCACGTCTTCTGAATCCATTCCTCTGTTGAGGGACATCAGGGTTCTTTCCAGCTTCTGGCTATTATAAATAAGGCTGCTATGAACATAGTGGAGCATGTGTCCTTATTGCATGCAGGTAAAGCCTCTGGGTATATGCCCAGGAGTGGTATAGCCGGATCCTCTGGGAGTGTCATGTCCAATTTTCTGAGGAACCACCAAACTGCTTTCCAGAGTGGTTTTACCAGCTTGTAATCCCACCAGCAGTGGAGGAGTGTTCCTCTTTCTCCACATCCTCGCGAACAACTGCTGTCTCCTGTGTTTTTGATCTTAGCCATTCTGACTGGTGTGAGATGGAATCTCAGGGTTGTTTTGATTTGCATTTCCCTAATGACTAAGGATGATGAACATCTCTTTAGGTGCTTCTCAGCCATTAGATATTCTTCAGGTGAGAACTCTTTGTTTAGCTCTGTACCCCATTTTTTAATAGGGTTACTTGGCTCTCTGGAGTTTACCTTCTTGAGTTCTTTGTATATATTGGATATTAGCCCTCTGTCGGATGTAGGGTTGGTAAAGATCATTTCACCCAGGATAGCTAAAACTGTTCTCAAGAGTAAAAGAACCTCTGGGGGAATCAGTATCCCGGACCTCAAGCTGTACTACAGAGCAATAGTGTTAAAAACTGCATGGTATTGGTACAGTGACAGGCATGTAGATCAATGGAACAGAATTGAAGACCCAGAAATGAATCCACACTCCTATGGTCACTTGATCTTTGACAAAGGAGCTAAAACCATACAGTGGAAAAAAGATAGCCTTTTGAACAAATGGTGCTGGCTCAACTGGAGGTCAACATGCAGAAAAATGCAAATTGACCCATTCTTATCTCCTTGCACTAAGCTCAATTCCAAGTGGATCAAGGACCTCCACATAAAACCAGACACACTGAAACTAATAGAAAGGAAACTAGGGAAGAACCTTGAACATATGGGCACAGGGGAGAATTTCCTGAACAGAACTCCAATAGCTTATGCTCTAAGATCAAGAATAGACAAATGGGACCTCATTAAATTACAAAGTTTTTGCAAGGCAAAAGACACTGTCAAAAAGACAAAGCGGCAACCAACTAACTGGGAAATGATCTTTATTTTATTTTTTTTATTTATTTATATTTTTTAGAATTCCATACCTGGTATATTAGCTAAAAGGATGAGAAAATAGTTCACTTTCACACATTGTTTTACAACTCTGACCTCACTGCTGTTACTGACAGCTTTGATCAGAGATGGGAAGATTAGGTGGCCTTTTCTTTCTTTTTTTAATGTTAACTTAATGAATGAATGAAATAATTAATTAATTAAAAGAAAAACAAGGGTCTTACTATATAACTTTGGTTGGCCTAGAACTCCGTGGGTAACTGGCCTTGAACTGACAGTGTCTATCTGCCTCTAGCTCTTGACTGTTTTAATTAACAGTATGTACCTTAGTGCTTGGTTGAGGCCCTCTCTCTCTCTCTCTCTCTCTCTCTCTCTCTCTCTCTCTCTTTCTCTGTGTGTGTGTGTGTGTGTGTGTCTGTCTGTCTGTCTCTGTCTCTCTCTCTTCCGAGAATTTCATAACTTTATATAGTGAAATATGATAACCAATCCACATTTCCCTCTCCAATTAGTTTTATATTTCCCCAACATGTCCTCCTTGCAATCCAACTTCACATCTTCTTTTTAAGAATAAATTTGCCTGTAATTCAGTAAGGAACAATGTTTGTGCATGCATGCATGTGTGTGAATGTGTGTGTGTGTGTGTGTGTGTGTGTGTATACTGATGTCACATTTATGGCTTACCACTCCTGTCTTTATTAGCACTGAGACCAGTTATTCACCTTTCCATTGATTGTTGCCCATTGCAAAAATAAGCTTCTCTGAAAAATGCTGATGAACATTCCAAGTCTGTGGGTATAAACAAAAATATTTAGAGGGCAACTGACATCCGGACCACTTAGTAAAATAGCAGTAATAGCTTCTGCACTAAGCACATGACATCCAGTGAGTAGAGAACCATATAATAAAAATGCCAGTTGCTTAATGGCCATGGTAAATTACCTTTTGTGCTAAGTTTTGTTTCTTCATCTCTTCGTTGAGGGTCACATGAACCTTGGGAGCTGTACTCTACAGTCTTCCCAGGCTGATAGATTACTGAACCTCTTTGATGTGTGTGAATTTTCTAGGGTTTCCATTGTTATGATCAAACACCATAATCAAATGCAGCTTGCTAAAGGGAGTAGTTGTTTCAACTTACACTTCGCAGTCTAGGGAAGTCAGGATGGGAACTCAAGGGAACAGCTGAAGCAGAGGTTATGAAAGAGTACTGTTTATTGACTTGCTCCCCATGGCTTGATGCTCTCTTACAGTATCCACGACTACCAGCCCAGAGACTGAACCCCTGCAGAAGGGTAGGAAAAAGTGAGCCAGTGTTTATCTTAGCAACACATGGAGTAATGAAGGATGTGAACTGGGCTTTTCAATATCAATTGCAAATCAAGAAAATACACCAAGTGCTTGCCCAAAGACAAGTTTAGTGAAGGGCTGGATCCTCTCTCTCTCTCTCTCTCTCTCTCTCTCTCTCTCTCTCTCTCTCTCTCTCTCTCTCTCTCTCTCTCCTTTTTCTCTCTGTTCTTTTTGGTTTCTTTTGGGGGATTTTTTGTTTGTTTGTTTTTAAGACAAGTTTCCACTTTGTAGTCTGGCTATTCTGGAACTCACTCCGTAGACCAGGCTAGCCTTGAACTCAGAGATTTGCTTGCCTCTGCCTCTAGATTACTGGAATTAAAGTCTTGTACCACCACCTCATGATGGTGAGGATTTTCTTAATTGAAGTTACTTCTTCAGAATGGCTATAGCTGGTATGAAATTGATACATAATTAGTCAACACAATAAAATTCTACAGTCATCTTCAGGCTTTTCTTGACTATAAGTCCCATGACCTGGTGTTTCTTCTCAAACACAAGGATCCTTATTTGTTAGGGAAGAAGGTTGGTGAAGTTGCATTGCCTTTAAGAACTCTTCTAGTGTTCTAGTCTTCCTTCTATCTTTGTGAAACATCAACCAATCTGCCAGGGGCAGATGCATGCCCAAATTTGCAAGTGCACGTGGATAGAGAAGCATACTTTGCTAATAAGAAGGGTAAGAGTCTTTGTGACATAGGTCACTTTTGTCAGCCCAACTCAATGCAGAAATGTAGCGAATACTGAACAGGTGTTTATCCTCACAACATGTAGTACCATGTACTAGATTTACTTTACTGATGCTGGGGATTGACGAGGCAAACACTCTGTACAGATACTCTGCTCCTCTTGGAAGCAGGAGGCATGTAGAGAAGAATATTACCTAGAAGACTGTCACATTCACTCTGAGGAAGAGAGTATGCTATGTGTGTTCTTCCCTATCATCCTGTACATGGATTTCTGTGATGTGTCTTCAGTTCACAGGAAGTGATAAGGGCTTTCTTATCAGATTTGGCAAATTTGAATACTTCTTTGCTGCCTTGGATGGGGTTGTTGCCTGGGGCTTGATCCTTGGCTGGGTGAGGAGAACTTTAGCTAGGCAAGAGCTTGTGACCAGATTTTCCTTCCATCTAAGACACATTAGAGGAGCATCCATCAAGGTTGGCAAGATGTAGGACCAGTATTCAATAGCTTGAACTCTGAAGTATAAGAGCTTTATTTTTCTCTCTAGAATGGACCTTATTTTGGGGTTCCTTTTCCTGTACTAAAATGAGAGATTGTATCAGAGCTCAAGTAGTATATGGAGGATAGAGCAAGCCCAGAGTTTCTTGGGTTTCCATGTGACATGGTGAATGCACTTCAACCAGAGTCTGCATGGTTGGACAGCCAAGCAATGCATTTTCTTATCTACCTATAGCACCATAGCATGTTTGCATATCACAGAGGAGTCTGGTCTTGCTTGCTGGTCCAGTTCCTGCCAGGTCTGCCTCCATAGCCAGGCAAGAGTTGCTTGCCAGTGTCTTTGGGACAGTCTTCCATTTTGCCCCAACAATCACAAATCAACCAAAGGATGTTCTGTAAGCTAGTTTCTATGTCCGGAAGCAAAACTTCCTTCTCTTCACCATCTCTGAAGATGACCTGGAGGAGGGCCAGCGGTTGTTTTCCACACCATCAACCTTCAAGAGACATGGTTGCTCCTTAAGTACCTCCTAGAGATTGACCGAGGGTTTATTTAAGCACTTCCTGTTCCTGTTTATGTTTTATTAAAATTTTTTATTGATCCTTTTACTTGTCCCTTTGCTGACTGATTTCTAGGTACTGAATTCACATCCTTTTCTGGGGCTCATTCTTGAGTGTTTTCAGTGGCTGTACACCAGTGCCCTGTAAGTGCTCTAGCCCAGAGAGCAGGACATCAGCAGCCACATGTTCCTGCTTATAGACCTCTTCCTTCTCTCTGGAGCTTTGGATATGTCAAATTCCCCCTATCCATGTCTGTTCTGAACTTGCATTTTAAATATTCAAAACCAGCAATAAATCATGTGTGTATGTGTAACTGCCTGCGGTTACTTCAAACCGGTCACCGGGTTACCTGGAAGGAAAGCTGAGGCTAGAAGAATGGGATGGTGAGAAAAACATGAAGCCAAGACTAGATTCTTGTTCAAGGCTCAAGATTTACTTGGAGGGGGGGTCCTCTCAAATGTATATAGGCAGGGGAAAAAAACCCTTCCTCCAAAGGCTGGAGACTCTTGCAGACCTGGTTAGCTTGCTCTTCACGTGGCTGGCCTCAGCTGGCTAGTGCCACTCAGGAAGCTGCAGATTGCTGGAGAACAATGGGCTAGAGCTACACCCTAGGTGGGAAGTAATGACTAGCATCCAAGTCTGAGATTCCCACTCAAAGGCTGGGGTAGGGACTTCACCTTGGCCAATGTCCTGCCAGGTAGAATGGTACCCCAATACTGCTCTCTACATATGTGTATATGTATGTTTGTTTGTGTGTGTGTGTGAGTGTGTTTGTGTGTTGTGTCCAGTATGTTTCTCCTCAAGAGCTGTAAACATTGTATGTAAAACCTTTTTGTTTTTTTTTACATATTGTGTATGTATGCATGCATGCTATGACATGTATGTGATGATCAGTGGACAACTTGTGGAAACAGATCTTAGCTTCAACCATGTGGATTCCAGGGATTGTCAGGCTGGTTAGCAGGTACCTTTACCTGGTAAACCATCTCACAGCCTCCTACCTTGCTTTTTGAGATAGGATCTCAACTAGACTGGATGTTTCAAGGTTGGAGAGGTTGACTAGTGATCCCCAGAGTGATTATACCTATCTTACCACAGTTGAACATTTTAATCCATGGATTCTGTGGGATAAAACTAAGTTCCTCATGCTTGTAAGACAAACATTTTATTGGCACTACCATCTCACTCAATGGATGTTTTAAGGCACAATTTCAGATCATGGTTTTCCAGTGATTGGGAGACCATTGAGTATGATGGCATTTAGACTTCTCTTTCCATGTGGCTTTGTGTTTTACTTTGGGCACAAGGCTGTCTGAGATAGGCATGGTGCCTGCAATCCATTGTGAGAATGAAAAGGGGACAGTGTGAAGAACATAGACTGGAACAGATTGGGAAATTTATAGGTGATAATATAATCCATTCTCCATTGTTCCCCAAATTTGGGATTGTAATAGAAATACATTGGGTACTCCTATAAAGAATTAGTTTTTGAGCAAGTGTATGTAGACTTGGCTAGCTTGAACTTACAATGTATACCAGGGTAGCCTCAAAAGCACAGAGATCTACCTGCCTCTGCCAAATTGTTTAGACTTGGCACTTAAAAGTAGCCTCATTATGTGAGACTTTTGGCAGAACGGAACAGGATTTTGACTGCCTGCCTTTGCTCAAATGTTTCACATTTTCTCTTTCCATTAGATTAACGTCTAGTTTCCTGGTCACAATCCCCTAGAGTGGCTACATATCTCTCCTTGATATATCCCTGACAAGCCCTTGAAAATAATTTTTCGGTGGTCGGGACTGCCAGGCTCAGAGACAGACAGGCATAATATCGCTTGGGTCTCCAGCACCTTGTGTGTACGCTGCTCCCAGCAGCTGCAGTGACCAGCGAGCCAGCTCTACTGTGAGACTTCTGCCTGGCAGAAGGACCCCCGCACTGGGCGGGAGCCTACCAGCTTCCCTTCCTCTACTTCTGTTCCCGTCTGCACTGAAGAGACAGGTATCCAGGTTCCCCCCAATATAACATCACTCAGGACACGACCTGTTGGGGCTTCCATCTGGTCCCAAGAACAGGAAAGCTCTGTGGTCGTCTGGGCACCAGTTTCGCTGTAAGCCATCTCCTCTGCAGGGTGGCCAGCGCCACCCAAAGTGTGCAGGGTGCACTCCGCCATCTTTGCTCCAGTGTCCAGGTGGTCGGGACTGCCAGGCTCGGAGACAGACTGGCATAATATCACTTGGGTCTCCGGCGGCTTGTGTGTACACTGCTCACAGGAGCTGGGCAGGGCTGCAGTAACCTGTGCGCCAGCTCTGCTGTGGGACTTCTGCCTTGCAGAGGGACGCCCCCTTCCCCCAGCTCTGAGAGAGATCACACACCCCTGCACAGGGCAGGAGCCTACCAGCCTCCCTTTGGCGACCTCTGCTCCTGGAATCCATTAAGCTGAGCCTTTAGATGTGCAGGGACTCCCCATTATAACATCACTTGGGGCAAGGCACATCAGGGCTCCAAAATCACTCATGAGCAGGACAGGCCACAGAAATCGGTGCGAGGGGAATCCTGGTAAGCCAGGTTGGCCAGAAGTAGCTTTGCAGGCTCACAGGAGGTCCAACCAACAGCCAGTGACAGCAGGACCAACTAAGATAAGAGGTAACCAGATGTCAAAAGGCAAACGTAGGAACGTTACTAACAGAAATCAAAGTAATATGGCACCATCCGAACCCAACTCTCCAACAGCAGCAAGTCCTGGATACCCCACCACACCAGAAAGACAAGATCTGGATTTAAAATCACTTCTCATGATGCTATTAGAGGATCACAAGAAGGACACAAATAAATCAAATAAAGAATTACAGGAGACCATGAATCAACGGTTAGAAGCCCTTACAAAGGAAACACAAAAATCTCTTAGAGAAATGCTGGAGAACATGGATCAAAATATGGAGGCCCACAAGGAGACAACACAAAAATCGCTTAAAGAAATGAATCAACAGGTAGATGCACTTTCAAAGGAATCACAAAAACTGCATAAAGAAATGCAGAAGAATATGGGTCAACAGACGGATGCCCATAGGGAGGCAACACAAAAAGTGCTTAAAGAAATGAATCAACGGATAGATGCCCTTACAAAGGAAACACGAGGTCTGCTTAAAGAAATGCAGGAGACGATGGATCAACAGATGGAATCCCATGAGAAGGAAACACAAAAATCGCTCAGAGAAATGCAGGAGAACTTGGGTCAACAGGCAGAAATCCTGAAAGAGGTAACGCAAAAATACCTTAAAGAAATACACGAAAATACAAACAAACAAGTGAAGGATCTCAGCAAATCCATCCAAGATCTAAAAAGGGAAGTAGAAACAACTAAGAAATCACAAAGGGAGAAAACTTTGGAGATAGAAAACCTTGGGAAGAAATCAGGAGTCATAGATGCAAACATCAACAATAGAATACAAGAGATGGAAGAAAGAATCTCAGGTGCTGAAGATACCATAGAAAGCATCGACTCAACAGTCAAAGAAAATGCAAAATGCAAAAAACGTGTAACCCAAAACATCCAGGAAATCCAGGACACAATGAGAAGACCAAACCTAAGGATTATAGGTATAGATGAGAGTGAAGACTTGCAACTTAAAGGGCCAGTAAACATCTTCAACAAAATTATGGAGGAAAACTTCCCTAACCTAAAGAGAGAGATGCCAATGAACGTACAAGAAGCCTACAGAACTCCAAAAAGACTGAACCAGAACAGAAATACCTCCCGTCACATAATAATCAAAACACCAAATGTACTAAACAAAGAAAGAATATTAAAAGCAGTAAGAGAAAAGGGCCAAGTAACATACAAAGGAAGACCTATCCGAATCACTTCAGACTTCTCACCAGAGACTATGAAAGCCAGAAGATCCTGGGCAGATCTCATGCAGACACTAAGAGAGCACAAATGCCAGCCTAGACTACTATACCCAGCAAAACTCTCAATCACCATAGATGGAGAGACCAAGATATTCCATGATAAAACCAAATTTTCACAATATCTTTCCACAAATCCAGCCCTGCAAAGGATAATAGGCGGAAACCGCCAATACAGGGAGAGAAACAACAACCTGGAAAAAATGAGATAGTAACCTTCTTGCTTCAAACCCAAAAGTAGATAACCACTCAAACATAAAGATGGCATCAAGAATGGCAGGTGGCAATAATCACTATGCCTTAATCTCTCTTAATATTAATGGTCTCAATGCCCCAATAAAAAGACATAGACTAGCAGACTGGATACATAAACAGGACCCTGCATTTTGCTGCATGCAGGAAACGCACCTCAGTGTCAAAGACAGACACTACCTCAGAGTAAAAGGCTGGAAAACAATTTTACAAGCAAATGGCCCCAAGAAACGAGCCAAAGTTGCCATCCTAATATCAGATAAAATTGATTTTCAACCTAAAGTCATCAAAAAAGACACAGAAGGACACTACATACTGATTAAAGGAAAAATCCACCAAGAAGAACTCTCAATTCTGAATATCTATGCTCCAAATGCAAGGGCACCCTCATTCGTAAAAGAAACTTTACTAAAGCTCAAAGCGCACATCGAACCTCACACAATAATATTGGGCGACTTCAACACTCCGCTCTCTGAAATGGATCGTTCAGGAAAGCAGAAACTAAACAGGGACACAGTGAATCTAATTGAAGCCTTGGACCAAATGGAGCTATCAGATATATATATAGAACATTTCATCCTAGAGCTAAATAATACACCTTCTTCTCAGCACCTCATGGTACCTTCTCCAAAATCGACCATATAATTGGTCACAAATCAGACCTCAACAGATATAAGAAGATAGAACTAATCCCATGCCTACTATCAGATCACTATGGAATAAGGGTTGTCTTCAATGACAACAAAAACAAAAGAAAACCCACATACACATGGAGGCTGAATAATGTTCTACTCAATGATAACTTGGTCAAGATGGAAATAAAGAAAGAAATCAAAGACTTTTTGAAATTTAATGAAAATGAAGGCACAGCATACCCTAATTTATGGGACACAATGAAAGCAGTGCTAAGAGGAAAATTCATAGCCCTGAGTGCCGCCAAAAAGAACAGGAGACAGCATACACTAACAGCTTAATGGCACACCTGAAAGCCCTGGAACAAAAAGAATTAAATACACCAAAGAAGAGTAGAAGGCAGGAAATCATCAAACTCAGGGCTGAAATCAATCAAGTAGAAACAAATAAAATCATACAAAGAATCAACAAAACGAGGAGTTCGTTCTTTGAGAAAATCAACAAGATAGATAAGCCCTTAGCCAGACTAACCAGAAGGCACAGAGACAGTATCCAAATTAATAAAATCAGAAACGAAAAGGGAGAGATAACAACAGAAACTGAGGAAATTCAAAAAATCATCAGAACCTACTACAAAATTATGTATTCAACACAAGTAGAAAATCTCGAGGAAATGAACAATTTCCTTGACAGATATCAAATACCAAAATTAAATCAGGATCAAACAGACCATCTAAACCACCCTATAACCCCTGATGAAATAGAAGTTGTCATCGGAAGTCTTCCAACCAAAAAAAGCACAGGTCCAGATGGTTTCAGTGCAGAATTCTATCAGACATTCAAAGAAGACCTAACACCAATACTCTTCAAACTGTTCCACAAAATAGAAACAGAAGGAACACTACCCAACTCGTTCTATGAAGCCACAATTACACTAATACCAAAAGCACACAAAGATCCGACAAAGAAAGAGAATTTCAGGCCAATCTCTCTTATGAATATCGATGCAAAAATACTCAATAAAATTCTTGCCAACCGAATCCTAGAACACATCAAAATGATCATTCACTACGATCAAGTAGGCTTCATCCCAGGGATGCAGGGATGGTTCAATATAAGGAAATCCATCAATGTAATCCACTATATAAACAATCTCAAAGAAAAAAACCACATGGTCATCTCATTAGATGCTGAGAAAGCATTTGACAAAATTCAGCATCCTTTCATGCTAAAGGTCTTGGAATGATCAGGAATTCGAGGCCCATATCTAAACATAGTAAAAGCAACTTACAGCAAACCGGTAGCCAGCATCAATCTAAATGGAGAGAAACTTGAAGCAATCCCACTAAAATCAGGGACTAGACAAGGCTGCCCTCTCTCTCCATATCTTTTCAATATAGTACTTGAAGTTCTAGCTACTGCAATTAGACAACAAAAAGAGGTCAAAGGGATACAAATTGGAAAGGAAGAAGTCAAACTATCACTATTCGCAGACGATATGATAGTATACTTAAGCGACCCAAAGAACTCCACCAGAGAACTCCTACAGCTGATAAACGACTTCAGCAAAGTGGCCGGATATAAAATCAACTCAAGCAAGTCAGTAGCCTTCCTATACTCAAAGGACAAGCAGGCTGAGAAAGAAGTAAGAGAAATGATACCCTTCACGATAGCCACAAACCATATAAAGTATCTTGGTGTGACTCTAACCAAACAAGTGAAAGATCTGTATGACAAGAACTTCAAGTCTCTGAAGAAAGAAATTGAAGAAGACTTCAGAAGATGGAAAAGTCTGCAATGCTCATGGATTGGCAGAATTAATATAGTAAAAATGACCATCTTGCCAAAAGCAATATACAGATTCAATGCAATCCCCATCAAAATCCCAACTCAATACTTCATAGAGTTAGAAAGGACAATTCAAAAATTCATCTGGAATAACAGAAAACCCAGAATAGCTAAAACTATTCTCAAGAGTAAAAGAACCTCTAGGGGAATCAGTATCCCAGACCTCAAGCTGTACTACAGAGCAATAGTGTTAAAAACCGCATGGTATTGGTACAGTAACAGGCATGTAGATCAATGGAACAGAATTGAAGACCCAGAAATGAATCCACACTCCTATGGTCACTTGATCTTTGACAAAGGAGCTAAAACCATACAGTGGAAAAAAGATGGCCTTTTCAACAAATGGTGCTGGCTCAACTGGAGGTCAACATGCAGAAAAATGCAAATTGACCCATTCTTATCTCCTTGCACTAAGCTCAATTCCAAGTGGATCAAAGACCTCCACATAAAACCAGACACACTGAAACTAATAAAAAGGAAACTAGGGAAGAACCTTGAACATATGGGCACAGGGGAGAATTTCCTGAACAGAACTCCAATAGCTTATGCTCTAAGATCAAGAATAGACAAATGGGACCTCATTAAATTACAAAGTTTCTGCAAGGCAAAAGACACTGTCAAAAAGACAAAGCGAAAACCAACTAACTGGGAAATGATCTTTACCAACCCTATATCCGACAGAGGGCTAGTATCCAATATATACAAAGAACTCAAGAAGGTAAACTCCAGAGAGGCAAGTAACCCTATTAAAAAATGGGTTACAGAGCTAAACAAAGAGTTCTCACTTGAAGAATATCTAATGGCTGAGAAACACCTAAAGAGATGTTCATCATCCTTAGTCATTAGGGAAATGCAAATCAAAACAACCCTGAGATTCCATCTCACACCAGTCAGAATGGCTAAGATCAAAAACACAGGAGACAGCAGTTGTTGGCGAGGATGTGGAGAAAGAGGAACACTCCTCCACTGCTGGTAGGATTGCAAGCTGGTAAAACCACTCTGGAAAGCAGTTTGGTGGTTCCTCAGAAAATTGGACATGACACTCCCAGAGGATCCGGCTATACCACTCCTGGGCATATACCCAGAGGCTTTACCTGCATGCAATAAGGACACATGATCCACTATGTTCATAGCAGCCTTATTTATAATAGCCAGAAGCTGGAAAGAACCCTGATGTCCCTCAACGGAGGAATGGATTCAGAAGATGTTGTATATTTACACAATGGAATACTACTCTGCAATTAAAAACAATGAATTCACGAAATTCCTAGGCAAATGGTCAGAACTTGAAAATATCATCCTTAGTGAGGTAACCCAATCACAAAAGAACACACATGGTATGCAGTCACTGATAAGGGGGTATTAACCCAGAATCTCGGAATACCCTAGACACAATTCGCATATCAATAGATTTCTAAGAAGATGGAAGGAGAGACCCCTGGTCCTGGAAAGACTGGATGTAGGGGAATGCCAGGACAGAGAAGCGAGAGGGGGGTGAATGGGGAAAAGATGGAGGGAAGAGGGCTTATGGGACTTTCGGGGAGGGAGGAAACGGGAAAGGGGAAATGATTTTGAATGTATATAAAAAAAACTTAGAAAATAAAATTTAAAAAAAAAAAGAAAATAATTTTTCTAGCTACAATTGATATAAATTATGGAGAAAATAGTTGTTTTTTTTAAATTTATCTGTATTGATTATGTATTTATAAGATCTCTTGCTTAGTCTCTCCTCAACTGTCTATGTAACTATCCAAGGATGACTTTGAACTTCTCTTACCTCCACCTCCAAAACAGCTGTGATATCAGTTATGTGCCACCTGGTACCTATGCCTATTTAATACTGGGGATAGATCCCAGTGCTTGGTGTATATTAGGCAAATCCCCTACCTATCAAGTCACATATCCAATCCTCTACTTCTGTTTTTCTGAGGAGGGAAACAGAAAACCTAAGATGAGGAAACTCTAAATATTCAGATTGATCAATGTGTATTGCCAATTTTCTTTATCTTCAACATTGGACAGCCAATCAGGAAAAGACAGAATCTTATTCAAAGAAGTAAACTCACCTTTGGAGAGGGAATTCGTCTTAATATTCCTCTGTTCTCTAGTTTAAGCATAGTGGATGAATATGTAGTTTTCCTCTGTGTCAACTCTGGGCTGCAGCTGAGCTCCCACAGGAGACAATGAGTCTTCATTCTGACAGTGAAGTTTTTCCTGTGGTTTATCATAGCCTGCATGTGTCCCTTATTCTGCATGCCTCTGGGGCTGTTCTAGAAGCCCCTCATTAGTCAGTCTGGTAGTCATGGTGACAATTTTCTCACAAGTGGGAGCATGTCTTGCAGGACCTTTTTTCTAATTCACAGCAAACACTTTTTTTAAGTGTGATCTTTAATGTTATTTATAAAGGTCTGGTTCTTTCTGATGGAAAATTACTCATACTTGGTAGCGGTAGCAATAATAATAATTCATTGAACTACGAACTCCTACAAATAATTGCTGATCTAGACATTGTGTTAAATGCTTGTGAAATAAAGTAGGTTATCTATTAAAAATTACCCATGTGAATTCACACACATATACCCACCCACCCCCAGTTTTTAAATTAATTAATTCACTTTATATCCAGATTGCAGTCTTCTCCTTCTAGTCCATCCTCACAGAGTCCTCCTCCACTTGTAGAAGTGAGGTGAAGAGAGGAATGTGAACCAGAATCATGGTTCTAGTGGTGAATCTGAGACTAACATATGATCTATTCATGAGTAGAATGCTCATGTTTCTAGGGTGACTTTTCCCCTACCA
This sequence comes from Tokudaia muenninki, assembly GCA_036184385.1. NCBI lineage: Eukaryota > Metazoa > Chordata > Mammalia > Rodentia > Muridae > Tokudaia > Tokudaia muenninki. The sequence continues at coordinate 87,883,558 of BTHS01000003.1, forward strand.
GGGGCAGTGGGATATATGTAGAGAAAGGCTATAGCTATGAGGCCCAGAGAGGCTTCACTCAGGTGGGCCTGCTTACCTTATTAACTTACAACTGATTGTGAGTTAGTGTGTGTGTGTATTTCTGTGTGTGTGTTTGTGTGTGTGTGTGTGTGTGTAGGTGTGTGTGTGTGTGTGTGTGTGTGACACAATCTCACTTCTAGGCATAGCTGGTCTGGAACTCAAAGAGATTTTCACAGTTTATCTATCCAGTTCTAGGATCAAAGCTGTAAGCCACCATGCCTGCATTTTGCCCTCTCTTCCATAGAGCTGTTTTCCTATATCTTTACTCTCATCTATGAACAGTATCCCTAGATACTGTTCTTCTTCAACATGGTTCAAAGTTTAGAGGTTATACTCATTTAGAGCTGGCTGGAGAGACAAAGTGACAGGGATCCAAATTGAAAAATAAAACCTCTTCATTCAATAGAAAATGGACAGTAGTGTCATAATTAAAAAATTTATATGTATATATTATGTGTTTGCATGGATGTATGCAAGTGCTTATGTGGAAGACAGCAGACGACATTAGTTGCCTTTCTCAATTAATCTCCACCTTACGTATTATAAACTTTTCTTTATACTTTATTTTTTTAATTGATTCTTCTCTTATACAATACATCTCATCCACAGTTTAACCTCATCTTTAACCTCCCACCTGTCCCCTTCATCTTCTCTCTCTCCTAGATCAACCCCCACCTAATAAAAGAACCCCCTCCTAATAAAAGAACTGGTCTCCAAAGATGAGAGCCAAACAGTACAAAAAAAGAAACCAGGTCCTCCGTATATACTTTAAACTTTCAATATTTACTTATTGTGTGTATGAGGCAAACCATGGCAAATATGAGGTGAGTCTGGATAACTGTGGAATTTGGTGCTCTCCTACTATCCTTTGGGTTCTGAGGATCAAACTCAGGTTGTCAGGCCTGCCAGCATGCACCCCTCTAAGCCATTTCATGTTACTTTTTTGTGACAGGTATGGTGTGGTGTGTGTGGGTATGTGTATGGCAGTTATACCAGGAGATTTTAACAAAGACAAGTTACAGAAGAGAACAATCTAGATACAAGTGAAGATGGAACAAGCCAGAACATGAGAAGAAGTCAGAAAGTTAGAATATATTGCCAAGGTTAATATGAGGCAGAAAAAGCAATTCAGACAGAAGCCCAGAGAAACTGAATGGAATTAGTCAGATTTAATTTTGCATAGGCTTGTAGCTTCTAGGCCTAGGCCTAGCGATAGTTTGAACAGAGAAGGAAATTGTCTAGTCTTAGCTTAAGCCATGCTTTCAAGAAGCTTGATTACAGCTCAAATCTCATTACTTCATCTGAAGAAATAGAAGTGAAATTTACAGTTGGTCATGTGTTCAGGGCAAGCATGCTGCACTCTGAATCAGTTTCCTATCTTCAGTTATCTCATAAATCTGAATGCTCTTTATTTCTATTGTCTATTTATCCTGTATAAGATGTTCAGTGTTTGTTGACTAGGAGATATAAAAGCGGGTATCTTTGCGTTTGTTCAGGATCTTAGTAGTGATGCTTAGTTAACTTTCCTGTGTCTTGATATATGGACTGTCATATGTAACCTTTCTTGTGTTAGAGTTCACTCTTCCAATGCCTGATTTGTTGAGCTTTTTTGGTTTTGTGGAAGCATGTTGAATTTTACTAGATGATTTTCCTTGAAGACAACCATGTAGGTTTTGTTTATGTGTCCTATTTCATATACTGCTTTTATTATATTACTTGCGTTTATATAAATCACTTGACCATGATAAATAACCTTTATAGCATGTTGTTATATATATGTATGTGTGTGTGTGTGTATGTATATGTATATGTATATATGCATGTGTGTGTGTGTGTGTGTGTGTGTGTGTCTTTTTTTTAACTAGGAGATTCAAACATAGCAATGTAGCTCTGGCTGTCCTGGAATTCACTGTGTAGTACTGGATGTTCTCAAAATCACAGAGATCTCCCTGTCTCTGCCTCCTGCATGCTGGAATTAATTAATACATGTGCCACTTATGCCAGAAGAGGGTATTAATGACTTTGGCACTGGAATTAAAGGTGATTATGAGCTGGCCAACATGGATGCTGGAAGCAAACCCAGGTGCTCTGCCTAAGTCCCCGCTACTTGTTAACTACTGAGCCAGCTCCCCAGGCCTACATTTCCCATTTTCTTATGTCATTCTCTAACTTTGTAATCATAGTAATACTATCCTTGCCAGACAAGTTTGGCAGTTCACTCCTTGTTAAAATCTTGTAAACAGGTGGAGAAGAATTCCCAATGTTTCTTCTTCAAATATTTTGTAGAATACTGCAGTGTTGCCATTAGGCCATAGGCTATTCTTCGCTGGGAGACTTCATTACTCATTCAATCTTATTGTTTCAATGTTTTGTTTTTAGTTCAGTTTTGCCATATCACACATATCCAGAAATTACTCTGTTTTCTCCTGGGTTTTCCAGTTTCCTGCTATATATTTGTTGGTAATCTTCTTTAATGAACTCTTGTATTTCTATTTCTGTGCTCTCTTTCTGTCCCTCCAATACCCCCTTGGTTAGCTATGGCAAAATTTGTGATTATGTTTATAACTAAAAAATTAAGAATAACATGTATCTTACTCATGGTTAGATAGGGTAAAGATTTTCAATTATATTTATCCTTAAAAAAGAAAAATACAAGTATTTTTTTCATTGATGTTTTGTTTCTAGTTTATTTATGCTATCATGTTTGTTATTTAGCTTACTAATTTTAGCTTATTTTTAGCTCATTATATTGTATTATTGTTTATTTTTGGAATCAATTATGGATTTATACTGCATTTGTTTATTTGTTTGTTTATTTATTTATGTGTGTCAATATATATATGCTTACATGGACATTCCTTCTCAAAGTTGTGACAAATAGAGTACAACTTGTAGGACTTAGTTCTTTCCTTTTTCCGTGTGGGCCACTGAGATTCAACCCAGATAATTGGGCTTGATGCCAAATTCCTTTCTTTTTTGAGCTATCTTGCTGGACCTTGTCTTTGTACTTTTACAAATTGTACTGTCAAATGGGTTTTGCAATGTTTGTTGTGACATTTTAACACACACACACAGTATTGTACTCCATTCATGCTCATCCCATGCTGATCCTCCCCCTGAGCTCATCCCACATCACCTGTCCCTTGCTGCTTCTCTGCCGTTTTCCTTTTTGTATTCTTTTTTTTTTTCTTTTTTTTTTTTTTTTGAGGTTGGAGAGAACACTCAGTATATGTGTGGAGATTAGAGAAGTTCCACATCTGGAACCTGGGATTTAACTCAGGTTTTCAGGTTTGGCAAAAATCATCATTACCTGCTAATTCATCTCACTGGCCACCCTTTAACTTCCAATTAAATCTACATTCTGTCAATGAGAGATAACTTGTGAATTGTTTTTGGTTTTGTATTTTCCCTAATGTGGTTGTTTAAAAATAGGCATGGCCCCTGTGTGTGGGGGGGCAGTAGATCATGCCACCAGACAGAAAACTGGCAAAGTCCAGGCAATTCTCATAATTGAAAACGATGAGAGTTTACATATACTCTCAACCAGTATCCTGTTGTCTTGGAGCACATAAACATAAAAATCCATTGAGAGGACTGTGACAATAAGTCATGACCTGAAGTCATTTCACATGCAGATGAGGCATCCCTAACATTTTTGATCTAGCCATTAGAAAGCATCTGCCTCTAGATCTCTCCTCACTCCCAAATGTTCATAAGGTCCTATCCACAAGGAATTAAGTGCTTAAGTTATTTCACCAAAGATCATCTGAGAGTGCCTGTCCTATTTAGCTGCAACACTCCAGGGAAGAGTTTTCTCTCCCAAAGCTTTCATTGCCGGACCTCCACCCAGCATGACCAGCCAGGTGCACATTTGATTGCAACCACTTACTGCTCTGTGGCCCTGGCTCTGGCTCCTTGCTGCCAGTTGTGTCTCCCATCTACTCCTACTTGCCTTGCTCTGGCTTCCCCTTGGAGAGCTGCATCTCTTTAGTAATTCTCCAGGATAACGATTCCCTCCCAACTGCACCTCATTATGCAGACCTTGATGTTTCAACCACATGGAATGGCACTATTAGAGTTGTACACTTGTTTGAGTAAGTGTGATCTCAGTAGAGGAATTGTGTCACTATGAGGTGGGCTTTGAGGTTTCCAATGCTCAAGCTCCACCTGGTATAGCAAGAGAGCCTCCTTCTAACTGGCTGTTGATGACAGTATCTACTGGTTGCCTTCTGACTGAGATGTAGAACAATTAACTCCTTTTCTTGTACTATGTCTATCTGCAGGCTGTCATGCTGCCTGCCATGACAATAATGGACTGAAACTCTAAAACTGCAAGCCAAACTCATTTAAATGTTTTCTTTTATAAGATTTGCCTTGGTCATGATGTCTCTTACCAGGGATAAAATCCTAACCCTCATTACTATTTTGTGTTCTTTTCCCCGTTAAACTCCTTCCTTCCTCTTGCAAAGTTTGCCTCCTACTTTTCCACACACACTCTTATATTTAAATCCATATTGCCCAGCCAAGAGAAAACATACTATGGTTATTTTTCATGAGGATTTGCACAGTGATTGTCAAAGGATGTTTGGTCAGTGAGATTTTAGGATCCTATGTTTCTGTCCCATCAGCTTTTTTGTTACAGGTTCAGGCATCACACCTGTCTTTTCATGAGTATTAGGAATTTGCACTCATATCATCAGGGAATGGTAAGCATTGAATAGAATGGGTCATTTCCCCAGTTCCTAATTGGGGGTAGGGGTTTAATAGTGTAATGAAAAACCTATGTCTGAAGAACAAGATATGCAAAGATTTATGTCTTCTGTGGCAGTACTTTTTCCAATAGTGGTTTCTTCCACAGGACATGACTGCTATAGTAGCCTGGTGTCTAAGAATTAGGTTAGTAACATTGAGATTTTCTTTTCTGAAATGAAGCTATTGTGTGAATCCAAGGCTACTGCCACAACTGGCATCTAACCATTATGACTGTGGAACTTTGTAGTAAGTAGTGCTGCCAGTGTTCGTGGGATCAAATCTTGTAGGACTCGCCTGCTAAATTTTCCTCTGGAAAAAGGGGGTAAATCTCCTAGGACAGAGAGGCTAGTTCACAGTTGACAGTGACCTGTTGGCCAAAGTTCCTTCCCATGCTGCTCGGCATGGCCATTGGGGAAACAAAACTTGGGGAGATCTTGACCGCATCTCCCTGTGCTGCCGTCATCATGTGCTAAGCTTTAGGGAAGTGCCAAGACACCACTCTGTGGGTGGGAAGAAGTAAGTTGGGGAAAGGTTTATTTTTTATTTATAAACATAATCACAAATTTTCCTTTTCTTTTTTCTTTTGTAAAGATAAACCTGTAGAGTAATCATAACAGGGGAACAGAATCCAAGCAGGGGGAGGTCTGTACAGGGTGGGTAGAGTGTATTAAGCCTGTAATAGTTTGCTTGGGAGCACATGTTGGTCTGTTGTTAGAAAAAGCAAACATGTTAGAGGAATTTAATCCTGGAAGGCAGCCTTTAAATCAGTTAGGAGGTTCCTGTTTTGTATTAAGGAAAGCACAGGGAAGAGTTGAGGATTTATAAGCTTTGCATGGCTGAGGAAGAAAATACCATGTTAATTATATATCTGGGATAGTCACTAACAGCTTGTCCATAAAAGGAAACTGGTTGTTAGTTGAGGTTAAATAATGGTTATCAGCATAGTTGGCTTGACTTCTGGGAGTAGATTAAAAATGATTTTTGAACCTTAAAAATAATTTAAACAAATTGAAAAAATTTGGGACAATTTTAGGTTAGATTTTTTTATTATCAGCTTTGTCTGTGAGAGGTTCATTCTTTCCAGGTTCATATATTCATTGTTAGATTTCACTCTCTCTGATCATCAAGCCCCAAGCCCCAATCCTTTTTTTTTTTTTTTTTTTGACTTTCTGAGACAGGGTTGCTCTGCGTAGCCCTGGCTGTCCTGGAACTCACTCTGTAGACCAGGCTGGCCTTGAACTCAGAAATCCACCTGTCTCTGCCTCCCAAGTGCTGGGATTAAAGGCATGCACCACCACTGCCTGGCTCAAGCCCCAATTCTTATAGCACTTACCAATTCCCTGTCCTCCTAAGATGTCACAGTAAAAGCTTATATGAGTACTTTGGCTTCTGAGAAGTACCATGTATGTCTATACTACTCCATTGTGATTGAAAGGGGTGCTCATTGTAGTTATCCAGCATTTCTTGGTTTTCATGTTTTTACTATTTATTTATTTATTTATTTATTTATTTATTTATTTATTTATTTATATGCATGCATACAAGTGTGTATGTGTGTACATGTGCACACTCTTGTGTATGTGGACTCAGAAGAGTTCATTGAATCCCCTGAAGTTGGAGTTACAAATTGCCTTCCTTCTTCCTTCCTTCCTTCCTTCTTCCTTCCTTCTTCCTTCCTTCCTTCCTTCCTTCCTTCCTTCCTTCCTTCCTTCCTCCTTCCTTCCTTCCTTCCTTCATTCTTCCTTCCTTTCTTCCCTTCTTCCTTCCCACCTCTTTTTTTCCCCTTTGATATATGGACTCACTACACAGCCTTGTCTAGCCTGAAAATCCCTGTCTAGAAGAGCTGGTCTTCAAGTCATAGACCCATCTGACTCTGGCCCATCCTGAAAATCTCTGTCTAGAAGAGCTGGTCTTCACATCATAGACCCATCTGACTCTGGCCCATCCTGAAAATTCCTGTCTAGAAGAGCTGGTCTTCACGTCATAGACCCATCTGACTCTGGCCCATCCTGAAAATTCCTGTCTAGAAGAGCTGGTCTTCACGTCATAGACCTGTCTGACTCTGGCTTCACTGTGTTGGTTTTAACGTCAACAATGTTCTTGGGCATTCTTGTATATTGGTCACTGCTTTTTATGAGTAATATGACGCAGATACACAGATAGAGCATATTCCAATCTTGGAATGTCCTTTCTTTTTCAAAGCTTACACTGACAGTTCTACTTTTTAAAAAAAGTCTTTCAAATTTATTGATTGCATTTTTCCTTTGACAATTTCATTCAAGTATGCAGTATGTTTCTGTTCATCCAACTCTATCCAATCTTCTTCCTCTTATAACATTTATCCTCCTTCCTTTCCCACATTCATGACACTGATTTTGGTTTTTTGACCCACAGATTTTAACCAGAATGTTCTCTAGTGCCAAAGGGATTGGAACTATATAGGAGAGCCTAGTGGAGTCACTGGTCAGTTCACTGAAGGCAATGATTGTCCCTACACCAGAATCCATTAGTGGCCAATAGTTTAGCAAAGAGGTATGCATAGGGCCCCATGAATGACTCTTTGGACCATGTTTGGCTGTTTAAAACAGGCTCAGGCTTTTATAGGAATTCCATTCCCTCATTACCTTTTCCTATGAGTACATGGAGGCACCACTGGATAACCCAGACTCTGGCTTATAAAATCTCTGCACGGCTAGACACATCTTCTCCCACTAAGGTCAGACAAGGCAGACTAGTCAGGGGAATGAATTTCATAGACAGTCAACAGCTTTATTGATAGACCACACTCCACTAGTTGGGAAAGCCACATGAAGACCAAACTGTGGACCTGCTAGATTTGTTGAGAGGGCTAGGTCCAATCAGTGTATATGCTCTCTTGTTGGTGGTTCAATCTGAGTGCCCCCAAATCTATAGATTAGTTCACCCTGTAGGTATTCCTTAGAATTCCTATCCTTTTCAGAGCCCTCAGCTCTTCACCAAACTCTTCCATATGATTCCCCAAGCTCCATTAAATATTGGATGGGTTGGCTATAGGTTTGGCTATAGGTTTCTGTTCTGTGCAGTCAACTGCCAGGTGGAGCCTCTCAGAGGACAGCAATGTTCAGATTCTGTCTGCAAACATAACAGAGTAACATTAACTGTGTCAGGGATTGGTTCTTGCCCATGAAATTAGTCTCAATTTCGGTCTAGTATTGGTTGACCATTCCCTCAGTCTCTGCTTCATCATTTTCCCTGTATTTCTTGTAAACAGGACAAATTTTGGGTCAAAGGTTTTCCGGGTAAATTGGAATTCATAACACAATAGAGATAAGAGGTTACTTGGGCTAATGGGAAGGATCAGGGAATTTGTGGAAAACAGCTGAGACAAATTTGATTAGGTATCAAGGGTGGAGAAAAGGATCTTAGTTTGCTATCTGAGGTAGAAAATCCTTCATAAATTGATCCAGAGGAGTCTGAGATTAGATCCAGTAGTCCACTAAAACACCCAGTCAAGAAGAAGCTCTGAGGAGTCTGGCTGAAGCTTGGTTTAGGAGGAGCCTCTGAACTCATTGACCTACCAGTTAAGAGAATGTACAAGAGGGTAGCAATATAGCTTTAACTTTAGATAAAAAATGAATAAATAACTCAACTGATAGATAAACAAACAATTCCCGGGGAACTCATAACCACAAATATGTCTTAACACAAATTTTGGGCTCAAGTTTACATGATCCATGTTGGCCCGAGAACCCCAAAGCTAAAAAGACACACAACTTGGTTCTTAACTAACGATGTCCTAGGGGACTTGACCAAAGCTAAATCTAGTGTTAGCTGCATTATAAATAGACACAATATTACAAGCACATTTATTGTCTCCAAATAGATTCAAAAAATCCCATGAAAATTCTAGCAAACATTTTGTATAAATTAATAGCTGACATTTGAATTCATTTCCTGGATCGCCAAGGTTGCATTAGAGAAGTGAGTCCCCAGAGTTGTTCTCTGACCTCCACACACATGTACCTACATATTTATGCAGATAAATTAATAATATAAATTTAAAAACCTTAAATATAAATGCAAGACGTGGCTGGAAAGATGACTCAAAGATCAAGAGCACTTGCTGCTGAAGTCAGAGCAGAGTGAGATGAACACTAGTGCTTGGGTCACTTTCTCTGTTTTATTTACTCCACGGCCCCAACCTAATGAATGACGCCACCTATGTTACAATGGGTCTTTCCATTTAGGTAAATCCAATATAGAAATTCCTTCATGGACATGCCCAGAGATTTCTTTCTATTGTGATTCTAGATCCCATTACACCCACATCACTGACTTCCCCACATCTGAGTTTTGGGATTTACTGTTTCCTTGCTGTGCAGAGGCCTTACTTAAGCTGGTCCTGTTTTGATTTTTCTTTCCCCCTCCATTGGAAGCAATCCTCACTGGGCACGGAGAGAGATTGTTCAGCAGTTGCGAGTGCTATTGAGTGGATCTGAGCTTGGTACCCACAATCACATGGGATGGCCCACAACCACCTGTAACTCCAACTCTAGGGTAGGCAACATATACTTCTTGTCTCTGTAAGGCATCTGTAGTCATGTACTCAAATATAATTAAACTAAAATAAAATCTTTAGAAACTGATCTCTCTGGTTATAGAGTCTGTGATGAGGGCTCAGCACAGAGAGTGATGTTAGTAATAGAGACAGGGGATTTGAGAAGCAACTCAGAGAGTTAGACAGGTGTGTGTGGCCTAGATGATAGATTAGCTGTGGAAGGTGGAAAATTTAAGAGGAACATTAATTTCATAATTTAATTGTAGAGTTTTATACATATGAGGAGAATTGTAAGGAAAGACCCCAACTTAATCTTTAGCATTCTTACCTGTTTGCCTCATCTGCTTTATTGAAGTATTTAGAGTAAATCACAATCATTGTGACAGTTTAACCCTAAATAATTAATCACACATCTTTAACAAATTATCTGATGTAGCAAATGCAAGTTCATAGCAGAATCTTACAATTAGCATCAAAATATTTTACTAACATTCAAATCTGTGTCAGACAAGGACTCTTTACCATTTACATTTCATTGTGTTTTGTTTAAATGTGTATGGGTATGTGTGTATGTGGGTATGTGTGTGTGTTTTGATGTGTACGTAGGCATATATGTGAAGGCCAAAGATTGATATCAGTTGGCTTACTCAATCACTATCTTATTAATTAATTTAAAAGTTTTATTTATTATTATTATTATTATTATTATTATTATTATTATTATTTGTGTGTGTGTGTGTGTGTGTGTGTAGGTATTTGCATGTTTGGCACATGAGGAGGTCAGAAAATAATTCTGGAATTTGGTTCTTCTTCTTCTATTGTTGATTCTAGGATCTGAACTCTGTTTGTTATGCTTTCAGAGCAAATACTCCCTGAGCCATCCCTTATACCCTCCATCTTATTTTTGAGACAGGCACATCACTGAATCTGGAACATTTTTCTAAATTGGCTTGTCAGTTAATAACAGGGATTCTTCTTTCTCTGTGACACACCAAGTACTGGAATTACATGTGTGTCACTGTGCACAGATTTTTGATGTTGGGTCTAGGCAATCATCATACTTATGTGACAAATATTTACTGACTAATCTATCCTAGCCCATGATCCAGGGTTTCTGCCATAAAAGTCAGGGAGCAATGTTTTAAGTAGTGCAGTCAACATGCAAGAAGGTTTGGGGCATTAATTTGGAGAGGTGGCAAAGATGGCAATGTGTATCCTTGGCTGTCCTGAAACTTACTATATAGAAAAAACAAGCCTTAAACTCACAGAATTCACCTGCTTCTGATACTGAGAATATGCACCTCGAAACCTGGTTGAACTTAATTTTATTTTATTTTTTTGTGATTTTTTTTTATTATTATTATTTTATTTTCTATATTCTTTATTTACATTCCAAATGATTTCTCCTTTCCCAGTTCCCCCCTACCCGAAAGTCCCATAAGCCCTCTTCCCTCCCCCTGTTCCCCATTTGCCTAAGAATTTCATGAATTCATTGTTTTTAATTGCTGAGTATTATTCCACTGTGTAAATATACATGGAAAATATCTCTGATAAAATTGAAGAAATATATAGAAAAACACGTTAAGATTAAATATTTCATGGAAAAAATATACAGATAAAATAGTAGGCATAAAAATATTCCTAAGTTGATTGAAAGTGGAATTATTAAACATTTTTTGATAAAACTGAAAATTTACAAGGAAACTATTTCTGATAAAACTCAAGAAATATATAGAAAAACACGTTAAAACTGGCTATTTCATGACAAATTATACAGATAAGATAGTAGGCATAAAAATATTCCTAAATTGATTGAAAGTAGAAGTAAAAACATTTTCTGATAAAATTGAAGATTTACATGGAAAATATCTCTGATAAAATTGAAGATTTACATGGAAAATATCTCTGATAAATTAAATTTATATAGATAAATTGGTAGGAATTAAAATATTCCTAAGTTGATTGAAAGTAGAATTATAAACATTTTCTGATAAAACTGAAGATTTACATGGAAAATATTTCTAATAAAATTGAAAAAAATATATGGAAAAACATTAAAATTGAAGATTATCATGGAAAATTATGCAGATAAAATGGTAAGCATAAAAATATTTCTAAGTTGATTGAAAATGAAATTATAAACATTTTCTGATAAAATTGAAGATTTACATGGAAAATATCTCTGATAAAATTGAAGAAATATATAAAAAACGCGTTAAGATTGAGTTTTTCATGGAAAAATTATACAGATAAAATGGTAGGCTTAAAATATTCCTGTTTTTTGAAAGTGGAATTATAAACACTTTCTGATAAAATTCAAGATCTACAAGTAAAATATTCCTGAAAAAAATCAAGAAGTATAAAAAGAAACATGTTAAAACTGACGATTACATGGAAAATTATACAGATAAAATGGAAGGTATAAAAATGTTCCTAAGTTGATTGAAAGTAAAATTATAGACATTTTCTGATAAAACTGAAGATCCACATGGAAAATACTAGTGACAAAATTGAAGAAAAATACAGAGAAACATTAAAATTGAAGATTATCATGGACAATTATACCAACAAAATGGTAGGCACAAAACATTCCTAAATTGATAGAAAGTGGAACTACCCCCAACCTCGATGAAACCAAAGGTCTACACGAAAAACACCTCCGACAAAATCGAAGAAATACACAGAAAAAAATATTAAAATTAAAGATTATAATGGAAAATAATACGGTCAGAATGGTAGACACACAAATCATTACTGAATTGAAAGAGGAGTCACCACCAGACAGCTTTCCAGATTGGTTGTACCAGCTTGCAATCCCACCAGCAGTGGAGGAGTGTTCCTCTTTCTCCACATCCTGGCCAACAACTGCTGTCTCCTGTGTTTTTGATCTTAGCCATTCTGACTGGTGAATTGAAAGAGGAGTCACCAGAAAACTGGGCATGATACTCCTGGAGGATCCTGTTATACTACTCCTGGGCATATATCCAGAGGCTTTACCTGCATGCAATAAGGACACATAAGGAACATAGTGGAGCCACTATGTTCATAGCAGCCTTATTTATAATAGCCAGAAGCTGGAAAGAACCCAGATGTTCCTCAACGGAGGAATGGATTCAGAAGATGTGGTGTAATTATACTATGGAATACTGCTCTGCAATTAAAAACAATGAATTCACGAAATTGCTAGGCAAATGGTCAGAACTTGAAAATATCATCCTTAGTGAGGCAACCAATCACAAAAGAACACACATGGTATGCAGTCACTGATAAGGGGATATTAACCCAGAATCTCGGAATACACTAGACACAATTAGCATTTCAATAGATTTCCAAGAAGATGGAAGGAGAGACCCCTGGTTCTGGAAAGACTGGATATAGGGGAATGCTGAGAGAGAGAAGTGAGAGCGGGTTGAGTGGGCAAAAGAGGGAGTGAAGGGGGCTTATGGGACTTTCGGAGAGGGAGGAAACTGGAAAGGGGAAATCATTTGGAATGTAAATAAAAAAAAACTTAGAAAATAAAAAATATAAAGCACATTAAAAAAAAAAAAAGAAAGAGGACTCACAAACATTTTCTGATAAAACCGGATATCCACATGAAAAACATCTCTGTTAGACTATGCTTTTTGTTTGGAAATTGAGTCTATTGACATTATAAGAGATTAAGGAATAGTGATTGTTGCTTCCTGTTATTTTTGATGTTCTTCAGCAGGGAACTAGACAGCTCCACAGCCTTCTGTGCACAGACCCTGCCAGAAGAGAGTTGGTCTCCCAGCAGTACAGACACAGGTTTACAGGCCCATAGGAGGGGCAAGCTCCAGACAGAGACAAGACCAACTAACAACACCAGAGATAATCAGATGGCGCAAGGCAAGCACAAGAAACCTACCAACAGAAACCAAGGCTACTTCGCAACACCAGAGCCCCGTTCTCCCACCACAGCAAGTCCCAGATGCCCCAGCCACTGGAAAAGCAAGAGTTGGATTTAAAGTCTCTACTCACGATGCTGTTAGAGGACATCAAGAAGGACATAAATAACTCCCTTAAAGAAATACAGGAGAACATGGGTCAAATGGTAAAGGCCCTTAAAGAGGAAACACAAAAATCCCTGAAAGAAATACAGGGGAGCATGGGTGAACAGGTAGAAGCCCTTAAAGAGGAAACACATAAATCCCTGAAAGAATTACAGGAGAACACAAACAAGTGAAGGAACTGAACAAAACCATCCATGACCTAAAAATGGAAGTAGAAACAATAAAGAAATCACAAAGTGAGACATCTCTGGAGATAGAATTGGAAAAAATTCAGGAGTCATAGATGCAAGCAGCAACAACAGAATACAAGAGATAGAAGAAAGAATCTCAGGTGCTGAAGATACCATAGAAAACATTGACTCAACAGTTAAAGAAAATGCAAATGAAAAAAGCTCCTGAGTCAAAACATCCAGGAAATCCAGGACACAATGAGAAGACCAAACCTAAGGGTTATAGGTATAGAAGAGAGTGAAGATTTCCAACTTAAAGGGCCAATAAATATCTTCAACAATATTATAGAAGAAAACTTCCCTAACCTAAAGAAAAAGATCTCCATGAACATATAAGAAGCCTACCGAACTCCAAACAGACTGGACCAGAGCAGAAAGTCCTCCTGACACCTAATAATCAAAACAGCAAATGCACTAAACAAAGAAAGAATATTAAAAGCAGTAAGAGAAAAAGGTCAAGTAACCTATAAAGGCAGGCTACCAGAATCTTGGAATACCCAAGATGCAATTCACATATCAATAGATTTCCAAGAAGATGGAAGGAGAGACCCCTGGTCCTGTAAAGACTGGATGTAGGGGGATACCAGGACAGAGAAGCAAGAGGGGGTTGAATGCAGAACAGAGGGAGGGAAGGGGGCTTATGGGACTTTCGGGGAGGGAGGAACCGGGAAAGGGGAAATCATTTGGAATGTAAATACAAAACAAATATAGAAAATAATAAAAAAATTATAAAATAAATACAACCTGGAAATTTACAGATCATAAAAAAAATACAAAAAAAAAAAAAATTAGAATTACACCAGATTTCTCACCTGAGACGATGAAAGCCAGAAGATCCTGAGCAGATCTTATACAGACCCTAAGAGAACACAAATACCAGCCCAAACTACTATACCCAGCAAAACTCTCAATTACCATAGATGGAGAAACCAAAATATTCCATGTTAAAATCAAATTTACACAATATCTTTCCACAAATCCAGCCCTACAAAGGATAATAGATGGAAAATGCCAACAAGAGGAGGGAAACTACACCCTAAAAAAAGCTTTTTCCAACAAGCCCAAAAGAAAGTAACCTGGTTGAATTTTAAATTAACCATATATTATATGTATGTATTAATTATATTAATTTATTAGTTAAAATATATTACATTTATTATTTTATGTATCTATTTAATAATATGTGTATTTTACACATATATTAATGTGAAAATCAAAAAAAAATAAACCCTCTTAGCTTTTGGGCAATACAAGAGCAGGAAAGTGATTGGTCTTACTTCTTTAGTTGATTCTCTCTAGAAATAGGAATAGACCCACACTGTTGTGGTTTCCCTCCTCCACCAGGCTTCTAGGTAATTGCAATTGCAGATAAGTAACAATGAAGCATAACCATCATGAAATCATATCTCAGTTTTGTGATGTTGCTCAGACATAGATGTCCATTTAAATACAACAATTTTATGGACATTGTGTCATGAAGTATATTCAAGATATACTTGCAGTCTTACATGTCTAGCCATTATAAAAAGATCTAACAGGATTGTGGAGGAAATGCTAATAGAACAGAAAGAGGTATGATATATCATAAAGATTTTTCAAAATGTGCATTGTTAATTTTAAATTTTGTAAAAGTCAATGAGACAATTAGGTCAACTGCAAAAGACACATTGGATTTTAAAATTGATTACTGAATTAGATCAGCTTACAGAATTCCTAATTCCACAATATTAGAAAGGAGTTATGTTATGTTGGGGAGTTATGTTATATTTGTTCCAAAATGAAACGAAAAGTTATATCTTATATCCGAATTATCCAAAATAAAATTTTGCCGGTGAAGAGCACCTGAAGATCTTGGCTATAGACAAAATAAAGGAGATTGGCAAGATCAACAAAACAGGTAATGTATGTACCCTAATCCTGCAACTTGAGGACAGCTCTGAGGATGGCTGACACAAAATAAAATATCTTTGCATAGGCAATTGATCTTGTTGACTACAGAATCCTCTAGACTATTCATATAATTCCTTTAAATGATATAGATAAATTTTGATATTAAAATCTGATATAAGCAAAGGTAGCTTATAAACAAAGACAGTTGTCTTTTATATGTTTAAATGAAGAAAAGAAATTCATCCTTAATTTATCTATGCATCATATGGCATAGTCCATTCAGATGCCTTTTTTTATTATTATATTTATTTATTTATTCACTTCACAACTCAATATCATCTCTTCCTATCATCCCAGTACCCCATTATGCAAGTCCTTCCCCCATTCCACCTTCCACTACTTAAGTGGGCAAGAAGCAAGCCTCAGTAGTCCTGGCAGATAAATTTTATTGAAAGGGTTTAGGGGGCAGGAGTGCGGAAAGACAAATTCCCATATTATGAATGTGAAGCAAGAATTCTTAACCTGGAATCTATAGTTTTTATATGTTTATTTTTAAATGAGACTGGAAACACGATTGACAGAGTTAGAAAAAATACTTTTAGTTTTTGTGCATGTATGTGAATGCATGTACGCTTGTTCTCCAGTGCAAATGTGTGTACCTATGGAGGCCAGAAGAGGGTGTTTGGTCCTATGGAGATTCAGTTAGAAGCTATTTTGAGCCACCAGCTATAGGTGCAGAAACTGAACTCAGGTCTTTTGAAAGGGCAATTAGTAAATTTAACTTCTGAATCTTCTATCTCTTAGCCTGTTTCACAAAATTTTTCTAAGCTTTCTTTCTAATATTGTATATAACATTATTTGTTTCATTCCCTATAACAGTTATAGTTTTTTAAAGACTACATCAAATATTCTGTAATAAAAATATACACTAATTTGAAAAAGTCTCATATGTTTACTTTGTTTCTCATTTTGCTATGAATATATTCTTTGGACCTATTACTACTAGATCTATTTGTAACTCTTTTAAAATAAAAAAGATTCCACCTTATCTAACAGTACAGACAAGCTGATTAATTTCCACTTGCCCATCCCTTAATTTTGCTAAATTTTTTATTCTCCCATCCTACTGGATTAAACATAAATTTAAGATACCATTTTCTATAAATATTTTAGTTTAGATCTCTAAAATATTGGTATTCTCTCTCATGCATATTCACATGTGTACCCACACTATATGGGCCTACATACTTGAGCACACATATACACACACCAAATTCATACATATACAAAAAAGAACATGTTAGAATTTTCTAAACATTATTAAAAGCCAAGCAAACATCTCAGAAATGCTTTTTCCAACAGTTCTCTTTGAAGTAAGAGTTAACTAGGGCCTCCACACTGCATTTGGTTGCATTACATAGCTGGATAAATGCTTGAAATTTAAATTGCTGGGTCAAAGTATTTACATATTTTAAAGAAGCTTTCTTTGAAGTACAAAATTAGCCACCACAAGCTATTTTAACATCAAGTACCAGTGCTGATCTCAGGAGTTGAAGTAGCTCTGAGATGGGCATCCTCACAAACCACCTTTGTTCACCTCTTCAGCTGCTCTTTTCACCTTTCTGAAGTTTGTACACCATGTTGCCTCATGTCCCAAGCTCCCTCAGATCACTAAATTCTACCAACCTTTCTCTGTGAGTCTCTTTCTCACCTGTTGTCAGGACTTCTTTTGATGACATAGTTTTCTCTTTTTCTGACCTCCTTTATGATGATCATCAGTGTGAGCAGAATTCTCTGCTGGGGAGTGTGTGAAGCAGGGACGAAATGTGGGAATACCAGTCATTCAATCTTAGGGTGGTAGGCGGGGCAGCAACAGCATGGAGTGTGGGGAGAGGGGCTTGACATAAAAATGAATATACATTTAAAGTAGGTGAAGCTGAGTTTGTGATGTAGTCCTGGAGAGGCTGAGACAGGAGAATCATAATGTCTAGGTAATTCTGGTTTATATAGTTAGACCTTGTCAGAAAGGAAGGAATGAAGAAAGAAGGAGGGAAGGTAGACAGGAAGAAAGAAAGGAAAAATGAAAAGAGAAACATATGCACTACTTAAGTTGAAGGAATATGTTGTAAAACTGCCAAATATTTGCTACAAAGTATATTTAGTTAAAAAGAGCTTGTTTGGTCCCATGACTGCATTTATTGGAGAAAAATAATTTTCTTTGTTACTTGGTTCTGTTTTGGAAGACTTTTCTGTGGGCTTAGGACAGCTTGCGACTCTGTATGTGATTATGTTTTTGACAAATAAGTTTTATGAAATTCAAGTATTGCCAGTGAAAATTAGCATCTGCAGTGAGATGAATCATGTATGTAAAATAGAATGCATATCTAGAATGCTTAATACAGAGAGAAGATAAAAATTCAATATTGGGGCTGGGAGGTATTTCATTTGGCCACATGCTTTCCTTGAAGACACAAGAACCTATGTTTGTTCCCTGGAGCTCATTAGTTTACTGTTATCTGTCTGTCTGTCTATCTATCTATCTATCTATCTATCTATCTATCTATCTATCTATCTATCTATCTATCTATCTATCATCTATCTATCTATCTATCTATCTATCTATCTATCTATCTATCTATCATCTACCTACTTATCTATCTACCTAGCTCTCTAGAATGGCTTACACGACATGTCCCAAGTCATCCATCAATAGCTATGTGTACACTGGAGATACTGAGAATCTTGAAGTTGCTCAATCCATGATGCTAAATGCCTCAGGAGTCCCAACCTGGTGCTGCAGGCCTGGGGAACCCTGGGGAGTTGTTGGAAGACCAAAAGAATTGGAATACAGTATCTCATCCTCCTCCTCTTTCTACATCGTTATAATCATCATCGTCATCATCATCATCATCATCATCACCACCACCATCATCAGTGACTGCAGCAGTAGCAACAGCAAGAGCAGCAGCAGCAGAGTTTTTTCTCTTCATCCTTATCCTCTTCCTCCTCCTTCTCCTCCTCCTCCTCCTCCTCCTCATCATCATCATCATCATCATAATCATCATCATCTGTGGCTGCACCAGTAGTAGCAGCATTAAGATCAGAAGTAGCAGTAGACTCCTTCAGTGGCAAGAGTTGAAAGTAGGCAGTCAATCCTGAGTTTA
The DNA here is from genome assembly GCA_036184385.1 of Tokudaia muenninki. NCBI lineage: Eukaryota > Metazoa > Chordata > Mammalia > Rodentia > Muridae > Tokudaia > Tokudaia muenninki. Next base: position 87,902,222 of record BTHS01000003.1, read on the forward strand.
TCCTTGAGCCTCTATTTATCCCAGCTTCCTGCACATAGGTCCTGCCCACTCTGAGAGAGAGTCTTCTTGCAACATTTTTTGCAAGGACCTCACAGACCTGCCAGGAGACAGCTCTTAGCTGATGACAAATCTTGCCAGACTGACAATTAAAATTAATCATCGCAAAAGTGTCTTCAAAATATAAGCATTTTGACCTTAAATCGTACAGTTTTCTACCAACCTAGGAGCTTGCAATGCTCAAAATATTTAGAAGGCAACATTTCCTTGCACTTTAAATTAAAACATTTTTACATTTATTTATATATTTTGGTGTGTCCATGAATGTGTGTGAGCCATGGTATAGATAAGGAGGTCAGCAGACAACTTGCAAGTCATTTCTTTCTTTTCACTATTTCAACTCTGGGATTAAACTCAAATCATGATTGGGTTTGGTAGCAAGTGTCTTTGTACACTGATTTATCTTACAACCCTCCTCTTTTTAAATAAAATATACAAAACATGGATCTGGAAAGATACTTCAGTGGTTAAATGTGCTAACTGTGAAATCATGAGGAGCATAATTTGCATCTTGTCTCCCAGGTAACCAGCTAGGCATCCTGCATACACTTGTAGCTCTTAGTTATGAGGGACATGGGAATAGCTGAGTCTTGCTGTCTGCAAGCCTATCTGAAAAAAAAAGAAAAGAAAAAAGCAAGAACCAGATTTAAGGAGAATCCCTACCCAAAGAACTCTATGGAGAGTGATAGGGGAAGAAACTTTGCACACCCTGCTACCCGTTCAGAGCCAAAAGGCTCCATTTCACAAAGGGGTATAATTGAACTCCCACTAGAAGGAAATAGGTCCTGGCTCTCCTTCCTTATTCCAATCCAGAATTGAGACCTTATTTAAACTGTAGTAGCAAGCCTTAGTCCTTAGGAACAGGCTGGGGAGCCTAAGAAACCTGAATCAATCTTACTTTTATTAGCCAGGTCTCCGATGATCTAATTATGGCAGGAAGATAGACCCAGTGCAAGGCCAAAGAGAAAGACAGGCACTGCAGCATTTATTGCCTTTGCTACTGGGGTTTGCAGACCACCTAGTTAATATTGACCCCTAACCCTATGCCCAGTTTGTGGCCGTCTTTGCTGTCCCAGAAGCTGCTGTGGCTGCTTTATAATCAGGAAGAACAAAAGAAGTGTGTTTCTCCTGGCCTGAGTCAGCTGTGGCCTGCATTTCTATATCAACAATGACTCTAAAACCTACCCTACAGGGCAAAGAAATGGGGAGGAGAGCCTTAATCTGTGGGCTGAGTTCAGGCTGTTAGCTTTTAGGAGTTCATGAATACTGGGGTCCACCGTGGGAGTGGTACCATCCAGCCTGAAACAGAGAAAGAAGAAAAAACGTCATTTCTGTAACTAATATATGGGTTTGCTGTGAGTAAATATGTAAGTAGGAGATAAATCGTTGTTTTGTAACTACATTCTTGAACTTGACATCAGTTAGTATCAGTTATTTTAGCACTTCTCATGTTCAGGTATATCTCATTCAATTTCTAGGTCAGAACCACAGAGAATGATTAAATGGAGCCAAGATAGCTTGCAGTTAGTCTAAGGAGATGTGGCTTGGAGAGGATGAGTGATAGCTTGGCGGGAAAAGGCTATCACCCCCTATCCAGTCTATCTGTTTGATTTTTCTCCCAAGCACCCTTTCCTACTCTGCATGCATGTATTCATATATATTCATACGTATTCATACTTACTATTTGAGAGAGAGTATCCATTTGTACCTCAGGCTGGTCTGGAATTCACTACGTGAACAGGAATCCTCTGACTCATAGTCATTCTTCTGCTTCAGCTTCCTGAGTGCCGGAACTACAGGAATGTGCCACTATGAATAATTCCATTACTTTTTGAAATGACATGATCTGTTGTCTGTCATGGATCTTGTTTGGCTCTAAATGAATGAGGTGGTCACATAGCATCTGAATTCAGTCATTTAGTGAATATTTTTACATAGTGCATAATGTGAATGACTCTAGGAACAGAACAGACCTACTTTCTTATGAAGCTTTCAGTCAGTGGGGGAAGACAAAGAGTAAAACAATGAGTAAAATAAATACTAAAGATGATTTTTGTGTTTTTCCTGCTAGACTGTGAATTCCTGAAAGGAAAGGACTACTGCTTCTGATTCTGTCTTCCCAGGCACTGAACCATAGAGCTCATCAGTGAAAACTGATGACCTAGAAAAAGCCCTTGTTGGGTGGCTGTTTCTTTTAGACAAAAGAGACTCAGGAAGGGAAAGAATTGAGATTGTCCTCAATGTGTGAGTAATGACTGGTGTCAGTAAGGACAAACACAATACAATAGTGCCAGGTCTCTTTGGGTAAGAGAAGTTAACACTAGCTATACTTCAGACAAGGGGTTAATATCTACTAGAATATATAAAGGACTGCAAAAATCACACACACACACACACACACACACACACACACACACAGATCCAAACAATAAATGTGTCAATGATCCAAACATGTAGTTCTTAAAACAAGAAACACAAGTGGTCATAAAGTTCCCAACATCTTTAGCTGTCAGAGAAATGCAAATTGAAACTGCTCTGAGGTTTTTATTTTAAACTGTCCTAATAGCTGCTATCAAGAAAATAAAGGATACTGCTAGTGAGATGAGAGCGCATGAAGGTAAATGTTTCCTTAGGTTCACAGTTCTAGGAACAGACCGTCAGGATGGGGATGACAAGGCAGCAGCAGCTTGAAATAAGTGATTATATCATATTTATCATTAGGAAGCAGAGACAGGCTGGTTACGTCATGTCCATCATTGGGAAGCAAATCTGAGCTAGTGCTTAGCTTACTTCTTCCTATATATACAGTCTAGGATTCATCCCAGAAAATGGTACTAACCAGTTAGTAGGTCTTCCCAACTTAATTAACATACTTAAGATACTCTTTCATAGTTATGCCCATGGGCCCATCTCCCAGGTGATTATAGATCTCATCAAGTTGCCAAACGAGATTAACTATAACAATGACAGTAATTCTTAAAAATTAAAATCCTATCTAGAAGCCTGACAATTTCCAACCTAATTAAAAACAGAGGAGGGGGTCTGTGTCTGCTGAGGGGGCAGGTTACTCAAAGATTGCACAGGGTTTCAACTAGACTAGACAGCATCTCTTCTGACACCACGGATTAGCTTCAAGGCTTCAATCAATCATACATTCACACCTACCTTACTCTCAGACCCCTTCAGTAGCTAGTGCTGACAGTGAGAGCTGCTGAAAGGGTCTAAAAGTAAGTCACTTGAGTTCTCCATGATTGTAGCTGTGGCTCAGCTGCCCTGGATATTGTGTTTGAAGCACTAGCTGCTGCATAATGTTCTGGAATTCTGTGGGCAAGGAATATGAAGAGGGCACTACAAAGACAGCTGAGCAGACTCAGATGATTGGGATCTGGAAATTTCTCTTGGAGCCTGGCCTGAAACACCTAAGGGTCTGGTAAGCTTACATCAATGCCTGGAGCATCTACATGTGGAACCCGAAGCATCAGGATAGTTGGTTCTTAAATTCATTTTACTCTTTTTTTTATTTTGTGCATACACATTGGCATGTGCAAGTTATGTGTGCATGTGTATGCTTGTGTGTATGTAGAGAGGGAGTGGTTTTCCTCAGTAGCTCTCTGATATTTTTTTGAGACAGGGTCTCAGTGTTTCTAGTACAGCTAGCTATCAAGGAGCTTCAAAAAATGCATATCTTTCTGATGTTCCATAGATGAGATTATAGATGTGCAGCACTATATCAGATCTTCTTCCTTCCTTCTTTCTTTCCTTCCTTCCTTCATTTCTTTCTTTTTCTTTTTCATATGTGCCAGGGATCAAATTCACCCTCATACTTGCAAAGCAAGGACTTTACCAGTGGTCCCTCCCTCTAGGCCTGGTAGAGACTTCCTTGTGAATACCCATTTTCATTTTCCCTGTAATCCTTCCCAGAAGTGAAATTGCTAGGTCATATATAAATTGTTGGTGGGGTTGTCAGACTGTTTTCTTAAGAACTACTATTATAAGGATCTTTTGTGATTTGAATGTTCTCTAAATTTTCTTTTTGCTAAATATATAATTTTAGAAAATGAATATAGCTTGTAGAGGTCTACTTTGTTTCATTTAGAAGCAGGACTTTTGAATGGAATTTAATCAAAGAAGTTAAATTGCCTGTCACTCAGTCCAGCAGAATTAACTCACACAGAGATGCAGAAGGCTATGCTAATTGGGAAGGTGGGAGTGGGGGTGTCCTTGCCAGGGAAGTCCTTTCAGTTTCAGTAATAACATTGATTATAACAATACCAGAGGAACAGAGAATGCTCTCTGAGGGGCAAGTCTTTCTACAGAGGAAATGATTTGGATTTCTCAGATATTTTTATAAAAATATTGTCTGAAAAAAATGTCTAATTGTGGAAGTGGGGCTAGATGTACTTAGAGGTCTGAATTCAAAGTGGCCATGGAAGCAGTGTCTTTCATTTGTGCTCCTTTGTAAACGGGATCTCCTTGAAGATGACCCATGTGATACACTCTACACTATGATGCAGCAGTGTTTGCATTATCAGATTTCCCTCATACACAACATACTGAGTACACAGCTTAATGTGAACTGAGGGATACTACAAATGCAAGCCACACTCTGCTGGTGGGGGTTAAGGTGGCAGTAACATCAGTCAATAAAGAACCTGGGGAGCTGAGGAAGGACAGTACTGGCTTTAATTGATTCAAGTTTGCCATTCAATGAAACTACACTGAAATATGATCACATATTTTGTATAAACTTCAAATTAGCACAGAAAATAGGATGAGACATGATAATGTCCTTTCCCTGGAACCACTTGGAAGGTTCTTTCTTTCTTTCTTTCTTTCTTTCTTTCTTTCTTTCTTTCTTTCTTTCTTTCTTTCTTTCTTTCTTTCTTTCTTTCTTTCTTTCTTCCATCCATCAATCCACCCATATATCTATCTATTTCATACAGGTTTTATTGGTGTAGCTCTAACTATTGTGAAACTTGATTATAGAGCCACCTGGCCTCGAACTCGGTGATCCATTTGCCTCTCCATCCTGAGAGCTGGGATTAACGTAGAAGTTGTTGTAAATCTCCAGTGTTAGAATGGAGTGCACATAGTCTATTGACTGAAATAATTCTGTATTGCTATAAGACGTTCACTAAAGTACTCAAAATTCCAGAGAGAGCTCCAAATCCTACCTTAGGAGTGTTTCCACTGCATCGTGTGTGTGTGTGTGTGGGGGGGGAATGTTGCACAGAGAAAAAGAAAGAAAGTAAGAGACAGATACAGGTGATGTTCCCTTGGAGTTGTCTACCTCATTTGGTTTTTTGAGAGAGGTTCTTTCACAAGCCTGGAACTTGTCAAATAGCCTAGGTTGACCAGGCAGAGTTTCAAGCATCTGCCTATCTCTGCTTCCTCAGCTCTGGGATTATAAGCATGTGCCACAACTCAGTCTCACTTTCTTTCTTTCTTTCTTTCTTTCTTTCTTTCTTTCTTTCTTTCTTTCTTTCTTTCTTTCTTTCTTTCTTTCTTTCTTTCTTTCTTTCCTTCTTTCTTTCCTTCTTTCTTTCTTTCTTTCTTTCTTTCTTTCTTTCTTTCTTTCTTTCTTTCTTTCTTACTTTTCTTTCTATCTTTTCTTCTCTCCTTCATTCTTTCCTTCCTTCTTTTCCTCTTCCTTCCTCCCTTCCTCTTTATTGCTTTCTGATTTTCTTCCTTTAAAATCAGTGTGGGTCTCTTAGGTGAACATAAATTAAGGTACACATGTCCACTAATTTTCTCTAATTAGATTTACCTGGGAAGAGGAAAACAACTGAGGCATTGGCTCTGATCGTTTTGCTGGCATGGGACCTTTTCTTGATGAATGATTGATTTGGGAGGGTTCCTTGCGTGGTCTTCAATGTATGTATAAGAAACCAATCTAAATAAGCCAAGAGTATCCCGCTATTAAGCAGTGTTCTTCTACAGTCTGTACTTCCAAAGTGAAAGCAGCAAACTTAAATATGCCCCCACCCAAGTTGTTTTTGGTTAGTGTTTTATCAGAGTAAAATAGAAGCAAACTGGGACAGTACATAGGAATTTTTTGCTGTTAGAGAATTTCCTATATATGTATAATATGCTTTGATCACATCCATTCTCTATTCCTACACCCCCAATACATCACCATCCACTTTTTTCCCCCAAAATCTCATATACCTTGTTTTAAAAAAAATGTTTATTTAAATTTATTTTACGGAGTCAGGTGTAGTCATTCATGACTTTAATAATCCCATCACCTGAGAGTCAGAGGCAGGAGGATGTCTAAGAGTTTGAGGCCAGCCTGATCTACGTGGTGAGTTCCAGGACAGGTAGAACTACATAGTGAGATCCTATCCTGAAAACAATAACAACAACAACAAAACCCAAAAGTGATTTATGTGTATGAGTATTTGCCTATAAGAGTTCAAGTGTGCTACGTGGGTGACTGTTGCCCACAGGGTACAGAAGGGATTACCATGTCAGCCAAGTCTCACTAGCATAATTGCCTAAACATGAACTGAAAGGAGAACAACAGTCCTGCCAAACAGTATGGTGCGAAGGTCACTAGGGGTCAAGCCTACATAGAGAAGCAAGAAAAGCGGAGTGGAAGAAATGGACTTCCCCAGGGAGGGGTATACCAACTAATTATTCAATACCAAATAGTAAGGCAGGAGAACATACAAATAAATAACACTTTATAGACTGAGCAGGTTATATTTAAATATATATATATATATATATATGCACACACAAATATACACAAAGTAACAATGAATTTAGAAATATGGGAAGGTTTGGAGGAGAAAAAGGAAAAAGTAAATGATGTAATTATAATCTCAAAACAAATAGTAAGAAAAAACTGCTGTGAGATAACTATTTTTTCTGTGTTGAAACATTCACTCAAGGAAGCAGGAGAGGCTCACCAAACTCAGGAGTAAACAAACTTTATGTGTTTGAGAAAGTTCTGAGTTACAGGGTTTATGAACAGCCACCTCAAGGTTATAGATGTAGACAACACTGCTTGAGAACGAGAATGACTATTTGAAAGGACCTCTCTGACATCCAATGACTGCAAGTGACAGAGACCTTTCCAGGTTTGCAGTTTCCATGAATCACCACTTCTGTTTGTCAAGGTGGTTCCCCTTTCTAACAGGAAATACTCAGAGCTAGGAAACAAAAGGAATATCTCTTTAATTAGCACATAGTTCTAGCATAGATGCTATTGCCCTAAGAGTCCCAGCCCCATCAGAAATATTTCATAGAACTTAAGAAGGGGTAGGCCTTGCTATAATCTTGTCTCCATGACCATTGATCATCCTAGAGTGGCCTTTTTATCCCTTCCCCAGTGGAGTTTTATTTTTTTTTTCTTCCTCAGAGCTGAACAAGTTTTTCAGAAGCTGAGATTTGCGCAGGTTTTTAGTTAAGATAGTTTTATTTTTAGCAAACGGGACTTGCCAATGTTCCTACTGAAGTTATACATGGTTGTGACCTGCCATCTGGATGGAAACTGTATCTTGGTCTTCTGCAGTGCTCCTAATTACTGAGCTGTCTCTCCAACCTCCAAATCTTAATAAATTTAAAATACCACCTAATTTATAGTGACAAACACATATCAGTAGTTGCCAAGTACAGAAAGTAATTGAGTGGTAGACTGCAAAATGATATAAAATATCTTTTCAAAATAATAGAAATAAATGTCTTATATCTTCTTTGTGTGTGTACATGTGCCCATATTCACATATACATGTATATGTACATAGTGGTGTGTGTGTGTGTGTGTGAGAGAGAGAGAGAGAGAAACTGGAGACCTAGCCTCCTCTAATGTTAAGCATCTTCTTCATCTTCTTTACCTTATGTTTGAGACAACATTTCTTGTTGAGCCTGAAGTTCACTGATTCAGCTAAGTTAGCTGACCAGAAGGGGCCAGACTCTTTCCTATCTACACCTCCCCAGTGATAGAATTACAGATGCAGGCCATTGTGCCTAGCTTCTGTGTGGCTGGGCATTTAAATTAGGTTCTCATACTTCCATGGTGAGTACTTCCTGACTGAGGCATCCCCAAAACCCTGTCTTATATCTTAATGGTGGAGGCGTTGTGGTATTTCTGGGGGTGTATACAGCTAACAAAACTAAGTGAATTCTGTCCTCTAATGGAGAGAAGTTACTGCTTGTAAGTTAGTTTTCAGTGAACTTAATAAGAAAAAAATAAAGTCTTATCAAGACTCATAAAACAATTACTATCTTGAACGTTATTGAAAGATAAAAGTAGTGTATAGCATAGCATATACAGAGGACAAAAATGGCAGGAAATTGACAGGCATTACTGTTATTGCCATGGAATGGAAATGACATGTTTATAAACATGTCTTATGGATTCCCGGGATCTTTCTGCATGTCTGACATATAGTTTGTCTTACCCAAATGCTTTATGAAGAATGAGATTTCATTATCAAATATTTAAATTAGGAAATAATTAATCTTTTTACTTTTGTGTTTTGTGTATTTGTGCACACATTGGACCGAGAAGCAACTTTTTGTGCTGTTCTAGATGTCATCCATTTAAGAGCAGATTCTCTCACTTGGCCTTTAATTCCCTAAGTGATCAAGGCAGTGAGTCCCAGGAATCCTCTTGTTTTCACCTTATCACACTAGAATCACAAGCACATACCACTGTGCCCAGCTTTTTCATTGGTTCTGAGGGTCAAACTCAGATCTTCTATTTGCCTGGCAAGTCCTTTACCAAATGAGCTCTCACCACCCCTCATTTTTGTGATGAATTTCATTTTGTAGGCTAGGACTAGAAGTTTAGATCAGGCTATCTGATCCTCCCCAATGTTAGAATTACAAACAAGTCTCACAATGCCCAGCTTCAGCCAGTCTCCAGTTGTTACCCCTGAGGTCAGATAATGATGATGATTCTGTTTGGAGAACACTTGGGACATAAGGACTAAGGGTACTTCTGGTTCAGTTCCTTTGTAGAAAACCTTCTGTCTTGTTGGAGCTCAAGATTTGGGTTCAGAAACTTCCTGGAAGAAAAATGTGTTAGGTTCTGCTTGTGTTGTGTGCCCCTTTGTGCCTACAGTTGAGTATCATTTTCACATGCTTCCTAGGTCAGGTTGATATCTCCCACACATGTGATACTAATAGTCTGGGCTCTAGGAGAAGATCTTGAGACATTTCCTGGAAGGTGCTTCCTGCCAGTATGTGGTGAATGATTGGTGAATAAGAAATAAAATACTGATTACCTAAGTCACAAATCAGACCTATTTCATCCCAAAGAGGTTTGTGATTTGTGTTACTGAAGGTAAGAGTTCACAGAATGGGTTATTTTTGTCTTTGTTTGGGACAGGACAACTTTTTATCTGCTGTGACTTGGAGACACCCTGAAACATGAAGACTTAGAACTCTAGGAACTTTGCGGATGGATGCTGGGAATCAATAATAGGAAATTTTATCATCCTCGGTTCATGAAAACTTATAAGAGCCTAGTCAATGAATTCTTATTGTTTGTGTATGTGTATAAACACCACTTAGAGATGTAGACAGACAGGAAAGGTAGTAGAGCAGAGTGATCAAAGTCCTGACCCCCAAACCCCCCACACACATTGTTCTCTTGATCCATAACTACTTCCACCCTCTTTAGCAAATTCTACCAATGAAAGTTTTATGCATGTTTTTACTGATTCTCATTTTAGAAAAGTTTTACCTTGATAAGTTTTGAATTTTTTGTAATGGTCTATATCTATTAGAATAAAAATTATCTTTTATGAGGGAAAGGGTGAGAGCTACATTTGTGTGTAGGTATAAAGATACATATTTAGAAAACAGTCAGGAAAAATGTAGGGGACATCAGAATGGATTAGTAACACAACTTCTATCTCTAGAGCTCAAGAACATTTAGGAAGAGGAGTAAAAAGATTGTATGAGTCAGAGAACTAAGAAGACTGCTTTAAGTATCTCCTACAAATTACAGGGAAGCTACATCATGATACCTCAACAGAATGGTTTGCCAAAAAGTCTACAACACCAATAGCCACACAAATATGGAAAGGGGAAGTCTCACAGGGGTCCACCACTAGATAGAAAACTATAGTCATCTAAAGAATGTTGAAAGTGGGAAACATGGTCTTTCCTAGGAATCAGCTCCCCGATAATTGGTTATCCAACACCAAATCATTAACCCCAGATTCACATACAAACAAGTAATACTGATCAGAATCTGAAAGTTGTATTTATATCTTTATACATAGTACATAATACCTACAAACACATGCATATGTACATACATACATACATACATGCATGCATGCATAGACACATATGCATAAAAGCGTAGGGCTGGACTGTGGCCATAGGCCCCTTGATTTGTCCTTAACAAAGACAAGCATGTCCAATCTCTTTAACTAATTCTTTTAATGAAAGCTATACATGTTTTTTACTAATAGCTCTCTTTAAAAGTTTACATCATGAGGAGTAGTGATTTTCTGTAAAATGAGGCCATAAATCTAAGAGGGACCAATGTGAAAGGAATAGGAGTAATTGGAGAGAGTAAAAAGAAGGGAGAAATTATGTAATTATATTTTGTTAAAAATAAAATTAAAAATAAAATCAGAGAAAAAATATATCTTATTTCAATGTTTATGAGTATGTATATGTATATATCTGTATGTGTATGATTGATTACAGAGGCTGGAAGAGGACATCTGTTCCCCTGTACCTTGGAGTAACTGAGGATTGTGTGCTGACTGATGTTGGAGTTGGAAAGCAAAGCCCTCTAGAAGAATTGTAAGTGCTCTTAACTGCTGAGTTATTTCCCAAGCCTCCATCACAACTTTCTGATCAACAATTTTTGAAGTATCAATTGCCTTGCCTTTATAGAAAACAAGTAAAGGCTTGTTACTTTTAAGTCACTCAAGCATGTATATCTCCCATGGATACCTTCCAAATTTTCATCAAAAGCAGACTTTAGTATCATTTGTTATGCATTACTTCCTATAAATATGAGCTGAGCAAGCAGTGAACTTAGATTATTTTTCTTTCCTGTAATATTTTTATTTTGTCTTGAGGTTAGGAAATAGCTTTGTATTAGTTACTTCTCTGCTATTGTGAAAAAAATATACTTACCAAAAGCAACATAAAGAAAAAGTGTCTGGCTCATGATTCAAAAGGTTTAAAGTCCATAATGGTGGGAAAGGCATGGCATCAGTTCAGAGAAAAAGACAAGGAGAGGTAAAGAAAAACAGAGACAGAGGGAGATAGAGAGAGAGAGACAGGAGATGGGAGATGGGAGATGGGAAACTTAGGGAAAAAAAAGACAGAAAGAGGAGCTGGGAGGGGCACACAGGAAGTGAGTTGAGGATATAAACTCGCAATGCTACTTCAGTGATATATTTTCTCTAGTCAACAAGACTATATAGTACTGATTGGGGAGCAAATGTTCAAAGATATGAGCCTATGAGGGGCATTTCTCAATTCAACCACCATACTTTGATTTTCTTTTCCCTTCAAGGCAATTTATGGCCTTAGCTCTTTGTTCATGTGTAGGTGGTTCATTCCAGGCCCCCTTTCTAGTAAAGTCCTCGCAGGATGAACATTTAAGATAAGACCAATAGAATCCTCTGCAATCCTTCTTTTCTCTCCTAGCCACTTGTCCATTGACTGCCACCATCTGGGGCCATCTACGAAGAATCATATTCTTATTTCTTGTATAGGCAGTTCCTTCCCTGCATGAGGGAGTCTCAGGCATGATCTGTGGCTGGTCTGTTTCTCAGCGGAGAACCCATCTGGGTTAATTAGTTATATTGATAGGGACCTAGGAATTGGAGCTGCTCTCAAACAAAGTTGCCCACCAGAGTAATTAACATGACAAAAACCAAAGAGACAAAGTGGGGACTGACTCAGATGAGCATCCTTGTAAGGAAGGACATGGGTGGTAAGGGAAGGAGGGAGAATACTATGAGCTCAGCTGTTGTGCTCATTCATTTGAGCTAGTCAATTTTAGAGGCTTGTCTGTGTTGGTTGTTGAAGTATACTCCAGACTCCAGTCCACAGCAGCCTTGTGTGGATATCCTTGACTTGACAACTGCAACTTTAAGAGTTGGGGAGTGTGGTGATACACCCCTTTCCCATCGACTCTAGACTTCTCCATTAATTCATTGCATATTGTCAGCCGAGTTTTTCAAGAACCCTTGAGGGCAGGTGTGTTCGTACTTTTGGAGTCCCATGAGTCATTTGTGAGCAGTTCAAGTGGAAAGCCAAACACAACGTCAAAAGACACATTTACAAAGCATATAATGTTCCCTAAACAGTACAAGTTGCAGCATTTCTAGCCATGGCAGATCTGTTTCTTGTCAAGATTTGGCCAGTTTCATGTAAAAAGTCATATTTATTTTCTCAAACAGTCCTGAAGATTAGAGGTGGTATAGTGTGCACAAGTTCCAAGTTAATACTTTGTGTAGGTAGGAAAAGGTCCTACCTAGCCTGAAAAAGTACACACAGTTCATTGTGTTACTACTGTGACAAAATGTCTCTCAAAAACAACCTAAGGAAAGAAGTGCTTATTTTGGGTCATAATGAGCACCCAATATTATTCTGTTTTTGTCTCCCCAATGCTGAGATTATAAGTATTTGCCAACATGCCTGGAATTTTTACCTAGACTCTGGGTGAAGATCAAACTCAGATTCTAAAGCTTGCAAGAAAAATCTTTAGTGACCAAGCTGTATCCCCAGGCTTTTATAGATGTTGTTGAGGTTTTGTCTTTTATTGTCTAATATAATGCTAAGTGCAGGCCACCAAGACCTGGACTCTCCATATAACTCCTCTAATCTTGCCCCCAAGTTAATTCTGATTGGTAAATAAGGATGCTAACAGTCAAGACCTTGACAGAAGAGAAATAGGTACCTGGGTTTGAGATTAGAGAAGAAAAAAAAAAGTGCAGGAGAAAGGGGAAGAAGCCATGGATTAAGAGTCAAGAAAGCATGGTCTTGAGAGCTGCCCAATTGAAGCTAAGAGCAGTCCAGATGAAACATAGTAAGTTATAACTCAGAATTATCGATAGGAAAATAGGTTCTCACATCATGGAGGGCATGCAGCTGTCAAGTTCTTGTGTTATTTAAAGTGTATTGAAAAATATAAAGGCTGTTAGTGTGTTTTTGATTGGGGAACTTAAATACCATAGACAGGATAGAAATCCTAGGCCAGGAAGGAAATAATTTCAACAAAGGGATCCATCCATTTATTGGGAATAATTCTCCTTTACCCCTCAATCAGGCTTCTTAGTTACAACTAACAATATCCCATGTGCCCCCAAATCTGAGAGAGGCTCACAGAGTATTTGAAATATGCCATCCACTTTTGGAGTTTCATTTAAATTTGTTGTTTGCCTTTTTTCCTGATGTATCATTTCTAGATATATTCAAGAGAAGCTGAATTTCCTTTGAACATTTGGCTGGATTTCTGTTTGTTTTAAGATAGAATATTTTTATATAACCCAGGTGGTTTTAAACTAGCTATTCTCTGGAGTCCTGTGATTACAGGTACATTCTATGATGCCTGGTCTTGGTTAAATCTTATCATTTGGGATATACTTTTGACTTGTGGACCATCTGTTTCACTCTTTCTTGGTTTCCTGGAAAAATATGCTAGATAAGAAAATATATTGTACTTATTCCAAACAACCACAAAAGCTCCCTGCATGGTTGCAGCTTTATATAATTCTGTTTTTGGCATGCCAACTTTAATGTTGTGAACTTTTTTTTTAAGAGATTCATTTTTTTAATTAATTTGCTTTATCTGTGTGTGAGCAGATGTATGTGCCAGTGCAATCAAAGGCCACAAGAGGATGTTGCTGTGATCTTCTAGTAATCTCCAATTACATATTTGAGTCAGGGTTTCTCCCTAATCCTGGGCCTCATGTTCTCCCTCCCTAGGCTACAACCCAGTAAACTTCAATGATTCTTCTAGATAACTTTCTCAAATCTGTCATTATTGTTTGGGTGCTGAGATTGGAACTATGGTCTTTATGATTGTGTAACAAGTATGCTTATCCATTAAGTCATTGATCCTACCCCTTGAACTCATTTCCATATCACTATTTATTTTGTAGCAACAAACTGTTGTTAGAATGTGATAATATATAAACAAAGACCTAGAGATAAACAGTGTAAAAAACCTTGGACTATAGAGGGAATACAAGTCATCAATGAATGGTGACCCAGAAAAGCTGGGAGTAAACCTATGAAGGAGATAATAGTACTGTATATCTGAGAGGGTTCTGGAGTATAATGGAAGTCCAAGATTGAAGTTAATAGGGGTATTTGAACTCTACTGTAACCCTAACTTGTACAGATCAGAATTTCTGTTGGACTAATAGGAATTTTTTATCTAGATCCTATAATAATACAGGAAATGTTGGAGAGATGTACAGTAGTTTTAAGGCTCAGCTCTGTCATTTAGCCTACTGTTCTGAAACTAACTGAGAATTTATTCCTCATGAGTTCTTGGGCTGTAGAACAGATCAGTCAGAACTGTTTGCTTTCCAACTGTGAATTCTTAATTTGATCCCAAGAACCAGTATAAAACTGATTTGCTTACATATTCCTATAATCCTAGTCCTGGGGAAACAAAGGCTGATGGACTCCAGAGTTTGAGAAATTGCTGGCCTAGCCTACTTAGTGAGCTCCAGGACAGGGAGATACAATGACTCAGAAAAAGGGATGGATGTCTAGTGTGGTGGCATAGGACTTTAAGGCCAGAACTAGGGTCAGAGGAAGGCTGGTTTCTGAGGATTTAAGGTAAGCCTGGACTACATAGTGATTCCAGGCTACACAGGAAGAATCTTCCTCAATCAAAAACAATAGAACAGTCCCTCCTCCCCTCTCCCCATATAAAAAAGAAAACAAACAAATAGGAAGGATGATACCAGAGGGAGGCAAGGTTGTCCTCCAGGCAGATACACATGTATATGCATGCTCTTGCATAAACATGAGCTCACACACACATTCACATACACACACACATACACACACACACACACACACACACACACACACATCAGGGTGTTTGTTGTATATGTTCCAGTATACTGGCCTGCATTTAAGTTAAGATTAATTCTCCGGTAACGAACATGCCACGCTTGTTCTTTTCCTGTCTAGATGATGAAAAAGCCATTGTTTATGATGGTCCATTCATGGTGACAAAATCTGTTAATTTATACTTTTAGAGATTAGTAGAATGAAGACTCCCTTGACTTGTGTTAGACAATGGAGTCGATGAGTTTCACAGACTAGATGATATTTTTGTGAAACCAGTGAGCCTGACACAACCTCACTAATACAGTCCTGATTGGTCATGGTGATGAAATGCGAACATTAACCAATCCTTGAAATTTTTCTTTTCTTAAATTAAGAGTAACTCAAGGGAAGTCCCTGGCATAGCATTTGGTCAAAATCAAAAGCACTAGTACCAGAATAAATATTATTTTTACTGATTTCTTAGAAGAATCAGAAGATGCGGTTTGCTAGACTATGTGTACAGTGCAGTGTAATAACATGGAAGAAGGTTGTGTTCTGAGGGTCACACAGATCTGGGGTCATAACACAATTCAACATTTATGCCTATAGTGAATTTCTATAAACACTTTAATCATTCAATATCTCTTTCTACAGCTCCAAAATGTGGATAAATTTATCTTACTTAAAGGGCAGATTAAGAGACTGTGGCAACTCTGGAAATAGCAGGGGCCATAGATATTCTTGGGATTCCCTGCATGCTTTCACAGTGGGCTAGCTCAGCACAAGGCTTGGGAGTACATTACCTGTTCAGCTCACTTGTCATCTTGCTTTTGGAGACATGTCTCTTACTGGCCTGAACCTCACAAAGTTGGTTAGGCTTGCTAGTCAGCGCAAGCATCAGAGACCTGCCTCTGTCTTCTCAATATGAAGATTGCAAGTGGCATAAGTCCTGTTATTTATTTTTTCTAAGGGTGGTTCTGGGAATGGAACTTAGATCTTCATGGTTGTGTGGCAAGCACTTTCCCATGTGCTGTCTTATTACCAAAAGGGTCAAAAGTTTTCAGGTTTTATTGTACAAAACAAAATTGATAGAATGCCATGTGTTTCTCTGATTTAAGTCATTGTGCAGCAGAAGAAGTGCAGCAGGAAGCCAGAGTATGTGAGCTTTGCCAACTCAGCTGGGAGGTGAAAGAAAACAGAGAGAGCCAATGGAGACAAGCTAGAGTGTGAAAAGATGAGTAATTGGAAGTGAGACGGGAGCAAGGAAAACGGTAGTGAAAACAGTGTACATAGCATGATTGAATGCAAACGCCTGTGTGGAACTCGCCACTATGAGTTTGGGGAGATGGCTCAGCAATTAACAGTTCATACTGGATTTGCGCAGTGCCCAGATTCAGTTCTAAACACCATGTTATGTTGCTCATAGCCTCTTATAATGAAGAGAAGCAGAACATTGATATCCTCCCACCTTTTTCCCAGCAGAAATGCCCTTGGCCTTTCGGAGGGGGCAAACAGAGAAAGCCTAACCTGGTGCCAGAATATTTCAGTCCCCATTTTCATGGAGACACTCCCTAATGACCCTCCCAAACTCCAGGGGGAGCAGCAGATGTTGCTTTTGGAATACATGTGTCACCTAAGAAGCTGGCATCCTACCTGATAGATAACTAGCACTTCCCCAGTACAGATAGCTCCTGTCGTTGAGAAAAACAAAAACCAAACATTCTTGAAAAGATAGGTGCCCTATTTTTTCACCATGAGAGAAGGGCAATTAAGTGTTCCTAGACAGCTGTGACCAGTTACTTCTCAGGCAGCGGAGTCTCCCTCCTAGCTGCAAGATTCCTCTCCACTGTCTGAACAAACAGTATCCAGTTTGAGGGATGGCTTCCCTTGTCACCCTCCCCATCATGGTCATGTAACTCCAAAGGCCAAGGATCCCTGCTTATGCACATATGTATGTAAAAACTCTCAGCCCCTAGACTCAAGCATTGTATTCCTAACCTACAGAGTGGGAAAGGTTGCGATCTGGGTCTGACTCGAATAAAGACTCTTTTGTTATATTACATAGGGTTTGCAATTCTTGGAGACCTCCTGGGGCTCCTGAGGCCTGGGCATAACAGTAGCTCCAGTGCCAGTGTGTTTGAAGACCTCATCTCATGTCCGTAAGCAGCTGCATTCATACACATAATTGAAAATAAAAAATAAATCTTAAAAACCCTTCCTCACTATGTACCTGTAATGTTTAGCTTTGTAAACATTATGCAGCCTAGATTTGCTTAGGAATAGAAGAAGTCTCATTGAAGGGTTTTGTTGTTGTTGTTGTTGTTTTTGATTGCTTGCTTTTTTTAATATTGGGTTGGCCTATGAACATGGCTTTGATGAATGGCCTTGAAAGTCTGTTGATGTAGAAGGACCTATCCTACTGTGGACAGCACCTTTACCTATCCAGGCTACCCTGAACTGTAGAAGCATGGGCAAATGGAACCAAGTACAAGCAAATAAACACACAGGCACTCATTTCTCTCTGCTCTTGACTGAATGGGATGTATTCATCTTTCTCAGGCTCCATCCACTTGCAGTGAAGTCAGCTGGAATTTTATTTGTAAATAAATACATTTCTTTCTTAAGTTTTTTGGGATCCGGTTATTTTATCACAGGAACAGAAATGCTACAAGAATAATACACTGATAATAAAACAAAGAAAGAAAAGTAGTAACACAAAATGAACTTTGTCCAGGCCAGTTTTTCTCAATGCCCTGCATTTATCTTGTTGAATTGGCCCTCCCCAGTGTGTTTCCTTCCATGAGCCCTGGGATGATCTCACACACCTCTCAGCTCCTCAAGCCTCTGCACTCATTTGCAATTAATAATGGCCTATATTATGGCATATCTCCTGCTGCTCTTCTGACTTTCTCTTTCTCTAAGAATCCGCATTAGTATTTTCTAGTGTTTGGGTCTTTTATTACATTTTATGCTTCAGGTACTTGGACTCCAGGATGACCTAGATTTCTATAAGTCCCGCCATGCTTAGATGATACAGGACAAACTCTGGGGATAATAGGGAGCATGATTTCCTTACTTCCTTGCTGTTTTGCTGTATCTCTGTGCACTGGACCTCTCAGTTTCTGCTTCTCACAATTTATCTCTTTTCATTGAAGCAGGTTCTTGTCATTTGGAACTTTAAAGTTCTGAGAATGTTACTGGGTTTTGTAGAAAAATTATTTAAAAGAATGCCTGTCCATCTTCCCACTCCCTTTCTCTTTTTTTCTTTTTTATTGAAAAAATGTACAAGGTATAATTTTTATTGTTTTAAAGTTTGTTTCTTTAGATTTATTTTATAAGTATTACTGTTCTACTTGTGTGTGTGTGTGTGTGTGTGTGTGTGTGTGTGTGTGTGTATTCCATGGGTGTGCCTGGTGCCTGCTAGTGATGGTACTAATTGCCAACCTGAAGGCCTGGACATAGATTACGCCATCAATGGTGCTTTATGATAAACTATTGGTGCCTTCAGTCTCCATCCCTGGGGATAAGGACATTTCCCTTGCTTCTGTTAGTCTTGTAGATCAGTAATTCAGTAAGAATAATCACAGTGTTTTAGTAGTCAGAGAAATCTGTTTAAAGGACTACTTTGAATTGCAGAATAAAGCATGCTGCTTTCTATTGTAGTGAGTTCAAGTACCAGTGAGAAAGGAAAGAAGGGCTTTGATGTGGATATGGGGACCATTACAGCCTTTGAGTTTACACTGTCTTAGTTGCTGGAAATTCTGTGAGGTATATATAACTTCACTCAACTTAGGCTGTAAGAGCTAAGAGCTTGGGGAACCAAATGTTTTGGAAAACCAAAACTTGGAAGAATCAGGCCCACATTCAAAGCTCAAATCAGAATGAAGAGACCTTCATTGTCAAATGAAATTTCTGGTGTGTCTAGAGAGGGCTATAATTGGGCCTGGCAGAACACAAGCATCAAGGTGTCTGGAGCAACTGAGAACAGACATTATCTACACCAAGAGTCCCAGAATTGCAGGAAGGTTGATATCAGCCACACTACACATGTGTGAGCCATCTTTAGCCTACAATTAGGAAACTGGCAAGAACACAGGATAATGTCATAAAAAAAAAGAAAGATGGAAAATAGATAAAGAAGCTGGCTGAGGAGGGGCAGACTATAATAGTCATACCAGCAATGGGCACCATTAGTTTTGTGGTGTGCTTACCAACTGTTTCATGGTACCTGGATTGTTAATAGTCTCAATATCTGTAGATATGAATGGTAGGGAAGGAATGTAGGGAAGATTATAGGCAATCTCATGGCAACTCTAAAAGGTAGAACTTAACACCAAAGAGAAGCCAGGCACAAAGTGTTCTCAGGGTCAGAGTCAAAGCATTCATTCTGTTCAGCTCAGCACTAAGTAGAAGAAGGTAGTGAACATGACTGACTCTTCAAATTTCTGTCCTGTTGGTTAGTGTACAAGGTTCTGATATGTGCATGGTAACAATCGAGTGACAGTCATAATTTTGTCTCTGTCATGATAAAATGAAAGCAACTGAAGGGAGAGAAGGGTTTTGGGTACTTTGCTGTTGTTTGTTTTTGTTTGTTTTGTTTCTCCCAGATCTCAGTTCCTACATCACTGCAGGGAAGTCACAGAAAGTGTGAGCTTGAGACAATTGTTCACATGCATATTTAGGAATGAGAGAAAGACGTCCATGAATGCTTGTGTTCAGCTCACCTTCTCCATCTTATTCAGTTCAGGATTCCCTGGCTAGTCTATATCTCTTGATAATATCCTATAGATATGTCATCCATATCTTGACAACAGCTCGTCCAAGCACTTTCTACATGATTCAACATTCTGTCAACAATTAAAACTAACCATCTGAGTGGCCTAGTGAATGAAGGACAGGAAACATTTTCTGGTTATGAGGAGTCACCCTGTGACTGGAGCTTCACAGAAACTAAAATCTTGTTGGGAACAAAGCACATTCAGTAGGGAATTTTGAAGAGCCTTACTATTGCAGCAAGTAAGGGTAGGACCAAGCTGTGCCTCCCTCACCAATCAAAGCAGGGGATCTTTCATGACGGAAAATCCATAGCAGACTCATTATCGCATACAGAGGTGGGAATGCATCATACTTTCAGGCCAAAAGCTCTGATTCTGGAAGTGTCAAAAACTAGGTTTGACCATTTGTCCCAATCTGCCAATTAAAGATAAGTTATGATGGAAAGCAGAGAAAGAAGAATCAGGCCAAACTTGGTAATAGAATTCTACAGTGTACCCAGGAAGCAGACTCAGGAAGAGTATGGCGACTTTACAAACAGCTTCATTTATATAGAAATCTTCACACGAATCAGGGTTACACATTAAGAAACTATCTTACAGGAGTAACAGAAGAATTGATCATGGGAATAGTGGGAAGAGATGCTCAGTCATCATATGTCTCTTTGAGGTACTCACAAGAGATTTAGGTATAAAGAGATAAAGAACCTTGGCAGAGGGGCAAGAAACATTGATAATCAAGCATTCTCCACCAAGTTATGATCTGGTTGATAAAGCTTTGGTTCTGGTTCTGCATAGGAACTAGAAGAAAGTTATGATTACAGACACATCTTTAGTGCAATGACAACTCCCATCTTTGTGCCTTCATACTTGAAGGGAGATGATATTGGTCAGGTAGGAAAATGCTGGTTAGTTACTGCCATGTTTTACAACATAACATAGGAGCAGGTGTTTAACTCTAAAGAAAAGACATAGACACAAAATGTAGGCAGAGTTGTTGGTTTTTCACCTAATATTAGCTTTCTTGTTGGTTCAAGTTGGGAAAATCAGTGATTTCTAGCAAAGGTGGCTTCTAAATGGCTTAACCAGGTACATTCTTAATCATGTGTATCTTGGTAACAGGTACTCCATTCATTCCATGTTTCAAAGAGTGATGAACGTCTACTTTAGGTTTTTTTCCAAAAGTGTGTGTCAGGGTGACTCTACAGTTTTAGATAGAATCTTTTAAGTTTCTCCAGTTGCTATTATACCATTCTGGCAATAATGTGGGCATCCTAAAGACAATGCTGATCTTCCCTTGTGCTATCTAGAATGTCCTAAGGAATCTTATATTAGGAATATGGAAAAGGATGATATCTATGTGTCAGCCAGAGAAGTTTGTTTCTGGGAAGAGTTAACACGGTTCTGACAGGCTGTCAGACCACCTCCAGAGAGACTCTAGCCAGAAATAATGATGGAGAGGCCCACACCTTAAACAATACTGCTTATCTTTATATATACCTTGCTTTCTGCTTAAACCTGTACCTCCCGTCAGGAGCCCCTAGATGGATGTGAGGGTCACTGTGTCTTTGTTATTCTTTCTAATGTGCCCATAGTGAATAGACTATTTTCTCTGTTTGCACTAACCTTTGTTCAACTGACCTTCTCAGCATGGTGGCTGAAACTGGTTTGTTCACACTGCCAGAACTCAGGCTCTGCCTCACAACTCTGATAGTATGATCTGAAACAAAAAACAAAATTAGAAACAGACTCACAGTCATTTAAAGGGAGCAGCAGCTCATTCAACAAGTTTAGAGGTTTGTTTCTGGACATGCTTGTCTAATGTCTAATAGACACTCCCATACCTCTGAGAAGGTCATCCTGAACTTGAAGTTGTCATGGAAACAACTTGAGACAACATGAGTGCTCCTCTTCAAAACTCACTCAGAAAATGTTTCTGTGTTCTGACAGGAGGAACCCATCTCATTGTGGGAGAGGGGAGAGGTCAGAGCTGCCACTCATTTTGAGTATCAGAACTGACAGCTTAGCTAGAGAGAGGGGTCAAGTATGATGGAGTTCTGAGAATTGAAACTGAATATCTTCTCTAGTTTCAGCAGCAATTAGTCTCAAAACAAAACTTAAAATTTTCACTTCATCTTTTGTTTGCATATAAATTTATGTGTGTGTATGTCTGTATATGTATGCAAGTGAGGGACTGGAGGTCAGTCATTGTGCTTCTCTCAGTTAATAGCCATCTTGATCTTTGGAGACTGGGTCCTTTGCTGGTGTAGGGCCCTCCAATTATGCTAGATTGACTGGCCAGGGACAATCCTGTCTCCCTTTCCTCAACACTGGGATTAGAAACACCTGCCCCTATGCTAAAATTTTATTTTTAATGTGAATTTTAAGGGATCAAAGTGGTCCTTATGCCAGTATAGCAACCACTTTACCAAATAAGCCATCTGCTCAGTCTCCCTTCATCCATTTCCTGTTCTCCTGTCCTGCCTGCTGTTAACTGCATGGCTCATCTAATACAACCATGTATGATACACCACTACTTGAGCAGAATTGAGATTGCAGCCAATTTACAGAGGAGAAAGTTGAGGCTCAGAAGCAAGAGCACTCTCTAGCTGTCACACAGATACAGTATATTGTTTCCTTTTCATCCTTTCTTGCTTCACCATGGAAGTTCAAAGTCTCTTGGGATATAACACTGACTTTGGTGCTCTGAGGTGAAGGGACACTTATGTAGGAGATGCCGTTTATGACTGCATGTGATGATGAAATGTTTTCTCCACAAGACTCTTGGCTGAACCATAGCCATACATCACATTTGTGACCTATGTTCAGGGACATTATGAATAAATTATATTAAATTTTCAATTATATGGTCTTAGAGCACTTTCTTTCAAAAGAAAAGGCTTGCTTTTGACATAGGAGAGTTCCTAGTTCAGAAACTGGGACATTCTTTTCAGGAAAACAAGTGAATAATGATAATTCAATTCTCAAAATAACTCTGTCTATGCAGGATACTGGATGAGAGTTGGCCCTTTACTCAGTCTCCTCTAGATACAGAAATACTAAAGACCACTATTTGACAGATTGCTTCTGTATGAGTCAGGACCTCTAGAAGAATATAAATGATTGGATAAATGTATATCTAAAGGAGAATTATTAGGTTGGCTCACACAATACATCTTGGACAATCTAATAGTAGGTCATCCCCCAGTAGAAAGGATAAGAATCAAGTACTTGCTGAGCTAATGAATAGGTCCCCATGTGTTGCTTAAGGACTAGAGGAATCCTCTAGAGTTATAGTCCGAATAGTTTGGAAGACTGAAGACCATGGTTCTCATGTAAGGAAAGGGTTTCCTCATTGTCCGTTAGTCTTTCTGGAAATACCCTCACAGATCTTCCCAGTGTCATGATGTGTATTTGATTCCATATCCAATCAAGTTGATGATCAAAATTGATGAGCTCTCTTACATTAGATCTCATAGACATATGCACTCATCCATACATACACACATACATATATCCATACACATACCCACATATGCATATATACACATTATATACATATATGTATACATATATATTCACACATACACAAGGACATATGTCTATATACACATTACACACATATAAACCTTCACATACATATATCCATATCCACATGCATACATACATGCATACATGCATATTTACACAGATAAATATTTGTACATATATACATGCACATACACATGCAAACTTACAAGTATACACACACTGATACACACATCCATATATATATATATATATATACATACAATTTATATATATACACAATTCATACATGTACAAATATACACATGTACACATACACTTACACATATAAATATACACATATATATATATGCATGTACTCACACATAATACACAGATACATATCCATGTACAAATACATAAATATACACACATATACACACATATACATGAATCTATACACACATTCATACACCCATTGACACATGAATACATACATACACAATTTGTACATGCATACATATACATGTGTATATGTATGTACACATACATATACATATTCATTCAGATTTGAATGCTTAGTCACTAGGGAGTGGCACTGTTAGGAGATGTTACCTTGTTGGAGTAGGCATGGCATTGTTGGAGAAAGTGTGTCCCTGGTGATAGATAGATTCTGAGGTTTCAAATGCTCAAGGAAGGCCCATTGTTTCTCTCTTTTCCTGCTGCCTGCCTATTCAGATATAGAACTCTGATCTCCTTCTTTAGCACCATGTCTGCCTGTGAACCACCATGCTCCTTGCCATGAAGATAATGGACTAAAGCTCTGAAACAGTAAGTCATCCCCAGTGAAAAGATTTCCTTTATAAGAGTTGCCTTCATCACAGTGTCTTCGTTGAAGTACAAAGACAGACATGGTATATTATCTTGCTCAGAGTCCTACTTCTAGCAAGAATGGGAGCCAAGGTTTTGCTGAGTCTTGTTGTTTCTGATGTCTTCATTTTATCTACTAAATACTGAAGAGTTCAAGCAGGTGCTTGCCAGGAAGACTCTGTTAGCATAATATTGTCTTTAGAATGATTGCTTCTCTCCAGTTAATATCAGGAGCATGTGAAGGGAAAATAACTAACAATTACTCAAAATCTACTCTGTAGTTACTCTACATTTTTCCTATTTTCTTACAGCAGCCATGTGAAAAGATGTTATGGATTTTTTTTTAAAAAAACATAATTGCATCAATGGGGAAAAGTGTTTAGAAGTCAGAGAATTTAGGACTTGCAAATACAGTTACATTTTAGAAAGTGTACTTCAAAAATTAAGATTAAAAGGAAATTATGAAAACCATATAAAAATCTATAAGCTAAAAGTCACAGATGTTCTGCTAAGGAAAACTTGAATGGTTGTTATATGAAAATCAATCCTAAATTAGAGGACTCCTCAAGAGCCCTCTGCTGGGGCTCTTGTTCAGAAGCTGGAAAGTGAATTGAAGTACATTTTCTCCTCTGTGTATGTGGTTACTTCCTAACTGCCCACAGAACCATTTCCCCTTAGGTGCCAGTACCATCCTCAGCATTGAGAAAATGATATAATCAATGATTGCCTTCATAGCAGAAATGCTTCCCAGCAGATCAACTTGCCACTCTCTAGTCAAGTAGCCCTAAACCGTGGGGCTCTATGGGACTCTGCTTTTTTTTTTTTTTTTTTTTTTTTTTTTTTGAAACTTGTTTGGGGGCTATGGCAAGAGCACAGCTACTCACTTGGGATTTTCTCCATCTATGATGTAGCATGCCACTTCTGGATGGGGCACACAGCATAGTGAAAGAGATACTTGCTTACACAGTCAGATCAACACAATCATGGCTGTCAAAGGGGTAAGCATTATTACAGCCAGATTGCATTCACATACTTTAGTTTTGTTTCTCAAGTAGCTTCTTACTTGAGGATATGGTCTTCCTACAGCTATGGATTCAAGTAAAACATGCCTGCTGAGACCTGTGAATTTCAGTGTCCTGGAATGAGTGGCTTAGGGACACATGAACAATGATAGAAACAGAGACACTTTATTAAGAAAAAGGAAATGATGCCTAAGAGAAGAAGTGGGATAGAGACCTGGGGTAGATTTAAAATCTCAAAATCCTTGGTTAACTGGCCATTCACAAAGACCCCTTTTCTCCTGATGGTAGGGTGGAATTTGTGCATGCACTATTTTGTTATATATAGCCCTGGGGAAGGGGAGCCCTCTAGTCTTTCTGCCAACTGGATTCTTTCATATGTTAACACTGGTGCCTTTCCCTTTATTCCCAGCTCTCCTTTCATAATCTGAGTCTTCTGGCTTTTCCTGCAGGTGCCTGGCAGAATGATCTGAGTGTCCCACGACCATTTGATTTTGGGCAGTGAGGAGACAGAAGGAAGATGAAGCTTTTGAAGAAAACGTATATTTTCTTCTCTGACTTTACACATTTGGTTAATTTCTTTTTGCTACTAGTCACTGTGAATGAAAGTCCCTGGAGTTTCATTGCCCACAATACTTTCAGAAAAGTGATAATTAGTCAAGGTTTCAATGACTATGGAGGGGATGGAAGGCTGCAGGTCCAGAAGCAAATTGCAGTTCATCTTGGCTATTTATCATTAGCCATTCCTTGTCCCCTTCTGTGTCTAACATCCTTGTAACTAACAGATGAAACCTTAACATAACAGTAGGTTCCACTTATGTCATCAGCTAACATTTGAAGCCAGTAGCACAGGTTTTCCCTCAACTTTGCTGTAATCCACTTTGCTGGCATTTCTATCATGTTTGAAAAGTTCCTTCACTTATGACTTTTTGATCCTCTACCCTGAAACTTTATGAACTTATTACTTTTTTAGAACACCATGGTGTTCAGGGTAACTTAATCTATATTCCAGGCCATGGCCACTCAATTTAACTCCAGAATAATCTATCTCTGAACCTCTTTGAGTTGATAATTGAGTTTTTTTATTGACATTTGTATAAGTTTACGTGGGGCAAGTGTATCATGCCACCAGACAGAAGAAATGGTAAGGTTTAGTGAGCTCAGACCCCGTGAATCTCATAACTGAGAACATTGAGAATCATTCCACGCCTACCTCTACCTGCTCTGGAACATGTAACCATGACACCCGACTGAATGGAATATGACAATCGGTCACATAGGAAAACTACCTAGAGTTCTTCCCCATGCAAATAGAGCATCACTAATATCTCAAACAGAGGCAGTAAGAAACATCTACCCCTAAATCCTACCCTACTCCTCAATGAGTATAATGTTTCCATCCACATGGAATAAAGTACACAAGTTATTTCCCCAAGGGTCATCTGAGAGTGACTGTCTGACTGTAATACATGGGGTGTTCTCTCCTCTGAAACACTCATCATGGACCTTGCCATTGCCCTCTGTCCCACTGACTCTAGCACTGCTAGCCTCACCTCTGCTGCCCTTGATGTTGGCACTGCCTGCCCAAACCTCCTTGCTTTTCTTCTAAGAGTGCTAACACTTCTGATTTTTCAGACTGGACCAAGACCCTGGGAAGCTATTCATTCTGGTTATCCAGAGGACAAGTTTAATTGAAACAAACAAAAAATAGAAACTAAAATCTTTTGCCAGCACTCCCTGTAATCTTAACATTTGGGAAGCAGAGGCAGGTGCATCTCTCTAAGGCCATCCTTATTTTTTAGTAAGTTCCAGGAAAGCCAGGCCCATGTAGAGAGAGAAAAAATAAAATACAATAAAGAAAGAAAAGAAAAAGATAAACAAAATAAAACAAAACAAAAACAAAATCAAATCAAAATATTTTCCCAGTTCTCTTGTTCTCTCTGACTTTAAGCTAATGGGATTAAATGGAACAGAACTGGGCACCAAGGGTAGCAATTTCACCTTGAAACTTTATTCTTAACTGATTAGAAAATCTAGTTTCTCCAAGGAAAGTGGCCTCATTTATCAAATGTCCCAGATCACTGGCCCAGGACAGGGCAGCGAGAAGAGAAAGGCAGATGAGGGAAACCCTCACACATTACTAGCAGATACTCTCTGCTTTTACTTCCGAGCAATTAATTTCCTTTGTCTTTTATAAATGTGAGCAGAGGCTGGACATTTGCGAAGTAGAAAACAAAGGATACTGTGGCCCTGGGAAGATCACAATGCAGTTTTACAAAGGATCACCTAAATATCCCAGTGTCCTGAATGTGGGACAGCATCTCCTCTCTCTAGTGGCTCCATGTGCTCCAAAGCTTCTGGGAAGCACTAGACATGGAACACTGAAGGAGAGAGAAAGAGATTCTTATTGATGGTTAACCTTCATTGTCAGATAGGTTGGATATGGAATCAACTAAGAGATATATGCCACTGGGTATGCCTGTGGGGACATTTCCAGGAAGAGTTAACTATGGGAGGGACATGCTTCCAGAATGGGGAGTACCATATGGTGGTCCAGCTGAAAAGAGGTTCAAGGAAAAAACAGGTGCTCTCCGCCTGCCTGCCTTGGCATCCTGTGGTGAGTGAAGCTATCCATCATCTCTCCTCTGTTCACCAGTTTTTGCTACAATCTGAAGTGAGCTTCTTCAATATTCCAAAGTGCACAGATGACCACAAGTTCTTCAGGAATTCCCTGGGTCTTTGGTGTCAGCCTGAGACTTCAGAGTCATCCATTATCAAGAGCAGAACAACTCCTGAACTCTCTGTCTGTACTCTGTGTGAGCTGAACATTGAGCTATTCATCCTGTATCAAATAAGCCAGTCTTATTGATCCCCACTTTTTTTATTTATTTTTTTATTTTTTATTAGATATATTCTTTATTTACATTTCAAATGTTGTCCCCTTTCCTGATTCCCCCCTGCCCCAAAATTCCCATAAGCCATCTCCCCTTCCCCAATCAACCTTCCCCTGCTTCCCTGTCCTGGTATTCCTCTACACTACAGCATCAAGTCTTTCCAGGACCAAGCACCTCTCCTCCCTTTTGTATCTAACAAGACCATCCTCTGCTGCCTATGGGTTTGGAGTCATGGGTAACTCAATGTATACTCTTTGGTTGATGGTTTTGTCCCTGGGAGCTCTGGGAGTACTGGGTGACTCAAATTGTTGTTCCTCCTGTGGTGCTGCAAACCCGTTCAGCTCCTTGGGTCCTTTCTCTAGTTCCCCCATCGAGGAAGCTGTGCTCTGTTCAATGGCTGGCTGAGAGTGATCCCCTTTTATAATACATATTCGTTCTATTGTTTAAGTTTATCTAGAGAAGTTTGAATACTACAATTATGTCTGTCTACCATTTTTGCTATGTTCTCCTTGCTTTGTTATACACAGTTCTGAAACAACAACAACATACAAGTAGGCCTTAACTTCTATGTGCCCTGATCTTTCTTTTACATTTTTTATTGTTCATTATTCTTTGAAAATTCCATTCTTGTATGCAATTTGTCTTGATCCTAATTTCTTCTGTATATCATTTTGCTGCTGGTCCCTCTCGGGCCACACTGTCTTCTTTCTGTCCCAATTCCCTGGGATAGTTAGCTTTAATTGTAAACTTAACACAACATAGGATACCTTGGGAAGAGAGACTCAAAGAGTGATTGCCAGCAATAGGTTGGCCTATGGGCATGTCTTCAGGGAACTGTCTTAATTAAATTAATTGATGCAACTGATTCCTAGAGCTGTAGGCTTCCTTTTGTGAGGGGAGATGTTGAGTTGCTGTTCTCTTTTGCTTGTTATTTGATGCGGGCACTTCAACATCATACTTACATATTTTAGAAAGCTTCTACTCAATTATATTTCCACATGGCCCATCAAATGGCCCTTAATCATTGCCATTCCTCCATATATTCCTTTTGATACTCACCTTACATTCCCTTACTCCCTCCATTCCTTTCATAACTATCTATTTTATTTTCCCTTCCTAGGGAGACCCATATCTCCTTCTCTCCTCCAGTCTTTTACTTTATATCTAACTTCTGGTGCTTATATGAATTATACTTTTATTAAAGATTTAAAGAGCTAACATTCATATATATGTAAATATGTACCATATTACCATATTTGTCTTTTTGACTCTGGATTACTCACCCCAATAAATGTTTTACTAGGTCCAGCCATTTACCTGAGTATTTCATGATTTTATTATTTTAATTGCCAGTAATACTGTGTTGTTTGCTTGTACCACTTTTTTCTTTATCCATTTTCACACTGATGGACATCTAGTTTCTTTCCAGTTTCTGACTATATGAACGGAGAGTAGGTTGAGCAAATGTTTTCGTAGTAGGATAAAGCATCTTTTGGGTACAGGCCTGTGATGGCTTGTATATTCTAAGCCTAGGGAGTAGCACTATAGAAGGTATGGCCCTGTTGGAGTAGGTGTGTCACTGCAGGTGTAGGCTTTAAAATCCTTATCTTATCTGCATGGAAGCCAGTGTTCTGCTAGCAGCCTTCAGATGAAAATGTAGAACTCTCATTTTCTCCTGTACCATGCCTGCCTGGATGCTGCCACGTTCCAGCCTTGATGATACTGGACTGAACCTCTGAACCTGTAAGCTAACCCCAATTAAATGTTGTTCTTTATAAGACTTGTCTTGGTCATGGTGTCTGTTCAGATCAGTAAAATACTAAGACAGAAGTTGGATCTTGGAGTGGCATGTTGCTATGATAGGCCTGACCATGATTTTGTTTGGAAGAATGTGGATTTTGGGACTTTGGAAAGTAGTGCAAGGCTTTAAATGTGACTTAGTGGGCTGTCCTAGTATGAATATGCATGCAAGACTTTGTTACTGAGAGTGATGTGAATTGTGTGGACCTGGCCTAATAGGTGCCAGTGAAATTTTCAGTATGTGACCTAGAGACTGTTTTTGTGGTGTTTTGGTGAAGAATGTGGCTACTTTTCACCTTTCTCTGATAAGTCTGCCTGGGGCTAGGCCTTGTCAGGCATCAATGGGAGGAAAGGTCCTATGAAAGATCAATAGATGCTCAGTGGAGGCGAATCAAGGGTGGGGAGGCAGGAATGGATAGGTGGGTGGAGGAACACCCTCAGAGAAGCAGGGGAAAGGGGAATGGGATAGGGGGTTTCTGGGAGATGGGGAAATTGGAGTAAGAGGATAACACTTGAAATGTAAACAAATTAAATAAATAAATAGATAGACTCAGATAAATTGCATTGAAAAAGTAAGTCTCAGAGACCACATGAAGCTCAAGAAGAAGGAAAACCAAATTGTGGATACTTGGTCCTTCTTAGAAGGGGAATCAAAATACCCATGGGAGGAGATATTTATGCAAAGTGTGAAGAAGAGACTGAAGAAAAGGATTCAGAGACTACCCCACCTGGGGATCCATCCCATATATAGTTAACAAACCCAGACAGACAGTATTGTGTTTGTTGACAGGAGTCTGATATGACTGTCTCCTGAGAGACTCACTGCCAGTGCTTGACAAATACAGAAGTAGGTACTCACAGACAACCAATGGACTGAGCAGAGTCCCCGGTGGAGGAGCTAGAGAAAGGACCCACAGAGTTGAAGGGGTTTGCGACCCAATAGGAAGACCAACAATATGAACCAACCAGTATTTCCAGAGCTCTCAGGGACTACACCACCAACCAAAGAGTACAAATGTAGGGACCCATGGTTCTAGCTGCATAAGTAGCAGAGGATGGCCTTGTTGAGCATCAATGAGAGGAGAGATCCTTGGTCTTGAGAAGGTTCTATGCCTCAGTGTAAGGGAATGTGAAGACAGGGAGTGGTTGTGTTGGTGAGCAGGGGGAGAGGGATAGGATAGGGGGTTTTCAGAGGGGAAATGAGAAAAGGGGATAGCATTTGAAATGTAAATAAAGAAAATATTTAATAAAAAAAAGAAAAGAAATATCTCTGACTAAGAGAGAAATAGAAGAAATGTTTAATTTATAAAAAAGAGCATTTTAAAGAAGCATAGCAAGAAGTAAATAAAACGAAATATATAAAATGCATGATTTGAGTAATAAAGGGGTACCAGGAAATGGAATGGAGCTGAATTGTGGATTCAAGGAGATAAAAAATAAAGGGGGTGGGATTTGGGGGCAAGATCCTTCTCAGCTAAATTTAGATCCAGGTATGGTGATACACACCTTTAATTTCAGGAGATAAAACCAAGGATAATTAAAAAAAAAAAAAGATAAAAATAAAAAAAAAAAAAACTTCAAGGCCAGCCTTGGGCAGAGCAAGCTCTAGGTAAATAAAAGCTTAAGTTCAGGTGTGGTGGTGGTACACACCTTTAATTCAGCATTGGTAAAAGAACAATGGGTGAGGGGTATGTTCTAACCCCAGCGAGCAGCAGAAACCAACACTTTCTGCCATTTGGCTCTGGCTTTAGAGAAAAGAATAGAAGGGACTACTGGGACAATTGATTACATAGAGCTGGAAAATTTGTGGTGTTTATGAAGAGACCAGCATCACTGAGATAGATTCTTCTGGATAGGGTTTTCTGAGAGCACAAAGAAGCTGTGACAGATGAAAAGGATTTGGGCATAATGGAGAGGAAGAAGAGCCTTCAAACAGGGAACAAGAGGACAGGAGAGAGGGATCCTGCAGAGCTTGTCAGGCTTTTGTGAAGGACAGTGATAGGCAAGAGTGAGCCAACAGACAGAGTAATTTGCCCCCCTCCCATTTAAATTGCTCTTTACCATGGTTTAACAGTTAAGACGATTTCATTTAAAATTGGGTCACCACCATCATAACCATCATTATTGCAAGTTTTGGTAGCATTTGAAAATAATTAGGACGATTTGTAACAATTTATTTTTCCTTGAGATTATTTTTCCACAATTTGTCTTGCATTTATTCCTAGGATTTTAAAAGTAAACACTCTCTCTCTCTCTCTCTCTCTCTCTCTCTCTCTCTCTCTCTCTCTCTCTCTCTCTCTCTCGTGTGTGTGTGTGTGTGTGTGTGTGTGTGTGCGCGCGCGTGTGTGTGTAGGTATGTGTATCATAGTTCAACCTTAAGTGTAATTCTTCAGGCACTATCTACATTGTTTTGTGATACAGGATCTCACAGTGGACTGGAGCTTACCAAGCTCTAGGTTAGGCTGGCTAGGCAGTGAGCCCCAGGGATCCACCTGTCTCTGCTTCACCAATAATGTGATTAGAAGTATGCATCACCATGCCTGGCTTTTTGTGATTTCTAGTGTTTGGACTCAGGTTCCTATGCTTGTGTTGCAAGCAATTTACCGACTAAGCATTCCCCAGGCCTACAGGGGAATTTTTGCTGTTTATTCCTCCATCTCTTCTCCTCATGTCATGACAACCTGGACCACAGTAAATGCCCAAGGGGATTCATTCGAAGCATCAATTAGACACAAGTGGCTTGGGATTTCTGGATAAAAGAATGTCTGAGACAGTGGAGTCTAAGTAGCTTTACTGACTATCTCAGAGTTGGTAGCACTGCCCTATCTTCATAGGAATAGGTGCATTTGGAGAAGAAAAAAATATATATGTAGAAGTGTTCAGGGTTTGGGTTTTCTTGCCTTTAGGTTTTTAATTTATTTGTATGCAATTATTTCTGCTATGCTGTACTGACTACACTGGCTGCTTATTATAATGTTTTTTAATGTTGCATTTGAGTCAGGGAGGTCATGAATATTTAAATTTTACTAGAAGGTTATCAGCCTTAATGTTCTCTTAAAAGCTATTGGCTTTTTTCTTTATTATCTATCTGTCCCTACACCTGTCCTGGCCTTGGAAAAGCAATTAGATTTCCTGAAAAACAAGGTCATACAACAATCTCATTCATATGTGGAATCCTTAAGATTTTAGCTCATGGGAGCTGAGAGCAGAATAGTCATCACTGTTAATGTGATGATGGAGAGCTGTTTGTCTTGGAAAGAAAAAAAAATTGTTATCTTTTGGAAATAAGGTTTGTTTGGAGAAAGGACCTTGAGACATGATCTGGTCTAGACGTGGGATTGAATATATTAGATATAAATAGTACTGACTTAGATGAGGCTTCCTTTAAGAACCATGGGAGAGTTTCATTAAGAACTGGTGATATAGCTCAGCATTTATGAGCACTTGTTGCTCTTGTAGAGGACCCAGCACTCATTTACATGAAAAAGTTTCATTGATTCCCAGCAGTCACTTACATGAAAAGGTTTCAGCATCTAGTATAAACAGCATCTGAGAGAATACAAGGTTTAAGGTGTCAGCAAAGTTGAGCAGGTATCACAACCTTCGTAACACTTTTCCATGTGACCCGACTGATAGGTTATTTCTCTACCTATGAAATTAGCCATTTCAAGTCAGATTAGAACATATTAAAGGTAAGTTTATTGGGAAGTTCCTCTTGGGAGAGTTCACTGGCCCCAAGGAAGGAGGCCATGGAAGTAACCCTGGGAACAGAAAGAGCAGGGAGGGAGAAAAGAGGGACAGTGGTAGTGGGGAAGTGGAAGAAAAAGAAAGCATGCATTCAGAAGAAGAGAAGGAGGAAAAGAAGAAAGAGGGAGAGGCAGACAGAGAGACAGACAGACAGACAGACAGACAGAGACAGAGCAAAATGTATAGATTTTACAGCAAAGATCCTCCGGAGGAAGGCAGCCCAGTCTCTGGGTTGTAAAGTTTGGAGTTATGGGCAGAGCATGCCAGGTAGATATTGAGGGATGTTGGGAGAACCTGGTGGTCGTATCTGCTTTGATATATAAAATATGCACCACAGTCCCTTGTTCTGGAGTCCAAAATCAAACATTGATTCCCTTTCATGCCTTTGCTTGCACAGCATTAATGAGCACATACTTCCTTCCTATGCATAAGTACTTTTTGTGGGGATGTTTTAAAAAGTGATAATAAGAGAAGGGAGAGATAGTTGCCATGAAAGGAATGCTGGTGGTAGGAGGTAGAGGAGCTTCTTTAGAGATATTCCCTAGGTGGCCTCCAGAGAAAAACCCTAACCAAAGGAAATTCCTAACTTTTTAATGTTTCATGAGGTGGTAGGAATCATCATGTGATGTATTTCAATATAGCATACTTGAAAAAGAGGATGGAAGGGCCAAGTGGCATATATTTAGAACTGTCAAATCACAGAACAGATATCTTCTTAACAGTCTGGTAATTTATACTATGCTGAAGCATTATGACCAAAAGCAAGTTGGGGAAGAAGAAGTTTATTCAATTTACACTTCCACATCACAGTCCATTATCAATGGAAGTCAGGATAGGAACTCAAACATGGCAGGGATCTAGAGGCAGGAGCTGTTGCATAGGCAATAGGGAAGTGCAGCTTACTGGCTTGTTTCTCAAGTCTTGCTCAGCCTGCTCTCTTATAAAAGCAGGACTACCAGGAGTGGCCCTACCCACAATGGGCTAGGCCATCCCACAGCAATTTAGGCTTCCTTAACCTAATCTTTTTGAGGTATGTTTTCAATTGAGAACTCTAGCTTGTGTAAGCTTGATATAAAACTAGCCTGCACATTCTCTTTGGACTGTTTGTCAGGCTGTGAGGTCTGGCTCCTAAAATGATTGGCTTCTTAAATGGTAAGGGCAGGTTCTAACCATCAGCAGATGCTGGGGAGAGACAAAGGAAGGACTGGAAATAGCTAGTCAACATGTATTAGAATATAGTAATATTGGGAAAGTGGACTCAGAGGTTCTGTTGCATAGCAGGTGCCTACAGATGGACATTGGGATTTGTTACCAATTGCAATGAGGGCCATTTGGAAAGATGGCTGTGATTGCTCGATTTGAACACTGCATACATAACATATGCACACAGGAAAATATCACTTGGAAACCTCTGGTGCTGCAATTTTTCTCCTCCAAGCTTAGCACTATCACCCCATTTCAGTGAAATAGAGATTTATTGGCCTTGGAGACACGACAACTAGTTGAACAGAACAATTCTCAAGATGTAGTAATAGATAACTCATTTTATGTTAGTGGTGATAGATCTCTTTAAACTCTCTAATTAGAGGATCAGAAGATGGTCACAGGTCACTCACATGAGCTCTTAGTCTCTTCTGCTTTCCCAAAAGTTGAAATAATCTTGGAAGATGTAGGAAATGTAAGGTTAATTGAAAGTGGGACTCCATAATGCAGTGCCTATGAAGTTTGGACTTTGCAGTGATGAAGCTCTTTTGCTCCTATAGGTAGACCTTCACACATGTTCTGTAAACAAAAAAAAATCATTACTTTACAAGTTCGGTTTTGATGAGGTGGTCTGTTATTGGCACCCTATCTGGGGTGAATAGATACTTGCACGTGTTATCCAAGAAAAATATATCCAACATATCCTATGCTTGATTTACTGACTTGGTTCATTGTGGGATGCAAAACCATGCCAGGAAGTTTGGTAAGATAGAGCAGACTGAGAGCTGTAGACTCAGTTGGCACACACCTGAGACTTTGATGACTCCCAGCTCCCTGCCACACTCCTGACTTGGAACAAGTATCCTGCCCCTCACATAAAAGAAACATTTCCATTGGTCACATAAGTTCCAAACAGAGTTTGCTGTGGTACTGAGGTACTTAGAGGACTGTAGGGCTTAACTAATATGCTACCCCTCCCAGACATTCCTTCCTACAAAAAGTATTTAATCTCAGGCCTACCCTGAGAAGTGGTATGGTACATTATGCATCCATTTCCTGCCATGAACAGCCAATAAATAGTTTAGACCCATGATCTTTCTTCGCCTACAGAGCCGAAGCTTAATTCTCCCATAGAAAGCCTCTCTGCTCCAAGCTACAACCTGCGTCTGCCAAGCAAAGGACAATCACCCCCCCTCCACTTGGGACAAGACAGAGTTCCCCTTTGTGCCGCCCCCAACCCTCCTTACCCTCCACAGGTTAGACTGCTGTCCCCAGCCTGCGGCCCTGACTCCATTCTTTGTTCTTCACAGACTCCGAGTGGCATCTGGATATCCAAGAGTCTGAAAACCCCACAGCCCCGGCCTCATCTCAGGCACGGGAATCTCTGAACCAGCTCTGGAATTCCCAAATTTCAGATTGCTTCCCTACTCCAGGAGCAGTGACTTCCTAAAAGCCCAGCACCCACCCTGCTGTGGCATCAGGTAAGCACAAACTCCCTAAGGGGCCCTGCCCAGCAGTGGAGCTGACTTGGACCAACAATTTATGTCAAGTTGAAACAAACTGGACTCATTTTGGAAGAAGAAGCCTTAACTGAGAAATTGCCCCCCTAGATCTGGCTTTAGGCAAACCTATGGTACATTTCCTTGATTGCAGATTAATGCAGAAGGTCCCAACTCACTGTGGATGTTGTCAGTCTTGGAGCAGTGCTCTGGGGTTCTATAAGAAAGCAGGTCAAGCATGCCATAAGGAGAAAGCCAGGACAGTGTTCCTCCATGACCTCTGTTCCAGCTCCTGCCCCTAAGTTCCTGCATTGAGTTCCTGATCTAAGTTCCTTCAGAGATGGAGGGTATCCTGACAGTAACATGAAGTAAATGCCTTCCTCTCCAAGTTATTTTGGTTATGGACTTTTATCACAGCAATAGAAACCCTAAGAACCCTGTATTTAATATTATGTGTAAATTTAAAAATAAAATTAAAAGAAGAAGAATCACACAATTGCTCCATGGCTGGATATCATGTCTACAGGGCCTAATAACCAGCTTTGCTGATGTCATCCAGCTTGAGGGATAGCTTTATGTCTGTAGTAATATATGTATGTATCCAAGGTTTCCTCACCTGGTATCAGTTTAGTTTGTTACCTGTTTCCTTGCCATAAATATAATTACCACTGTGAGACTAATAATCACTGTTTTTCTCAGGGAATATATGGTATATAACACCTTAATGATTTTGACCCTCTGAAAAAAAATAATTTGAAATACTTTAGTGTATGTCTGGCACACATGGAGATGGCTACGTGATTAAAACTGATGCATAAATAAGTTATTAAACAAAGAAAAAAACAACCAAATACTAAGGCCCTGACACTTATGGAGGGATATCATTTAAGACACAAGGAGTAAATGTAACTTACAAGGCTCAGGAAATAAAACTCAAAATTGCAGGAAGCTCCCAAAAGAAGATTCACAAGGCTACTCCCCAAGGCTGTCTAAGCATTAACAGCTGCTGGAGCACAGAGAAATTCTGAGCATCCGAGTTACTTGTAAATGATGCAAGAAGCTCCAAGGATGCAGCTCTCATGTGCTGTCATTCATGATGGACTGGATTTTCACTGATGCAGCTGCCTTTGAGATGTCCATGCTGTTGTACCTAATCCCTTGCTGTACTCCTGTATTCCTGACAAGCATTGACTATTAAGCTAGACTTAAGTGGAATTGTTTTTGTTTGTTATTGTTGCACTTCTTAGTGTGAATACACATTAGTTTCCATCTCCCCAGCAACAGTCACAAAACCCTCACCTGTCCAAGCAAAAACTATGGAGTCAGGGTTCACAGAGACATCTAGACAAGGCTTTTCAGTGATTCTGGTGCAGGCTTTCAAAGTGTGAAATGGAGAGTCATATTCAGATTCAGTCTGAGAAACAAAGGGTGGAAGACCAGGTGCCTACTCTTTCTTTCAACAGCATGTGACACTTCATTGCAAAAGACATGTCAGTAAATCACTGTGGAGGAGAAGCTCTTGTCTTTGGTAAATATTTACCTGTATAGTGTATATATCTATATCATATACATGGTAAAGGACATTTTACATAATGTATCATGCATTATAGTAAAATTCAATGCACATTATATATTATAGTTCTACAGGTACACACATACACACGCACATATGTGTTTGTGTGTGTGTGTGTGTGTGTGTGTGTGTGTGTAGTGTGATGGGTAATATTCATTGTCTGCTTGGAAGACCTGGAGTCACTGGACATACTAGCATCTGGACATGTCTCTGAACAATTTTCTAGATTAAATCAATTGCAGTGGAAAGACAAACCTTAAGTGTTGGCAACACCATGTCCTAGGCCGTGGTCCTGGGCTTAATAAAAAAGACAAAATACCATTAGAAACAACATTTGTCTGTCTCTACTATCTGAGCTGTTGGTAGTAGACCATGTAGATCCTTGACCCCCACAAATATCTAGAGAAACTATGAATGTTAATCACATGGAATTGTCTTTCTAATGGATAGATGAAAAACCTGTTCTTTCGTCTAGAAAGCTGAAAATTGGAAATAATAATATCTGTTGGGCCAGGCCATATCAAGCTCCTACAACCAGGACTGGAGGGGGCTAGTAATCTAAATGACATTTATATCAAGAGACTCTCATAAACTCCCCCAACCAGGAACAGAGGTGGCCAATAGCTCAAATGACCTTCATGCTATTAGTATGACCAAGACCAGGCAAGACCCTTAGACTCTTAAGCTAGTATAAGAAACCTATACATAGAACTCATTTTCTATCCTGCATTGAAATTTGATGCAATTATTCTTCTTTGTGTACCTGAAATTTTATTATACTAGAAAATATTGTTCCCCATATTTTACTAAGTTTAAAATATTGGGAATAAACTGCCTGTTGACAAAGTTAATCTACACTGGTTTTCACTCTTTTCTCTCTGTGAAGTTCACTTCCTAGTATGAAACCTGCAGTGACACTCTCACTGACTGTGGTTGCAATGTGACCAGCTGCCTGCTACCACCATGATTTTCCCACTGTCATATTCTCTACCCTTGAACTTTTGCCAAAAATAAACCTTTCTGCAAAAATATTGCTTATTTCTTCCTCCCTATGATGCTTTGTGGGTTCTTCATAAAAAAAAAATGCAAAGTCTTTTCTTAGTAACACACACAAATGTACAGGCATAGAGTAAGGGGCAGATAGGTCCACAAGACAACATTCAGGTAGGTACTTATTCAGAAAGCTGTGTGCCAAGAGCCATCTAGGAAAATGTAAATCCTAGCAGGTGATATTCCTGAGATAGTTTCACCATGGACTGTAAAGCCATGATGGGTGTGACCTTTTAGGCAAGTCCAAAGGGACTACATTTTAGGAATGATTCCTGAAATTAATATGTTTTTCCTGGTATTATTAAATATATAAAACAATCACTAGGTATTAGCCCACAATTTTGAGAAGATATCTGCAGAATAACAAAGATGCACTCTCTGGTAGATATACTATATAAACAAAGTAATGGTTTCTTAATTCCTGATGATTCTATAAGATTTCCTAAAATTATACTAGTAACAATTAAGCTCTTTACAGTAAGACTGCTATTACGTCCTGTATGATACTAAAACTGTATTTAGATCTCTTCAAGTGTCATGAGTTAATTGCTTCTGAGATAGGAAGAAGCATTTTCTATTTAGAACACATTCCAAGAGATTGTAAACAAGGAACCAACTCTCAAAAAAGGGAACCAATGATTTATTATAGGTAGAAAGATAGAAGATAAAATATTCATTAGATTTACCTACAAAAACTTCAATGATAACTTAGTTATGGTCTCTAACTCTCTATAAACCTATAGAGCTAGTGACAGATAATGAATGTCTAGTCTTAATGGATAGATATTTAAACATCTCTGTTGTAAAATTCTCATTCAATTTATTATTTTAATTTATGTTACAACTTCTGACAAAAAGTATGCTTTGAGAAACCATGTGATTTTTTCCCCTAGAAAATGTACAAAAAAGTAGGGATTGGTTATATTGCATGACATGTTACATAAGAGAGGAAGAAGAAAGAACAAGGTTAGGAGGAGGAAGGAGAAGGACATCAGAGTAAAATAACTTTGAAATTAAAAGGGAATGTAGAAATTAAGAGAGTAATACACAGAATACAGAGAGGAAGAAGGACAAAGATGAAGCTGCAGAGAGAGCAGAAAGAGCAGGTAGGCTTCTCCTAGCCATGGAATGGAACAGGTCATTTTTTAAACATCAAGGCAAGTTTAGTCTTACTAAATAAGACAAGGCTTCTTTCCTACAGACTTGAGTTTAATTTAGCAATAAAAATGTAGAAGATTTTTCTTTATCTATACAATAAAAAATGTAGCTCATTTTTAATCCAGAATGAGTGAGCTATTTCTGCACTGGCGCTTGGTCTTTTACTTCATATGCATGTGTGTGTGTGTGTGTGTGTGTGCGTGTGCGTGTGTGTGTGTGTGTGTGTGTTAGTGTGTGTGTGTGCGTGTGTGTGTGTGTGTGTTTGTAAGTATGTAATTATGAAATAAGTATGTAGTTGTGCTCAATTGGTTTTCATGAAAGTATATGAGTATGGATGCATGAATTTGTACATGTATATATGCAAGTTTATGCAGATTTGCTTATGTACAAGTTTTTGCATCTGTGAGATTCTCTTCTCCTGATTCAATAAAAGTTTATTGCTCTGAACTGCTCTCTTGTCTGACAAGTTAGAGTCAAGGCTTATGGACAAGACAGAAAAAGCCCTAGCAGTTAATCCTTTACTTATTCCCTTGCTGTTAGGCTACGTGTTTTAATCACCCAAGCCAGTGGTTTTTAACCCTCAGAATGAGCAAAAATGTTTTTCAGGATTTTTTTTTTTTTAGAAGTTATCAGCAAGCATTCAGTATAGTTAGAGAGCTAGAAGGCCAGAGACTATTAGTCTTTAAAGCTATCTCTACATCTGACTCTGTGTCCTGATTCAAACAATTACAGGTGGGACAGGCTCCTACAGCTGTGTTTCTCTATTATTATTATTATTGTTGTTGTTGTTGTTGTTGTTGTTGTTGTTGCTGTTGTTGTACTTAACACACCCAAGAGGCACATACCCTTAATATGTTATCTTGGTCTTTGTACATTCTCTGGTGGGAGATGGCCACATGCATAGCCATAAGCAGAGCTGGTACTCTTCCTTGACAGCACAGTTTATCTTTGTAGCACAGAACCTGACCAGAATGCTATGTAATGTCTTGATTCACGAAACAGACTTCATCATTGGGGTAATCTTCAGTAGCAGCTTGCTCGCTGCAAGCTGTGGAGCTAGAGGGAGCTGCTTCTCTCCTCAACCTCACTCTTCCCTTTATGTATTTCTTCAGGTGCATCCTCTGATAGATAGAAAATATCTCCTACCAACTTCCCACTGATCTCACCAACAGTATTAGTTTCCTTTGCTCCTGAAGGAGAACAATTCACACCAGTACTCAGGTAGAGTAAGCAAGCAGCCAGGGTTTGTTTATTTATTTTTACCATAGGCAAGACAGAAAAGTCAAACATCCACTGTACAGAATTCAGACTGGACCCAGCAGAGTAGCCATGACAGGTTTCTGTTTATAGTATCTTGGTTTACACGTCTTGTCCTATTATTTCCCCTCTTCTTTTATATCTCTGAAGTATTCTCCTTCTTTGAATAGGCAGAAGATTTTCTAGCAGCTGTCATTACCCAGAATTCTGTCCATGACATTTAAACATTTTAGACTGTGAAATGTGTATAAAGGTGAAATTTCCCAATGGAAATAAAGGAAATGATGACTTGCCTATACTCATCAAGGAGCGGCTCACTGGGAGCCATGTAGAGGTGGCTTCATTCTTTCTCAAATCTCATCTTTACTCAGTTAGCTCAGAGTCCTCATGGTTATCTTCCATTTTATTTAAAAAAACAAAAACAAAAACAAAGCTTTAAATTGTTTGTGCATGCATATGTTTGGGTGAGTTCACACATACACACTAACACACACACACACACACACACACACACACACACACACACGTAAGTACACTGGAAGAAGAAGGCATCCTATCACCTGTAACTGAAGTTA
Source organism: Tokudaia muenninki (assembly GCA_036184385.1). NCBI lineage: Eukaryota > Metazoa > Chordata > Mammalia > Rodentia > Muridae > Tokudaia > Tokudaia muenninki. The sequence goes on from BTHS01000003.1 coordinate 87,944,206, forward strand.
CATGTAGTTGGAAGTCAACCAGTGTAGAGTCTGGGAACTTAAATTAGCTCATCTCTAAGAGAATAGAAACTCTTAACTTCTAAGCCATCTCTTCAGACCCCACACCCTCATTGTTTTAACCTTAATATTTGTTTTAATTTCCACATTACCCTAAGCAGCTAATGGCTGTCAAGAGGGGAAGTGTAAGGAACTGAGGAAGTATAAAGAGACAAATGGAGGGAGATGGCCAGCAAAAGGAATTGTGAAGGAACAAGTTGGTTTTCAGAGAATGGAGGGAAAAGGGGAGATGAGCAACAAACCCTCCCAGCATGGCATTTGGGCACATATAGTTAAGACAACCTCTAGAGACTGTGGGCAGCCAAGGAAGCAAAAGCAAGCTTCTATATTTTCACTCAGCAACTACAGATGGAAGAATCTTCTGAAGCTTTGGAGCTGGAGCTCAGAGGCTATATTCCTTTCTCCCAGGAAGAAACACTTGCATGGCCATACTAGGCTCCCTCTCTCAACCAGTAATCTGGCATTTTAAGGCCTTCACAGATGTTTCATTAATGCAAAGAGAGACATTATTGCCTGTGATTAAAGCATTAGCACCTTCATGTTATTTTTATGCTCATGAATAATTTATTTTTCATTTCAATGTTGCATTAACATAGTTCTGAATGTCATTTGTTTCCTTTTTATTTCATGGAAGAATGGTATCCAAATGTTTGTATCATCTAAGGATTGCAAGTTGGACGCTGATGAGGGGCTGAGTTGCTGTGGTTTGGTGGTGAAAGGATCTGTTCAATTTCTTAAGAGATATACCTTCTCACAAGAAAGGTTTGGGTCAAGATGCTGTGGTCAGATGTGGGGTCTTTTCTTGTGTTGATTAATGTATTTCCAATGGGTGATAATTGCCACTTCTAAATCATCTTTTTCTTGATGAGATGAAAAGTCTGACCTGAGGCTGCAGTAGTGGAAATATATGTCATCTGTCTTAGATGAGGTCCTGATGCCTCAGTGACCTTTCCCTACATACTGCAGACAGGCACTTAGACGGCTTCTGCCTATACTCAATGTTAACACATGAGCAGGGAACTGGCTTGTTACAGAGGCATTTGGAAACAATGTGTAAAACTGTAAATAGGGACTCCCTAAAGTGGTTTTCATAACAGGACAAAACAAGTAAAGACAGTGGAGCCAGAATTCCTTGGGGCTCCTGGAAGAGGAGAAGATATCCCATCATGAGGTATACCCAAACTTTTGAAATTAAAACGCCAGCATTGTAACACTACAGTGCTGTGTTATGCTAACTATCCTGCACTCTATGTGGCCTGCATGCTGTGGATTGGAAAAGTCTGCCAGTGTAGGAGGATGTGAAACCAGTGAGTGACTTTCAAGGGCCAGAGGACTATAGGGTCAAGGTAGGCTGAACTGAGGATATAATTATGTGACCTAAGAAAGGTATAAATTCCCTCAAGTAAAACAAATATAATTGAAATGTCAACAGCTTCGGCTGTGTTCACAGTGCCTGATCTACCTACCGAGAGCTGCATTGCCAAGAACTGCTTTTCCTTAATTGGGTAGGACACTGATTCAGACAATGCCTTTCCAGCATGGATACAATAAAAACAAAATTATTTAACTTAGGTTGTTTAATGAAGGGAATGCCTCTGAGTGAAGGATTAGATGAGGTAGAATTTGTCTTTACCTAATGGAAAATTAAACCTTGTCAAGGCCTTCATCTGTAGAGCCTGTAAGACCAATGAGGCAAGATTATAGATCCCCAGAGTCAGATGTCTCCCAGACTTTCCAGAGCTGAGGAAAAAGAGGATCCCAGAGAGAAGGAGAGGGAATGGAAAGAGGAGGAAGTAGAGAAGAAGACTAAGTAAAAAGAAGAAGAAGAGAGAGGAGTGGGAGAGAAAAGTAAAGAAAAGAAGAGCAGAGGTAAGAGAAAACTGGCGGGGGGAAAGAGAATGGGAGTGGGAAGAAAGGAGAGAGAACAGGAAGAGGAAAAGGTGAAAGGGAAGAATGTAAGAAAGGAGAAAGTGAGAGAGGAGAGTTTGAGATCTATAAGTGGAGGAGAAAAATAGGAGGGGGAGGAAGGGTAGGAAGTGGGGAAAGAATAGAAGGTCACACTCGCTGCCCTCATCATATATCACAGGCCTCAACTTCTGTATATGGGATACTGTGGGATAGGTCTCCACAGATACATTTGGGATAAGACAGACAAACCCCACTTTGCAGTTTTAAGAGCTTCTGAACACCCACCAACTCATGACAGCATGAAACCACAGAAGGAACATGGATCTTTACTCCCTGAGTCATTTAACCATTAAGAAGAAATAAGGGCCTGTACTGTGCTGGGAGGAAGACTAAACTTCATTCATCTCGCAAAAAAACTTTAAACATAACACCAAGGTTGAGTAAGGAGGGGCAGTGGCACCATGAGGTTCATAGCTGGGTCTGACTTCTTGTGCTTTTTTTCTGCTTCCTCATCTACCCAGAAACAACAACAACAACAACAACAAAAAAAAAAGCACCTGATCTGAGTCCCTTGCAGTGCCTTCCTTGTTGTTTTATTATCATTTGTTAATGTGATGAAGCATCTGGACAAAAATCATTTTAAAAAGGACCATTCTCCTTACAGTTCCAAGTTACAGTCCATTATTGAGGGAAAGTCAAGGCAGGATTTCAAAGGTGCTACAAACATTTAGTTTGGGCTCCTACTCCAATTATCCCAATCTTGCTACCTGACATTGTCAGAGGTTTGTGTCCAAGTTAATTCTACATCCTGTCACATGGACAAATAATATTAGCTATCACTGACAGGTGATACATACTTGACACAGGTCTATGTGTATCCTGACCTGGAGCAACAAGGGTACCTGCTGTACAGAGAGCAAAAACAAAATGCAAAATACTGTGTCTTCCCCTGAGGGTGTTTCAGGACATTGTAAATGGCTTAATGTCAAGGACACTGAGAGGAAGAAACCAGCCAGACTAGTGTTTTTAGAAAGACACTTGACGGGGTGCAGTGGCTCTGGGTACCAATTCTGGAGTACAGCACAGCCAGCCACTCTGACACACAGACCTACACATCCATGTGAGTGTGTAGCACATAAGATGAATCAAGCTTTTGTCAGGGTAGTGTGGATGGTAAGCTCTCCCGGAATCTTCTATAATTGCTTTTTATTAGCCAGCACTTTATAATTTGAGAGCTATTGAACTAGAAATCCATTAGCTTCTGCTCCCTAGGGAAGAAGGATGCTTTCCTGAGTCCTTGCAGAAAGAACAAAGAGAAATAACAAAACCTATAGAGATGGAAGATCTGCTCTGTGGGGGTGGTGACAAGCTGAATACAAAGAGGATCTTAGAAGACAGGAAAACCCCCTGAGAACCAGCCCTTCTCCTTAGGAGCATAGATTCCCTCTCTGAATACCATGTTTAAAATGGACTACAGACTGGAGACTGTTTAATGCACCTTTGAGTCCATATACATTTGAAGACCAAAATCTTATTTTAGCATTTTTCCTAGTCCTCCACCAAGCATTTTTGTTGTGGGACTAGGCATCCATTTCAAGGACAGTTTTGTCAAACTTAGTATAATAGTAAGGCTGATTAGCTCTTTTTTTTTATTTTTTTAAATTTTATTTTCTAAGTTTTTTTTTATATATATACATCCAAATCATTTCCCCTTTCCCGTTTCCTCCCTCCCCAAAAGTCCCATAAGCCCCCTTCCCTCCCTCTTTTCCCCATTCATCCCCTCTCACTTCTCTGTCCTGGCTTTCCCCTATATCCAGTCTTTCCAGGACCAGGGGTCTCTCCTTCCATTTTCTTAGAAATCTATTGATATGCGAATCGTTAGTGCAGAATCTCTCTCTCTCTCTCTCTCTCTCTCTCTCTCTCTCTCTCTCTCTCTCTCTCTCTCTCTCTCTTTCTCTCTCTCTCTCTCTCTCTCTCTCTTCCCTCCCAGCCCCCTCGAGCAATGATTAGAAAACACATTTAATCTAGTGCTCAGGTGGAAGAGACAGGAATATCCAAGCCTATTTAGTGTTTTCAGGTTCTTGAGAGTCTCTCCTTTTAATTCAGTCTAGTGCTCTAGTCTATGGAGTGGTGTCACCTACACATAGGACTGGTCATCCCATATAGAATAACCTAATCTTGACACTCTCTCACAGACAACTCCCAGCAATTTGCCTACAAGGTGATTCTAGATCCTGACCTGTACAGAGTATATATTAAACACCACACTGCCTGATTCAAATCCATGTTGATGGGTTACAAACTGATAAATGAGTGTATTGGTATTTTTTTATGATTTCTCCTGCATTTTTTTTATTTTCTAAGTTTTTTTTATTTACATTCCAAATCATTTCCCCTTTCCCATTTCCTCCCTCCCCAAAAGTCCCATAAGCCCCCTTCCCACCCTCTTTTCCCCATTCAACCCCCTCTCACTTCTCTGTCCTTGCATTCCCCTACATCCAGTCTTTCCAGGACCAGAGGTCTCTCCTTCCATCTTCTTAGAAATCTATTGATATGCGAATTGTGTCTAGGGTATTCCGAGATTCTGGGTTAATATCCCCTTATTAGTGACTGCATACTATTTGTGTTCTTTTATGATTGGGTTTCCTCACTAAGAATGATATTTTCAAGTTCTGACCATTTGCCTAGGAATTTCGTGAATTCGTTGTTTTTAATTGCAGAGTAGTATTCCATTGTGTAAATATACCACATCTTCTGAATCCATTCCTCCGTTGAGGGACATCTGGGTTCTTTCCAGCTTCTGGCTATTATAAATAAGGCTGCTATGAACATAGTGGAGCATGTATTCTTATTGCATGCAGGTAAAGCCTCTGGGTATATGCCCAGGAGTGGTATAGCTGAATCCTCTGGGAGTGTCATGTCCAGTTTTCTGAGGAACCACCAGGCAGCTTTCCAGAGTGGTTGTACCAGCTTGGAATCTGTTAGTTCCATTTGGTCCAAGGCTTCAGTTAGATTCACTGTGTCCCTGTTTAGTTTCTGCTTTCCTGAAAGATCCATTTCAGAGAGCGGGGTGTTGAAGTCACCCACTATTATTGTGTGAGGTGCGATGTGTGCTTTGAGCTTTAGTAAAATTTCTTTTATGAATGAGGGTGCCCTTGCGTTTGGAGCATGGATATTCAGAATTGAGAGTTCCTCTTGGTGGATTTTTCCTTTGATCATTATGTAGTGTCCTTCTGTGTCTTTTTTGATGACTTTAGGTTGAAAGTCAATTTTATCTGATATTAGGATGGCTACTCCCGCTCGTTTCCTGTATGCTCAGACCATTTGCTTGTAAAATTGTTTTCCAGCCTTTTACTCTGAGGTAGTGTGTGTCTTTGACACTGAGGTGCATTTCCTGCACGCAGCAAAATGCTAGGTCCTGTTTACATAACCAGTTTGCTAGTCTATGTCTTTTTATTGGGGAATTGAGACCATTGATATTAAGAGAGATTAAGGAATAGTGATTATTGCCACCTGCTATTCTTGATGCTATCTTTATTTTTTTTTAAATTTTATTTTCTAAGTTTTTTTTATATATACATTCAATATTAGTCCTCTATTGGAGGTAGGATTGGTTAAGATCTTTTCCCAATCTGATGCATGCCGTTTTGTCCTATTGACAGTGTTCTTTGCCATATAAAGCTTTGTAATTTTATGAGGTCCCATTTGTCAACTCTTGTTCTTAGAACATAAGCTATTGTTGTTCTGTTCAGGAAATTTTCCCATGTGCCTATGTGCTCCAGGCTCTTCCCTACTTTCTTTTCTATTATATTCAGCATATTTAGTTTTATGTGGAGATCCTTGATCCACTTGTACTTGAGCCAAGTATAAGGAGATAATGGATCAATTTGCATTCTACATGCTAACCTCCAGTTGACTCAGCACCATTTGTTGAAAAGGCTGTCTTTTTTCCACTGGATGGTTTTAGCTCCTTTGTCAAAGATCAAGTTATCATAACTGTGTAGGTTCACTTCTGGGTCTTCAATTCTATTCCATTGATCTATTTGCCTGTCATTTTACCAATAATAGGCAGTTCTTATCACAATTGTGTTGTAGTGCAGCTTGAGGTCAGGGATGCTGATTCCACCAGAAATAATTTAATGGTGAGAATAGTTTTTGCTATCCTGAGTCTTTTGTTATTCTAGATGAATTTAGAAATTTCTCTTGCAAACTATATGAAGAAATGAGTTGGAATTTTGATGAGGATTGCATTGAATCTGTAGGATGCTTTTGGCAAAATGGACATTTTACTATATTAATCCTGCCAATCAATGAGTATGGGAGATCTCTACATTTTCTGAGATCTTCTTTAATTTCTTTCTAAAGAGTCTTGAAGTTCTTGTCATAGAGATCTTTCACTTGCTTAGTTAGAGTCACACCAAGGTATTTTATATTATTTATGACTATTGTGAAGGGTGTTGTTTCCATAATTTCTTTCTCATCCTGTTTATCCTTTGAGTAGAGGAAGGCCACTGATTTTTTGGAGTTAATTTTATATCCAGCCACTTTCCTGAAGTTGTTTGTCAGGTTTAGCAGTTCTATGGTGGAATTTTTAGGGTCACTTAAGTATATGATCTTATCATTGCAAATAGTGATATTGTGACTTTTTTCTTTTCAATTTGTATCCCTTTGACTTCCTTTTGTTGTCTAATTGCACTGGCTAGAACTTTGAATACTAATATTTAATAGGTAGGGAGAGAGCAGACAGCCTTGTCTAGTCGCTGATTTTAGTGGGATTGTTTCAAGTTTCTCTCCTTTCATTTTGATATTGGCTACTGGTGTGCTGTATATTGTTTTTACTATGTTTATGCCATCATTTTTTGTTTTTTTCTAAATTGTGAGTCTCAGGGGTGCCAAACTGAGGTTATTAGGTTTGCCAGCGAGCACTTTCACCCAGTAAACCTTTGTGCTGACTTTGATATGGTTTTCACATTCACTGAAAACCAAATAAAAATTTAGGAGAATCAATTATTCTGAACCAAATATGGAAAAGAAGTTTTGGTAAAATAAGTCCCAAGTGAAACAATGAATTGTTGTTCTTTATGCTGTCATATGACTTTACATGACTTAATTGGGATATGTGTTGTGAGATGATTCCTTTTTCATAGGTTTATGTAAATGTGTATATCATCACATGTACATTTGCATACATACATGTTGGCTCTGCAGGACAACCATGGGTATCATCCTCAAAATGCTGTGTAGCTCAATTGAGATAAGATCTCTCATCAGCCTGGAGCTTACCAATTAGACTGGCTGGCCATTAAATCCCTAGAATCTACCTGCTTCTGCCTCACTGTTGCTAAGTTTAATTGTGCACCACCATATCTGACCTTTGTCATAGGTTCAAATCCTTGTTTTAGTAAATGAAACACTTTACTGAACCATCTGCCCAAGCTCCAGTTGAAGAATTCTTGACACAAGTCTGTATAGTTCACAGCTATATCTGAGGCAACATCATTATAAATCAGTGTATTCCCCTTGTAGAGGGATACATCTACTTTACAGCCAACTCCAGATTTACCCTCCCAGTCTTTCTCATTAGAGGATGTTCTCTTCCAAGGTTCCCAAGGAGCTGTAATGATGTGGAAAAACAATTTTGTTAGTGCAAGATCTATATGGTGCAGATGGTAGCAGATTGAGAGAAGCATACATCTAGCAACTTAACATGTGAGAGCAGGAGGAACATTCACACACAATCTATTGGCAAAATGTAGAACTCTATCCAAATGCAAGGAAGGCTAGGGAATGCATTCTCTGGCTGACCTTTCAATAACAATTTGATATTGTAGTGGGCAGGGATGAACTCTGATCAAATCAACTGTCCAACCTATTTAATACCACATTTCTTCTTCAATATCAAACTCTAAAATATTTATTTGTCTGTTTTTTGATGTACATGCATGTATGTTTTGTACATGTCAGAGGTCAACTTCAGATCCCATTTCTTGCTTTTTTTCTTTTTCTTTTTCTTTCCTTTTCTTTCTTTCTTTTTTGATATTCTCTTTGCTGTTAGCTATGTATAGCAGTTTTGCTGTCCCATGAGCTTCCAGGAATCTCCTCTTTTTTCCTCCCATTTCATGACAGAAATAATGGAATTACAGGTATGTGTTACCAAACCTTACTTTACATGTGTCCTGGGGGTTCAAATGCAAGTTCCCACACTTTTTTGTAAATTCCACCTCCCAAGCCAGATGACAAACTTTTCAATTGCCATAAGGGCTTAGAGATTAGAGAATCTATTTGACCCCCCTGTCAATCATGTCTGATATAATTTCTTTTTATTTTAATTTTTTACCATATTTAAATTTTAAAAGGAAGAATCAGAAAGAATTCAAGCACTTTTTTTTTTTAATGGCAGAGGAAATGTTTCAGTGGGGTGAGATTCCTGTTCTTTTGGGAACTATACACAGGACCTACCATTCGCCAATTCTGAGATAGGGATACATGTCCTCAAGTCTTCAAAGCTGAACAAATCCAAGGTAAAAACACAAGCTTGTGTTTTCATAGATTTCTAATCAAGTGCTAGCCCAGCTGTGTCCTTACTGGCTTTGTAGGAACTGGAACAAGGTTGGATTTTGCTTTCAAATATCTTGAGTGTGAGGCTGCCCAGGTCCATTTTCCAGGAGAATGGTTGATCTGTATCTCATCCATTTTCCAATGCTGGTAGATTTTCTGACTCAGTCCCTTCAGTCAGACATGCATTTCCTAAGAGGCAGTTAAAAATGACATTAAGCTCTCTTTTTTTTACACTTTATCTTTAATGGATGCTAGAAACAGGCATCCATGAAATCCTTAACAGCTTCTTTTCTTTTTAATTTTTTGATTATTTCAAATTTATAGCCACTAGGAAAGGAGAGGATTTCAGCTCTACTCACAGTACCCACTCAGAGTATCCTGGACATGGGTTTTTAGCAACTTTATATGTCAATTTCCAGTCAAAACTAAGAGCAAGTCCTCCTCACCTGTACATGGGACTAAGTAAAACCTGTTCATTGTGTGTATATATGGGGGGGGGGTTGCAGATATCCCATAGAGAGGAGGGGAGTGGTGGCCATGAAATGACCACTGTGGCAGTTCTTGATATGAGGCAACTGACATCAACCTCAGTGTGAATCACATTAGAGAAAAGGGAGGCAGCAATCAGAAGAAGCTAAAATTAAGTTTAAATAGAAGACAACCAAACTTAAAATTTTATCATTCTCTATGTAGAGAGTGGTATACTAATTTTTACATAGGTATTAAAAATTAATATTAAGTAACACTTATTTTAATTTTTTAGGTAGGGTCTCAGAAAGCTGAGGCTAGATGGTAGCCAAGGATGACATTAAACTTCTGATTTTTTTTTCTTGTGTGTGTACATTGCAAATGTAAGGATTAAATGCCAGTGCCAGTACAATAGATTTACACAATGTTTGTGGTTTTAGGCAAGCACTCTACCAGCTGAGCTACACCTATAGTCATGTTAACATTTATTGCTTACTCTATAATAGCCAGTTTATACCATTGTAGCTCTCCAGTGGCCATGGATGAGCTGAGTTTACACAAAAGAAGGGCTGGAAATGAAAAAGAGATAGGGGGAGAAGAATGAAGCCAAGACAAGGTTCTGATCAAGGCTCCAAGTTTAATATCCAGCACTGCCTTTATATAGGGAAATCCCACAGACCTATCCTTTGATTCAGCTGGATTATGTTGCAAAGCAGGGTCAGATGGTAGTCTATTCTTATAAGTTCCTGTGGAAACTTGCAAGTGCAACCAAGGCAGATGACTCCACTTAGGTCATTAAATTCCATTGTGGCAAGCACTCAAGATCTGTTCAGCCTGCTCAAGGCTGGGAAGGGCACAATTTCCTGTTTTGTTTTTAAAAGATGAGCAGTACCAGTAGCTGGACGGTGTCCCAAGATTTACTTGCTTTCCATAATCACCTCTAGGGTAGAGAGTGGCTAGGTCTGTGCCTATATTGTTCCGTGCCTATCTTAGGTCTGTGTCTATATTGCTCCTTCTTACCTGTCATGGAGATCAAGCATGGCATTGATATATGTCTCTGTTGTAGGTTGATAGGAGCTCTAGAACACTCTTATCTGTCTCTGACTACTGGCCTTCTGTAGCACACTCTTTCCCATTCAGAACAAAGCCACAAAGACCATATGAATATGCGCTCAATGCATTTCTTCATAGCAATGAATAACTGCCATGATAAATAGCTGAGCTTGTTGAAATCGATCCTGTATGAAGGCAACCAATCTGTTTAAGTTATAAGGTCCAAAAGTTAAAAGCAACAAAATTATAATTAATGATCCCAGCAGTGTAGAAATTAAATTTGTAAGCTATGGGGAAGTAGAGAACGAAGATTCAAACCATCCTTGATTCCATCCTTTTTCTCTTTTCCTTTTGGCCAGTCCTTCTCAAACTTTAGCCATAGAATCCTTTACTATTCCTGAATGATGGGTGGAAAAGTAATATTCTTCATGGAGGGCTGTACGTAGTCCTCCTTGTTGAAGGGGTAAAAGATCAAGTCTTCTCCTGTTTTGAAGGACTACTTCAGAAAAGGAAGTTAGAGATTCCTGTAAATAGGAGATCCTTTCTATATCTGTATCTACTGCCATTCTAAGGATATCATATTTTTTTCCTTGCAAAACCAGGGCAGAAGTGCCAATAGCTACTCCTCGCACACTTAGAGAGTTCCTTGACATCAAAATTTTAAAATTTTTAAATGAAAAGCATGATTTAAACAATTTTCCCTCTTTTGTTTCTTACAAAGATATTGTTTTAAAGTACCAAGGATCTGTTCCACTATACCTTGTCCTTTAGGGTAATGAGGAAATATGTGTAACAATCCATTAGCCATAATTGATTAGGTACTAGTCTCCAAGGATTAACACCATTATGTGGTACATTAAGAAACTGAGGACAGTAAGAACGAATCCTTTCAATTTGATGTGCATCTTTTCTAGAAATACCAAAGTGTTGTCCCAAACTATTACTATTTTGATGATTTAAAGAATTAGATTGTTTGGCTAATTGTTCCTCTAAGGCCTAAAATCTGCCTGGTATACAAATTTGCTGTGGCATTGTCCACGGGTCCAGGCAATCCTGTGTAAGCTCTTCAATGTCCTATACAGTAAGGAATGGTACATGGTTCTTAAATTAAACCATATTTGTATAAATAAATGTAAAATTTGAGAATTAGCAGTATCTACAAAAGGAACAATTTCAAGCAATTATAATCCATGAGCTATATATTGGCTATCATGATACAAATTGAAAGTTTAATCTTTCAACATTTCAAAAACAGTGATTACAGCTCGTAATTCAATTATTTGTGAAGCAGAGGGGAAACTTGAGAGAATAAACATGTGATCCAATCACATAAGTTTCTCTCCCATTAGATGAGCTCTTTATAAATACAGTAATTGCATTCTTTATCTGTTGCATGTGTAAATTTCTAGAAAATACAAAAGTATGTATAGAGGCAAATTCTAGCAACTTGTCTTTTGGATAATGGTTATCAAATTTGCCTAAAAGTTTGCCATGCAATAGGCCAAATATCAGTATTCTGCAATAATAGATTTAATTTCTGTTTGAAATAAGAAATAAATGATTCATCAAGTTCTTTCCCAAAATACTTTTATGACTCTATTCTAAAATTCTGTATTTACACAGCCATAGCTTCATAATAGGGTGTTCAAACTTTACTTGAAGATGAAGAAAGATGAATCCACATTAATTGCCCCTAATGTCAAAGGACTGATATGAAACAACCAACAATTAATAATAGTCTATATGATGTATCCGTTGTTGGGTAAAAGTTTTATCTACTTTCTGTAAAGCTCTTTCTCCCTCCTCAGTTAATTGTTCAGGGGAATTAGGATTTGTATTCCCCTTGAGAAATATCAACCAAGTTTTAAGTTTTCTTGTGGCAAGTTTAAGGTGATGTCTTGGCCAATTATCATCTCCTAACAGCTTTGAAAATCACTTAAACAAGTAAACTGTCCTTTCTTCCTTGAATCTTCTGTACCACAATTTCTTTTGGATATAACCTATGTCCCAGATATTGAAAAAAAAATATTGCCTTTGAATCTTTTCTGGAACAACTACTTCAAAATTTTAAATCTTGTTGCATAAGAAAAACAAAGGCTTGTAGTAAAACTCCTTCAGAGTGATCAGCTAATAAAATATCCATATAATGCATAATATACACTGAAGAATTCAAAGTTTTAGCCTCTTGCTTTGAAGCAGAAACAATTTTTTTTGACATAATTTTGGGCTATTAGCCATTCTTTAAGGCAAAACCTTTTAATGATATCACTTCATGGGTTACTCAAAATTACAAGCAGTCACACTAAATATGAACCTATTACAACCATCAAGACAAAAAGAATAGTATAAAAACAATCTTTAAATCTATAATAATTTTATATCTATTTTTTGGAATGGCAGCTATAGTAGGTAAGTGAGATGAATGCCCCTATAAGTTCCTAGTTTCATTAACCTTTCATAAATCTTAAGTTTGAACCTTGTTTTGGATTAATGGAATAATGAATCCCTTGGAGGTGAGTACATCAGCTCTAGTGTCTACTAATCCTTCAAAACGTTTCTCTTCAATTAGTAACTTAAGGTTATGTCTCTTATTAGTAGTAGATTGGACCCAGTACACACATCAGAGGAAACAAAGCCACTTTATCCTCTTTCACTTTCAATGAATTCAGAAAGTAGCAGATGCAAGGGAACTAAAATAAGTTGAGTAATTCTTTTATTAGCCGGCACAGCTATAATACCGTGGGAGAAGCAGTTATAATGTTGATGAACTCAATAATCAGTTACAGAGATTTTTCTAGGAGAAACAACTATCAGCTTACTTACTATAGAAGCTGAGAAACTGCTGTCCCCTTTAAGAGCAGCTTTTACAGATAATCAGCTGCTGGAAGGGCTTCTCCAGCTATGCTAAACTCCTAACTACAGGTGCAGGCTCCAAAGGCCAATTGAGACTGCCTTCTTTTTTTTGTTAAAGTTAAAACTAAATCATGAGCTGTATGACCAACAGATAAAGTTTTTACTATTTTTTCCTTTTGACCAAGAAACACAGGAAAACAATCATTCAAACAAAGAAACAAAAACAGATATAAATTGACAGACATGGACAGATTGGTACACTGAGGATAGACAATAGACATAGAGGGAAGAGAACTTGATGTCCCAAAGAGACTCAGATATCCAACCTAAGAGACCCTGAACCAGAATTAAGTCTACCTCCAGTAGGAGCCAGAGGGGAAGCAGAATGTCTCCCGATTTCATCCTGTCCCTAGGAGAACTCTGAAATAGCTTATATTCATTTTCCTTCTCTTTTGCTATGGTGTCCTGAGCAAGGGACAACTGCTTTTCTGAAAACTATTCTCTCTCTCTCTTTTCTCTCTCTTTGTCCTGTCATTTGTATGACATTGCTGTTATCCCTAGGTGAAGTTGGATCAGGACACCTCTTCAGCCTAGCCTTTTTTCTCTCAAATGCAGCTCCTGCAACAACAACCTCCAAAAGATAAAATTTATAACAAGTGCTAGCATTAATGCTAGTTGTTGTTTATTGTGCAGTATATTGTTACTTTCCCTTTGTTTTCTATAGAGTTCCACCTAAGACAGGTTATATGATTGTATTTATGATGTATATGCATCTATTGATTAGTACATGATATCTACTATCATAACAATTCTCCCTTCCATTTTAATATTAACTTAAATTTTATTTGTCTGTGTTTATGATATATATGCATGTGTGTGTTTGTGTCTGTGTGTCTGTGTGCTGGGCTACATGTCTGTCTTACCACTGAGGTGCTGGAACACTGACATAAAGTCACTCAGGGGAGGCAGAGTAGAATGTGTGATAGGGGTCACAGACTGTATCTGGGATGGATGCTGTGGTTCTCAGTCTCTTCTGTACCCAGATGCTGGTGGGTACCACAAGGAGTCGATAACAGTGTCCTTGAGTCCTTGCTTCACCTATGAGACAGGCAGGAATGGGATGGGTGAGCCTGGAAATGGGGCAGAATTCAGTTTTGCTCTGAGTGAGTGCAAAGAGTAGGCTGGAAGAGAGAAGGGCTTCTCCAGTACACAAAGGCCTCTCCTCCAGGTGATCCTCAATGAAGGAAAGAAGCCTTGCCTGTCTAAACTGCTTCATTTGATGACATATGTAAATACATACATCTTAATCAGGGTGAATCAGGGATTAAATACCTATTGTGTGAAGGAATGCCCAAGAAAACAATCTCATTGGCTAAATACTCATAGAGAACTCTAGGTTTTTATGCTATTCGGCCAATTGTCATGATCCTCATAATGGGGAGTCATGATTATGTGATACAGATCAGGTAGTTTGGCAGAGAGCTTGCCTCATGCCTATTCTCAATTCTGAGATATCCTGGGGTTTAACCTGGCTCAATCATACCAGTTCTTCTGTCTGGTGGGACAATCTACTTGCACCATATGTATGTATATGTGCACAAGAATTCATATATGTGAGTTTGAGAGGTGTAATATAACATATTACCTAGTGTAACATACCTAGTAACCCCATAAGCAAAATACTGTGATTGTCATATTTATGAACTGAGGAAAGAGACTCAAGAAAAAGATAAATGGCTTCCCTGAGGTCACTTATCAGTTCTCAAATCCCCAAATCTGATCTTTCTTAATCATTGTCCTGAACTGGATAACGGGAAGGGCTCTTGGTGTTATTGCTCCCAGAAACAGTTACATTTCAAGAATCATGGCAACTCCATAAAGCAAGGTTCTTCCTCCTGTACATTAGAGGTACCCATTACTCTAACTTATCTTCTTATTGAGCAAGAGATAAGGGACTATGCTCAATTCCTCTTATTTATCTTCAATCCAACTCTTGGTTCTCTATTTATAAATCACAAAGTCTTTAGCCCCAAGCCAGGCAAATCAAATGGTTTTATTTTCAAACTCATGTCTTATATTTCCCCCACTGTGTGACTCACTTCATGACAAGCATCCTACCATTACAGAGACCAAACAGTGATTCAGAAGCATTGATTTCTACCAGGAAACTCCAGGAAAGACCCAGAGAGACAGGACTGTTGCAGTGGAAGGTGTTTAACAAAGCTGCCTCTCACATCACATGAAGCTTTTGGTGTGTATTTTGCCTGATGAAATGCTTACATTGTGATTACATGAAAAAGTCAGTGAGTCCTCTTCATCTTTGGCCCTCAGATATGGTATGAGAAGAAGGGCTCAGCAGAAGGTGCTCATGGACAGCACTAAGAGATACCACAAGAATCCTCATAGAATGGCTCTGTAGGACCTGCTTTCAGACAGCACCAGGAGAGACCACAGCATACAGTTACTCCTTTCCTCATGACAGAATTCTGGAGTTCTTTTTTTTTTTAATATAGTTTAAAAATTTATTATCATGGTCTTAGGGTGATAGTGAAGTTCTAGATGTATAGCAGGAACACTGGAGCTCAATCTTCAGCACCAATATAAAATTGTACATGGTAGTGTGTACCTATAATCCCAGAGCTGGAGAGACAGAGGACAATTATCCCTGAGGCTTGCTCGCCACAAATTTGAGAGTTCCACGTGCACAGAGAAATTTTCTCAGAATAGAAAAGGAATAAACTCAACATCGACCTCTAACCTGTACATGAACTTGCACATACAAATTTGCATCTACCTATCTTATGTGCATATATACACAAAATATATTATTGAAACAAGTCTACACAAGAAATTTGTATAATTTATATGTTAATAAAAATATTTAAAAGGAGTCTAAAATATTAACTGCTTTTACTTAAATATTGTGTGTTGTATATATCAATCAGACTACCACATGATATTCTATATAATAATACAACTGGTAACTAATTTTAAAATTCAGCATTGGACCAGATTCTTTAATTTGGTTTTACTTGACAAAGTGTTTCAAATGAAAGTTAGCTCTGAGCTGGGCAGTGTTGGCACGTGCCTTTAATTCCAGCACTTCAGAGGCAAAGGCAGGCAGATTTCTGAATTCAAATCCAGCCTGGTCTACAGAGTGAGTTTCAGGACAGCCAGGGCTATACAGAGTAACCCTGTCTAAAAAAAAAGAAAAGAAAAGAAAAGAAAAGAAAAGAAAAGAAAAAATAAGTTAGCACTGGGTGAGACTTTCTGAAAGAATTGTTAGCAACTTTGTACTGGGAAGTTGTGAGAAAAAAATACCTCCCCCTTTCCCATGTCCTTGGGGATTATCCACCAGCAGTGGTCAGGAAACAGGTGTAAAATGTTTCTCTCCTGAGAGCTCCTGGGACCTGAAGTTAATTCCTGGTAGGAATGAACAGCAGACATAGTGACTATGCCAGGAATCCTAGATTATAGTGGACAATGAATGTGCAGCAGGACCTGTGGATGGTACCAGGTTTGAGTCCGTAAGGACGAGCTTCAGGAGGCATAGGGGCTCTTTTTGTATCTGTTACTGCCACCTTCTCCCACATATGTAGCCTTAGACTGTGGAAAGACAAAGATGTTTTATGAAACAGGTTGGACAGACTAAGACATTAAGCCCAGTACAGCAGACTCTGATGACACAATTTTGGTGTGAGTCTGTGTAGCAAAAGGACCAGTGGTTTCTGGAGAACACTAAAGCTCTGTGTGCATGCTTTGCTATGTTTCCATAGTGTTATGTGAAGCCCAAACTACACAAAGTTTACATATCACTGGCATGGTTCCTAGTGGGAAAATTCCTGACTGCTTCAAGATGGGAAGGGCTGAAGCATTAAATAAGAATGGCTGAAGAGAAGCAAAGGGAATTTCTATGACTGTGGTAGGTGAAGACACAGAAACTGTGTGAGGCAGGAAGAATTATGATGAACTTCCCAAAAAGATATGCACCAGCCTGCATTGTGGATGATGGTCTGAACAGGCTGATCTAATGGGGGAGAGTGTTGAGCAGATGGTTCAACCAACAGATGTGTATTCTTACTGTTCTATATCTTAAAATCCTTTTACTGGAATTCGACTAAGATCCTCTTTATGGCTTACTGATAGCTGCTCTTTGTATTTTCACATGGATTATGGTGGCTTTGCCAGAACGAGGAGGGCAGTGGGAGAGATATGCAGAAAATCTCAATGTTAGAGCACTGGTAAAGCCCATGAAGAAAATACTAGTCAAAACAAAAGAATCAAAGACTGGCTAGAGCAAAACATTTCAGTTAATTCAGTCAATCACTTAACTGAGAGACAACTATGAAGACAGGTCATCTTAAGCCATAGCAATGACAAGCAAAAGTCATGTTAATGGAATTATTCCTTTAATGAAATATTGTACTTTTTCTTTCTAAAGTCCCTTTCATTTAGCACATTAACTTGCAGGGCCACAGCCTTACAACTGTGTATGATTACCTGCCTTTCCCAATTATTCTGAAAAGACTAATATTGCCTTTTCTTTTCTTTCTATTTTAAGAAAGTTTTTCCCTAAAACGTTTTTCCTAATCCCCCTTACCTGACTGCCCTGTGCCTGAGTCTACAGAGCAGAAAATGCTTTTAATTGCTTAGACAGCTCTCTAGTCCGCAAGGCTGGTTCTTGCCCTGACATTGATACATTGATGGAGATAACTTGGAAGTGTAAACAGAAATAAGCTCTTTTCTTCCCTAAGGTCCCTTTTGGTCACAAATTAAACTAGAACAAAGGGAGGGAGGAGGGATAGTCATAGACTCACTCTCTGAAGCTGTAAGCTTCCATTTGAGTGCATTCTTCTTAAATTACTTTAGACATAGTATCTTAGTACAACAATAGAAAAGTAAATAACACAATGTTTATTGACACTTTATTTATAAAAGCAAGGCAATGGAACCGCATAAGCTGTCCATCCACCAATAGATATATTGATAAAGAATATGTATAATGCTTTAAATTGAAATTTTATTAATCATAAAGAAAATTTAGAGCATGATATTTGCAGAAAAGTAGCAGTAGCTGGAAACATCATGTTAAGTGAAGCTGAAAAAAAATTCTACTTTTTCTTTCATACATGGAACATACATTTGAAATGATATGTATGTGTATATGTATGTGTGTGAACATGTTTGTCTGTGACTATACATCTGTGAGTGAATATATATGTGTATGTGTGTGTGTATGTGTGTGTGTGTGTGTGTGTGTGCATTTGTGTAGAACATGAAACTAGAAAGGAGAACACTAGAGGGAGAGAGAGATCATAACTAGGTTGAGAAACAGGGTGATAGAATTTGCGTACCCAGGAAAGAGAAGTAGTAATGTCTGGGAAGAAAAGCAACAGGGTAGAAGGGAGGAAGAAGTTAGGAGAGGGATAGTGGGAAGAGAGACCAATGAGATCACAGTATAATTGCATGTATGTATAACAATGTCATGATGAAGTCCATTATTTATTATGGTACCCTCCCCCCAAAAACCCAACAATTAAAAATATAAGAATACAAGTCATCAAAACAACTTCATTCACTTCAAAATTTTCCCTCAAAGTCAACCCAAACATCTTTTGTTTTCCTTCTTTCGAAAGTTCTCAACCAGAACCAAGTATTGAACCTAGTCCCTTAAAGCTCCCTGGAACACATGCATAATAGGATGTACTTTGGCTGTATCTACATTCTGCTCTTCTATGATGCTGGGATCAGGGCCTGAAACCTGGCTGGAAGAACCACTACATCTGCTCACTTTATGAGCCCCAGATGAGATTTCAGAAGGGAAATGATCACTAATAGCAATTACCTCATACCCTAGTTTTACTCTGTTAAGTAACATTATTCAAAAACCTTTGGAATCTTCATGCTTTATATTTAATGGATCCAATCATGTTCTTTCCATCAAACCTGTGATGCACACCACTTGCCTTATTTAAAGACTTGTGAGACAATATCTCAGATGTTTTATTATTCCAGGCAAGGAACCTTTCAGTTTCAAACCCCAGGAAAATAATAACAAAACAATAATCATTTACCTGCCATCTTAACTCTAAATTCTGCTCACAGGCTTCCAGGACTAACAATTGTACTAAGAATTGTAAGTAGTTCAGCATGGTAGTTCATTCTTTTATGTAGAGGCAATCAGATCTGGCCAGTTTGGTCTACATACTGAGTTCCTGGACAGACAGAACTATGTACAAAGACCCTGTCTCAAAAAAGAATAAGTAGTACATCTGTCTTTTTGTGTATGTACAAGGTAGGAAGTATTCTGCCTTTAAGGGACAACTTTTGCCTGGCTCTTTCTGAAAATACCTGTTTTGGTTTTTGACTCAAGGACAAGGCACTGAAGTGCACATCTAACATAACAATGTAGACCTGGCTAGCCTCCAGCCTCTCCCATCATCTCTCAGTCTCTACCTGGCATAACCTGCTCCAAACCCTGAACCTTTCAGTCCAGGAGCTGGGCTGCCTTTTCCCCTAGAGTCTTCCCTACATAATCAACATAATCAAGGCATTTTGGTTCTCTCTCTCTCTCTCTCTCTCTCTCTCTCTCTCTCTCTCTCTCTCTCTCTCTCTCTCTCTCTCTCCCCCTCCTTCTCCTTCTCTTTTCTCTTTCTGTCTCCCTCTCCTACCCAATCCTCTTTCTCCATGGTGAATCCTCTGGCTTCAATCCTTGGGCCCAGTGAACTCCACTCTAGAGAAGCTTCCAAATAATGCTACTTTTAATATAATCAGATCTGTCTTGAATTGACTCATTTCATTGGTGGCAGAGAAATAACCTATCATATGGAATCCTGACTTTGTCCACTCATGGTACACATATACCCTGATTTACTCATCTGATGTTATAAGTTCATTATACCCTGAACTCACATAATATGTAAATACAATGTGTTTTATTCTACAGAAGTCCAACATGTTGGGGTTTCCCATTCCAAGATGGAGACAGGAGTCTCCAGTGAGCTCGAAGGCCTGATTTAAAGCACATTAGGGGAATTCCTGTGTAGGTTACCTTTATCTTGGTTCATCTCTAGGAACATTCCAGAATGATTCTGGGGTGGGGTGGCTAGAAACTGTTTCTGGGGAGGTCTGGAAACTGGTGCTGACCCATTGCCCTTGCTTCAGGCCAGGTGGATGGACAGTTTCTGATGGCAGGGCAATTTCTGACTAGCTGCCCAAACTCTGTTTTTTTGTTTTTGTTTTTTGTTTTTGTTTTTGTTTTTTCTAGTACTTGGGCTTGTCTATACTTGCCCAATTCTTAGGGCTAGCCTCCTGAACTGCCAGTTTGAAACCTGTTATGGAGTCAGCCTAGCCTTCTCAATTTAAAAGTGAATACTACCATTCTAATATTGTATCAGGAATTATCTCAGTGTATGTTCATTTTGGTTTCTATTGCTATAATAAAACACTCTGACCAAAAGCAACATTGAGGAGAGAAGGAAGAAGGACTTAATCTGGCTTAAATTTCCAGGACACAGTTGATCACTGAGGAAAGTCAGTGAAGGGCCCATCTTAACATCATGAACTCTATTTTGTATCAAGACTTCATATTATGTTGAGCTTGTCGTCAGGTTATACATGGGAATTGGAAAAACCACAACTTGTTCCAGGAATGAAGAACCCCCCAGCAACAACCACAACTTTGCTAATAACAAATATTCTACCCTTAGTGACAGCCAATCCGCTCCTAAGAGCGGAGAACACCTAATGTTGCAGTTGTTTCAAAATAGGTTGCTGAAATTAGACAAGTGTGCATAACAAAGTGAAATTGAAGGGATTGAGGAAGCAGAAAAAACTTCATTTTGTTTTTAAGACTCCACTCTAAGATAACTTGCCCTTAGAGAGGCATGGTCCCCACACTTGAGGTCTGAGAAAAATCATGAAATGTCCTTGCTAGTTGCAAAATAGACACAGCAGCATCAGCTAGCTGATAACAATAAGAAAATATGAGCCATTTCTAGGTCAAGATGCTCCTTTTTGATGTATGCTCCCTCCTTGTGGTTTAACCAGGTACCATAAAGGCCAAAATGCTTTTACCTTCTCAGGTAATGCCAAGGCTTGGAAACCCCTCCTTGAGTGATTTCAATTAGAAATCCCCTTCCCCTTGACTTTGGGTTGACTCTACTAACTTGTTGCATCAGGAAAGTTTATGGCCCAAGCTTGAACTTGAATATAGACTCTCATGTGCTTGCATTAGAGTTGTGATTCCAGGTAGCCTCTTTGTGGTTTTTGAGATTTGGGTACAAAAAAAAAAGTCATTGTTAGCCAATAGAAATATTCCAACCTGTAAGTTCTCAAATGGTAACCAATGATATATCTGCCAAGTTGGGAAGCCTCTCACCATGCTGAAACTATGATAATAAAAGTCAAGGCTTTACAAGTTTGGGGATTTCCACACCCATCCATTGCCTTGGAGAGAGGTTGGAGGCTCTTAGCTTGAACTTGAATAATGACTCTCCTTTTGCATTCGAGTGGTGGTCTATGGTGTTTTGTAGAGACCCCTTGATCTGGGCCTAACAGTTAGGATGGGAACTCAAGCAGTGGCTGGTAGTAAAAACCACAGAGGGACAATACTTAAAGGGATGATACTTACTGAATGGTCTGCTTACTCATGCTCAGATAACATACATATATATATATATATATGTGTGTGTGTGTGTGTGTGTGTGTGTGTGTGTGTGTGTGTATATGTATATCCAGTACTGCTGGTCCAGGAATTTGGATTACCTGCAGTGGGGTGGTCACTCCCACAACAATTAATAATTGAGACTGTCCCCTATGTACGAACATCACCAAAGGCCAGCCAATCTGATCTTGAACACATTTCAATCAAGTCTTTCCTCGCAGATGACTCTAGGCTGTGTTAAGTTGACAATTATAAGTGACCAGAGCAAGCAGAACAAGACCTTTAACAATGATAGTATTCTTCTGATACCCAATTAACAGTCTGTCTACTTCCTCCCATATCCTCTGATATAGCTTCTCTGACAGTTCTGTGGTTATTGTTATTATTTCACTTGAATTCAGATGGAGACATGCCTATAACTGATTTTCTTGGTTAACACCCCTGTTATTATTATTTTTTTCCTTTCTGATCCATTGCAAGGCTTTCAGGGAACTACCGGTGATGTCATAATAAAGATCTGGAAAAATTGATATAGTTTAAGGCTGCTGGCCTTTTTTCTGGGGCAGTCTCTTAACTACTTTCTAGTTTAACCAGACTTCTCTGCCATTGAGTCCTTCTATGTGTCTCTCACTACTTCTTCTGTAAGAGTCTGATAATCACTGAAGGAAGGCCCAAGACTCAAAACAAAGAGTGTTTATTCTGCAGAAAGAACCAGAATCCAGGGGTCAACCATTCTTTGAAATGGCAACATCAGATAAAGGCCTTTTTATATGGAAACAGGATGACTCTCTAGAAGAATTAGGTAATCAAAAATTTCATTGGTGGGTGTTAGGGGCTCACAAGTGAAGTGGTCTACATTTCTATGTCATCAGCATTCAATCATGTGATGAAATAGGGCTGTCCAGAATAGGTGTAACATTTTGAGAGAAGACATTTTCCCATTTTTGTGATTATCCCCAGGGTGTTTTTTGGAGAGGGTTTTATGTTCTTGTTCTGGATTTTATGGTCTGTTGCTAGTGCTAGTGTATTTTGAACTACTTTCTGGGACCTATAGTCTATTCATGAAGCTAGTACCTTATGGTCTTTTTTGAATCAGGCCTGGTCTTCAAAATGGAGACAAATGGGTCCTTAAATGGGTACAATTGGGGTTTATATTGGCCTTTCACTTCTAGTCCATGTTTCTATCCCTCTGTACCTGCTCAAGCTGCCAGCTTTTTAATTATCAATAGTCACATTGCTTTCTTATACAATAAAATCTATTGGCATAGTGAGAATATTTCCATAGTCCACACATTCTGACCTCATCAGCAGTACGACTATGCCCAATCCATATCTTAGTGTTGCCTTTTGGCCAAATTGAAGGCAATGTGATCTTCTGTGACCTCCACCAGGACAGCTTCTTATTAACATGTTAATCTCAGAGAATCCTCTTTTTGTTGAGATGAAGAAGTGACAAACATTTACATACAGGAAACAGGTAATGGGCCATAGAAATGACAATACAAAATATCCTAATAGCAATTAACAATGGAAAATACTGGGCACACTTAGTCATTTGACACATTATGTGTGCATGTAGGTATTCCTAACATTGATTCTTACCCTCTCTCTGAAATTTTCCGCTTAGGTTTTCTTGTTGAAATTCTGTAGTCTGTTCTATAGCATGTTTTGTCTTGTCTTGTCTTGCTGATTGCACACTGTGCAGTTATTTAAAATGTCCCCCTGTCCTTTATTTCTTAGATTATAAACTGCTTAGGTCTAAAAACTTGATATTTAGATTAATTTTCCACTAATCAAGTTTATTTCATAAATGGTGTCATCACTCTGAAGAAACCCCAAGTGTCTAGTTTCTTTAATGTCAAATATGTGTCTGACATTTATTTTCCATCTCTAGGTATAAAATGGGGATGAAGAGATGACTATGTGTTTAAGAGTATCTGCTGTTCTTGTCAAGGATCCAAGCTTGGTTTCCAGCACCCTTATCAAGGCAGCTTACAACCTTCTGTGGCTCCAAAGAGAACTGATGCCTTGGTTTGGCTTCTATCAGTACCTGCATTCACATGTGCATATCTCCCTACTCCACCTAAACTTAAAAATAAAATAATTCATTTTAAAGGTATTCAATTACTATATACAAAATTATCCTATCTATTTTATTATGTAGATATTTCTGTACAATATCTAGAAATTTTTAATTAACTTTTTGTATGTATTTTTTGAATAAAGGTATATTCTGTCTGTATGTACAGTTACATGCTAAAAGAAGGAATCAGATCCCTTTATCGATGGTCTTAAGCCACCATGTGTTTGCTGGGAACTGAACTCAGGATCTCTGGAAGAAAAGTGTTCTTATCATTGTGCCATCTCACTAGCTCTAGAATAGTTATTTTTAAAATAAAATTCCTTTAAGTGCTTTTGTATGCCTGGAGGTATACAAATAGGAAGAAAGGAAGGAAGGAAGGAAGGAAGGAAGGAAGGAAGGAAGGAAGGAAGGAAGGAAGGAAGGATAAATGCTTGATTTTTTTTATCCTAGTTTTCAATATAGTGGTTGGTTCTTCCTGAAAATGAAGAATGCTTTTTTTCATTATAAACATATTTGACATAATGTAATGTTTTTGCTACCTTGCTTTTAAGCATCACATTAGCATCTTTCTCTGGCAAAGGAACTCTGGAAGGTCAATTTTCATAGTTGCACACTTTTTCTCTAGTATGGAGAATCTGAAAGCATTTACCTATTTCTTATAGTTGAAAACTTGTGCTATGTGTATGTGTGTATAAGTATATAGAGGTATGTGTATGCATGCATGTCGGTGGGGTTCTGGGAGGTTAGAGGTCAGTCTAGGGTACTGGTCACTGTAAACATTTACCTTTTAATCTCCTGCCTCCTTTGTGTTTGAGGCAAGATTTCTTCCTGTGGCTGTTTGGCTTGTGAGCTCCAGGGGTTGTCATGTCTCTGCCTCTGGGGTGGCAGGGCTAGGGACAGGATAAATTTGTGGGGTCCTGGAGCATCTCAGGGTATCTTTCTTCTAGATTTAAGTTTCCCAGTACCCCACCATCATCTGAGTCTCTGTCTGTCATGAATAGATGTTTATTAATGATGTCTCCCCAAAAAGAGTGAGTATAAACATGTAAAACATCCTTTTTCTTTTTTTCTTTTTTTTTAATGTGTGTGTCCAGATGTGTGTGTGCTATTGTATGTGTTCATGCATGATCATGTCAGAGAAGGGTGTCAGTGTACACAACATTCCTCTGATTTAGGGTATTTCTTTGATCTATATGCTCTTTTGTTTTGGTTATTCTGGCAATCATCAAGCCCTGATGATCTTTCTCTGTTCCCTCCTCAGTGTTAGCTTTGCAAGAATATAATCTACAAAGATTCCATATCTAAGTCACCCAGTAGAAACTATACATACAGGAGGCTTCAGGAATGTGGCTCAAGGTTGCAACAAAATGCAAGCATATTCCAAGTACCTTGGCTGGGATCCACTGACATTTAGGGAGTGTAAAGCACAGCCATCTATCTGCCCATAAGTCATATCAACAACCTGTCGTAAGTTTACAGGTAAAAGATACTCTGAAAACCCACATAATAAGGACACAGAGCATAGACTAAATGCCCTGGGCATAGAGAGATTTTTACCTGAACCCTGGCAGCAGGAGTAGATACAAAAATGTAATTACAGAAAATGGGAATCTTTATTTACACATTGCCTTGCTCATATCTTCAATGAGTTCCCACTAATGGCACACTTGAATTGAAAAAGCCTTAACTGCTTTCTACACCTTGCTATTCTTATGAGTCAATTACAAGGCTCCTCTTAATGGTGATTGCTGCAAACCCCAGGCTCATTTTCTGGAACAGGTGTCTTGCCAATAATAATACCGATCTTCTAATTTCCCACAGATGAGAAGGAGGGAGAGGTTTAAAAGGACACTGAAAGGGTAAGTCTGTCCCTCTGCTAGGTGCAGCAGGTGCTATATGGTACCCTGTCATCTGAATACTCTATCTTCTCCTATGCAAATAATCTCTCTCTCTCTCTCTCTCTCTCTCTCTCTCTCTCTCTCTCTCTGTCTCTCGCCTGCCATCACTTCATTCTAGAAATTGTGTAAACATCTAAAAATAGTGAGGTCTAGAGAGATGGCTCAGAAGCTAAAAGCACTTACAATAAAAGCATAAGGACCAGAGTTTGGATCCCCAAACTTCTGGGATAAGCCAGAAAAAGCAGAGAACCACAAATTGCCATGGATTTAAAAATGTGTTTAATATACAATCAACACATGTATTGATTAAATGGTACACACCTGAGTGATTGTTTGTGGGACATGCATTCCATAATCTCAAGCATTTGACAACTTAGTCCATAAGTGGTAGTACTGTTTGTAGAGATTTAGGGGATATGGACTTATCAGAAGTATGCTGTTGGGAGTTGGGAGTTGGCTTTGAGGTTTTAAAAGCCACACAACATTTCCATTGCACTTGTGTGGTTTGTTTGCAGTTTGTGGTGTTGGTTCTCAGCTGCTGCTGTAGTGGCTATGTTCTGGAGGTTGCCCCACTGACTGTAATGGACACTTATTCCTCTGGAACAGTGAGCCATACATAAATCTTTTTCTTTTATAAACTGCCATGTGTTTTTATCACAGCAAGAGACCAAGTAATGAAGGCTACCTGATTCTCCTTTTTCTGTATGTGTTTGTGGGTGCATGTATGTGCATGTTCACTTCTGTCTGTGGGTAAATATGAATGTGGAGGTCAGAGGTTAATCTTGTGAATGACTCCTCGGGTGCTGTCCACCTTTGATTTTTTGAGACGGTGTTTCACTGCAGGTAGGCTACAGTGTGGAGTAGTTAAGATATTTAGTAAGATACCCTAAATCCTGTCTTTTTTGTTTTCTACCTGTAACAGATAATGGTGCCTTTAATCATATTTGGATCAGAATTGGCACATCAGGATATAGCATCTGCATTTATTTTTCAGGTTCTTCTTGTTGTTTTCTTTTTTGTCTGGGAACAATTGGGGCAGTGGACACAGGTAGTTTGCCTTGGTTTAGTTGGGGTTGTACATAAGTTCTTATTGAGCTTGTAGCAATCCTCTTTTCTTGGCTAGCTTTCTCTTAAGGACTGGCATGAATAGACTTCTGGGTCCTGTGGGTCCTGTGGGAGTGTCCAGGCAGGGGGTCCAAACTGGAGTCCCCTGCAGCAGAGAACTATTGATCACTGATACAAATCACCTCTTGAGATTCTTTTATTGTTTCCTTCTGAGAGTACAAACCAGTGTCAGAATTATCTCAATGTGAACTAAGTGAAGAGGAAAGGGAATTCCTGGGGACACTCCTGGACTTAGTGCTTTATGTGGGGCTAATCACTTCAGGAGCAGAAAGCAATGTCTCTGGTCTTATACCATAGACATAGCTTTTCATCCTCTTACTCACAATTACTCTTAACAGGAGCATCTTGGGATGCATTTTTTATTATTGTCCTCCAGCCAAGTGAAAATGTAGAAGCACAAGTATGTTATACATATACACCTGATAATATGCTTTCTCTCTATACAAGCTTGATATGTATAATCAGTATGATTATTTTTTATTTTCTTCAGTTATACTTGTGCATACAAGCATACTGAGCCTACAGTCAAGTGTGTTTCCCCACAAAACTGCACACATAAAAATTTATTATGACATAAAGGCAAAAAGCAACATCTTGCTTTTTTGTGAGAAGAGATGACATATAATTCCAGTTTAATGATGGACTTTATTAAAGAAAGGACCTCAAGATTATTAAAAATGTCCAGAACAACATACCAGAAATGCCATAATATAGTTCTAAAGGAAAAGAGATATTTCCTTTATCTTAAATGAAGGGATAATGAAAATATGGTACACATGTAAAAATGGACTATAAGGAAAAATAAAAATCACCAAATTTTCTGGAAAGTGAATGGACTTATAATGTATGATATTAAGGGGCAGGACCCAATTTCAGAAATAAAAAAATAGAAATCACATTTCCCCTTATATTTAGATCTAACCTATAATGTATATTTGTTTATAAGAAATCACATAGATTCATGGCAGTATTGCATTTAGAAAGGTGAATGAGAATGCAGGTAAAGGATATATGTGTTATAAAAACGATATAAGCCTAATTGTTTTTCTAGTTTTAACTCATTATTTTTTTGTGGTGGATAGGTTCATACAAAGGTAATTAGTAGTAAAAGTATAAAATCCACAATTCTATAGTTCCAGAATGTTTAGTTTAACTGTATAGAAATTTACTGAGATGTATAGAGTTCGGGACATAATATTTGAGTGGCTTTGCTAATCTAGATATTGTATGCCCTTTTCTGTGAGCTCATTATGACAGGATGACTTTTATATTTAAAAAGCTGAATTGGGAGCCATGGTGTGGGCATGATCATGGGTGCTAGCTAAGTTGATGAAGTACTTGCACTGAAAGGAGAACCTGAGTATAAGCCACAGAATCCATATTAGGGTGGGGTGATACTGGGCATATTTATGCTCAACTGTAATCCTGGTGCTAAGGTGAAGAAGACCAGTGATTCTTGGTCACATAGTCTATCTTACCTAGGTAGTTCTAGGACAGTTAGGGATCCCATTTCAGAAGGTGCCTGAGGAACATCCTTTGAGGTTGTCTTCAGACTGGAACACATTCATATGTGTGTCTGCCCCCTACCTCCCCCCACACACATACATACACACAAATACAAAAATATTCATGAGTCGGGATGTTCAGAAGAAGTCTCAGTTATTTGTACTCAGGGACCATGAGGAATTTTGAGAAGATATCTGTCAGTGAAGTACCTAATTATAATGGTAGTGGTGAAGTCCTGAATGGCAGTGACTTAAGGGATACTTATTACCCATCCTGGCTGTAGAGACAGGGGCTGGAGAGGAGATCAGTCATTAACAGTCCTTCTAGCTTTCTGGAGGACCCAGAGTTCAGTTCCCAGAATCCAGATGGGCAGGCTTGTAATCACCTGTAATTCTACCCTGGGGGCTTTGAATTCCTATTCTGCCTTCTTGGGGCACTTCACATGTATGCACTGTATATTTTTATTTGCACAGACACACACACACACACACACACACAGATATATACACTAATAAAAACACAGTTTTTAAAAAGTAGTTTTATACAATACACAGTGCAACTGTTTTTAGGATTTTGTTTGCTTGTCTGTTTAACAGAAAACCAATAACTATGAAGATAGAATGATGATTACCAAATACATTAAAGTTTCAAGAGCTGAACCTCTGGGATTGTTTCATTTTGTAAAGGATTTTCTTTTGGTATTAGATTTCTTTTATTTTATGTGCATGAGTATGTGCCTATAAATATGTATGTATGTACATCGTGTCCTTACTTGGTGCCTGTGGAAACAAGAGGAGAACATCCAATTACCTGAACTTAAATGACTATGTAGTTGCTGGGAACTGATCCCAGGTCCTCTGGAAGAGCTTCCAGTGCTCTTAACCGTAGAGCCATTTCTCTAATCTAGTGAATTTTAAAGAATATTTTGTTGTAACTTAAAAAGTTAGTTTCCTGTAGTAAATGTGTTAAAATTGAATAAAAAAGTTCTATTCATTCCCAGCTTTTTTGCCAAGCTGAGAGGAATAAAAGTAGAAGCATCTCTGTGGAGACCACTTGTTTCCTTACCTGGGGTGAGACACAATATTGTATTTCTCCTTAAGTTACATGATCTATTTTCTACCATTATTTCTTAAAAACAAAACTGAGCAAATTGATCTGCCACCTGCCAGTTTGAGGCTTTAAAGAGGATTGTCTTACTCTTTGAATCTTTCAGCATGAAAGTCAAGGAGAAGTTTGCTCTGCCAGATTATTTCTATGTGACTGGTGTTCAGAAAAATAATTTGGGTCAGCAACTGTTTTTCCTTAAGGAGTGACTGGTTGTTAAACAAACAAAGACAAAGGAATAGACTCTGACTGTTCAGTAGGTGCAGATTCCTGCTGAAGGTGTTACATACATTTGTGCATATAACTACTATCAAAATTATTAGAGTAAGAGTCTGGGCTCTGGACTTTGGCAGCATAGAAAAGCAAGGATCAGTCATCCATCCTCTATAAGAAAAAGAGATATACTATCAGAAATAGAAAAGGAGAAATTAATTTAAGCTAGCCACATTGAGAAGAGAAACAAAAAATTCCGGTGACCCCATGATAAAGTCTTCAGTGATGTGACATGAAGTTTAGGGTTAGTAAAAGGCAAAAGGGATGTAAGATCAAACAATTCTGGATGAGGAATGGGACCTCTCACCAATGCCTCATTGTTCAAGCCTCAGACTCAAGGTGGTGTGAAAACTTGTCAAAAGTTTATGTACTTTCTTTCTAAGAAATAAGCTCTCCTTGATTGTCACCAGACTTCAACATTTCCTTCTGCCAGCAGAGGAATCCTGGGGGGAAATCTAAATTTCTTGGAGTCTGTTGTTGCAATACTCTGATGGCCAAAGGGATGGGTAAAAATGTCTTTTTAGAATAGCTACATTTCGGCAGAGATGGTTGCATGATCCTCAAGGCAACATAGTGACTTATATATTATTATTAGTTCTATTTTATTGGTCTTTTTTCTTTCTTATTTTGAGAAAAGGTGTTGCTTATAGTCCTCTGACTTCATGCTTTCAAGCCCTGGCATTATGTTCCTGGATGGCTGTCTCCTTTAGTATATTGATAAAGGCAACTATAACTCAGGATCACACAGGTATACATTGTAATCAGAGACCCTATCCAAGCTCATATCATTTCCTGTCAAGTTATAATCCAAAGCCTCTTCCCTGTCTGCTCCTTCCAAACAATTCCTTAGGGTAGAGTCTCTTGTAAGTTTTCCTTCAAGATTTAAAATTGTCAAAGATGGATTTTCTCATTGAGAAAGAGATGACCAGTAGTCAAGAAAAGTGAAAAATATCACATAACACCTGTAATTCTGCTGTATGACTGGGTTTTGACAAAACCAGATTCCTGTGTTACTGTGAGTGAGTCAACAGCCCACTTCCTTTTCCCACAGAGCCATTTTAATAAACGGAGATGTGGAGTTACAGTCTTTTAAGATATTTATCCAAAGAAAATGTTCCAGTGATCATTTTATTTCCCAAATTTATGACACTGACATTCTTTAATTCCATTATAGGTTCTTTGTTGTGTCATGTTTGATCGACATCTCTTCAAAGTACAAAAAAGCTTTGTGTGTACATGTGTGCAAGTGTGAACTTTTGGCCAGAAGACAGTTTCAGCTGTTAGTGTTCAGGAGCTGTCTACATTTTCTCTTAGATAGGGTCTCTTACTTCACCAAGAGTGAGTGGATTGTGTTAGAATAGTTGGCTGACAAGCTTGGGGTCCTTCTGCCTTTGCCTTTGTAAGACTGGCACTGCAGGCCTGTGCTGCCATGCAAAAGGGATTTTATGTGCGCTTTGGTGGTTATCCTGCTTTGTACAGCAATCATTTTACCACCTGAGCTCCAGCCTCAGCCAGTCATATGTCCTTTGTTAGGATATGGATTTGACTCTCTTGACTGCCAGGGACATCTCCTTAGAAGACACTAATTTTGTACATTAACTTTAATGAACACCATGATTTCCACTGGCCCTAGTTCTTGTTTATTAAGGTAGGTAATTGCCACCATCACAGGGATGTAGCTAATACCAATGCTTAAAACCTAAGCCAGCCATAATAAAGGCTCAGTAAATGTTAGCTGACATTAATATTAAATTCATATTAAATGGCTGGCATAATTACCATATCAAACACTGGCCAGTGCATCATATCCTGCTTCTTTTACTGAAATTGCATTCTTTGTAGGTAAATTGTTCTCCTAATGTGTTTAACAATTTTACTCTCTGAAGTGGGTAAATACTACTCCTGTAATTTGCTTTAATCTGTAAAATGAGCACAATAAGTTATTTTTCCTGAGATGGTAGCATTAAATTTATGTACCTGGATTGTCAATAAGTGAAAAAAAATTAGAATAGACAAAGCACACTGGATTTTGAAGGTTTCAGGTTTACTCATGGCTGAAGAATTTCTAGGCTGTCAGTGCCCTAGGATCTTTAAAGTCAAAATTGGGTTTCACAGATAATATACTGAAATATTTTAGAGAAAACTAACCAGGCATTTTTCCTCCTTCTTTTCAAGCTCCTGTTTCTGTAGGATGCCATCTAATGGCCTATGTTAAGGGAGAAGACCGATCTCTTTTTCTTTTTCTTTTCTTTGATTCTCCTCCCCCTCCTCCTCCTATTCTTCCTCCTCTTCTTCTTCTGGAGAAAGAGGCTCACATATCTTGGATTGTCATTACTCACTATACAACCAAAAATGACTGTGAACTGCTTATCATTCTTTCTTCAAATCCTGAGTGTGGGGTTGCAGTTGTATAAAGCCTGCTTGGTCCATGTTTTATGCAGTGATGGAGGTAGAACCTGGGTCTTGTTGATGCTGGTCTGGCTCTGTGTCCAGTCCCAGGAAGAACAGAGGACTCTTGGGAAGGTATTTGAAGTGGCTCCTTTAGATTTTCTCAGAGTGTCAGCACCATCAATCAGTTAATAATGTCATCAGGTCCAACTGCTATAGTTGTTATTTCTGCTATACCATGTCTGTCTGCTTCCTCAATGCAGCATCCTAAAATGATAGGACATCATCCTTAAATCCTGGGAAAACTACTTGAAACTACAGAGAAGAGGAATACTCAAATTGTTCTACTAGTTTTCTTCTTCTTCCACCATCTCCTATGTGTGAGTATCCATGTTTGACTGTGTTTGTGTGAATGTCCATGTCTGAGTGTGTTTGTATGTGTATACATGTGTGAGTGTGTGTGGGATTGTGTGTGAGGGAGAATGTGATTGTGTATGTGCACATGTGTGTGTTCTTGTGTGTGTGTGTGTCAGAGTGTGCTTGTGTGCTTGTGTGTGCCTATGTGAGTGTGTGTGTCAGTGTATTTGTGGGGGCTTATTTGTGAGTTTATGCATATGATGTTTCTTCCATGTGAGTATATGGCAGTTTGGTGACTTGAATATGTTTGAACAAGGGAATAGCTGTTTCTAGATGTGGCTTTATTTGAGTAAATGAGCTTATTGGAATTTTGATAGAGCTTCTTCCTAGCTGGCTAGAAGCCAATCTTCTCCTGAGAGCCTTCAGAACAATATATAGAACACTCAGCTCCTCCGACCACAGTGCCATGCCTGCCTGGATACTGCTATTCTTTCCGCCTTAATAATGATGGAATGAGACTCTGAACCTGTATGATAACCACAATTAGATGTCATCTCTTATAAGAATTGTCTTGAACTTTGTATCTCTCACAGAAATGGAGGAAACCCTAACTAAGACAGGGAGGAAGTACCCATGCAGAGGCCAGAGAAGGACATCAAGTACTTTTCTCTCTTGCTATGCACATAATATCTTCAAACCATGAGGTACAGTCTGTCACTTAACTCTTCTCTGGCAAGGCTGCTTAGCATGGAAATCTGGATATCAACTTGTCTCTTCACCCAGTTTTTGTGTCATAGGCATATTCTGCAATTTCTGGCTTTTTATTTGGGTGTTGGACCTTTGAACTCAGTTCCTCACACTTGCACAGCAAACACACTTTTCCCACTGAGACAAAAGTAGATATTTTTGAGGTAAAGTATTGTGACGGTTTGTGAGGCCCAGGGAGTGGCACTATTATAAGGTGTGACCCTATTGGAGTGTCACTGAGAGTGTGGTCTTTAAGACCCTCAATCAAGTGACCTGGAAGCCAGTATTCTACTAGCAGCCTTCAGATGAAGATGTAGAAATGTAAGCTCTGCCTACACCATTCCTGCCTGGATGCTGTCATGCTCTTGCCTAGATTATAGTAATGTACTGAACCTCTGAACCTGTAAACCAGCCCCAATTAAATGTTGTCTTTTATAAGACTTGCATTGGTCATTGTATCTGTTCACAGCAGTAAAACCCTAACTAATGCAAATATCTACTCTAAATCTCCCTTTCTTTTCTCCTTTCAACATCAGTAAGTTCTGCTTTTCTTTTGCCTCCATTCCTCCTTGCTTACATTTTTAGGATCCTCTTATATTTTTCATAGTGTTACAAACCTTAAGACTACCCCAGCCTTGTGGTTCTCATTACTTTTTGTCCTACCTATCACACCAGAGGGGCATTTGACTGATACATACTTTTAAGCGTTTTAAAACGTATTTTATATTTTAAAGTCATCTTCTCAATAGGAACACAAATGCTCCCATAGAAAAAAATCTGGAGTTTTTGCTTTCTACTTTCTTTATTGTTAGTGGATTGTTGTTATGAGGTTGGGGGGGGTTGCATGAGAAATGTCCCCTGTAAAGTTATGTGTTTACCTACTCAGTTCCGACTTAGTGATGCTGTTTCAGAAGCTTGTTGCTCCAGTAGCAGGTGGAGCCTTGCCAGAGAAAGCTCAACATTGCTGATAGGCTTTGACGTTTTATAACCCTGCACCACTAAATGACTTTTTCTTCTTCCTTTGTATGAAAATATAATGAGCCATCTTTCCTACTCCTCCTCCATGCTTTCTATACTGTTTGATACCCCAAACATGTCATCAGTTATTGAAATACAATCCAAAAATAGTTATATGAAGAGATTTCTGAGTGATTGTGAGAAAACTCCAAGAAAACAAGAGTCTCATGACCTCAGTTTCTTCAAAACACAGAATTCTTCTTGGAATGTAATTTGTGCTTCTCCTAGGTGTATCAGATAAGAGTGAGTTTATTTCATATTATTCAGTAACTGCCTATTCTTATTTGGTTACATTCCTATATAGAAAAAATATTTTTTTTTTTTTTTTGCCAAGTGCACCTTGTTGCCCACTTGTAGCTTGCCCTTGTGTTTGTACATATTTCTCATTTGACTCTTTTTAACCCCCAGAGTATAAATTGTCTGATGCTCTAAATAAAGTTGGCTATAACATGAGATTTTTGTCTGACTCCTTTATTGGCTTCATTGTCCCATGTCTCACTGTCTCTAGAGCAGTGACAAGCTCTGTCTATCTGAAATTGTGAGCCCAATCATACCCTTTGTTCCTTAACTGACTTTGTCAGATTTTTATCACAGCATTGAAAAAGTAACTAATACATAGACTGATAGTTCTGGGGAAAATAGCAGTTCTTTTATTACCATCACTGTAATCTCCAGTGTCACAGGTAGGGCCTGCTCTCTCTCTCTCTCTCTCTCTCTCTCTCTCTCTCTCTCTCTCTCTCTCTCTCCTTCCTCCATCACTCTCCTCTCCTTCTTCCTCTCCATCACTGTCTCTGTCTCTCTCTTTCTGTGTATGTGTGTGAAATTATATATATATATATATATACATATATATATAATTAGAGGTATATATATATATATATAGAGAGAGAGAGAGAGAGGTGTGTGTGTGTGTGTGTGTGTGTGTGTGTGTGTGAGAGAGAGAGAGAGAGAGAGAGAGAGAGAGAGAGAGAGAGAGAGAGAGAGAGAAAGAGAGAGAGCTTGTGCCACAATGTGTATGTACGGAGACCAGAGTTCAACCTCAAGTGTTGCTAAGGTTGTATTCGGAAAAAAGATTTTCCACTTCAACTATTTGGCAACATTAGGTTACATTTTCTAGCCAGTGAACACCAGCCATCTTCCTGTGTCTACCTCAATAGTTTCACAAACTTCTCAGACAGCATCACTAACTGTAGATTCAATGTTCACACAGATGACCTTAATGGAGACATCTCTCATTTAAGTCACTACATTTATAATTTGTCCAAACAGTACCACCAATGGGTGATCAAATGTTTAAAACATGAACCTATAAAGG
This sequence comes from Tokudaia muenninki, assembly GCA_036184385.1. Taxonomy (NCBI): domain Eukaryota; kingdom Metazoa; phylum Chordata; class Mammalia; order Rodentia; family Muridae; genus Tokudaia; species Tokudaia muenninki. Next base: position 87,979,581 of record BTHS01000003.1, read on the forward strand.
ACATTTCTCATTTAAACCACTACAGTTCTGGTTATAGGAACTGTTTCAGTGCTTGGGAAATATTTGTTTTCCTATGTCTCTTAACTTATGTTCTCAGGAGTAAAAAAAAGTATCCTTCGGACTTTCTCTTTTCACAGTGCCATCTGCCATCTGGTGGCTCTCACAAGAGGCAGAAGAGGTGGGCTACCTGATCTTAGACTTCTTACCTTCAAAATTATGAACTCAATAAAGACTCAAGTATTCTGTTATGACAGAGTTCCCCATGTCATTTTTAAAACTATGTTCATAGCAGCCTTATTTATAATAGCCAGAAGCTGGAAAGAACACAGATGTCCCTCAACGGAGGAATGGATTCAGAAGATGTGGTATATTTACACAATGGAATACTATTCTGCAATTAAAAACAATGAATTCACAAAATTCCTAGGCAAATGGTCAGAACTTGGAAATATCATCCTTAGTGAGGTAACCCAATCACAAAAGAACACACATGGTATGCAGTCACTGATAAGTCACGATAACCCAGAATCTCAGAATACCCTAGACACAATTCGCATATCAATAGATTTCCAAGAAGATGGAAGGAGAGACCCCTGGTCCTGGAAAGACTGGATGTAGGGGAATGCCAGGACAGAGAAGTGAGAGGGAGTGGAATGGGGAAAAGAAGGAGGGAAAGGGGCTTATGGGACTTTTGGGGAGGGAGGCAACGGGAAAGGGGAAATGATTTTGAATGTAAATAAAAAAAACTTAGAAAATAAAAAAAATAAAACTATGCATTTAAATTTACCTATTTTCTGTAATTCCTCTCTATTCTCTCTTACCTTATTGATCTCTTTATATTATCTATTTTTTCCCATCTTTCTTCCTACTGCTTCTAGAGCCAAAGTTCAGCATAGATAAATTAACAACTCTCTTCTTTAATTCTCATACCTGGCCTTCCCTCTTGACACCTCAGTGTCAATTTTGTTACTTTTATTACTTTTATTACATTTGACCACATGCTTTAATATTTGATTCTGAGCTTGTAGTTCAATTGAAAGAATATGAAATCTGTAGAAAGTGGGCAGCCGAAGAAAGTACTGAAGGATATATAGCACAGGAGGTACCACATAGAGGTGTATAGCTTGTATTAATCAGGGTTCTCTAAAGTCTCAGAACCTATAGGATGAATCTCTCTATAAAAAGGGATCTTATTGTAATGGCTTATAGGCTGCAGTTAAACTGACCCAACAATAGCTAGCTGTAAATGGAAAGTCCAAGAATCTAGTAGTTACACTTTACCACAAGGGTGGGTGTTTCAGCCGGTCTTCTGTATATACTGGAATGCTAAAGAAGTAGACTCCAATGCCAGTGAAGAAATGGATGAGCTAGCAAGGTGATGCAAGCAGGCCAAGAACAAAATCTTCCTACTTCCATGTCCTTACCTAGGCTTAGATCAGAAGGTGTGGCCTATCCACATCATGATCTGGATCAAAGGAGTGTTGTCTTTGCACCTCAAAAATCTAGACTTTTATTGTATTCACTGGTGTCAAGCCAAGCATAATATCTCTCTCAGTTGAGCACTCCCTTTCTGGATTATAGTTTATTCCAGAAATAATCAAGATGACAACCAAGGATAGCCATCACAGAGCTTATTCACACTTGTGTTCTCTCTTTTCTTCTTCATTATTGATGCAATGTGACAAACGGATCTCTTGCTGTAGCTGTTGTGATGGGATGATACCATCATACCATGAGGCAAGGTAAGCCCTTTCTCCTCTAAATACTTGCCTCTTTGTCAGGTATTTGGTCACAATGGTAACATGAGCAGCTGGTGCACTGGGAGAGAGGAGACAACCCCAGGCTTTATGTTAGCCACATTGCTGCTAACATTGCAGATATGTTAGATGACCAAAACAGACAAGGAAAAGGGAAAGAAATAGAAGTGGATATTATTAATCCAGGCAGTAAGCAGACACTCTGGTGGTACTTTACCCATTGCATGTTCCCCCTACAACCCCAAGTCTGAGATACAGCATGGGACAACAAGGCACTTCTTTGTCTTTTCACATGTGAGAAACACAAACTTGGCTTTGCAGATCTGCCTTTTACAGTGGAAATCATCTTGACCTATCCAGTGCTCAAAACAAACTGTGGGAATGGCGAACATTTTGATATGCTTTTAGCAATTAGTGTCAGCAACAGTAATACTATCAGTATTTGTCAGGCATGCACCACTGAAGTTTTCCTTCTTCTACCAAGTTCTTTGCACACTTGAATTCTCCCTCATAGCAGTACCTATTTTCAACTATCCCTACTTTAAATAAGAATCCGAAGGAACCAAGGGGTCCCTTACTGTGTAGATGAACTGTATCATGTGGAATGGTTTTTGGAAGCCACATAATATCACAGTATTTATATATTATTTGCTTGTTATTATTTATTGTGTGTATAAGCATTGAGGAAGTCCTTTCAGGTGTAAAGATAGACAGGGAAATAATCTGCGAAGAGGTAAAAATAAAATCTTATTTTAACCTGATTTAGGATGGATTAAACTTTTGGAGTCTGATGTCAGTCAGTTAATTTCTTGCATATTTAATCACAGTATAATTTGGGAAAAAAATGTTTCCTGCTATAACATAATCTCCAGTTCATAAAGAGGCATAATTATGTCAAAACATAACTCAAAATACACGTCATTTCTTTCTAGAACCTGGTTCTTGAGATGAGCTCCATATTTTAGCTGAGAGGCTTAGGAAAGGATCTGGCAAGGCCTCATTCATACATATAGCATAACAGTCATTTGGGCTATTAACCACCTCCAGTACTGTTTATGGGAGCTTAGGGGATCCTCTGGCTATACACATAATGAAAGGTCATTTGGAATAACAGTCATCTCTGGCCCTGTTTGTAGAAGCTTGATTTGACCTGGCCTAGCATATATCAGACCTCACAAGGTTATTAATCACATCCATTTCCCAGATTTCTTGGCAGAAAAACAGGTCCTTTCCATTGGGAGGACAATTCTAGATGCTAAACACTCCTGGATTGCCAGGCATTCTGTGAGTGTAAGAAACATTGTGCTCCAAATAATGCTTGTATGTACATACATGTGGATATGTGGAGATGTGTATAGAAATCAGAGATCATCCTTGAGTTTCTATTTCCTCATGAGTCATCCACCTCATTTTTTCTTTGCAGTTTGGATTTTCTATCTGGCTTGGAGCTTGTTAGCAGACTAGACTATCTAGCCAATGAGCCACAGGGATCTTCTGGTTTCTGCTTTCTCAGAATTGAGTTTACAGATATATATTATCACACTCATTTTTGGTTTGTTTGAATATAGGTTCTGGGTTTGAATTGAGATCTTAATGCTTGCCTAACAAGCACATTACAGAATGGGTGGAATGCTCTTCCCAGTTCTGCTTGTACTAATTCATGTATCAATTTTTTCCTGTAGTCTTCTCTTTCAAAAGCAAGCAGGTTACCCAAAGCTTATAAATGGATATACAGTTCTGTAGACAGAATAATGAGATGATTTTTAAAATGTGTTCCATGATTTTGTGTTTCATGTCCGTTCACTTTTTTGAAAGAGCCAGCTTAGAAAATTGGTGTTTGGTTAGAAATTGGAGTGGAGTGTTCAGTTAGCAAGTCTGACCTTTGCAGAACAACCTACAATCTCAAGTAGGAGTCCCTGTTGTAGTTGTGAGATTGAGACCTGCAAAGGCTGCCAGTGGCCTGAAATATATACACTGTACAGCTTCTGTGAGACAGTCTTGAGACTGGGAAGTGCTCATTTTCACTTGAGACTTTCAGCAATTAAAGGAGTTGACAAATATTAAAGAAGAGCATCTTGTTGTGGTGTTTTGAATATACTTGGCCCATAGAAAGTGGTATTAGGAGCTGGTGTGGCTTTGTTGGAGACAGTGTGCAGCTGTGACATTGGGCTTGAAGTATGAAAGAACCATTCTTCTCCTGTTTGCCTTTAGAACAAAACATAGAACTCTCAACTCCTCTAGCACCATGCATGTCTGGATGCGATGCTGCCATACTTCCTGTCATAATGATAATGGACAGCCTTTTCAACAAATGGTGCTGGTTCAACTAGCTATTAACATGTAGAAGGATGCACGTTGATCCATTCTTATCTTGTACAAAGCTCAGGTCCAAGTGGATCAAGAACCTCCACATAAAACCAGATACACTGAATCGAATAGAAGAGAAAGTGGGGGAAATCTGAAACACATGGGCACAGGGGAAAATTTCCTGAACAGAACACCAATGGCTTATGCTCTAAGATCAAGAAACATTAACAAATGGGACCTCATAAAATTGCAAAGCTTCTGTAAGGCAAAGGGCACTGTCACTAGGACAAAATGGCAACCAACAGACTGGGAAAAGATTTTTTATTGCTAGTCTTAAATAACTCTGTTTGAGTCAGCTAGCCTTCTGCTTGCTACAGCTCTCTGTGCTTGAGACAGTTCATTAAGGTAGTAAAAATTCTAAAAGCTCTCTAGATAGCTCATGGGTATTCTGACCAAAGTCAGAAAAATAGCTATAAAAATTCTTGGGTCTTCCATGCAATTCAGCAGTCCAGCTAGAAAAGTTCTAAAAGTAAATCATAGGATTTTTTGGTCAAAATCAGAAAGCCAGAAAAAAGTTGTAAAAAGAGTTGTGTTTGCTCTTTAGACAGACTTCTCTGGATAGCTGCTAGAAAGCATTTTAAAAGAGCTGTATTCACCCTCTAAGTAATTCTTGGGATTTCAGAAAGAGGTCGGAAATATTATTAGAAAAAACAATTCTTAAAGAACTATGAAAAATTCTACAAGAGGTGTATTCAGTATCCATAAATTTTCTGACCAAAATCAGAAATCCTGTTGGAATAAATTCTTGAAAGCAGCTGTGTTTGCTCTCCAGTGATCTCCAGAAATCTCAGTTCTCATTAGTAAAAATTTCTAAAAAAGAAATATTTTCACTTCCTGCTTGCTTTTCTCATGAAGATGTTTAATTTGTATATTAAGTCACTTGTTCCAGGTTCCCTTTTGAGCATCTCAGGAATCTGCATTCAATGACTTAGCTCGTGGGTGGAACCCTACCCAGGAATTAGCATTCCAACCATGCCTGTACCTAAATTCTCTCTGTCCCAGGCTGACCTTGAACCCAGGAATTTACATTTGTATATGCCTGCATTTTTGAATGCAGTATTTCTGATAATCTGGCTCATAGTGTAACTGCCTCTATTCTTTTAGATCTGTGAATCACTTTGTAGATTTTATATTGTATCTTTATATTTTTGCATAGTTGAGAATTTACATATTTATAAACTATATATACATATATGTGTTCATATACATATATACATTTACACATATCCCTGTTTTTAGAGTTCTTCTCCACCAGCTAAAAAGCTGTCCTGAAAGTCCCAGAAAGTACAGTTTTGCTAGAGACATAGAGACATAGATACTCAACTCCTGGACTTATGCTGTGTCTAATTATCATGGAAATATGAACATTGACAGGAAGGATATTCCTCACAGTAAAGTGAAAATATGTACCTTACTATATAAACAAGCCTTGCACCCACAAAAGACATCAACAATCATGGGACCCGAAGCGAGCTGGCCCATTTTCAGAGGGAGTAATCAGGTCTTGCCACCCCTACCAAAGCTGTTTGACCAATCAAGGAGTCCCAGTACAGCAGGGACAGGTGGGGCCTCATGTCCTCTTCCAGTCCTCTCAAGTTTGAAGGATAAACAGAATTTTGACACACAATTATTAATTAATTAATTTGGTGTGTATGTACATGTGTGTGTGTGTGTGTGTGTGTGTGTGTGTGTATGTGTGTACACGTACAATGAATGAGGAGATTAGAGGACAATTTGGAAGACTCTGTTCCTTCTCACTGTGTAAGTCCTGGGAATTGAACCCAGGTTGTTAGTAGGCACTTATACTCAGTGAGTATTCACCAGCTATTGCCTGGTAAAATTTTGCAGTATTGTCTATAGACTCAATGAGGAGTTTTCCAAGACTCCCATGGATTTGACATGATTTGAGAGTCATTTTGGCTTTCACATAACCATGCATACATCTATACACAGGTATTTATACCAGTGTGCATGCATGCATGCATGCACATGTGAACACACACACATACACACACACACACAGACACACACATACACACATACAAAACAAAACAAAACAACACCAGACAATCACCATCTATACAGAGAAGAGACCAAATCAAAAGCTACATGTTCCTGGATGTCAAAGAGCATAACTAATTCTATAAACAATTTGGAATTCATTATTCCAGCTGACTTCAGGATTTTATGTTTGTCCATGTCTAATATTACTAAGGTTTTCTGTCTGACTTTTTCATTACTACTGTATTTGTGAATCTCAAATTCAATATTTGAAGGCTGCATTTTCCCTCCATATCAAACTTTACAAACAGAGCAGTGGAGAGATATTTGAGGGCCGATTGGGAAATGAGATAGGGTAAACATCAACGTTGATGAAGAAAACACAAACGATGCAGGGCAAGAACTGGATGATTTTGATATGATTTTGATATGATTTTGATATGATTTTGATATGATTTTGGGGGAGGCAGAACACAGCTGCACCTGGCATTCTAGTTTTTGGCATGCTAGATTTAATTTCTTTTTTGAGGTAAATCATTAAATTATGGGCTTTTACTGTCTAAACTTTAACAGTTTTTCTTCTGAGAATGAAGATAGCAATACCAATTAATTTTGGATGCAGGCATGGCGGTGGACACCTGTGTCCCTAGATTCAGGGGACAGAGAAAGAAGGACCACAATTTCAGGGCCACTCTTAGTTACACAGTAAAAGCTTTCTTGGAAAATTATTAAACAAAATAAAGAAACAAATTTAATTTTGGAGCTAGCATGACTTTAATCCATTAGTGTTGACTATCTTAATATTTCTGTTTCAATGAATTTATTTCCAAAGCACCCTAAAGGCATTGTCTCTTGATGAATGGTTATCTTTTCTCTTTTTTTGTTTGTCTGATGCATGCATATGCTCTTGTGAGTGTGTACGCATATGAATGTATGTGGAGACTGTCCACCTATCTTTTGAGACATAGTTTCTCCCTGAACCTGCAGCAACTGACAGGGCTGTCAGTTTCTGTCTTTCAAGGGCTGGGATCACAGGTGCATGCCTCTGCACCTGGCTTGTTTCTATGGGCCTATGACCTTTACTTGTAGGTCCTTATGCATTCTGACCAAGCCATCTCCCGTGTCCCTCACAATCACTTAAAAAAAAAAAAACAAAAAAAAAACTTGTATTTTTAAACTCTGAATATCCCAGAGGCCTAAAGATACCATCAGACCTTCTGGGGCTGGAATGACATATGTGTTATAAACTTACCACATAGGAGCCTGAAAGCAAACTCACCTCCTCTTGAAGAGCAACAATTGCTCTTCTCTGCCGAACCATTCCTTTAGCTTCAGGAGTTTAGAGTGTAACAGAATCTCTGGGATGCGCTCTAATTGGATTCTAGAAAAACAAAAAGGTCAGGGCATGGTTGAAGGATGAAAGGGCAGCTGTGGGAGTTAGGAGGTTGGCTGGGAGACTGAGGTTGCATCTATGTTCCAGATGATGGTGACCGAAATAGCCTTAACGTAGAAAGTGAGGGTAAGACTAAGCCACATATAAGAATCAGGGGCAACCAGGTATAGAAAATGCTCAGAGTTTGGATACACAAAGAGCTGCAAGACTTAGGGTGTCACCACCTGAAATGGAGAGTGAAGGGGATGAGCAGTGTGGAAGACTGGTAAAGAGTGAGCAGAAACCAAAGTGAACCATCACCTATAGTGCTGAGCTCATCAGATCACATCATATGTTATGTCCCTTTCACTGTCCCTTATAACACACTCAAATGAGGAAGCTGGGCCCTTCTCAGGCTTTGTTTCTGCTTTTCTTTACACATTTGCTTGCCTGGCACGGGTTCGATTCTAGATTATTGTAGTAATTTTTCACTCACAGAAACAAACAAACAAAAATTGTCAGTATTCTAGCCTAACATTTCCCAGAGTATTTCTGAGGTGGTGAGTGGACAAACTAAGAATGTTATACATATGTATCCTTATCCACAAATTCAACCAAATTTATGCATTGCAAGACCTCTCTGAGGCCTTACTTTTTTCTTGTCTATATGTATCCTTAAGGATGTAGATTTTGAAGGTAATATTCCCATTGTTTCTCTTTGAGGAATTTTTTTGATTGGACACTAACAAACACATGAAAGTCAGGGATACCTTCTAATGTTAGCTCAGAAATATTGTCCACTTTCTTTAAGGCAGTGCCTCTTATTGAGCTAGAACTCATGAATTAGGCTAGGCTGGCCTCTCATGGTCCCCAAAGATCTTTCCATCTCTACTTACCAGTTTTGAGACTGCAAGTGTACACCATCATGGCTGCCATTTTTGTGTGGGTTCTGGGGCTCATGCTTACATAGCAAGAATTTTATTGACTAAATTCTGTTATCAGTAAAAAAGAGCTTTTTAATTGTATAATGTTAAGGAAAGCTCATTAAAACATAACATATCATGGTTACTATGTATAAAAATTTTCTATTGTCTCCTGAAAATTCTCCAGAGCATATTGAAAGTGCTCTGTGTACACAAGCATATGCTCCCATGGAAACTGTGAGAGAAATGTGCTAATTTCATTGTAACAATCAATCAAGGTACACCTATTCCAAACAGTCCCAATATATTCTTGGGATACATGCTTTACTTGCTGTGGGGGATGGGATTTTTGTCCATTCCCATGCCTGTTAAGTGCTCTAGCCCTGACCTGCAACCTCAGACTGAAAGAATATATGTTGTTTTAATTTATTGTTTCCCAATAAATTTGGATGAAGGAGACTACTCACTTTGTAATAATATTGGCATTCCTATATGAAAGAATTCAGGAAGTGTAGTGGTTTGAATATGTTTTGCCTAGGAATGGCACTATTTGGAGGTGTGGCCTAGGAGTAGATATGTCATTGTCTGTGTGGGTTTTAAGACCCTCATAGCTGCCTGTAAGTGAATATTCTCCTAGCAGCCTTCAGATAAAGATGTAAATCTCTCAGCTTCTCCTGTACCATGCCTGCCTAGATGCTGCCATGCTCCCACCTTGATGATATATATTTATGAAGAGCAGTTGAGGCTTGGCATGAGCGTCCATGGAAGGCCACTGGTGAAGATGCAGCCTCAGTTGCAGTTGATGGCCCAGGACTGAAGGAGCCATGCAAAGGTACCAACTAGAGAGCCTATGAGAGGCTATTGGTGAAGCCCAGCTGCTGAAGAAGACCCCAGCCTATTGGAGATGCCAATACCATGGGATAATCACCAAGGACAACAGAAGCAGTGGAATGGATCAACCAGAGCTTAGAGTATAATGGAGGGCAGAACTAGAGAAGTGATACCAGTCCTTTTGATGAGCCCAAAAGATCATGTGTAGATCTCAGACACTGAAAAAAAATGCTTTAACACTGAAGTTTCCTTGGAGATCTCAAATTGCTCCAGATGCCAGAGCTGTGGGATACCTGCCAAAGAAAGCTGCTAATAGGGAGTAAAACTAGCCTAGGAGAAAGAACTTTGTTACAGTTAACAAAGATGAAAATGGAGTGGAGATTTGAAGACCACGTTGACTTCAGTCAGATATGAGATACAGAGTTTGGAGTTTGCCCAGCTGGTTTTCTATCTTGCTTTGTGGATTACAGTTAATTGGTTTGAAGAACTGTAGAAGAGACTTTGAACTTCAGGTTTCTAACACTATTGAGACTGTTATAGACTATGGAGATTTTGAATTTGGACTAAATGTTTTAGCCTTTTGTTATGGCTAGTTATAACCCCCATGTGTTTGAACAAGTCTGTGTGGGTTACAGAGTAGAATGTAGTGGTGTGAATATGTTTGGTGCAGGAAATGGCATTATTTGGAGGAGTGGCCTTAGAGTAGCTATGTCACTGTGGGTATGGGCTTTCAGATCTTTGTCCTAGCTGCCTGGAAGTGAATATTCTCCTAATGACCTTTAGATGAAGATGTAAAACACTCAGCTCCTCCTGTACCAAGCCTGCCTAGATGCTACCATGTTTCCACCTTGATAATAATGGACAGAACCTCTGAACCTGTAAGCCAGGCCCCATTAAATGTTGTCCTTTATAAGGTTTGCCTTGACCATGGCTCACTGCAGTAAAACCCTAAACTAGACAGGAAGAAACTGGTAAGAGTTAATGGATAATCACCCATCTTGCAACTTGAGTAAATTTTAATGCTCGACCCCATTAGTTCAGTTATTATGAGAAATGTGACAGGTACTTAGTAAACATACCTTGTTGATGTTTACTCTATGATCCTTTGGAAGTCCCTTCATGTCTCACCTTGGTACTGGAATTGTTAGGATCAGACTATTGATTCTGCAACTCTGACAAGCCAGGCTTAGCTACCACACTCCAATATGCCTGTTAAACAAACAAGTAACAGTGAGTAGTGGAGACAGGAGATTTATTCAATGTGGTTGTGTTGGAAAGAGAAATAAAAACTCTAAGTAACTTCTTGTTCTAGTTTCTTTTCTGTTGCTGAGATTGTATATGATATGTTATTTCTAGTCTGGTAAAATGATTTTGAAGGCAATTCAAGACATTTCAGAGTATATGTAAAAGAAAGTTTATTGGTAAACCACCCTTTTCACTGTTCATAAGGGAGGAGGCAAGGGAAGACAGCATAGGGATAGAGTCAGAAAGAAGATGGGGGAAGAGAATTAGAGCAACCATGACCAGAGAGGAAAGAAGAGAGGAGGGAGAAACCAAACTTTCTGGATTCTATAGGAAAGATCCTTTGGAAGAAAGAAAGCCTAGCCCCTGGCCTGGAAACTTCAAGGTAAAAGACAGGGTATGCCTGGTAGAGCTATCCCATGATGATGATGACAAACCTTGGAGTCTAGATCCACTTTGGTATGTTAAATATGCACCACCTTGGCAAATATGTTTGTCCTGGGTCTCAAAACCAACAATATATCCTTACCAAAGTCATCCTGAGAGAGGAAAGGGTTATTCAGCTTATACTTATAGATGTCTGTCTACCATTTTTGGGAAGGTTAAGGCTGAAATTCAAGTCACCTCATGTTTCCAGTCACAAACAGAGAGGTATACTTGCAGTCATGCTGCTTATTTATTATCTTACTCTCAGCTAACTTCTTTTTTATGTGTCTCCTCTTCAGAACCTAAAACTAGGGAATATGGTGCCACACTCATTTAGGTCCTCCAACTTCAATTAACAATCAAGAAAATCCTCCATATACATGCCCACAATCCAATCTGATTTATACAATTTCTCAGTTGAAATTCTTTTCCTGGGCATTTGTAAGTGTGTTAAGTTGTCATTTGATAGTAAACACTGTACTTCTCTCCTGCCCACAAGTCCATCTTCAGGATTTACAGGAAGTTTGGCTTTAAATAACAGGACAGCAGCATGCATAACTAAGCAGTTTTTGTCAAGGTCAGCACAGGATTCTAAGATAGAGAAAGGGGAACCCTGGACATACTTCATGTGTTGTTAATGTCCATATATCTGCTGATTCTTCCATGAGAATGATTTCTTTCAACTGAAAATAAATGTCTCAGTGATCCTGGATATATTCAGAGTGTGACCTTCCACTTTTCTCTATTTATTTTTAAGATCAGTCAGTGAACTTTTGTCAATAAATAAGAAGCTGTTCCAATATATACTACCTGTGAATCCAATAAATCCAAAGTGAAAAAAATTAAATCCACACAGATTAGCAGCTGTGTATCATCATAACTCAGACACTTTTTAGATTTTAATAGGCCCAAATATCCCTTTCTTCTAAACATAAGAGAGGGCAGCCCTGTTCACTGTGCTCAGGAAAAGGAAATGACACAGAGGCAGCCATTTTTCTTTTGTTTTGTTTTCCTTTTTTTTTTTTTTAACCAAAGAGTCTATTGGACAATAGCTGCATTTTGACAGCTATGTCATGCATTAAAACAGGCTTCAAGGCTCTTATCTAAACCTACCTGGAATGAAGAATGGAAAGGAAGGAAAGAGGGACTAAAGGGCATGGAGAAGGGAGGGGGAGGGCAGGGAGTATAAAGAGAAGAAAGGGAAAAGGGAGGGAAGGACAGAAAAGTTAAGATATTATTATCAGAGTGGCTAGGAACATGGATAAGTGGATAAAGTGCTTGCCACACACACATGAGGACCTGAGTGTAGATCACCAAAAACACTGTAAAATTCTGAGTTATATGGGTGGGATTTCAGCACTGGGGAAGTGGAGACACATGGATTCCAAGGACTTCATAATATGACTGCGTAACCCAAACAGTGAGCTCTATGATACTTGAGTGTATGTGACTCAAGAGTCATTGCAGGAAACCTACCGAGGTCAGTCTCTGGACTCTACACATCTATGCATGGGTGAGCATCCCTACACCCTCACACATTTGTAACCTCCCCATGCATGCCTGTGCACACATTTAAAAAAAAAAGATTAAGAAAGAAAAGACAAAAGATCAAACCAGGAGAGAATACCTGGCCTACCCTGTGGGTCAGCTGAGATGGCAGGCACAGCCTAGGGTTTGGACAAACTTTCTGACTCTTTATGATGTGGTTCCTTTCATTGGTACCCTGGGAACATTTGATAGAGATGGCTCTGCAAATCAATAACAAAGGAAAGATAATTCAAGAATTAATTTTGGGACATTTGATGCTTCAAATGGAAATAGTAAGGTCATATTTCAGACTCCCACTGCCTAAGAAAGTAACTCCCAAAATAAGACCTATATGAAAAAAAGCATAGACTGAGAATGTAGCAGTTGGTAGTGTACTTGCCTAGCATCTCTGAAGTCCTGGTCTCCATTCTCAGCACTACATAAAACAAATCAGGTGGCTCACAACTGTGTAACCCTATGTTTTCCAAAACCTACTTTTAGTAAGTATACTTAAATGCTCAAACCTCCATCCTAGCTAGCCTCCCACCACAGGTAGTGAAAAAGAAAGGTTAGTGTGCAAAGGAGGATATGACCCTGTTTAGAAATAGTTTTTGGAGTGAGTCCAATCTGCATTGTCAGAATATCAGCAGTTCAGTTCACATAAATCAGCAGCAGTAGCTTGATTCACTCCCAAACATATGAATCAGCAATGGCAGTTTGATCCCGAAGAAATCTTGGTGTTCTGCCATAAGGCCCTAGTCCACAGAATACAAGAAGCCAATAGAACACCAGCAGAAGCTATTTGGTTTGCTTCTCTCTATGAAGCCGTGACAATCAATGATCAGCAAATAGTTGCAAGATGAAACTATATCACATAGCATCATCAATGAAGAGCAGTGACAACAAAACCCAATAAAGATCAGGAAAGAGTGGCAAGGTGAACTAACACCACAAAGCATCATCATCTGCCTGTTACATTATAGTTTTATCCATTTCACACATCATGTGTTCTCACAAATATCTGCTCTAGCAAAATATCACATGCTCTTTTCCTAGGCAACATTCAGAAAACACCCCATGTCTTTTCCTAGAAAGTTATCCTCCCACATATCTGCTTCAGCAAAAACATCATTTCATATGACATGTTCCAGAAAAATATCACATGCAACAATTGAATATCCAAAAAAATCCAGAAATTTCTACTTCATACTTGCAATCCCAGTATTTGGGAGGTTAGAAATGAAAAATCAGAAATCCAAGGTCATTCTTTTATACATAGTAAGTTAAAAATAAATCTGGGCTACAAGAGATCCTTTCCCCTCTGAGTCATATTAATATGTATTACATATGTATGTAATTAAGAAAAAGCAAATTTATATATTCCCTCATGAACCCTCCATGGCTTTCCTAGGTAGCTGATTTCATTGTTGGCATTTGTTCTCATTTGAGAACAAATCCTTGTCTCTAGTGACTATAATTTTTCTTGGGCCAGTCACTATATTTTCTTCATCTTTTCCTCTTTGGTATAACATAGGGAAGGCCCAATAATTATAGCATTATGGATAGTTATGTCCTGTTTTCCTGGGGGCTGGGGGAAAGTCCCTGGACAAAGTTCAGCCAAATGTCATAAAAAGTTCCTCCTTCTCCATTTCCACTCATGTAGTGCATGTATGTGCATATGGAAGCCAGTGGTCGACATCAGATTGGCATAATCATTTCTTTATCTTATTCTTTGAGATGGGACTGCTCACTTTACCTGCATAGTTTCATTTTGGTTAGACTGGCTAACCAACTTATTCAGGATCCACCTGTTTCTGGCTCCCAGGCTATGGTTGCAGGTTCATATGACCACACCCAACTTCTGTGCAGGTTCTGGGTGTTAGAACTTAATTTATCATACTTGTACAGGAAGGATTTTTACCTATAGTGCTGTATCTCTAGGCTCAATTGTGTAAAACTTTAACTAAAAAAGTTTCTTTTATGAATGTAGGTACCATTACATTTGGAGTGTAGATGTTCAGAATTGATAGTTCTTCTTGGTAGATTTTTCCTTTGATGAGTATGAAGTGTCCTTCCTTATGGTTTTCGATTACTTTTGGTTGAAAGTTGATTTTACTTGATATTAGAATTGCTACTCAAGGGTGTTTCTTGGGACTAATGGGAAACACTGAGGTAGTTTCTGTCTTTGACATTGAGGTGTATTTCCTGTATGCAGCAAAATGCTGGGTCCTGTTTACATATTCAGTCTGTTAGTCTAAGTCTTATTGGGGAATTGAGTGTGTTGAAATTAAGAAATATTAAGGAATACTGATTGCTGCTTCCTGTTATTTTTGATGTTATTTTTATTTTTGTGTGCCTATTTTATTTTGGGTTTGTTTGTACAACATTACTTTCTTGCTTTTTCTAGGTTGTAGTTTCCCTCCTTATGTTGGCCTTTTTTTTTTTTTTTTAATCTATTGTCCTTTGTAAGACTGGATTTGTAATAAGATACTTTGTAAATTTGGTTTTGTCATGAAATATCTTTGGTTTGTGCATCTATGTTTATTGAAAGTTTTGTTAGGTGTAGGCCTTGGCTGTCATTTGTGGTCTCTTAGGATCTGTATGACATCTGCCCAAGTCTTCAAGCTTTTGTAGACTCTGATGAGAAGTCTGGTGTAATTCTGATATGTCTTTCTTTATATGTCATTTGACCATTTTCCCTTACTGCTTTTAATATTCTTTCTCTGTTTAGTACATTTGGTATTTTGATTATTATGTGTTGGGAGGAATTTCTATTCTGGTCCAATCTATTTGGAGTTCTGTAGGCTTCTTTTATGTTTATGGACATCTCTTTCTTTGGGTTTTGGAAGATTTCTTTTATAATTTTATTAAAGAATTTACTGGCCCTTTAAGTTGGGAATCTTCACTCTCTTCTATACCTATTATCCTTAGGTTTGGTCTTCTGATTTTTTTTTTTTTCTGGATTTTCTGGATGTCGGGTTAGTAGCTTTTTTTCATTTTCTGTTTTCTTTGAGTGTTTTGTCCATGTTTTCTATGGTTTCTTCTGCATCTGAGATTCTCTGTTTTATCTCTCACATTCTGTTGGTGATGCTTGCATATAGGACTACTGATTATCTTTCCTATGTTTTCTATCTCCAGGGTTGTCTCTCTTTGTGATTTCTTTACTGTTTTATTTCTATTTTTAGATCCTGGATCTTTTGTTCATTTTCCTCACCTGCTTGGTGTGTTTTCCTATAATTCTTTAAGAGACATTTGTGTTTCCTCTTTAAGGGCTTCTACCTGTTTACCTCTTCTCTCCTGTATTTTT
Source organism: Tokudaia muenninki (assembly GCA_036184385.1). Lineage (NCBI taxonomy): Eukaryota > Metazoa > Chordata > Mammalia > Rodentia > Muridae > Tokudaia > Tokudaia muenninki. The sequence continues at coordinate 87,995,334 of BTHS01000003.1, forward strand.
TTAAGGGAGTTACTTATGCCCTTCTTAAAGTCCTCTATCATCATTATAAGATGTGATTTTAAGTCAGAGTCTTGCTTTGCCAGTGAGTTGGGAGTACCTAGGGCTTGCTGTGATAGGAGAACTGGGTTCTGGTGCTGCCAAGGAGCCTTTGTTTCTATTGCTTATGTTCTTGCTCGTGCAGCTCACCATTTTGTTATCTTTGGTTTTAGCTGGTCTTGCTGTCTCTGACTGTCTTGTCCTTCCTGCAAGCTTATGTGTCAGCACTTCTTGGAGACAAGTTCTCTTTGAGAGGAATTTGGATATAGAGAGCTGTGGCAAAAGGTCAGCTCCAGGGTGCAGTGGGAAACCTGAAGGATCCTGTCCTGGCTTTTCCTTGGTTCCTGTTTCCTGACAGCTCTGAACATGTCCCTTTTTGGCTAGGAATTTGAGCAGTACTGGTGGTCTTATCTGTGCTCACAATTGTGTTAACACTCCTGGGAGTTCAGCTCTCTCCCAGCAGTATTTTGGTATAGAGTGCTGTTGCACAGGATCAGCTCTGGGTCCTGATGGATACTGGAAGGATCCTGTCCCAGGCTGCTCCTAGGTTCCTGTGTCCTGACGGCTCCAGGCAGGTTACCTTGGGGCAGAAGTGGTGGTCTTACCTGTGTTTACAGGTATATCTTTACTGCTAGAAGACCAGCTCTCTCCCAGGGATATTTTGTGGGAGGTCTTAGAAATAGAAAGTGTGTTCTCATCTTTCCAAAATAAGGGAGTAGTTGCTATATTCATTACTATAAAATCTCAGTGGATGGCATGAAAGCATCTTGATCTAACAAAGCTTGTCTATTAGGACAGTTCCAGTAAATGAAGTAAAATGCCTGGATGGCTCACACAGGTTCTGAAAATGTCCATTATTGGTGGCTCAACCTTCTAGATCTCACAGGCCAGTAATAGCTGTTTAACTGGAAGGTTGTGGTTCAGCCCCACCCCCCCTGTACTCTGTGGGCTCATTTTAGATCTTAGAGAAGTTTCTTCCTACTCTGTACTTGCTTGACTTGAAAAAAATTCAGTGTGTGTGTGTGTGTGAGTGTGTGTGTGTGTATGTGTATGTAATTTTCTGCCTGCCTGTCAGTCTGCATTGTTCATATGGAGGTCAGAGGACAACTTTGTGGAGTTGTTTTTTTTTTTTTCTCTCTTCACCTTTATATAGGTTCTAGAGACTGTCTCTCTGATGGGAGCATATGCTCCATATTGTACATATGGAGGTCAGAGGACAACATTGTGGACTTATATTTTTCTAATCACCTTTATGTATGTTCTATAGATCAAATGTATGCTGTCAGTCTACTGATGGTACACTATGGAAGGAGAAAGTTTTTATACATAACAGGTATGGATTACTTTCAATGAATTCTTTACAAGGAAGGGAACAGGATCCTAAGGAATTATGTTCATGTAGACACATGCTTAAAGGTAAGACTAGAAATATATATCCTTAAACTGGAAATTTCTTTGTTGTGGGTAATGTAAAAGTGGATTAGTGGTGATGGTGTGAGCCTGAGTGCGCTTCTGGATCGTGCTCTACCTGGTATCAGGGCTATCAGTTTCTCAACTTCTGTCCTAAGGAGGAGCTGTTTTTAGAAAGAGATCTTAAACTATTGAGCAAGAAATCAAGCCTTTAGAACATGTATGATAGAAACAAGAAAGAAATTTTGAGCCACTGTGCAAGAGACAAGAAGGATTTGTTTATATGTTCTTTGACAGGAGAGACAGATAAACAGGGATCTGTGTCCAACTTGGCAGAGGAGTAGACACTATAAGGAGATATCCATATCTCTTATTCAGAACAATAGATCCAACAAAATTGGAACTTCCCAAAGAGTATCATGTTTGGAGAAGGAAGAGCCAAAGGGAAGCTTGTCTCTAGGAAAAGATATTTACAAATTTCAGACCAGCTTATAAGATGAGATTGAAACACTGACAGACAATTGATGGGTCCATAGTGAGTAGGGTGGGCATATTCCTGCTTCCATAGTTTATTCTTACTTCAGGACCCTCTAAAATGGACTGCATATGGTCACTAAATCTCTTTGTACCTTTTCTCAAATTAGCCACATGTAATATACTCCTTTATTCTGTTTTTGACTATTAAGTGAGTTGTTTTAACTGGCTTCTCTACACAATAAGATATGTTACTTTATTCATTGACTGATTGGTGGATTCATTATGTAATTTTAACATTTAGATGCATGGCAGCAGCTATCCTGGTCAGAGAAGGTGGCTATCTTTAAGATCAGTGCAGGAAGAAGGGATTGGGTTGCTCAGACTTTCAGGAATACATTGGCTCAAGTTGAATTTTTAGTAGCCACTTTTTATTTGCTTGAGAAATTAATTTTCTTGACATACTGTGTCAGAATTATTCTTAGTAGAATTTGCAAGGTTTGAGAAGTGCTGGCCTGTTTTCCAGCATAGGCCGTATATGTTTATTTGGTTGGGAGCAGAAAGAGGGCACTTGACCCTGACCCAAAGCAATCCTTTGACAGAAAGGCTGGAAGCTATGTAGTTTCAGCCACCTGCTTTTCCATTACTGAAACTGTAGGCATCTTTAGTCTCCTGCTGGCTCTATAAATGGATTGCAAAATTGTTCTTAAAACCAGAGGATAAAATTACATTTGAGAGCTTTTATTTAAGTCTCCTGTTGGGCTATAAGCAAACATGTTCTTGGATGCTGAGAGATGAAATCCATTTGTCACATGTTAGTAGGGTAAAACAGCTGCAAAAGCTATGCTGCCTTGGGAGCCAAGCTCTTTGTCATCAACCATGAGTAGACCTGGGTGCTTAAGAGAGAACCATGGCAGTTCAACAGGTGCATAGATAAGGGCTCAGCATAAACTTCATAAAATCAAATGAAGTCTGGAATAATGTCCCAGCTATGAAGAGTCCTTGCTGTTCTTGCAGAGGACTACATAAAATTGCTCACTATTGCCTGGGACTGCAGGACCCATACCATCTTCTGGACTGCACAGCTACCTGCATTGGGTATACAACCTCTCTCTCTCTCTCTCTCTCTCTCTCTCTCTCTCTCTCTCTCTCTCTCTCTCTCTCACACACACACACACACACACACACACACACACACACACACACACACACACACACACTTGAAAAACAATAAATGTTAAAAAAATATACAAGCAACAGAACAGGTGACAGATCCTTCTCCTGCAAAGGTATGCATAGTTTATTATTTTCAGACAATTAAGATTTATCCTTTTATATGTGTACATGTTTATTGGAGTGGGGAGTAGGGGTTTATGCAAGTCTGTGTAGAATCCAGAGGTGAGTGTTGGGCATCTTCCTTCACAACTCTCCACCAAATTCACCTAATTATTATCTTTCTTTTGAGACATGGTTTCTTCCTGAACTTGGAGCTTATCAATCCAGCCAATGAGCCAATGAAATCTCTGGTTTCTGCTCATTCAGCACAGGCATTACATGTATGTGCTGCTGTGACTTGCTTATTAAATGTATGTTAGGAACCTGAACTTATCCTCATGTGAATGCTTTACTGAAAGATCCATCTATCCAATCTTCTAAATTGTATGCACTTTCCCCTGCCTAAAGGCTAGAACTTCAGTCTAGACATTGATTTCTTTTTGCTTAACAGTTTTTTAAATTGATTGATTTTCATATTGAAATATATTATATCTATTCTCTGCTTTCAGTCCACCTTGTAAACTGTTTTAGGGTGCCTGAATCAGAGCAGATAATTTTATAGTCAAGAATGAACTCCCTCTCCTAGATGAAGATATGTCATTTCCTTCTCCCCTAAGAGTTCATCCACACATGTGCATATCCAGACCTTCAGACCATTTTCCTTTCTCTTTTCTAAGTTACTTTCCCTGACACTCTGGGTTTTTCTACTCTTTTTGTGAAGTCCCTTCTCTACAAGATTGCTTCTTATTACAATGTGTTCTATCTCCATGCTGCCTTAACTCAAGTAGCATGACTTCTCCCTCCCACCTTCTCTTTTTTATTCTTCTCCTCTAGATAGTTTCTAAGATTTCTAACTTGCCTGAACTGAGAGAAAATGGTATAAACGTTTAAACTTCAATAAAATTGTCCTTGAGCTTCTGTTTGAAACTCCTCATAGTTTTTTTTTTAAGCTAAATTAAGAACTTCTATAGGGAACTCCACTTTCCTCTTATTTTCTTTGTAATTCAATTTTTTATTCATCTGTCCTCTACATTATGTTTTTCTGTAATAACTTGCAAGCATTAAGAATTAAATGCCATTTTTTAGAATTAAATATATACATTTAAAAATTAAGAAGTTTTGAGAATTTCAAAATATATATGCTTGAACAGTCATCACCACCAGGTAGAATTCTAAACTGTAAGATTGCTCACATTCCAGCTCCTCCCAAATGCTATGCCATTTGATGACTCCATGGCTTTGTCCTGGCAAAAATGTCTATGTTTGGTAATGGTGGTACAGACAGAAGCAAGACAGTAAAAGGCTAATGTAGGGAGTTTATTAGAGGCCTGGTTATAACAACTACTGTGGCTAAGACAGACAAGAAGCACTTTAAAAATACAGAGGTTTCTAAAATCTTCCAAAAGCACATGTTATTGCAAATATGTGGTAGCTAGAGATCAACTTCAGATCTCATTTCTCAAGTGCTAAGCATCTTATTCCTTGATACAGAGTCTCTCACTTCCCTAGAGCACACCAAGCACACTGGACTGGCTGGCCAGTGAGACTCAAGGGTCCATTAGTCCCTGACTCTCTTCCAGTGCTGGTTTTAAAAGCTTGTGTTTAATCCCCTGGCTATATTGTGGGTTCCAGATAGCAAACCTCTATCCTCATGATTGTGCTACAAGTAAATTACTGGCTGAGACATCTCCTCAGTTCCAAAGTGATGCTTATATCTGAACGATTACTGCAAAGGAATCTAGCAGTGCTTCTCCATTATCATGTACTATAACAATTACATCAGGAACTAAGGTGCTTAGCAAATGTCTGGTCTTGCCTTCAGTCAGGTTTGTATCAACACAGGCATCTGCCTCAAGCATTTTTGTCCTGATACATGAGCAGTGTCAAGTCTTTGATATCTCTGTAAAGATTATAATCTGGTGATTAACAGGGGTTCGGGGAAAATGGTGGCACATTCTAAGGAGCTAATGTGTGGAAACTTAGAGGACATGATAAATTAGTCTTAGAATTGATGGCTTTTATAAGTCTGGCATCTTGTTACTTGTACGGGGGACATCAAAGGCTATTTAGGTTGAGAATGAGAGCTTGTTGGAATAAGTAATAGCTGATTTGTTTACTAATAAGTTTTAAATCTTGCTCCATCTCCACTGGGTCTTATGGTAGGGGATTTTGTTTTGGGATGTGGTACTGGAGGGATGGCCAACATCTATGGTGTATGACCGTCTGAGTCCTAATCTGTTGACTTGTGGGAGAATTTCAAGAAAGGCATTGAAGGAAGCAGGCAGCAGACACAATGAGCAGTATACGAAACTTCCCGGTCTAATTTGCATTTTGTCTTGGTCAGTAAAACCATATTTGTTATAAAAGTATGAAGACTTAAGTTTGGCTCCCAGAACACATATTGAGACCCATGGTACAAGCTTGTAAGAATTAGGGAGTCAAAGCAGGTGGATTATTATGATAAAATATACAGGTAAGTATCTGGATAAAATATAAAATCTTTTTGTTACTTTTTATAACTATTATCAAAATCAGATCTATGCTCTAAGAAAGCCTCCTTGTTTTAATCAGTGGACTGTATTTTGCTTTTCTAACAGCATATTCAGGTGCCACCTCAGGAACTGTGATCCTATGATACCAATGACTCCTGCGGTCTCTGAATGGCAAATATTATCACCATCAGTGTGTGTTTTCAGGAGCAAATTTTTAAAAATCTGATATCTATATAGTTGAATATGCATATGTGTGGAAGCCCCTCTATGGAAAAGCAAACCCCAAAGGGAAAATGTGTATGATTGCTCTTACCACCCATCTGTCTCTAATTTTTTAGGCACTCAAGAAAACATGGATCTTGAGGTTGGACTTTGAGTAGGTATTTTCCCCTGGTTTTCTATAGTATGCCTCATCAAGGGAAATATCACATTCATTTTTGACTGGGATTGTAGATGCTAGTTTTTATTGTAGCAAAATAAATCCTTCCCATTCCATTCACTTTTGCTGAAACATAATTATAATTATTATGTGACCAGTTGAATGGTTACAATAAGAGGAAACTCAAAGCTGTATTTGTTAGACTCAATTTGTATAGGCCTTAGATTAATATGCATCTACCTTCATCATCCTAGCCCTTTTTAAGGCTATAAATTCAATTCAAGGATATGTGGAAAAATGTGAATGGACTGAGTCATATACCAGTTGGAGACAGTGGCTCATCTATGTTCCAGTCTGTGTTTTGTCCTAAAGGGATCCATTCAATACGCTCAGGCCTCCTTTCAGCTTGTCATAAGAACTTCATTGTTCATTTCTGGACTCCAATGAGCTTAGAGTCAAAAATGGTAGAGAGGCCAAGAGGGAAGACACATTCCAGTCAGTCTTACAAGACCAACTATACCAACTTCTTCACCTTGAGTGGGAACTACCTCCTACTAAGCCTCTAAACTTCAATTGCTGAATTCTTATTTTGCATTCCCACACCAATGTCTTCCTGTCTTAGAGTTCTGGCTCCCCTGCTCTGAGCCCAACCCTTCATTGTCATTATTCATGAATGTCCCTGAACTGATGGTACAAATATTGTTCTGATTCCTTCAACTTAAGATCTTTGGGTTCACACAACCATGACCATGGTCATCAATCCTTCTTTCAGAGATCCTGCCTGAGATGCAGCTGTTTTTTTTCTGATGGAGATAATGCAACCTGGAAATCTGGAAAGTTCTCTCAACAGAGCAATGCCTGTTATGATTCATCAAACTTAGTTGGTTTATTTCAGGAGAGACCTCTTGCTTACTATAACTCAATTTACCATCTGGCTTCTGATTTGAGATGCTTAAGCTCAGATACTGTGGATCTTCTCCAGGCTCACTAAAGTGGTATATAGAGCAGAGCTTCAGGACAAATGTGAGAAGGACATTGACTCCTGTGATACCTCAGCCACCATCATTTCTGCCCCCACTCAATGCCCCAGTATCGTATTTTTAGTTCATCAGCCTATGTGACTTTTCAAACATGCTGGATCTTTTCCAACACCTCTGTGGTTGGAAAAGTACTCACATACTCTCTCCCTTGTACAGCTATTAAATCCAGTTGTCTTTGAAGTCCAAGGTCCTGGTTTTGTTTTTCTTATTTTAGAAGATCAAGGTAGATCTGATTCTGTTTTCTTTTTTTTTTTAATTTTCTAAGTTTTTTATTTACATTCCAAATCAATTCCCCTTTCCCGTTTCCTCCTTCCCCGAAAGTCCCATAAGCCCCCTTCCCTCCTTCTTTTCCCCATTCAACCCCCTCTTGCTTCTCTGTCCTGGCGTTCCCCTACATCCAGTCTTTCCAGGACCAGGGGTCTCTCCTTCCATCTTCTTGGAAATCTATTGATATGCGAATTGTGTCTATGGTATTCCGAGATTCTGGGTTAATATCCCCTTATCAGTGACTGCATACCATGTGTGTTCTTTTGTGATTGGGTTACCTCCCTAAGGATGATATTTTCAAGTTCTGACCATTTGCCTAGGAATTTCGTGAGTTCATTGTTTTTAATCCCCACACTGCTGCTTTGCAATTGTTCTAATTCATACAGGGAGGACAAATCTGGATCACCTCCATGAGGTGCCAGAGACACTTAAGTGTTTCTTTTGTTATTTTTATATCATCATTCATCCTAAGTGTATGAATGAGGCAAAATGAGGTACTTTCACACATCTGCACATTGTATAACAATTGAGAAACTATGTAATTAGCCCATCTACAACCTTCATGATACCCCATTAATTTTTAGCAAAAACAATCTCCAGGCACAGAATAGACTGGCAATCAGTGTCCATTTGAAACATATAAATGGAGATCTTTCAATGATGTGAGGATGGCACTAGGAGTCTTGCCGACAGCCTGCATAAGCTCAGGCCTGGATCCTATATCTGATTCTATCAGTAACAAAGTCCAAAGGTCATTTGCTTTAATTACACCAAAAACAAAAGGAAGGATTAAATGACTTCCCCTCTATAAGTAGATTTTGTATTCCTTGTAAACAGGGATTATCATTTGGACACTCTTGGGCATGAGGTCCAGCTATATATTTTTACCTATTCTGGAAATCACTGCAATCAAGAGATGTGAGTTCTACAGAACATGTCTTCTTAGAAGATCCAACAAGATTTCTGTCTGTGTGGGTTAGTCTTGTTGATCAACTAAACAGGATCTAGAACCACCATGGAAACAAATCTTTTAGCTTGTCCATGAAGTATTTTCTAGATTCCGGTGAGAAGAGCCACCCAGTTGTAGATAGCTGCATGGGCTGGGGTTCTGGATCAAATAAAAAGAAAGTAATCTGAGCATCAATGCTAATCTTTATATGGTTCCTGAGTGCAGATGCAGTGTGGCCAGTGCACTCTGCCCCCTATGTTGCTGTGATGGGCTTTACTTTCAAATATGAGCCAAAGTAAGCCCCTCCTTACTTATGTTGCTTTTGTCAGTGAGTTCCTTACAATAACAAGAAAAGGAACATCCATCGTAGATTATAGATAAATTTGACACCCAGCTTTGCTTTGAAATCAGCTGTTAAGTTATGAGAAGAAGAGAGATCAGGATGTAATCAATCTTCACCATGTAACATGTTCATAATTCATTAAATTCTTAGACAAAATGGTCAGAATTGGAAAATATCATCCTTAGTGAGGTAACCCAATCATAAAAGAACACACATGGTATGCAGTCACTGATAAGAGGATATTAACCCAGAATCTCAGAATACCCTAGACACAATTTGCATATCATTAGATTTCCAAGAAGATGGAAGGAGAGACCCCTGGTCCTGGAAAGACTGGATGTAGGGGAATGCCAGGACAGAGAAGCGAGAGGGGTTGAATGAGTAACAGGGGGAGGGAAGAGGGCTTATGAGACTTTCGGAGAGGGAGGAACCAGGAAAGGGGAAATCATTTGGAATGTAAATAAAATAATGTAGAAAATAAAAATAAAATAAAATTAAAAAAAAAGACATACTTAGCAGAAAATAAATGTTCTCTATATTTTAAGCTGTATGGCAAGTACTTGTTCAACTGATCCATTTATACATATGATTAGGAATAGAAATATATTGTAAAACATTACCTACAGACATTAGCTATACAGATATCCTCTTTAAGATGGGACAATAGCTACCATTTATGAAGTGATTTAAAACACAAGAATAACCCATACATGATTAATCTTGTTTCAGGCGTCATTAAATTATTCTGTAAACAGTTGGCCCCATTTGCAATGGCTCATATGAAGGTAGGCTAATTATTACACAGTCAGTGGGCATGTCCTTTTTATATTCACAGGATTTCATAACCTTGGTTGTCTGATCACTTATGAGTACTTTCTGAGTATGTTCCTAACCTTTATCTGACCTATTTGAAATGTATGAATTCATTTTAATCAGGAATCACTTATGTTTATAAGTCATCCATGAAGTGACCCTGAGACTATTAAGCCTATATAAATAACATTATCTCTGAGATGGGGGAATATAGGGACTATATAGCTTCTGAATGGAAAGTATGTTGAAATAGCTCATGTTTGAGATTTCTCTTTATGAGGCTTCCTATTTTGAATATTTTGCTGCCTTTTCTCTCCCTTATCCCCTCGCTTCACCTCTCCCTCTCTATCCTTTGTTCCTTCCTCCCTCTCTCCTCTCTCATGATCATTTTATATATGTATATATATATATATATATATATATGTGTGTGTGTGTGTGTGTGTGTGTGTGTTACAGATTCATGGAAGTTAAAAGATAGGTGAAGAAACTGATGTTGTGGTCTTACAATGAGCTAAATGCTTTGGAGAAATGGTTGAAATACACAAGGCTGATATTAGGTGCGATGACTAATTCTATCAACTTGGAAGGATCTTGAATCACTTAAGAGATAACCTTTTGAACATGTCTATGAATTGATTTCCAGACTGGGGTAACTGCAGTGGGATGACCCATGGTAATGTTAGGAGGTACCATTCTATGAGAATGAAACAGAGGGTCACCATCATTCTTTGATTTCTGATTAGTGATTGTGGATATAATGTAACCAGTTGCTTCAAGCTTTTGCTAGCATAGCCTCAATACCAAGATGGCATGTACCCTCAAATTGTGAGCTAAAGTACCTGCTTACTTTCTCAGGTTGCTTTTGTGAGGCATAGTTTCATGACAATGAGAACTGTAACTAAACTAGGATTTTCAGCTGGTTATGAGGGCTAATTGTAAGTTTGTTCTGAGTTTTCCAGCATCTGAAGTTGACAGAAACTATCCAAAAAGCATTTTTTTAAAAAGATAAAAATAAAAACCAGTGACTTAGCAGATGTTCAGAGTTTACTTTTATTTATTTATTTATTGATTGATTGATTGATTGATTGATTTTGTAAAATTAACTTGATCTTGGCTGTAGCATGAACTGTAGTTTGCTGCATAGATTCTGTTCATTGTGTTCCAGGATAATGCAAGGTTGAGTGATCTTTATGATTAGGATTCCAAGGAAAGGAGATGAGTGCCAGTGCTGTGCACAAAACCTTGTGGTTTTGTGTAGCCTAAACAGAGAGAGGTCTTTAGATACCACATGTAGAGTCCAGGCCACTTTGGATTCTGAGAAGACTCAGAAAAGGCTCCTTGTTTATAAGCCAGGAGCCTAAATTGTAATTTGTAGGATTGAGGTGCTACATCCATTGGCCCCAATGGATCTCTCTGGTCTTCTATGCATTATATGTAACCATTCTGGAAAGAATAAAGATATTAAATGTACTCTTATATCCTTTCTTTTGATTATCAGACTATTAAGAAAATGAAACCCAAAGAACTGAAATTTCTCATGGAGTTTCATCCTCAGAGAGGGTTAGCCTAGAACCTGGTGTTACCAAAGTGTGTATGTGTGTGTGAGAGAGAGAGAGTTTGTGTGTGTGTATAAGATTACAACCTTGCAGGAAAGGCTAGAGGCAAGACACTGATGGTTCAATGATGGGCAGGACCACACCTGGACTAGGCAAGCTTATGCACACCTCTCATCATCTGTTTCAACCTGTACATTTTGTGAAGACTTTTAGTATGGTGTATGGGAATACTTTGTTCTTCTTTATGAGGCTGCATAGAATATTGTCTCCCCCTTTCCTGCTTTTACTATTAACTATGTCTTTATTTGGCTCACAGAGTCTGTTTAACTGAGCCTAACTTGCTAGGAATGTTCTTACACTAAGCCACACCTGTGACATTATTGGCCTATTCTGAAGTACTTCAGAGGACCCTGACCTAGGGTTCCTCAGATGTGTGTGTGTTTCTACATGTTGTCATGCTTTAACTCTTCTTGGAAAGGAGCCTAGCAGGTAGATAACCACTGGGTTGGTATGATTGAACATGAGGAACAACTGTTCTCAGAAACAGTATCAATATATCTGTATAGAGGCTTACCCTGAGTATACAAATCTGGAGTCATTTACAGCTTGGAGGATACATTTGATACTTGCCATACCCATGGAGGGAATAAACTTTAAACAGCTGTTTCCTTGAAGAGAGCATGAATCCATGTAATTTTGAATCCCAAAGACTGATGATGGCTCTTTCCCTACTCTCATTGAACTCTTCTACTGAGAGTTTCTCCCTTGCTCTGATTATTTATCATGAACTAATTTCAGTTTGTAGAACTAATGTCTTGAGATTGAAGCCCAGTTCCTGGTAGGGCAGATAAGCACTGGCTTCTAGTCAGAGGCAGGAAACATTTACAGCATGTGAATCAAGGGCTATGAATTCCCTGATTGCTGTGGCCTTTCAGTTTTTAATGGCAGCTGCTTTGGATGGACAAAATCTCTTAAATTTTCAGTTCAAAGAGAGTCCTCAGAGATAATTCTTCTGAAGAAATAATTAGGCACCCAAATATGAAAGTGTTTATTGGGCAGCCATGGAGTACTTCCTAATTCATATTACCTGGGGGTTGCGGTGGAGAACTCTACAGACTTCCAAATAGTTAGTTCCCCTTATTTTATACTGTGCTCTCACAAGGGCAGAGCAGTTAGAGCATCTCTGGTTGCTGATGGCATAAAGCACTTTAGCTGCCTTTATCTATATGGTAATTTATTGGCTTAATTATTTGCTCAAATATAAGGTGTTTTAATAATTCTCATTTTGATGGACTTTACAATTTTCATGGAAAAACTCTCTCTGGGTGGGTTCTTGGAGGTGAGTTTAACCTCATCCAGTCACAAGGTTAAGAACAGAAACAGAAGAGAAAGGAAAACCAGGAAAGGAGTGAGATTTGCATGGAGAGTCCTATGGTGAGTCTGTGCAAGACTGGCTAGTGGGGCCTGGCCTAGCATCCTATTCAGGTTCACATAATAAAATGAGTGCTCTCAAAGGGGCAAGGTTTCCTTTCTACTACTGTATGGTCATTTCCTTGAGGGCCTGCATTGCACATTTGTCTTTAATCAGTGGCTCTAGGACTTAGTACAGTGTTAACACTGGGGAAGATATTAGTTAAAAAATTTGTGAAATAAACCACTTTGATGAAAATACTGGGTTATAAAAGAAGCCTTGGATAGGAGGGACCAACTACTTTCTGACTGGGTTTGTTTGACAGGTGCTAGGTAGTTCATGCCTTAAGAAGTTCTAATTCTGTAGGCAAAATTGTTCAACCATCTCAACAGTCAAAGAAATCTAGGTGTATTGTGTCTCTTGAAAATATCTTAGTTCCTGCCTGAACTGAAACATTGATGCCTTTATTAGACAAGAGGGTGCACTGTGGAAATAGTGAAGTGTTCACCTCAGGATTCAAACAGACATTAAATGGATAGTTTGGAATATACAAATATAATATAAAATATACAATAGGGTCAGTCATTAGGAAATGTTCTAGATAGAAATGGTAACTCCTGCCTCTGTATCCTGGTCTAGATATGGTCCCTGCTGCCTTTCTGCTTTCTCAGTATGGTTGTAATGGCTAATCTTGGTTGTCAACTACAATTGGAATCAACTTAAACCCAAATGGCTGGGCACACTTGTGAAGGATTTTCCTGACTGGATAATCCACATTATCTAAAAAAAAGATGCATCCATATTAATCTGAAACATATCTTCTGGTAAAAGCCTATATAAAAGGGCATGGATTAAGAAAGGGTTTTTGTTGTTGTTTTGTTTTATTTTCATTTTTTGTTTGTTTCTGTTTTTGTCTTTTTGCTCCCTGCTCTAGTTCATATATTCTGCTACGGAGTCATTCCTTCTCTGGTGTTAGAATGCACCTCTTCAGGATTCTTTCATAGACTGAAAACCTGAATATGATAGTTTGAATGAGATCGGTCTCTAAAAACTCATATATTTGACTGTTTTGTTCTTAGTTGATGGAAATATATGAGAAAGATAAGGAAATGTGGGCTTGTTAGAGGAGGTATGTCACTATGGATGGAATGAGGTTTCAAAAGATGCATACCAAGGCAAATTAACATTCTCTGATTCCAACTTGCAGATCAAGAAATGAGTTTTCAGCTCTTCCTTTACCATCTCTTTGCTCTGTTACCACGGACTCTGATCCTCTGGAAGAATAAAACTCACATTAAGTGCTTTATTCTATTAGATTCATTGGTCATGGTGTCTTATCACAACAATAGAAAGAGGTGTGACTGACTTCCTTACATAAAGCTCCTGGGTCTCCAAATTGTAGACAAGAGGCACTTGATCCCCACTATGACTTGTCATAGTACAAACTACATTTTCAAATGTCTTGGGTATGAGACTGTGGGGACACTCGACTAAGTTGCTAGAGCTAAGAAGTTTGTTAGAAGGTTTATTGACACAACGGACAGAGAGACACATGGGCAGGTAGACAAACTATTACCATAGTTGCTCTGAGGAGACTTCAGATTTGCCAGAGATGGAGAGCATATGGTAGGGGCTCTGAAGGGAGTCTGAGCCATATGGCACAGTTATGTGTCTCTTTTCATATATCTGTAAGTAAGGTTTGACTGTGGTCAGTCTCACAGATGCCCCAGCATGTGTTTAGAGAAGGGTAGGAAGCAGGAATTGTGACCACCAGCACCCCTTTAATGTTTCTGAGCTGGTACACCAATAAACACTCTACCCCTCATGAGAAACTCAGCCATTAGGAAGTCTGTTAGCTAGAAGTTTATGGACAGTACTACCAGTAGGGTGCCTGCTAGTACATATGAAATAGGTTGCATGTATTATGGACTGGACTTCAGTCTAGTCTGGAATCTACCAGTTTTCCCTTTCAGGAAACTACATCTGAAACCCTTGCTTGTCAGGGTGTAATGGGGTGGGGGTAGAGAAATAGAGCATTAGGGGTAAAGTACTCTGGTCTTGTCTGTCTCTAGCAGAAGAGAAATTGGCCTAGGCCCCCCAGGGCATATAGCTACTATTTTATTAGCATCCTGGTGGGGATACTCCTAGGAATACAATGAGCAGGTATATCCAGCTGACATTTTTTTCAGTGCACTTCATTGGCTCTACGGGGCTTCTATACAGCACAACTCCTTAACTGCAGGAGAGACAGTGTCAGATGGGACTTCCTGCAATGCACCTTGGGCTCATGCAACTCTCTAAGAAGCACAGGGCAAATGGGGCTATAGAGCACCACAGCATTGCAGCCTGGTTGTGTCTGGGACAGTACAGCATTTTTCCCGTTCTTATTGATTACACGTGATTTTTTCCAAATGGTGATTTTATGAGTGAAGATATTCTAAAGAAAGACATTTGTGCCCTTCACTTTACCTATTACAATTTTGAGAAAGAGGAACCATAGCATTTTGGAATATTTCCAGGTATCAAGCTGAGGGAAGCCAAAAGCTGAGATACTGGTTCTAGTCAGAGGGGAGTATGTTTCCCAGGAGGAGATTTAAAAATAATTCTGACAACATGACAGAATACCTTGCAGGAGAGAATGAGGTTGAGATCATGATGGGCTAGTGATAGGTAGGATCACACCTGGACCAAGATTGCTTAATTATGTAAAGTATTCACTGTGGTATGACTGGTGGATCATTAGACCTCTTAATTGCTTCTCTTCCCTATGTGGCCACATTGAGTAAACCTCCTTTTCCTGCTTTTCACTCGTCCTTAACTATTTTATTTGTCCATTTGGGTTTCCTGGACCTTATGGGGCTGCTAGGGCCCAGCCTCTGGCTGGAACAGGTCTAAATGCCATGAGAATAAATATATGGTTTGGGCAAATTGCCACATATCAACAAAGAAGGTTTCTGTATTAGACTTTTTAAAATTACTATAAGGAAATATACTAGGGAGGTTTCTTTTCTTTTCTTTTCTTTAAAGGAAAGGGCATTTAGCTCACTGTTTTTTGTTTTTTAGGTTTTTTTTGTTTTTTTGTTTCTTTTTTTTTGGGATTCAAAAGTATAGTGTCAGTATTACCTTGGATTTGATGAGAAGCTCACGGTGATGGACATAGTGTGTGTGCCTATGTTTAGAAGGAGTCACATCATCAAACAGGGGCCAGAAAGCCATCAGTAGCTAGGTTTGTAGCAACTCAGCCTTTGGGGATCTTGGTCATGCTATGGCAGTTAATTTAGCTCCTTTTGAGAAAAGATTCTGTAGTGTTCTAAGTACCTTTCATTAAGGAGTAACTGTAAACATGTGTCATTTCCCAGCATCAACACACTGTGGATATAATCTAGAGCACAAACCCTTAGGTGATCAACCATGCTCAAACCAAGGCAGCCTCCTTAACCTATGTCCAGTGAATAGGTCAAGTAACAAGAATTTCAGGGAGTTTACTGGATTTCAGGCTACATTGCTATTATGTAAAAAAATAAAGAAGATTTGAATCCATGTTTTTTGTTGTTGTTGTTATTTCTGTCTTATGTGTACTTGATGACTAAGCCCACATTTCTGAGATAGAGACATAAGCTGATAGGCTGGTTGGTATTACTTTCTGGTTTGTAAATTCAGGGCCTCTCATAAATGAATGCCCTTACTTTTCAGTTACAATTAGGGATTGTATGTGATTTTATCTGTACAAGTTCATGTGGATGTACATTCAAGATAAGGCTAGAGGCCACCTCAGTCTGTTCCTCAGGAGAAATCTACCTGTTTTCTCAGACAAGATTTTAATTGACAAGAATCTTCCTGAGAAAACAAGGTTGGCTAGACAAGTTGCCAAGGGGGATTTGGTCATGTCCACCTTCCTGACACTGGGATTACAACTATGCGCCATGGAACCAGACTTGTATATTAGCTATTGGGGATTGAACTTAAGTGGATAAGTTTATATAGCAAGGATCTTATGGGCTGTGGAATCTCACTTGATCTTAGCCAAAAGGCCGAGAAGCGATGGCTGTGGAATCTCTAGATGATAATTCTATTGTATATACTGTCATTTTAAGCAACACTATATAAATATATATATTTATATAGTGTTTAAATATAAAATTTAATTATTTTACATATATATGTAAAATAATTAAATTTTTATTTAAAGTCCAGTTTTGAAATTATACTAGAGGTTGTCTTCATTAGAAGTCTTTTTCAAACTTGACCTGATTATTGGGCTAACTTAGCACATCCTAGGGGTGATCCTAGCCCCCTTGCCCCAAATCACTTTGTGAATCCTTCTATTCGGTGTCCTGTTTTTTGAGGAAGGCATTTAGATCTCTAGGCCCAGAAAAACTACTGAATATGGGCCATTCCAAGAAGACTGTGGACTTAGGTGAAGTGTCTCAACTGCTAAAGAGAGTCCTTGAAGGCTGAGAGCTAGTTGCTGTTTATAGTGTCCCATCAGTTTGATTCACAAGTGTTCACTACTGAAGAGAGTGTCTGAGCACTAATCCTCCATCCATTCAAGACATACTATGGCTTTAATGTTGTTTCTCCCTCCCAAACTCACCTTAAAGTTTAATCCACAGAATAGGATATTAAGAATGTTAAAAGGCAATTAGCGATTTTCCCTCATAAATGGATTAATCTCTTTATTCAACTGATAGATTAATGAGTTTACTTGAAAATATATCTGCTGTAAAAGCAAGCCTGGGGAACAGGAAGATGGCCTAGAAGATAAAGGCACTTGCTGCCAAGCCAGACAAATTTGGTTTGATCCTTGGCACTCACATTGTAGGAGAGAAAATCCTGGCCACTTTTCCATTTTTCTCTGTCCTTCATGGGTAACTTAAAAATAAGCCAGTTTGAACATTGAGGAGATAGTTCACTTTATCAAGTAGATGCCTTGTAAGGAGGAAATCCTCAGCTTGATTCTCAAGCCTGGTTTACTTGTTTAATTCAAAGAAAGTGAGAGACCCTGCCTCAGAAAAGAAGGTGGCTGGCTTCTGAGGAATAATACTTGGGGCTTGAGGTTGTGCTCTGGCATACACATATACATGCAAACACACACACACACACACACACACACACACACAAATATACATGTGCACTTGGGGGGGGAGAGAGAGAGGGAGAGAGAGAGAGAGAGAGAGAGAGAGAGAGAGAGAGAGAGAGAGTTTGATATTGTTCTAAGGAAAATGGGAAGTTGTAAGAGTGGCTAAGCAAGAGCTGTCAATGTATTTGACCTACAGTTGGAGAGAACCCTCTTCATGATCTTTTATGGGCTGAGGTTGGAAAGTACTAGAAGAGCAGGAATTAATCTGGCAATAGTTTTGCACAGTGTGAGGTAGAGCTGGAAAATAAGGGGTTGGCGTGAGAAGGAATTGGTGGACGAGCTGACATAACAAGAATGTTCTGCCTGTTTTATGAGACACAGGAAACCTGGCAGGCCGAACTAGTGTATATCTGCAGTATATCCCAAAAAGCTGTGGACCTGTCTATGCCTTCCTGTTTTTCAATGATGTTCATTTTGCATCTCCTATCCATTTGTTTCAACACTAGAGGATGTTACTAAGAGATATAACTAAGTCACACTAACCTTGTAGATGACTGACAAATGATTTATTCAGAAAATATATCTACAAAGGTGCACCTTTCTTTAAAGACAGAGAAGGAAATATGGAAACGAATGAATCCCCTCTGAATAGTTTTTATTTTAGAGGGGGGGCAGTAGGGAGATTAAGAATGGTGGTTATGTGGTTCCTTTTATAATAAGTAAACATTTATATTAATCACATAAATACCAAGAGAATTCTCTGAACTCAATTTCAGAGAAATTTCATGATGACTGAACAGTGAAAAGAAAAGATGGGTTTTTCAGAATGCATTTTTAAGCACCGGAAGCAAATTAAATGGCAGACCTTGATCATATGTATCCTCATGTGTGCATGTATGTTCATGTGTGTCCATGTGTACACATGTGTGTGGGGCAGAATCTGACACTGATTATCTTCCTTAATACTCTGCAACAATATTGTTTTGTTGAGGTAGGACTTGTCATTGACTATGGATATCATCAATATGACTAGACAGTTCAATGAGTCCCAGGGACTAGCCTGCCCCTGCGCCTGCCTCCTGAATGCTGAGATTTTAGAAGTGAGCAGCCTTTTTCTTTTTTGCTTCCTTCTTCCATTTTTTTCACTAGGGGCCAGCGATCTAAGCTCAGGTCCTCATGCTTGTACATCAAGCACTTTATTTGCTAAGCCTTTTCCCCATTCCCTAGTTTCTAACTTTGTTTTGTTTTGTTTTGATCTCAGGCAGATTTCAGGTAAGCATGGAGACAATAGCCTGCTGTAAGCTAACACAGGTTGGTTACTATGAGCACCTATTGAACCTACTGATGGCTTTCATGGAGAGTGACAGGTGTGTTGCTTGCTCTTCCTGCTGCAAAATGATCCTCCTGACCGTGTAGGTGATACACAGGATGGAGGTTTGCAGGACACGAGGATAATAAGGCCTGAGCATTGTTTTGTCTGAGGCTAGACTAAGGGTTTTGATTACTGTGATAAGGAGGAGCCAAGGTCTCAAGTGCACTGATACTGAGCTGGCTATATGAATTTGAGATCATGTGACCATTGGCAGGCACCATTTTGGGCTTAGTAAGGATGGTGCTGGACATGGGGACTTACTTCCTGATAGACTAGGAAGCTTGGTACTGCTTAGGAGAGGATGGGGCACTTGGCCATTCTTATACTGCTAGAAGGGACTGGGGTGGGGGATGGGGACTGAAGTGAGATCACAGCTAGGACAACAAGATATTATATGTCTTTCAAAAAGAAAAGGGTTTCTGTGGTGAAGGAAGTCGAGGGAGACTGCAGAATATGGCTCATTTTGTAGCGTTCTTGTTCTGCAAGCACAAAACTTAAGATTCCATCCCCAGCACCATATAAAACAGACACAGTGGTACAAGTCTGTGATCTTAGCACTCAAAAGGTGAAGACAGGAGGATCAGAATTTCAAGGTTATCTTTAGCTACAAAAATGTCAAGGACAGCATATTATACTGGCTACTGTCTCTTAAAAAGCGGGGAGGGGGGGGAGTGGGGAAGATCAGATGAGATGAGTTATCCAGCTGTGTTGCCTTTAGGAGTTCAGGAGTATTCTGCAGGATGCAAGTGACCTTTCTATGTGAGATTTCTATTTCAAATGTACCCCAAAGGTACATATGTTGAAGACTTGATCTCTAGTGATATTCAGAGGGAGGACTTTGGTAAATGACCAGATCATGAGTTCTCTGATATCAGTGGATCACTATATTACAACTTCAAAATTTTACAGACATTAGTGATGTAATGAGAAAAATTAATGGGTAATATGTTCTGCCTGAAGGACATAGTCACTGGGTTTTTCCTCTGGAAGGATGTAACCTGTATTTGTCTCTGTTTTTCTTTGTTTCTGTTTGTCTGTCTCTCTCTCTTTTCCTGCTTCTAGCTGCCATGAGGTGAATGGCTTTCCTCTGTTACATTCCCCACCAAGAAGATCTACCTTCCCACAGGGTCACAGCAAGGGGCAGGATACAGCAATCTTAAGCTGTTGCAATCAGAGCCAAAATAAACCTTCTCTCTGTTTAAATTATTTTCTCAGCAGTGTAAAGTCATAGTGAAAGAAAGTGAATTGTACAGGACTAGGGACACCATCATGACCCCTCAGTAGCACTGTTAGGAACTTCAGAGACAGGACAATGTTAGCTAAGGGTGACCTAGGCACTGAATTGCCAATTGTGTAGGAGGCATCAAGCCTTCTGATTCCAATTTGTAATTGGAAGTGTGCTGAGACATTATGATGAATTTCATGCAGTGGTACATGTAAGGAAGAAAGAAATCAAGGGTCACTGCAGCTCATCTTCATGCAGCTCCATGAGTTCCTCCATCAAGTTCACCTGCGTGTAGCTCTGAGTTCTACCATGATACAGAACCCTGATCAGCCACTACCTCACTGCGAACCTGTAAGGTAAGAATAGCTCCAGTGAAGACCATATACTCCCAGGAGTACATGGACAGCTCAAATGAATGAGGTTGGTTAAAAGAAGAGAAAACACAACGAGAAAGTGGAATGCTGGGGAAGTGGCATAATAGATCTGGCAGGGGTTGGGAGAAGGGATAAATATAATCAAATACACTATATGAAGTTCTTAAATAAATAATAGAAAATTGAAGTAAAAAACGGAGCTATCTGTGTGGGATTGTTGCAGGAATAAATGAGTCTGTGCTTTCAGAGCACAGCTTGAAAACAATGTGCTGTGTGACTGAGCTCAGCCCTTACGGTGATATTGTCCGGTTTTACAGATAAACAGACTTAGTTTTGAGATTTCACATTAATGGTTATGTGTAGGATTATGGGCCTCTAGTTAACCATTTATAAATATAATAATTGCACATCTCAGGTCTAGGTTCATAAACTTTCACTTGGCTTGGTCATTAAAGTTTTTGTTGCACAAACATGAAATTTTGGGTTTCCATCTGCAACACTAATGTAAAATTATCATGGTGGCTCACAACTGAAACTCCAGCATAGGTGAGGTAGATAGAGGACTAACCCACGGGCTCTTTGCCTACGTGAGTTCATGAGGCTCAGGTTCATAAATAAGGTGGAGAGTGATCGAGGAAGAAGCCTGGTGTCAACCTCTGACTTCTACATGCATGAACATATCCTATGCCACAAATCACATCTTCACAACATAACAAAAGTGTCATTGGTGGTTCATACAATAGTGGATGCTAGGCTTCATGGTGAGCTGTTTCATGGTCTGCAAGTGTGGGCAGGAGGACCACGTACTACTGGTGTTTAGAGACCATAAAGTTTGTACATAAATATTAACATTAGAAGAGGACCTTAAGACTCAAGCTAACTTTCTAAAATGTGAGAATCTTTACTCATTACAGTAATTTTAGTAAGCACTATAGTTGTGCTAGGTTTGGGGATATTCTGGATTTTTCCTGTGAAGGAAAATCCTAGGACTTGGCACACTGGCAAGTGTACAGGGCTTGGTATGCTTGGTATGGTGCTAGTAGCCATCAAGGAGAAGGTAATATTTCTGAGATGGTTTCATCATGGTCTCTTGAAGTTTTTGGCAGATTTGCTTTGTTAGACAAGGCCAAGGAGATTTCATATGAGGAAAGATTCCTGCTATTAATATGCTTTTCATATCTCTCTCTATCTATCTATAGATAGATAGATAGATAGATAGATAGATAGATAGATAGATGATAGATAGATAGATAGATAGATAGATAGATAGATAGATAGATAGATAGATGATAGATAGATAGATGATAGATAGATAGATAGATAGATAGATAGATAGATAGATAGATAGATAGATATTACTAACTATTAACCTACCCTTTTGAGCAGATTTTGTACTGTCTTTTAGAGATGCTATACAGACAAATAGACAATTTTTTAATTCTTAATGATCCTACATGAATTCCTAGAATTATATTTTTAAGATTATTAAGATCTTTTATAAGTGACTGCTATTACGTCCTCTCTGATAATCAAATCTGCAACGTGAACTCAGCAAGTCTTCCAATGTCATGAATTAATTGGTTCTGAGACAGAAAATAGATAAGTGGGGCAGTGGGCTATGAAAGGCAGCCTGTTTCCTGGTAGAGCAAAGGCTACAATCCATGGTGACCCTGAAGGGGCAGAAGATGTTTTAACCACTCCTGGGTACCTGGCTCCTGTTACATAGCTATAGCTCCCCACAGCCCTCAGTAAAGAGGTCTGTGGCCATCAATCATGTAGGAGCAGTACCCCAAGCCCTCCTACATGCAGATAAGGTATCACCAAGCTCTCAGACCAAGCCAATAGGAAGTACCTGCTATCAGAATCTGACCCACTCCAAAACTGTCTATAAGAATCCTATCAAGAAGGAATCAAAGTGTTTGAGAATTGCTTCATTGTCTGAGAGCTTCTGTCATAAGAGCTCTAACACTGCCACATGGGGTAAGATCTGCTCTCCCAAAACACTGAAATAACAGCAGAAGCTTCCCTAACCCTCACTATCTAGTTGGCTCCAATAGACTCATCCCGCCAGACTTACCACAGAGCTACCAGTGCAGTGTCTTGGTACAACTGAAGCTGCAAGGTGGAGATGGAGGTGGAGGCAGCTGCAGCCGTGGAGAGGGCAGAGGTGATTTCCCCTCACTGTTCACATTCTCTCCCCTTCATCATAATCGTCATACCTGGTCCGGACAGAGATCTCCATGGAAAGCCTCCAGTACACAGGCCCCCAAAGATATCTACCATTTAGAGCACATTTCAAGAGGTTGTAAAACAATTAAGCAAATGTTGTAAAAAGTGGAACTAAGGATTTACTGTAGGTGCAAGGACAGAAGATAAAATAATGCCTGAGTTTTTCTATACAGAACTTTGCAAATAATTTACTCACAAAAATTACGTTTTTTTTTAACTTTCAATGAACTTGTTGAGCTAGTTTCTGATAATGAATGTTTAGCCAGATAATTACTCTTAATGGATATGTATGTAAATATTCTTTGTTTTAAGTTTCTTATTCAATATAAGATTTGAATTTGTTTGAACTTCTAGTGCAATTTTGTACAAAAAGGGGGGTGGGTACTTGGACAAACCATGTGGGAAAGATTAGAAGGAAAGAGCAAGATTAGAAGGAGAATGCAAAATGGAATGATATAGAAATTATAAGACAACTTTAAAAAATAAGAGAGCAATATACAGAATGCAGAGAGAAATAGGAAAACAAAAGAAACTGCTGAGAGAGCAGAAGGAGCAGAAAGTCTTTTCCTTACTATAGGACAGAACAGGGCTTTTCTTAAAAGCAAAGCAGTTCTTAGTCTTACTAAAGAGGACAACACTTTCTTTTTGCATACTTGGGTTTAATTAATTTAGCAGTAAACAGTAGATACTTTTCTTTATGCAATAAAGATGATAATTCATTTTTCATCCATAATGAATGAGTTCTTTTGCATGGAAACTTGGTCTTTTATCCATATGCATGTGTAAGTATGGATATATGTGCGTAAAAATGTAATTTTAAGATAAGTATATACCTGGGCCAAACTGGTTTGAATGAAAATTTATGAATGTATATGCATGAAGGTGTATATGAATTTATGTGAGTTTATCCATATTCGGTTGTGTAAATTTTTTCTTCTGCAACTGTTCAATAGAAGTTTATTGTTACAAACATCCCCCTAGCCTGAGAAGTGTGAAGCATCTGAACAAGAGTGAAAGGGCTATAGCAATTAATCCTTTATTTAATCCTAGGCTATTTTTATGAGCTGGTAAAATGCCAGAAACTACAGTTTCTTATATCAGAGTTACTTAAACAGGCTTGTCAGCTACTGTAGCAAAGTGAATTAGATTTAAGACAGGTAAGCATTTTATTATTCAGAAGCAATGCTAAATATGTAGCAAGACCAAACCTTGCCTTGTTGATGTTCTTCCACATCTACTACCTCAAGAGAGAACCAAGAAGAAAGAACAGCCAGGACTGGCCACCAGCCATGTGGCCATTGGCCATATCTCACTGCCAACCAGGTTGAACAGCTGTAACATGTAGGCCTTTAATTAAAGAGCAACTGGAAAGAAATAGTTGGACTCAGCCCATAAACTTTTACTTAAGACATAGGGAAGGCTACTTAGCAGAATGTTTTGAAGCCCAGAAACTTGTATACGTATGGGTATAGGAATGGAAGGCAAACTCCTATGAGCATGGCCCTTTCTTACATATACATGGTTTGAAGAATTACACTAGGATCATTAAAGGTAGTGGGTATGTAAAGTTTTTCTCAGTTTACCTCTGAGGGCACCGAAGTCCAGAAATATCATGGAACTTTGTCAAGATCCTAAATACGACATTAGGATGACTTGTTTCTGACTTGTTTCTGTATGGAATCTTAATCTCTCTCTCATTTTTGATGTTTTTGAGACAGGATCTCTTGCAGATTAGGCTAGCCTTTTACTTGCTACATAGCTGAGGACAACCTTGAACTCCTGATCCACCTGCCTCCACTTCCTAATACTGGGTTTCTACTTGTGTATCAATACACCTTGTTTTTTTACTCTGTGACTCAAAATCTGGACTTTATGCATTGTAGCCAAACACACTATAAATTGAACCCCACCCCCACCCTCTATCTGTCACATTGATCAAACTCAATTCAAGTGGGTGTGAATGAGTCCTCATAGAAAGATTTAAGCCCAAAGAAGGCTAAATAATAGAGCAGAACTGATGGGGATTTCTCAAAAAAAAATGACATTAATATGAAAATCTTAGTGTTACTGTCACTCTGACTTGTTCACTGAAGTGCTTATTGCACAAACATGAAGGTGTCACTCAATAACCAAAGCAGCAACTTACCTCACAAAGGTTACACTAGCCTTTACCAGGAAAAGATGAATGACGGATATAGCTCCTTGTTGGAACCAAGAACGTACAGTCAACTCAACCCACCACATTTTCCTTGAGTCAAGAGCAAGGAAAGAGGGATGCATACTTCCTGTTCATTTTTTTTTCTCAGCATTCATCTGAACATTATGAAAGGAAGATGGGGTTGGATGGGCATCTTCTTTCAGCTGAAGATTTTCTGGTCATTCAACATTGTATAAACTAGGAGGTTTGATGGGTCATTTAGAACATTGGCCTAGGTAGTAAAAATGGTGTCTGGTATACAGTCTTCCACAAGGTGGGCTTTGCTTGAATGGTCACAGTAAGCAAATGTGAAGAAGTGGGTAAAGGGATACTTCTGCTAAAGAGCAAAGAAGAGAGGAGTTTGAATTTAGAGAAAGAGCCAAGGAAGCTGGGTTTCCCATGGGGCAGACAAGGAACCCTTACAGTAAGAACTGGCCAAGAGACACTTTGTAGTTAGGGCATGTATACATATATGCATAAGGAGGCAGAGCACATCCATGTGTGGTATTCTTCAGGAGCTAGTTCCTCTGATTTTTTTTTTTTTTATAAATTAGAGCCTTTCAATAGTCTGGACCTCACCAAGAAATCTATGATTATTGGACAGTGAGCGGTAGATGTGCTAGACTTACTGGTGTGTACCTAGATTTTAAAATGTACTTTCTGGGAAGTAAATTTATGAATAAATATTTTACTGAAAGAGATATTTCTTCAGCCAAAGAGAGACTTTGACAATCAAGAACACTTCTGTATAAGATTGGTCCAAAAATACAGTGACATGTCCATTTTTGAGCTATCTGTGTCCCCAGTAGGCCTCTTTCCTGAACCCAAGAAGTGAAAACAAGCAAAGTCAGTGATCACTAAAGTCACTTGTTCACCAGGCTATGTTTCCTTTCTGCACATAATCTTCTGAGACTTGGTGTGCTTTCCAACCATGTCTTTTCTGTCCTTTTTCCAAGCTTTCCTGCCTGGCATGGTACTCTTTATTTACCTTAGCCCTTCAGAAATAATCCATGCACATGTGTGCAGATACCTCAAATATAAACTCGTGAACAGAGTTTCTGTCACATGTTTCTGTACTCATAGAAATTATAGAGCAAATGCTTTAAAAACAAGTAATCTTGGAGAAATTTGCACTTTAATTACTATTTTGAAATATACATGGGCTTAAAAGTTTTTGTTTTTGATCTTCTGTCTATTCTTTTTTTTTAGTAGATATATTCTTTTTTTTTTAATTCAAATGATATCCCCTTTCCTGGATCTTCCCCCTTCCCCAAAAGTCCGATAAGACCTCTTCCCTCCCCCTGTTTCCCAATCAACCCATTCTGTTTCCCTGTCCTAGTATTCCCCTACACTGCTGCATTGAGCCTTTCCAGGACTAGAGGCCTCTCCTTCCTTCTTTCTGGGCATCATTTGATATGTGAATTGTTTCTTGAGTATTCCAAGCTTCTGGGCTAATATTTGCTTATCAGTGAGTGCATACCATGTGTGTTCTTTAGTGAATGGGTCACCTCACTCAGGATGACATTCTCCAGTTCCACCCACTTGCCTAAGAATTTCATGAATTAATAATTTTTAATAGCTGAGTAGTATTCCACAGTGTAAATATACCATATTTTCTGTATCCATTCCTCCATTGAGAGACATCTGGGTTCTTTCCAGCTTCTGGCTATTATAAATAAGGCTGCTATGAACATAGTGGAGCATGGGTCCTTATTGTTATATGCCCAGGAGTGGTATAGCTGGGTCCTCTGGTAGTATTATGCCGAGTTTTCTGAGGAACCTCCAGACTGATTTCCAGAGTGGTTGTATCAGTTTGCAATCCCACCAGCAGGGGAAGAGTGTTCCACTTTCTCCACATCCTGGACAGCACTTGCTGTCTCCTGAGTATTTGATCTTAGACATTCTGACTGTTGTGTGGTGAAATCTCAGGGTTGTTTTGATTTGCATTTCCCTGATGAGTAAGGATGTTGAACATTTCTTTATGTGCCTCTCATCCATTCAATATTCCTCAGGTGAAAATTCTTTGTTTAGCTCTATACCCCATTTTTTTAATAGGGTTATTTTCCTCTCTGGAGTCTACTTTCTTGAGTTCTTTGTGTATCTTGGATATTAGCTCTCTGTCAAATGTAAGGTTGGTAAAGATCTTTTCCCAATTTGTTGGTTGCAATTTTGTCCTTTTGAAAGTGTCCTTTGCCTTACAGAAATTTTGTAATTTTATGAGGTCCCATTTGTCAGTTCTTGATCTTAGAGTATAAACTATTGGTGTTCTGTTCAGGAAATTTTTTTCCAGTGCTCATGTGCTCAAGGCTCTTCCCTAGTTTCTGTTCTATTAGTTTCAGTGTTTCTGGTTTTACATTGAGGTCCTTGATCCACTTGGACTTGAGCTTAGTACAAGGAGATAAGAATGGATTGATTTACCTTCTTCTGCATGATGAGCTGCAGTTGAAATAATACCATCTGTAGAAAAGGCTATCTTTTTTACCACTGGGTGTTTGTAGCTCCTTTGTCAAAGATAAAGTGACCATAGGTGTGTGAGCTCATTTCTGGGTCTTCAGTTCTGTTCCATTCATCTACCTGCCTGACACTGTACCAATACCATGCAGCTTTTAACACTATCACTCTGTAGTACTGCTTGAGGTCGGGGATTCTGATTCTACCAGAAGTTCTTTTACTGTTGAGAATAGTATTAGCTATCCTGGGTTTTTGTTATTACAGACAAATTTGAGAAATGCTCTTTCTAACTCTATGAAGAACTGAGTTGAGATTTTGATGGGGATTGCACTGAATCTGTAGATTGCTTTTGGCAAGATGGCCATTTTTACTATCTTAATTCTGTCAACTCAAGAGCATGAAAGATCTTTCCATCTTCTGAGTTCTTCTTTGATTTCTTTCTTCAGAAACTTGAAGTTCTTGTCATACAGATCTTTCACTTATTTGGTAGTCAAACCAATATTCTTTACATTGTTTGAGGCTATTGTGAAGGTTGTCATTTCCCTAATATCTTTCTCAGCCTGTTTATCCTTTGAGTATAGGAAGGTTACTGATTTGCTTGAGTTAATTTTATATCCAGCCACTTTGATGAAGTTGTTTATCAGTTGTAGGAGTTCTCTAGTGAAGTTTTTTGGGTTGCTTAAGAATACTATCATATCATCTGCAAATAGTGATAATTTGACTTCTTCCTTTCCAATTTGTATCCCTTTGACCTCCTTTTGTTGTCTATTTGCTCTAGCTAGAACTTCAAGTACTGTGTTGAATAAATATGGAGAGAGAGCGCAGCCTTGTCTAGCAACTAATTTTAGTGGGATTGCTTCAAGTTTCTCTCCATTTAGTTTGATGTTGGCTACTGGTTTGCTGTATATTGCTTTTACTATGTTTAGGTATGGGCCTTGAATTCCCGTTCTTTTCATGACCTTTAACATGAAAGGATGCTGAATTCTGTTAAGTGCTTCTTCACCATCTAATGAAATGACCATGTTTTTTTTTCCTTTGAGTTTGTTTATGGAGTGTATTACATAGATGAATTTTCTTATATTGAACCATCCCTGCATCCCTGGGATGAAGTCTACTTGATCATGGTGAATGAATGTTTTGATGTGTTCTTGGATTCAGTTTGCAAGAATTTTATTGACTATTTTTGCATCGATATTCATAAGGGAAATTGGTCTGAAGTTTCTTTTCTTTTCTGGATCTTTGTGTGGTTTTGGTATCAGTGAAATAATTGCTTCATAGAACAAGTTGGGTAGTGTTCCTTCTGTTTCTATTTTGTGGAATAGTTTGAAGAGTATTGGTGTTAGATCTTTTTTGAAGATCTGATAGAATTCTGCACTAAAACGATCTGGCCTGTGCTTTTTTTTGGTTGGGAGACTGTCAATGACCACTTCTATTTCTTAGGGGTCATGGGACCATCTAGATGTTCTATCTGATCCTAATTAAATTTGGCAGTTGATATCTGTCTAGGAAATTGCCCATTTCCTTCAGATTTTCAGATGTGTTGAGTATAGGCTTTTGTAGTAGGATCTGATGATTTTTTTTTTAATTTCCTCATTTTCTGTTGTTATTTCTCCCTTTTCATTTCTGATTTTTTAAATTTGGATACTGCCTTTGTGCCCTCTGGTTAGTCTGTCTAAAGGTTTATCTATCTTGTTGATTTTCTCAAAGAACCAACACCTTGTTTTGTTGATTCTTTGAATAGATCTTTTTGTTTCTACTTGGTTGATTTCAGCCCTGAGTTTTATGGTTTCCTGCCTTTTACTCCTCTTGTGTGTATTAACTTCTTTCTGTTCTAGAGCTTTCAGGTGGCTGTTAAGCTGCTATTGTATGATCTCTTCAGCTTCTTTTCAGAGGCACTCAGAGTTAGGAGTATTCCTCTTAGCACTGCTTTCATTGTGTCCCATAAATTTGCGTATGTTGTGCCTTCATTTTCGTTAATCTCTATAAAGGTTTTGATTTCTTTCTTTATTTCTTCCTTGGACAAGGTATCATTGAGAGATCATTGCTCAGCTTCCACGTGTATGTGGGATTTCTGTTGTTTTTGTTGCTATTGAAGATCACCCTTACTCCATAGTGATCTTATAGGAGGCATGAAATTAGTTCGATTTTCTTATATCTGTTGAGGTCTGTTTTGTGACCAATTAAATGGTCAATTTTGGAGAAAGTACCATGAGGTGCTGAGAAGAAGGTATATTTTTTTTTGATTTAGTATGAAATGTTCTCTGTGTGTATCTCTCTCTGACTTGTTTATGTTGGCTGGCTAGAGAACCTTAGAGAAATTCTTGTCTCTGCCTCCTGAATTCTAGCAGTCCTGAAATCGACACTCTTCAGAGACCCAAACAGATGCTGTCAGAGTAGAAGCACAGGCTTTGTAGTCAAGCTGACTTGATGAGAAATACTGCTTTTTTCACTCAGCACAACTCCAAAAACCAAGTCAGAAACATACACCACACATAACACATATGCACCACACAAAATATATTCACACCCAACATGCAAATGAAACATGCAGACCACACATAACACACACACACACACACACACACACACACACCACATACCATATACACACAAAAAAAACATAAATACCAGACAGCCATATACTCAAGATTTGTATATTAAGAGGTTTTTGAATTAAGTTGTGCCTACAGGATGCCACTTTATTATGGAAGAATCATATGTTTCATTTAGTGTCAGGGAGATTTCATGGTAAAACGATCTGGAATCAATGGTCAGTAGTCTATTTAATGACATGTTTATAGACAGATCATTAGTGAGCACAGCTTCAAGTTCATTGTCCCACTGCTTCAAAACTTAAATTTTTTGATATATGTATATGTGTGGTCTACATGTGTGTATGTATATGTGTATGCATTTGATCACATAAGTGTGTATATGTGTGACTGCAAGAGGCTGGTGTCCAGTGTCTTTCCCAGTTCCTTTCCCCTAAGATACTGACAATTTCATTAGAATGGTTAACAGCTTCCTGGAGGGATCTCCTATCTCCATATGCAGTGTCATCAGGCTTATATGTAGGTGACTAATCAATCTAGCATTTTCCTAAATTCTAGGAATCTGAACTGAACCTAACTCTGAGTTTTAAAATTAGATATGGCTTTGTGTTGTGCTGTTAAAATTGAGGCATAAAAATGGCATTAGTTTATATCTTTTCTGATTGAATTGTGTATGCAATGGTTCATATTCAGTGGATTTGGCTTAGTACAATGGTATTTCTGTCTTTTATGTTTCCTTTGTCCTGAGAAAATTTGGGCAAGTTTAGTATGAGAAATAAATCATTTTGATTTGTTGTCGGTGTGAGTGCATTTGTTAGATGTTAATATCATCAAAGAATAGCAGTCAATCAGGTACTATTAGGCCCCATCTACGTTAGTGAGGTGCCTGCTTACCCTGACACTTTAGTTAACCTTGGGCTTATAATTTGCTATCTGTCTGACTGAGCCTATCTATCAGGAGAGGATCATAATCTCAAGCCCCAGGATAGACATTAGAAAAGGCTCTCTGTCCTGAACCAACCACATCAGAAATTTGAGGGAAACATCCTGGGAAGATTATGTCTTCCTGAAGTTCTCAGCCATTGGAGAGTAAAGAAGATGGGGACTTTTAACCAGGGATATAAAAACCACTCTTTTGTGCCAATGGGCACTTTATTTATTTTCCCAGTACTGAATGATTGTAAAATAGAGTTGTCCCCTTTCCCTACTCTTTATAATTTATTACAGAGTGAGGATGTTGCTTTTCACATTAACTAGCCCCTGCCATTAAACTGAAAGCACTGGATAATAAACAGATTTGAGACATTATACTTAATCTAATCAATAACCGAGATATTTGGGGTTAACAACCTAGTGAACTTGGACTCCTATGGTCCCTAAGGGGATTTGAATAGAGTGCTATCTATCTATTGACTCCTTAGATTTGAAGGTTATGACATTTCTCTGGAAGACATGATAGGAGTTTTGTCTCAAAAGGATGAGAAAGTGTACCCAAAGTCTGTGTTTCTCACATAGTCGTAGAGCTTGGTGCGTGTGTGTGTGTGTGTGTGTGTGTGTGTGTGTGTGTGTGGTGTATATAAGAGTGGTGTGAATGCACTTGATATGTGTATATGTCTGTGTGTGTGTGTTTGTGGATATGTGGGTGTATATGTGCTATGTGTGGTGTATATGGTGTGTGTGTGTGTGTGTGTGTGTGTGTGTTAGATATGTGGTGATGTGTTGTTGCTGGAAGTAGAAGGACAACAGTGTGTACATGTACTAGGGATAGAAAGACAGTACTGTGGCCCAGAGAGCTTATTGTTCTTGCAGAAAACATAGTATAGTTTCCAGCACCAACTGCAAGCAATTTAAAAATACCTGTGTCCTTAAGTGTAGAGTAGCAAACACTTTGCTCTAACCTATGAGGGCACATATCATTGGATGCACATAGTTATTATTAAATTAAAAACCTTTGAAAATAGTTCTGATTTTATAGGCAATCATGATTACATCATTGATACTATGAAGTGACACTTGGAGATGAAAATGGGCATGAATTGACACTGAGGGAAGGAAACAGGCTTTAGAAGCAGTGTCAGGGAGGAGGCCATCCTTACAGTCTATTAAGGACACAAACACAGAAAAATGTAGAAAGTGCAGTGTGGCTTGTTGATTTCCAGATAGGTTGTCATCAGTTAGTGAGGTGGAGAAAAGAAAGAGTGACATAGTACAGGTTGTCAAAGACAGATTCCAGGGCAGGTAAGAGCCATCCCAGGGGTGTGGGTGAAGTGCACATCTCATTCTGGAAGCACCTGGGCAAAGATACAGAGGAAGGAATGTGCATCAGTAAGTTTTCATTCCTCTTCACTTGAGCTTTGTGAATCATTACATCCTTTGATGCAGCTCAAGTACCCTCCTATGCCCAGTATTGACCTCTCAACATTCATGCTGGCCTCAACTTCTTCATGTCTTCATTTTAACCATCACTGACACTGTCATCACACAGTTACCACCACTACCATTATTATGGCTGTTCCAGAACTGACCTCTAAGTTGTGTTCATCTTTGGTCACCCTGCTGATGCTTAGATGTTCTATGGAAATGCAAATCTGTCAGTAGAGAATCATTTGATTTCTATTTGATTTATTTTACAATGCAGATGGACTTTTTGTTTTTTGTTTATTTGTTTTGTTTTGTTTCTGTTTGTTTGTTTGTTTGTTGGTTGGTTGGTTTATTTTATTTGGCTCAGGAGATGCATCATGTGCTGGCTCCAGCTTTACATTGTTACTTCATCATTTTCTAGTCCCAGCTCAGAACTGCTGCTTCATTTATGTAAGACATGGCATCTTTTTGAATGTGTTGTGCTGATGTATGATTTTCCTAGGGATTCATTAACAAATGTCTATACATCTCATACAAAAGAAACAAGTTGGCACCAAGGAGCTGGGGCTATTACACAGCCCTCTGTGAACAGGTGCTTCCAGTAGAGAGCTGCTCTCCCAGGAGTGTTCTTACTCCCAGGCTCAGAGGTGAACTTTCTACTTTGTCTCCAATAACTCTCTGGAGCAGGACTGGCCAGGAGTACATAGGACACAGGAACAGTGGAGCACCTGGGACAGGATCTTCTCAGTCTCCATCTGCACCATGGAGCTGAGGCTATTACATAGACTGCTGTACATGGTCTTGAGAGTCCTTGAGGTCCCTCAAGAAGAGAGGCTGGTCTCCAAGGAGTGCTGAAAAGGCTTACAGGCACAAAGGAGGGACAAGCTCCAGCCAGAGACAACCAGATATAACCAGACAACAGAGATGACCAGATGGTAAAAGGCAATCACAAGAACCCTACCAACAGAAACTAAGGCAACCCAGTTCTCCCACCATGGCAAGTCCTGGATATACAAACAAGTCAGAAAAATCAAGATTTGGATTTAAAATCACATCTCATGATGCTGCTAGAGGACTTTAAGAAGGACATAAAATAGTCCCTTAAAGAAATACAGGACAACACAGGTAAACAGGTAGAAGCCCTTAAAGAGGAAACATGAAAATCCCTTAAAGAATTATAGGAAAACATAATCAAACAAGTGAAGGAATTGAACAGATCAATCCAGAATCTAAAAATGGCAGTAGAAACAATAAAGAAATCACACAGTGAGACAACTCTGGAGATAGAAAACCTAGGAAAAAGATCAGAAGTCATAGATGCAAGCATCACCAACAGAATACAAGAGATAGAAGAGAAAATCTCAGGTGCGGGAAATACCATAGAAAACATTGACACAACAGTCAAAGAAAATGCAAAAAACAAAAATCTCCTAACCAAAAACATCCAAGAAAACACAATGAGAAGACTAAACCTAAGGATTATAGGTATAGACAAGAGCAAAGATTCTCAAGGGCCATTAAATATCTTCAACAAAATTATAGAACAAAACTTCCAAAACCTAAATAAAGAGATTCACATGAACATACAAGAATTCTACAGAACTCCAAATAGATTGAAACTGAAAAGAAATTCCTCCTGTCAAAATATAATCAAAACCCCAACTACACAAAACCAAGAAAGAATATTAAAAGCAGGAACAGAAAAAGGTAGTAACATATAAAGGCAGACCTATCAGAATTACACCAGACTTCTGGTCAGAGACTATAAAAGTCATAATATCCAGGACAGTTGTCCTACAGACCCTAAGAGAACATAAATGCCAGCCCAGGCTTCTATACCCAGCAAAACTTTAAATTACCATAGATGAAGAAACCAAGATATTCCATGACAAATACAAATTTACACAATGTTTTTCCACAAATACAGCCATTCAAATGATAATAAATGGAAAACATCAACACAAAGAGGGAAACTACACCCTAGAAAAAGCAAAAAAAAAACCTAATGTTCTTTTAACAAACGAAAAAGAAGATAGCTACATAAACAAAATTCTACCTGAAACAACAAAAATAACAGTATACAACAATCACTATTAATATCTTAATATCTCTTAATAGCAATGGACTCAATTACCCAATAAAAATATATAGACTAACAGACTGGATATGTAAACAAGACCCAACATTTTGCTGTATACATGAAAGCCTCCACAGTGACAAAGACAGACACTACTTTAAAGTGAAAAGCTGGAAAATAATTTTCCAAGCAAATGGTCCCAAGAATCAAGCAGGAGTAGCCATACTAATATTAAATCAAATAGACTTTCAACCTAAAGTTATCAAAAATGAAAACGAAGGACACTTCATACTCATCAATGGAAAAATCTACAAAGAACTCTCAATTCTGAACATCTATTTTCCAAATGCAAAAACACCCACACTCATAAAAGAAACTTTAATAAAGCTGAAAACACACATTGCAACTCACACAATAATAGTGGGAAACACTCTCATCAATGGACAGATCATGGAAATAGAAACTAAATGGAGAAAAAGTGAAACTATCAGAAGTTATGAACCAAATGGATTTAACAGATAGCTATAGAACACTTTATCCTAAAACAGAAGAATATCGCTTCTTCTCAGCAC
Source organism: Tokudaia muenninki (assembly GCA_036184385.1). NCBI lineage: Eukaryota > Metazoa > Chordata > Mammalia > Rodentia > Muridae > Tokudaia > Tokudaia muenninki. Next base: position 88,030,269 of record BTHS01000003.1, read on the forward strand.
CCCATGGTACTTTCAACGAAAATTGACCATATAATCAGTCACAAAACAGGCTTCAACAGATACAAGAAGATTGAAATAATCTCATGCATCTTATCAGATCACCATGGACTGAAGTTGGTCTTCAATAACAACAAAAACAATAGAAAGACCACATATACATGGAAGCTGACCAAAATTTTACTCAATGATATCTTGGTCAAGGAAGAAATAAATAAATTAAAGACTTTTTAGAATTTAATAAAAATGAAGCCAAAATATACTCAAATTTATGGGCCAAAATGAAAACAGTGTTAAGAGGAAAACTCATAGCTCATAATGCCTCCAAAAAGATACGGGAGAGAACATAGACTAGCAGCTTAATGGCACATCTGAAAGCTCTAGGACAAAAAGAAGCAAATATACATAACAGGAGAAGACAGGAGGTTATAATCAAACTCAGGGATGAAATAAACTAAACAGAAACAAAATGAACTAAACAAAGAATAAAGAAATCCAGATGCTGGTTCTGTGAGAAATCAACAAGATAGATAAGCTTAGCCAGATTAACCAGTGGGCACAGAGACAGTATCCAAATTAACAAAATCAGAAATGAAAAAGAAGACATAACAACAGAAACTGAGGAAATCCAAGAAATCATCAGATTCTACAAAAAAAGCATATATTCAACAATACTGGAAAATCTGGATGAAATGGACAATTTTCTAGACAGATACCAGGTACCAAAGTTACATCAGCATCAATGTAAACGATCTAAACAGTCCCATAACACCTGATGGAATAGAAGCCATCATTAATAGATTCACAATAAAAATAAAAAAATAAAATAAAAAAAGCACAGGACCAGATGAGTTTAGTTCAGAGTTCTATCAGAACTTCAAAGAAGACATTATGTCAATATTCTTCAAACTATTCCACAAAATAGAAACAGAAGAAAAACTACCCAATTAGTTCTATGAAGTCACAATTACACTAATACCCAAAATTCACAAAAACCCAACAAAGAAGAACTTTAGACCAATTGCCCTTATGAATATCAATTCCTAACACCCAATAAAATTCTTGCAAACTAAATTCAAGAACACATCATCCATCATGATGAAGTAAGCTTCATTCCAGAGATGCAGGGATGGTTCAATATATTCAAACCCATCAACATAATCTACTATATAAACAAACTCAAATAAAAAAGTACATGATCATTTCATTAGATGTGGAGGAAACTTTTGAAAAAATACAACACAACTTTATAATAAAAATCTTGGAAAGACCAGGAATTGAAGGCCCATACCTAAACATAGTAAAAGCAATATACAGCAAACCAGTAGCAAAAATCAAACTAAATGGAGAGAAACTTGAAGAAATCCCACTAAAATCAGGAACTAGACAAGGCTGTACACTCTCTCCATACCTAGTCTACATACTACTCAAAATCCTAGCCAGAGCAATTAGACAACAAAAGGAGGTCAAAAGGGACACGAACTGGAAAGGAAGAAGTCAAGATAGCACTGTTGGGAGATGATATGATAGTATAATTAAGTGACCCTATAAATTTCACCAGAGAACTCCTAAACTTAATAAACAACTTCAGCAAATAGGCTGTCTATAAAATTAATTCAAGCAAATGACTAGCTTTTCTCTATTCAAAGGATAAACAGGCTAAGAAAGAAATTAGGAAAACAACACCCTTTACAGTAGTCATGAATAATATAAAATATCTTTGTGTGACTCTAAATAAGCAATTGAAAGATCTGTATGACAAATACTTCAAGTCTCTGAAGAAATAAATTGAAAAAGACCTCAGAAGATGGAAAGAACTCCCATGCTCATGGATCTGCAGGATTACTATAGTAAAAATTGTCATCTTGCCTAAAGCAATATACAGATTCAATGCAACCCCCATTAAAATTCCAACTCCATTCTTCATAGAGTTAAAAAGAGAAATTTGCAAATTGATCTGGAATAACAAATAACTCAGGATAGCTAAAACTCTTCTCAACAATAAAAGAGCTGGTGGGATCACCATCCTTTAACTCCAGCTGTACTACAGAGCAGTCATGATTAAAAAAACAAACAAACAAAAAAAAACCTGCAAGGTATTGGTACAGAGACAGTCAGGTAGATCAATGGAACAGAATTGGGGACCCAGAAATAAACCCACACACCTATGGTCACTTGATCTTTGACAAAGGAGCTAAACTCATCCAGTGGAAAAAAGACATTTTCAACAAATGGTGATGTTTCAACTGGTGTTTAGCATGTTTAGCATGTATTTACCATTCTTATTTCTCTGTACAAAGTTCAAGTCCAAGTAGATCAAGGACCTCCACATAAAACCAGATACAGAAAAACTAATAGAAAAGAAAATGGGGAAGAGTCTTGAGCACATGGGAACAGTGGAAAATTTCCTGAACAGAATATCAATAGCTTATGCTCTAAGATCAAAAATTGACAAATGGGACCTCATAAAATTGCAAATCTTAGGTAAGGCAAAAGACAATGTCAATAGGATAAAATGGCAACCAACAGAGTGGGAAAAGATCATTACCAATCCTATATCCATTAGAGGATTAATATACAACATATACAAAGAATTCAAGAAGTTAGACTCCAGAGAACCAAATAACCCTATTAAAAATGGGTACAGAGCTAAACAAAGAATTCTTAATTGAGGAATACCAAATGGCTGAGAAGCACCTAAAGTAATGTCCAAAATCCTTAGTCATCAAGGAAATGCAAATCAAAGCAACCCTGAGATTATACCTCATTCCAGTCAGAATGGCTAAGATCAAAAACTCAGGAGACAGCAGGTGTTGATGAGTATGTGGATAAAGGGGAACTCTTCTCCATTGTTAGTGGGACTGCAAGCTGGAACCATGACATTGGAAATCAGTTTTGCAGTTCCTCAGAAAATTGGACATAGTACTTACTACCTGAGGGCCCAACTCTACCACTCCTTGGCACATACTCAGACGATCCTCTACCATGTCATAAGGACACATGCTCCTCTATGTGTATAGCAGCCTTTTTTATAATAGCCGGAAGCTGGAAAGAACCCAGATGCTCCTCCACATAGGAATGGATTCAGGAAATGTTGTATATTTACACAATGAAGTACTACTCTGCTATTAAAAACAATGAATTCATGAAATTCTTAGGCAGATGGATGGACCTAGAAAATATGATCCCGAGTGAGGTATCCTATTCGCAAAAGAACACAGATGGTATGCCCTCACTGATAAATGGATATTATCCCATAAGTTTGGAATACCCAAGATATAATTTTCAGACCTCATGAAGCTCATGAAGATGGAAGACCAAAATGTGGATTCTTGGGTCCTTCTTAGAATAAAGAGCGAAATAAACATGGGAGGTGATACAGAGATAAAATGTCAAGCAGAGTCTGAAGGAAAGGCCATTCAGAGACTGTACCACCTGGTGATCTATCCCTTATACAATTACAGAGCCCAGACACAATTGTGGATGCCAACAATTTCTTGCTGACAAGAGCCTCATATAGCTGTCTCTTGAGAAGACTCTGCCAGTGCCTGACATACAGAGGGGATGCTTTCAGTCAGCCAATGGACTTAACACAGAGTCCCCACTGGAGTAGCTAGATAGAGGACCCAAGGAGCTGAAGGCATTTGCAACCCCATAGGAGGAATAATAATATGGACCAACCAGTACTCCCAGAGCTCCCAGGGACTAAACCACCAACCAAAGAATGCTCGAGGTGATACCCATGACTCCAGCCACATATATAGCAGACATCAATGAGAGGAGAGCCCCTTGGTCCTGTGAAGTCTTGATTCCCCAGTGTATGGGAATTCCAGGTCAAGGAAGTGGGAGTTGGTGGGTTAGTGATCAGAGGGAGGGGGTGGAATAGCATGTTTTTGGAGGTGAAATGAGGGAAAGGAATAACAATTGAAATGTAAATAAAGAAAATATCTAATAAAAAATCAAAAAGAAACAACTCCACTCACTTCTAGCTTAGTGATTCTATTAGTTTGCTGAGGTGACTTATAGGAGAATAGGTGATTAGTTAATACTAAGATCATATATGACTGGAAGGTACGCAGACAAACAGTTCATACACCATGAGTAAAGATTCAAACATCTTCATCCATATGGCCCCCTGCTCAATCTACATCCAGCTCCAGCTAGATAATCTTACTCCAGCATTTGGTTCCTATGTCCATAGCCATGGAGAGACTCCCAATAATCCTCCTAAGTTTTAGTAGCTTGGGTGGCTTGAAAGCTTGGTTTACATCTTAGTCCATATGTCTGTCATTTTCCCCCTTAGTCTTAAAAGTTCCTTTTTCCCCTCCAGGAGTGATAGTTTCAATGTAGAAGTACCTGGACGCTAGTATTCTTTTTGACATTTCAGGCCCTGTTTGTTCACACTAGGGGGTAGAAAGCCTGTGCTGTGTGTTTCTTCTGTGCCATAATCTGTACTTTCTTATTCAGTTCCCTCTCTGGTGAGGTCTCCAATGGCAGTGTCCATTCCGGTTTCCACATACTATGCTTCTTTTCTACTGAGGCTTTTATAACAGTAAGCAGTGATAAATAGTTGCTTCTGGGATTAAGCCAGTGAAAGGCTGGGTATGGAGTTGATTTAGACTGGAAGAGGATATAATAGAAAGCCAGGCAGAATTCTAAATGTGATGCAAAGGAGAGAGACTAAGATATCTTCATTCCCTACATTTAAATAAAGTCCAAGTGTGATTTAGTCATTAAAACTTTGCATACATGAGGACCTAAGTTCATTCTCCAGAACCTACATAAAAAGTTCCTAATATGGCTATTATAGGTTTAAAAGGCCAAGAAGGAACACCCTGCTCTTGCCTTGACCTCAAGTTCTGAGGCTTGGAAATCTCTGCCCTTGTAACTCAGCCTAAGTGACCATATCATGATTCCTATGAAAATTGTATTTTCCCACTACACTCATTGTGCATGCTCCAAGAACCCCATAAAAGCCCCCCTTTCCATCCAGCATCCAGCCCTCTGTTGTTTCTCTTCTTGCTCAGAGGCAGTCATGACTCTGAACATGACACGACACACACACGGGGTGAGAGAGAGAGAGAGAGAGAGAGAGAGAGAGAGAGAGAGAGAGAGAGAGAGAGAAGAGAGAACACATGATGAGATAAGGTGGAGGTGGGGTAGAGATCAGTGCCACCATATCATCTCTGTGCACACTCATGTATGAGGACATATGTACCCATGCACCCAAATGCAGAGATATCAAGCATTTGGTGTCCTTTTCTAATACTCTCTTCCTTATTCCCATGACACAGTGTATTTTACTGAACTTGGAGTTCACTCCTTTTCCTTAAAGTTGCCAGCCAGAAAGCCCTAGTAGTCCTGTATAGCAGGACCCACATCCTCCTCAGTGCAGGGTTACAGAAGCACTGCAAGTAGGATAAAATGCCTGAAGCCACGTATGGGGTTGAAACCCATCCTAAACCACAAATCTCTGATCCTCCAAATACACAATGTGTGAGCATGTAAACTCAGCAGTCCCTGAGTTCAAATCCCACCAATTCCTTGTCTCGGTTTGAAATCTCATCAATCCTCACCTTGGAAATTTCCATTCTAGAAAACTCCTCCCCAAGAAGCCATACATAAGTCTGTCTCCTGATCACTTCCCTCCTGCTCTTCGCCAAGCAGAGGTAGTCACCCTCTTGTTTCTCTTTCAATAAATCTTTTTTTGTGAGATTTGTTGTGTGGTGTGACTTTGTGGTATTCCTTGGCTCCCAACTTCCAGGATACCTTTCTCTTTAGAGCTCTAACACTTACAATGAGGAAATGTAGGCTATGACACCTACAGTACATGGATGCAGCAATTTCTCAGGCTCAGGTTCACAAGTTTGTGCAGGAAGTGCTCTTTCCCACTGAACCTTCTTCTTGGGACAAGGCTCACTCTGTGTAATAGTTACCTTTCTGTTGCTCTGATAAAATACCATCCAAAACAACTTGAGGAAGAAAACTTATTTTAGGTCATGGTTCTGGAGGATGAGAGTCCAAAATGGTAGAGCAGCATGGTAACAGGGAGGCATGGTAGCCAGACTAGGAAGATGAGAGCTTATATTTTCATTACATACAGGAATTAGAAAAAGTCAGAAATATAGACTGTCTATACATCCTGAAACTTTGTCCCCAGTGACATAATTCCTTGATAATGTTCAATCTCCAAACCTATTAAAATGCTACCTCTAGCTGGGGACCAAGTTTTCAAATATATATGTGTATTTGGGGACACTTCTCATTCAAATCACACAGTACACTTTAAACAAACTACATTTGGAGAAAACCGAATTACCTAAAGTCCAGAATTAATTCCTTCAGAAGACATTGCCATGATCATTTAATTACCTCTCACGGTGCTTTTTGAATTAATTTTTTCAGAAGAGATTCAGGAAACATTCATTCACTCCGCATGGGTGCAAATGACAGTCCAAAGTATAATTTCACATAGAATTTCAACTTATAGGTTCAACTTCGAGACAGAAGTGAGTTTAACAGTTCTTCCTTACAAAATGTGTAAGGGCTTAATTGCAAGTCTCACGTGAGAGATGAAATGACTGGATCACCATAAAAATCATACCACATCATGGATGATATCTTCATGGAAGTTGCACCATATAGTCCATTATTCAATTAACCTTTCAGTTTTTATATATCTACCATTTCCAAGATCACTTGCAACTGAGCAAGGGGAACAGCTGGACTCAGAGATGAGGGTTTCCCAACCAAGCACTTCTTCACTAACTAGGGTGTGTCAGTAGCTACACTACCAGTACCATAGACCAGTACCATATTTCAGTGGTTTGTTCTAGTTTCCATGGCTTCTGAGCAATCTACAAAATAGCATCATGTGAGGAGGTAAAAATACTGTCACACGTTGAAGTTCTCCCTTTTAAAGATTCTGCCATCTATCAAAATCACCTCTCTTGGTGTCATCTACCTCTGACACAGGTCCTCTTGGGGACAGACTTCATCTGAACTATAACAATTGCTTATAGAAATTTATTTAATTTGTCTTTTTTAGGGCATGGCCTGCACCTTTAAAAGATTGGTCATTCTAAGTACATACATCACACAGCTTGAATAATCAGGCTATCCCTACTTCTTATAGGCGATAGAGTTCAGAAGTCATTCTGTACTGTGACAGTACATGTATCCTCCATGATCCTTGTCAGGGAGGCTAACCTATAGTAAACCATGAACAGTGGAACTTTTAGCAACTCTTTTCCTTCTTTCAAGTAATTTCTTTGTAGGATCTTCTGGCATCCCCATCATACCATTCTGTTTACAGCAGCTCTCTCTCTCTCACTTATTAAACTAGGCAAATCCACATAGCTTCTAAAAAATAGAGATATCTTTAGAGCTATTTAATCATTTTTGTAGCAGCCTTGTATAGGAGCAGTGTGGTTTGATATCCAAACTGTCATGGACTCCCTTTGGTTGAAATAGGGACTTAAACAGAAAGAGATAAATACAAAGCAGATTTTGGTCTTATAGCTGTGATCCATAATTAATGTAGGTTCTGACAATCATTTCTCTACCCAGAGTTCCCTTTGGGGTAACTCAGAGCTGTGTATACTCATATTGATCTTAAAGTTGAAAGAGTTAGTTCACAATCACTACCATTGACAAGGGTTCTTGCAGATCATTAACCACTAGATTATGTGGCACAGTTCATTAAAATTATGTCTCATCCCTTGCATTTATTAATGGGATTCAGGGTGTTTATCACTTTGTGACTCTTGTAGAGATTTTCCTCCATAGTGTGCATTTTTCTTCTCCCTTTTTCCTCATGGAAAAATCATGAACTAATTTGTCCCAAGATTAATAATCATTTAAATGCAAATGCAAATGAAATACCAACTAAGAATCACAGCTTTGGAGATACACACCCCTGCTTCTCTTCTCACCCTCCCTCACTTCTTATTTGTGACTGTCTGGTTACATAGCTGCTCTCAAAAAAATGTTTGCTCAGAGTTCTTGTTAAAATAATTGTGTATAAATTGTCATCCTTCTTAGCAGGCTTCTGCCCCAAAATTGCTTGCATTTAAGTACAAACATAAGAGGAGAGATTGCATCCACTTTAAAAACAGTGATTTTGCCCTTTTTAAAATTATTTATTTAGTAATGATCTATGTCTTATTTATTTTTAATTGTGTGTGTGTGTGTGTGTGTCTGTGTGTGTGTCAGAGTGTGTTTATATGTACTATTTATGAATAGATGCCTGTGAGGCCAGGGTGCTTTGGACCCCCTGGAACTAAAGTGACAGAAATGTAAGTTGTTTGATGCAAGTTGTGAGAACCAAATCTGGTTCCTCTATAAAAACAGTTAGTACTTTTAACTATTGATACACCTCTTCATCTTTCCTTTTCATTTTATTAATATGTATTATTGAGAATGTGATTCCTTATAAAACACCCATCTTATGGTTGACCCAGAGCACCAGACTAAGGATGTAGGAACCAAACAATGAGTGTCTGTTTTACTTTCCTCTTCAGGGACCCATGGAGGTTTTATCTTAGAAAGGGATTTATCTCTGAAGACCAGCATAGCAAGTATTGTGGGTTGTATGGCTTCTGAACTTGCACATGCTTACCAAGTTGGTGCCAAAAAAGCAACAGGCAAAGTTTCAGTCAACTAACAAGATCTGTTTCAGGAAACATTTATCTATATGAATTTTGTATACCATGCGTATGTGCAGATTAATGACAACTCTAGCTATTCTGTATATTGTTCTTCAGACATTATCTGCCTTGCTTTTTAAGACAAGAATGTTTGTTGGTCCTGAGTAGGCCAGACTGGTTGCTAGCAATTCTAAGAATCCTCCTGGATTGTCTGTCACCTCATTGTGTGACTGCCTACTTCATAAATGTAGTTGTTTTCAGATCTTGTTGTGTTTTTATATAAATATCAGATTTTTCAGTAGACTTCTGCCCTATAATTGCTTTCATTTTAATATAAACACTAAGAAGGAGATTATAGGCAATTTACAAAGAAAAACTTTCTTCTATATTATTCCTGGGATTACAAGTGTGTGTCACTATGCCTGTTTGGACTCTGAAGATCAAACTCAGGTCTTCATGCTTGTAGGGCATGTGCTTTGCTGACAGAGTTACTTTTTCAGTCCTCATACACTTTTTAAATGCATGGAATATATTTTCCTGTCTCAAGTGTTTTCAATATGTTCTTATTTCTAGGGCTGCTCAGTCATAGCATCCTAGGAGAATTGCAGCTGCACCACCATACACCCAGGTATTTATTCTACCATTTTTGGACAGCACTGGTTAAGGAGTTCTCTGGTGTGATCCCTGTGTCAGCAACACTGTGGACATTTGAGACCTGCTGAGGGCCAAAGACTGCAGGAGAGGGTGTGACAAATACAACAACCCATGACTACAAGAATTCTTCTGGATACCCACTTGTGTTCTTCAATACTATTGAGAAAGTCATGTCCTCAGCAATATCCCATGTCATCATAGCTAGAGAGGATGGTGGTGAGTGTGGGGCCCACACCTCAATATAAAAGATTGACAGGTACCGAACCATGTTGACCTCAGGTCTTACTTGCACGCATGTGTTCCTCCCCAACCCCAAGCTAGGTATGGCGACACTTGACTGGAATTCCACTGTTCAGAGGTGTACAGACCAGCCAATCCCTGAGGCTTACTATCCAGGTAACCAAGTCTAATAGTCAAGTTCTAGGTAAAAACAAGTGACTTTCTCTCAAAATCCATGGCAGAATCAGACCGATAGAGGTGCTAGAGGTAGGTATACCTTGAGTTTTAGTTCTGGTACACAACCATACACACACACACACACACACACACACACACACACACACACACACACACTAAAATCAAAAGGAACTTGCCACCATACACAGTATGTTTCTATGGGGATGAGCCCTAAGACCACCTTCCTTGGGCACTGGTAAAGATCAGACCCATATGGTATTCTATTCACTGCTTGATCATCCATCTTAGCCTTTGGTGCCCAGAACTCAGCCCTGTACCAGCAGCAAGGAGCTTGTGCTTGGAAATTGGCGAGTACTGTCATTGCCTTGCACTGTAAAGGACTAGGTTAAAGTATGCTCTGGAGAGCAGTGGGCTGAAAGACTAGCTGTAGCCAAGTGGGAATTCTTCCACACTCATGTGGCTTTTGTTATTTTTTCTAACCCTGACTGGTGAGGGACTCTCTTCTACCATCTGGTTGGTTTTCTTTCAATCTTTGTCGTTCATCCTTAGCTTCTATGCTTTGTGACATTGCTCATCTGTTTTCCACCTACAATCCTCTGCCTCGCTCACCAGGACTAGTATGCTTAAAATTGGCTTTCAAGTCTTACTACAGAAAAATCGGAAAATGAAGACAGGTATAAAATACTTTAAACTATTCATAACATGCCCACATAGCCAGAGCCTCTATCCACACACAGACACATTTCTTTCCAGATCTTATTACAGGGTCACACAGAGTACACTCACACAGATCTCTCTCTCTCTCTCTCTCTCTCTCTCTCTCTCACACACACACACACACACACACACATACACAAACAAACACACACACATATGGAGAGGGAGAGAAAGAGAGAGATGACATTCCCCCACACTTAAAAAATCAGACAACAATATCGTTATAGTTATTTAATATTTTGTGTGTATATATGCAGAGGTATATGTACACATATATAGGTACATGTGCATGTGTATACATTTGTACAAGAGAATAACCTTAGATGATATTCCTAAGGAAATACCTTGTTTTCTGTGACAAGTTCTGTCACTGGTTCAGAGATCAGCAGGCAGTCCCAGTTGTCCAGCCATCGAGTCCTGGGGATCTTTACCTTCCCTGCCCTGTAATTATAGATGTGCACCACCATATTCAGGTTTATGGGGGTATTTGAACTCATGTTTTCATGCTTGTGCCGCATATACTGTACTGATCAAGCTATTTATCCAACTCTTGCATAATCTATTTTTTTTAAATTTATGAGTTTCACTTTTATATATTTGAATATTTTTCCACGTGTGTGTGTGTGTGTATGAACATATGTGCCCCTGGGGGCCAGAAGCGGGGTGTCAGGTTCTTTGGAACAGACGTTTCACATGCTTGGTGACTGTGAAGTGGGTATTCAAACAGAAGGAAGGTCTTCTACAAGTGCAGTAAATCCTCTGTACTGTTGAGTAATCTCTCCAGCCCCTATAGTAATTTCCTTTTTTATACTTAACATGTTGTGACTATCTTCATATATTAATAAAAGTATTTTACAGTACTTCTTTGTTTGCATAAATGCATGTTGTATTCATAACTTATTAACCACTTTTGGAGATTTAGACTGTTTTCAACATTTATTATAAAGGACAACAACAGCAAAAGTAGAAAGAAAAAACAGTACTTCAGAAAGAATTCTTGAGACTGAATGTGTCACTCATAATTATCTCCTTAGGAAACATTTCCAGAAGAATTTCAGTTGTCATCTTTATCTGGATGTTCTGAATCTTCTTATTAAACTATCTCTGTATGTACAATACTTGGCAAAATTGCACCTGGACTGGACATGTATAGGCTTGTTTCCTCATCTTCATTCCCTAAGCAATGTACCATAATACACATTTATAAAGTATCAAGTATTGTAAGTAATGTAGAGAGGAATTAAGTAAATGAAAGTTGTATGTAGATTATATGCAGATCCTGTGCTCTTTTAATTCCAAGGACTTAAACAGCCACATAATGGGTCTTAGACCCAACTTCCCATGAATAACAGGGGTTGATTGTGTTGTCCGCTTTTTACCTCCCTTAATATACTTTGCCGTATATTATACTCCCTTAATATAATATGCTTTATAGATATTTTTGTATGGTTGCTTAATAGCACATCTGAGTTCACACTTCTCTTTGTCCGTGTCATACAACATGTTATCATGTAAAAATAAATGTCTGATTTTACTTCTGAGTTAAAAAACCCAACATTACTGTTTTACTTTGCCTTTCTTACATAACATAATATAGATTTCTTTACTTAAATACTTACATGTTTTTATATTTTCCTTTTGGAATTTTGTTCTCTTATTTATTTCTATTTATTATGTATGGCTTACACAGGCATATATTATATATTAAGCACATTTTCCTCATTGCCTTATGAACATCCCCTTTTCTGTCCTCCCTACCTCCCACAGTCTCCTTCATTCCCCTTAACAGCTTATTTCTGATTTTATGTCATATACTCATATATGATTTTGTGTACTTATATGGTCTATGGCAACAAGTATGAGAAAGCATGAAATATTTATCTCTTGAAATGGGATTAAATCATTTAATATGATTATATCTAGCTGTATTATTTTTTTTAGAAAATAACTTGGTTCTTTCTAGATGAAGACATTTCACTGTGTACGTATGCCCCATTTAATTTATCCATTTTTTTTAAATTTGGTCAGTGCTGCAAGAAACACTGATGGGAAAATATCTCAGTGATGCATTGACTTGGAATCTCAGGACAGGTTGGTATAGCAGTGTCATAAGGAATATCTATTTTTGGTTTTTTGAGAAATATTAATATTCTCTATATTAATCTCTATAGTGATTAGTTTAGGTCACATTGCCAATGTTAGTGTGTAAGAATTAGAATTTTGTCCACATCCTCTCTGGTGTTTGTTAGTACATGTTTTCTTATTGCTTGTCACTTTCATTGGGGCAATATGGAATTTCAACATAGTATTGATTCACATTTTTCTAATGGCTAATTGCCATGGATAGTGCTAATTGTCAACTTGAGAAAACCTAGAATCATGTTGGAGAACAGATTTTGGTCAAATCTGTGGGGAATTATCTTGATTACATTAGTTAAAATGGGCAGCTCATCCACTGTGGTTGGCATTATGCCCTATCTAGTGGATCCTAAATTTAATAAGAATGGACAATGCTGATCATAGATACATATACATGAATTTATTATCTTTTGCCTTTTGACTATAGATATGATGTGACTAGCTGTCTCAAGTTCTTGAGGTATAATATTTTTGCAATGAGAGACTACAACCTGGAACAGAAAGCTACAATAAACCTTTCATGGTTTGTTTCTTTTAGTGTGTTCCATCACAAAACAAATGAAAATAAGACATCTTTGAAGTTAGCTTTTCTTCTATCCATTCTTTCCCTGTTCAAGGCCTTTGTTTTTTGTTTTTGTTTTATTCTTCTTCTCAGAAGTGAATTTAATTCAATAAACATGGGTTGGTGTATATTTTCTGTGATATCTTGGCCCACAGGAACTTTTATTTTACTTATTGGACATTGACTATTTCATACGTAATGTATTGCCTATGCTTCTCTTCTAGATTGAGTCTAATTACTTCTAATTTAGAACTTCATAAAGCCTACTGTTGGGAAGGTCATTGAAAAACTGAATAAGTTAACATTACCTAGAAACACACTATTCAGGTGGGCTGAGTTTTGATTTTTAAAACATGAGCTCCATGAGCTACTGAGATCCTGGTTTTTGTGTGTCCCTACACCTACATAGCTTATGGCTGACTTTAAAATTTTCCAAGTCATTCAAGATTTTATTTGCCTCTGTTGAGGTGTATGTATGTTTTTCATGTGTCATTCAAAATATGTGCCTTGACATCTTGGTCTTATGCAAATCCTTGAGACAAATGCCTATATTCACATACATTCTGAAGAGCAAGATTTAAAAAATTAATTCATCTGCTGATAGTATAGGGCAGCATACAGCTCAAAAGTTAGTGATTATCTGCTGTGTAACTTTGAAGAATTGTAGGCAGGTACTTGGTGATGACATGAAGCTTGTAAGCTACCTGAAAAAGTATGAGCCTCTTCTCAGGAATACTTCCTGACCTATAGACAGTTTTTATTATACATTGTGGTCCACACGGCATAGTTGAGATGGGGAGACTGCTCACATGTGATGCATAAGAAGTGACAGCCAGGAAGGTCCCGTATAGCCATCCTCCCTTTCTTTTCCTTCCTTTACTCCAGTGTGGTTTGAATAATCTCTTATATTTGTAAGAACTGCTAATGAAAATGATTAAATATTTGAATACAAAGTAATTATGGATATTTTCAGCATTGAATGGCACAATGATCTTCATTGTAATAGTTGGATATATAGAGAATCCTAAAATTATTTCAGAAGAACTATGAGCTTAAATCTACTTTCATAAAACAGGAAGGTAGATATTGCTTGCACTTTTGTGGTGCTGACATTTTCATGCAGATGCAATATTATGGGTACAACTGCTTATACTTCAGGACAATTTGAGGCAAGACACCAAATCAATTGATGCCACAGATTAACTGCAAATGAAAATACATTTTATTACTGACAGAATGGTCATGTCAATGATTTAAAGAAATGTAATGGAGAGGTAGTGGGATTGCTCAATGTGAGCTATGTTTGTAGATGAGAGTTAAGGGGATTGAAGCCCAGTGCCTGCATAAACAGTTCAGCATGGCTGGGTGTAACTAGAACCCCAGTGCTGAGAGGATCAAGGACAAAATGTTCACTGGACTTACTGACAATTTAAGCTTAAGGTTCAATGGGACTTTGTCTCAAGGACAGAGAGTCAAAGAGTAGGACATACAATCTCTTTTTCTTCAGCATATTTGCTTATGGGTATATGCAAATATATTCACCAAATATATGATATAATACATACTCATTCTCTCTCTCTCTCTCTCTCTCTCTCTCTCTCTCTCTCTCTCTCTCTCTCTCTCTCTTTCATACACACACACACACACACACACACTCACACTATCATGTATTTATACTTGGTAGAGCTGCTGAAGTTAATAAGCCAATATTTTCTAAATATTACATAAAAGAAAATTAAGCAAGAGCAAAATTTAAAGAAAGCAGGAGGTAGATGGTCTTTTTGTTGTTGTTGTTTGCTTGTTTCTGTAACAGAGTGAAAAATATACCTATGTGATTTCCAGCTGCCTCTTCAACTCATGTAGAGAAATTACCAATTTCCTAGTCATAGTTTAGTTATTTTTGTGTGTGTCATAATGAATGTGTATACATGTTTATGAATGTGTGCTTGGCCATGCCTACAAATATGAAGGTTGTTAAAGAAGTAAATGTTTCTGTGATTGATGAGAAGTTGTATGCATAGTAGAAAGAAGGTGGGGAGTAGGAAGGGTGAATCCCAGTCTCTAAGTTATTTATGAAAACTGCCCGCCTTAGTCAGGTTGGACCATGACCTACCCTAATGGTCTCATTTAAATATAAATACCTCTGTGAATGTCCGGTCTCCCAATACTGTCAAATTGTAAAGTACTCAATATTAAGACTTCAGCATTGAGTTTGGAATTTGGAGGGCACAGTATAAGTAATAACAGTGAGTTACCTCTCATTCCCCAATATTTTTGTGTAAGAACATCTAAGTGACAGTTAACATCTAAGTGACTTTCAGCAACAACAACAGCAGCAATGTCAATTGGTGTGTGTTCTGGTGTCTTGGGTGAGATTACGAGTTCCTCACTTTGTAATCACCAGCTATGTATGGACTCTTCTGGCATGGTCCTGTTAGAATAATTGAGAAGACTGGTCTCTGTTTCTACAGCAGATTAGCCTAATCACATCCTTTTCAAAGTGTTAGCAGAGGCTTAAGTAAGCCAGTGCCAATTTAATAGGAATAGACACACTAATCACACCAAGGGTTTCATGTCCTGATGGGTTCTTACTGAATGGATTTCTAAGAAGTGGGGCCTGTCTTCAAGAAGCACAGTACTGAAAGCATTTCATTGAGGAGGTCTTTTTCTTTTTCTGCCTGTTTCCAGATTCTATGAGACAAGCAGTCTGCTCTTTCATACACCCCCAGAACCAAAATGTTCTGCCTTGTGTCAGGCCTAACACAGTGAATCATATGACCATGAGATGAAACTGAGAGGCAAAATAAATGTGCCTTCTGTCTGTTTTCTCATGTATTTTTTCTAGTGAATGAGAAAATGTATGAGTTTTCACATCTGCCTTCAGGCACTGAAAAACAGAACACATTAACAGCAACTCGGCTAAAGAGACCATTTTGAATCCATGTCCATCTGTCTGCAAATAACTTTTCTTTCATGGGCACATTTAAATTCTTTCCATTAAAATTACCCTTGAGGTATAAGAGAATAAGGAACCTCAGCTTCCTGTTAACAACAGCATTTAAAATTTGACTTTGGGAACTGGGGAGATGGATTCCCAGTTTGTCAAATGCTCGTCTAGTAAGCATGAGGACCTAAGTGACAATCCCTACAACCAAAGCAGAAAATCTTGATATACATGTGCTTGTAATCTTAGTACTGGGATGGCAGAGACAGAAGAAACCCTAAGACTAGGCTGTTTGATCAGCCTAGTTTCAGGTCATTGAGAGACAATGTCTCAAAAAAGTAAGGTGGAGGGCATGGGAGAGGATGGAGGAGGACAAAGCAAGGTGGAGTAACTCAATCTAAGGATGTATGAAAGAAATATCTGAAGACATCTGCTTTATAAACATTGAGATATAATCTTAAAAAGTGCTTGATTGGAGGTATTCTACAAAGGAGGACGATGTTTCTCCCAGAATCATAGTTTATTAACTAATATTTTCAGTAATAAATATAGGTTATTCTCCATGAATTGTTTGTAGGGAAGCCCCAGAGTCCCTCAAACAATACAGGCTATTGTCATTGTTCTTGGTTTTCCATCAGACATTGGTGATAAGATCCTATTGCTGAAGACACCATCACACATTTCAAATACAGAACACAAAGGAACCAAACTCTAACTGAGTTGGAAGTGTCCTACTTGCTGTCTTAACATTCATGGGTCTTAAAGGTTTTCTGAAGGCTCCAGCAGAGAAAAGCCATGAAATCATGTCCCACTATTTTGGGGATCCCACCAGAGATGATTACTCAGACATATCGTCTAGCCAATTGAAAGTTGTTATTACAGCTAGGTGGGCCAATATTCAGACTCTTCAGACCTAAGTGTTGCCCAAGTATATAGAACACAGGGTTTCTGAATGCAAAATAGATGTTTTGGCATTCATCTCAGCATCTCAAGAGGCTTCACAGAAGCAAGTCATTTCACAGAAGGTAGAAAAAGCAGTTAGCTGGACCAGTTCTGTATAAGCAGTCAGTTTAACAAAAGCTAAGGTCAATTAACTGGGGCATATTGGCCTTGGGATTTGGGAACAGAGTTGGGTAATTTTCCATGGAATTCTCCATCAAGGAAAGCAAATTAAGTTAAACCTAGAATGGACTTAACAAGAATATAAGATGGAACAATCACTGTACTGTCTTCCCTGACACCACTAGCTGCCATGCTGACTTGCTAGGCATTGTGTCTCAACTGATGCAATAAGGGCAAGATTATGATGGAGTCAACTAACATTTTTCTGATTGAATTTGAGGATTGCTTCATAGGAGGAAGCCTGGGCCTTTAAGTATAAATTTGATCAAGATCTCATGGCTAGGTAGGTTTTATGCCTGAGAGACTGACCTAATATTATGGCTTTGCTAAGTGGACATACCAAATTTCTTTCTAAACACTCATGTTTGTACATATCATTGATCAGAGAAGCCCCTTAATGCTGTGTCCAATAGTTAATGCAAAGATGCAGAACGTGTCAAAATGACAAGAATAAATGATAGAAGAAGAGAGGGTCCTAAATTAAGCAGCTATACCTCCTCATTAAATCATAGGAAAAAATTCAGAGGAAGTGCCGAAAGTATATTAGGGCTCTATAGTGGCTATTCCTGGTTGTCAACTTGATTAACTCTGGAATGAACTAATCAAGAATTGGAAGGCTCACCTATAATCCTAATCTGGAGGCTCAGAGATACAAGTCTCTGACCTGGATCTTGGCATGGAGATATTGAAGCATAGTGACTATGAATTCCAGAAGGTTAAGATCAGGAGATCTCTGAGTTCAAGGTCATCTGGGATTAAAGGTGTAGTGACACATGCCTTTTATCTGGGCCACACCCTCTGCTGGAGAACTATATAAGGACATTGGAAGAAGGAAGATTTACTCTGACTTTTCCTGGCCTGCCTCGTGGGACTGAGCAACTGCTAGATCCTTGGACTTCCATTCACAGCTGCCTTGTGGGACTGAGCAACTGCTAGATCCTTGGACTTCCATCCACAAGTACTGTTGACTATTGTTGGGGAGTTGAACTACAAGCTGTAAGGCATTGACAAATTCCCTAACTATATAGAGAACATATGGGTATATGTTCTGAGACTTTAGAGAACACTGACTAATACAAGCTCCAAGACAACAAGGAATGCTGCCAATAAAAGGTCTTTTGAACATGATATAACTTTACATTCAAGAAGTTAGTACATCTGTTATTACTCTTGACAGATTAGCTTATCAGTACAATTAATTAAGGATTTGGGAGGGACTTGTGAGACCCCATCCCTTCCCTCTTGAACAATTGACTGATAACAGATGAGAGTTGTTTGGTGTGGGAGTGTCATGTTCTTCAGTGGTCTAACTTTTTGTAAGTTACCCAGATCTCCAATATTAACCTCTTATATGCAGTTAACAGTAATTAAACTTTGGGTGATACATGTAATATACATAAAAATAGTAGTAGTAGTAGTAGAGATACTTTAAAGGAGGAAAGTTTCAGTGGAAGAATGAAAGTGGATAAGAGAATAATATGGTAAAATGACAAGAATTTATTGTATACATATATAAAACTGTCAACAAATAAATAATATATAAAAATACAGCCTCTACATGTACACACAAGAACACACACACACACACACACACACACACACACACACACTCCCTTCTTCCTTCAATGATCCCTTGCTACCAAAGAAGCATTATAGTTCTGTGTTGGCTTTCTAGGCAAGATGCAAATGAGACAATGGTTACCATCTTTAGCCAGTAGTCAAATCACAGTGAATGGAAGGCCAGGCACCCTTTAAGCCTTTCAGAAATGGCTTTCATTCTTATAAACCATGCCACTAAGAATTATTTTAAAAGTAGAAGATCCATTTGAGCATCTGTCATCTATAAAACACACTTCCAATGCCTATGTCTTGATAAAACCATAAGGTACAGGCATGGCTCAAGCAGTGTCTGCAGACTTTGGGTCCCATTTCTGTGGACAGTGTCCGTGTTCAAATGTGCATCTTCAGCATGAATTTTGGGACTTGGGAATCTCTCAATAGTGAAACCTGAGAAACATGCTCAGCTAGTATGCATTAAAGTATCTGAACAAAACTACAGCTCTCACCTCAAAGAGAATAAGAAATCATTTATTCTGGAGCCAAATATGATCCTCAAACATAGATTCAGAGTACCCCAAATAATATATGGCACCAGATTCTGACTCTTGTAATCACTCTCTACATATACTGAAAACACACACACACACACACACACACACACACACACACACACACACACACACACCGCACACTTCACTAGCTGCACCTCACTTTCACCTGTTTTCTGTGGAACAAAACCAGAGGCACTACGCTCTGCGTGTGAATATCTCTGGTACTTTGCTGTACATCTTTGATCTTGCTCAGTTGCTCAGTTGTTGGTGAAGGGTTGATTGCTAATGTCCCTTCTAGTTTTGAAAGTTTCCTCCCTCCTGGGGACACCTTTCTTTTCCTCATTCATTTATAAGCCAAACTTGACATTCCATGTGGCTGACTCTTATATTTCAGATGAAGCATTTTATCTTCTTGGGTGTCCAGAAATGCCAAGAAACATCATCTGTCCCTTGGCAACCTTTTCTTCCATGTGGGACATTCATCACTTGTCCTTTCTGAGACAAAAGTCAGGTGTTCCTTTAATCTGGCCTTTCAAACATGACAGTGATGCTTGCTGTTTGGCTCATGGCCAGCTATTTCCTATGAACAGTTTTTCTTTCTTTCTTTCTTTTTCTTTCTTTCTTTCTTTCTTTCTTTCTTTCTTTCTTTCTTTCTTTCTTTCTTTCTTCTTTCTTTCTTCCATCTCTCTTTCTTTTCTTTCTTTCTTTCTTTCTTTCTTTCTTTCTTTCTTTCTTTCTTTCTTTCTTTCTTTCTTTCTTTCTTCCATCTTTCTTTCTTTTCTTCCTTTCTTTCTTTCTTTCTTTCTTTCTTTCTTTCT
Source organism: Tokudaia muenninki (assembly GCA_036184385.1). Taxonomy (NCBI): domain Eukaryota; kingdom Metazoa; phylum Chordata; class Mammalia; order Rodentia; family Muridae; genus Tokudaia; species Tokudaia muenninki. Next base: position 88,050,398 of record BTHS01000003.1, read on the forward strand.
TTCTTTCTTTCTTTCTTTCTTTCTTTCTTTCCTTCTTTCTTTCATTTTTTCCTTTCCTTCTTTATGTGTGTGGATATCTATGTGCACGTGTATGCACACTCCTATGTCCATGTACACAAGACAAACTTGAGTGTCATTCCTCAGATACTATTGATCTTGTTTTTTGAAACATGGGCTCTTGGTAGCCTGGACATTCTGAGTATGCTATGTTTACTGGTTAGCCAGTCACAGGAATTCACCTGATTCCTCACTGCTGTAATTATAAGCAAGCACTCTATAGACTGGACTAATGCTCTAGCTCTCTTGATAATCTTGTCTCTTACTGTTTAAAAAATCGGTTTGAATGGAAAACAGAAGGAGGGAAGGGGGCTTATGGTACTTTTGGGGAGGGAGCAAACAGGACAGGGGAAATCATTTGGAATGTAAATAAAAAAACTTAGAAAATAAAAAAAAAAAGAAAAATCGAAAAAAAAAATTGGTTTGTTCTTCCCATGTTTTTCACAATCTGAGAGCAATTTTCCCATGAAATGGCAGTGGCCCTATGACAGGGCATTCTGTTCTCATTGATAGTGCCACATATTTTCCAATGGGGATGGCTCTGAGTAACAAACAGATTTGTGTTTCTGCCTGAAATGTACACAGCTCCCAGAGTGTGAGAAGGTCACACAGTGATGTGAAGAGTTTTGCTGTGGAACTGTGGCACATGGTAAGTTGTGATGGAGTGCCTTACCTTGATTCTGTATTTTATAGAACAGATTCTGTGTTGTAGTAATCTGTCTTGATCTGGGTTTTGACTCTTATATTACCCTGGTGTGGTTTCAATATGAAATGTCCCTTATGGCCTCATGTGTACACTTAGCCTAAAGTTTCTGGTGCTGTTTGGGAATGAAGTGAAAACTCACGGACTGGAGCCTTGCTAAGAAAGTAGATTATGGTGGTATCCCTTGCAGTTCTATAGCCTGATTCCATTGCTGTAACATTGCTTGAATGAAGATGAAGTGTGACCAGATGCCTCCTGGTCCAAATCTTTGCCATCCCCACTATGAAGAAATGATCTCCTTGATCTGTCATGAAAATAAGTTCTTCCTCTTTTAAATTAATTATTGTGTAATATTTAGTCATTGCAAGGAGAACAATGAAAATTCACATGATGATCTCAAGTTGCAATTATAAAATATGCTATTATTTATGAAGCATTTTTGATGAGGAATATTGTATTGCTTTAGTACACTATTACCACACACTTTATTATTTACATTTTACTTATTCTTTGGTAATTTCATACATGTGAACTATATATATTTAGACCATATCAACTTTTTACCCAGATAACAAATCCCAGAATTCAGTGTAATTTCCACCTCCTCTTAAAGAAAACCCAGTTAGAGGAAAAAACAAATGAGATTAACCAGAATGTATTAAACCTAAATGAATAACATAATCAAGGAAAGCATTTAATAAAAAAGTAATAACCCCTCCCCTCACTGAATTGAGTTAGTGTTGCCTATGTGTGCACAGGTATGGTGTAATTCACTAGAGAATAAAAATCTTGTCAGTGGCTACTCCAATGAAGGAAGTTGAATCCACATCTCCCAGAAGCCTTCAGCTCTCAGTAGCTCCTCAGTTATGTATTAACACTTGTGAGTTTATCCTCCACCCATGTGAAAGGCTTACTTCTAAGATATTATTCAGGCAACCACTGCTCCTGGGAGTTTTTAATCTCTTCTATTCATTCTGTCCCATCTTCCACAATGCTTCCAGATCCTCATGGGATAGGAATTGTGACAAAAATGTCTTATTTAGGACTGAGTACTGCAAAATTACTTATTCTCTGTACTTTGATCAGTTGTTAGTCCATGTTGTGTCTAGAACATACTCCATCCAGAAGTTACTTATTAAATATTTTCTGAAGAAATGAGTTGGTAAATAAAGACTTGAAATTAAAAAAAAAAAAAAAAGCCCATTAATGGCAGAGTCCTATCTCATCTTTCTCTGAAGACACTTGTATTGCTTTACAGGTTTCTGTAGCAAATAGTCACATCACATCAGTATTGTATGCCCTTTCCTTAGGCATATATTAACAAACATCTATTCACTGAAGTTAGGGCACTGTAGACAGAGCAATGAAATGATTCCACTCAGGTCTGTCTTGGTCTATCATTGAATTTTTTGAAGTTACCTAAAAGTACAAGTGTGACTCAACAGCAACTGAATCATAAAAAGGTGGATCCTTTTTAGTGAAAATTTACAAAACCGCACCTACAGAGTTTCCTCTAAAGAATTATAACCTTACACAAAATAGTCTCCTCTCTCCAGTAATTTTTTTTTTTTAAATTATAGTCTTGAGCACAGGATTTGTGAAGGTTGTAAATTTCAGAAGTTGCCTATGTCTTGTAATTTTTGTTTACTTTATATACCTTGCATGTTTGCCTTATTTCTTCATTTTTAAGAGCCTCATTCTTTCTTCTGGAGAGAGCATTTTGATTTGGAGGAAATGATTACAGAATAGTCATGATAATTTCTGCATTCATATTTTGGTTCATTGATCTTCTACCAATTTTGATTGTCTGTCATCTGCTCATCCAATTTATTCTGTTTCCTGAAAGTAGTACATGCATATATATACTTAAATTACACTCTACGGTTATGACTCATGAGTCCTCCCCTGGCATGCTAATAAACTTATACATTTTCCAGAATACAGATAACTGATATTAGTTTTGTTTCAGCTTTGGACATTAAGAGGGCATTCCTTGTAACCTCATATTTTCCCTGGTATACTTTGAGCTTAGGTCCTCATAATGTCAGTTATTTTGAGCTCTAAACTGTTTAATTGTGCCACATCAAGAGGAACAAGATGGTACTGTTTGCTTAGACCTGACCTGATTCTGTTAGAGGCTAAATGATTCAGGCACCTTCAGGCATAGAGCCATAATTGATGCACCTTCAAAGTATTCCTTGTATGATTTCAGCTAAATCTTTCTGGCCCAACATGAGCAGGACCAGAGACGTTTTTCTCACCACTTTCATTTTTTTTTTTTTTTGTATATATGATACAAAACTTGGACTAAGTACAAAGATTTTTTTTTACTCTCTTTTAATTTATAACTTCAGACTCAGCCTAGTTAGGAACTCCTTAACTAAATATGCTTAGTGTATGGACTTATATTTCAGGGACAGAGATACCATTGCCCTTTTGAGTAAGATTCATCAGAAGTGTGCCCAATTCCACAGATAGGCACTGGGAATGGCTGAGGCTCTAAGGAAGGTTAAGATCCTGAAAGGAATATTGGGACCCATATTAGAGGTTGCATCCCTATTTCCTGGGTAAGCCATACAGGAATGTTGCTTCTGATTCTTTGGTCAAAACAGAAGGCTCAAACATTAGTATGTGTCTACTGTATAGAAGGTGGCACCCACATCCCCTGACTGCTTATTGTATTTAGTAAACTTGTTTCAGAGAATGGAGATTTAAGGATTGACAGACAGGATATCGTAGTAGAATAACTGTCATTTCCCTGTGGCAGTGGAATTACAGTCATCTGTGAGGGTGAAAAGAGGCTTCTGGAGGTGAATGTGACCTGTGTCACCACAAACTCAGCCTCTCAGGGTCTCTTATGGTTTGTTTCGTACTCTAGCATTCTTTCTACTACAGAAATGTTATCAGTGTCTCTTACCATAGGAAGTCTGCATTGCTGTTTCACTATCATTGTCAATAGCTTCTCAGTGCTTCAGTGTGTGTAGGTCTAGCAAATGTTTTTAATTTTGAGAAATTGCGTCTTCCAACAAGGACTCCTTCCAATATCCATCAGTGGTCACTTGGCTGGACCCTCCTGGAATGTTCTAATGAATAGGGCTCAGCTCTCCCAGATGAAAATTTCCTAGATTACAATTGCCTTTTATTTCAGCAATCACTTTCTCTGAGATTTAATGACCCCAATCTTCCCATGAAAGAGGAAAAGAAGACTAGGTGTTGTTCCAGGGTTGCAACAGACCTGTTAATGGAAATGAAATCAGTTGTTTTAAGTAAGAAATGGTAGTCAGTAAATATGTATTTTTGTTAGCAATTCTGATTGTTTCTCAGAGCTCCGCTTCTTTTCTTTCTTTCTTTCTTTAGTTCCCTTTCTTTCTTATTTATGAGCAGTTTTAAGTGGTGGTTTATTCAGTGCTACAACCACATTGCCTGGGCCTGGTTATTACTTTTACCACTTGATTTTAGTGATGCGGGTAAGGTCATTAGTGTTTCTTGATATCAGTTTCCTCATCTGTTTTACTTCTCTATATTTATTTTTTCTCCATTTACAATGTCCTTAAGGTCTCCTGAATAAACTTTCAGTTGTTTAGACATGGTACACAGTACATTTCTCAACTACTTTTTGTCTCATTTATATTTTAATATTTTTATTTACTTATCATTTACTTGGAAAGGCATGTGGGTCCCTATAGAGGCCACAGGAGGCTTTCAGTATTCTTGGAGCTGGAGTTTCACTGGGCTGGTGAGCTTTCTATGTGGAGGTTTGGAACCAAAGTCAGGTTTTCTGAAGGAGCAGCAAAGACTCTTAACCATGAGCAGTTTCTTCAGTTCATTTATAGTTGTCTAATAATGGCATGAAGGAATACAAACAGAGGGAAGATGTATTCTCACTACTGGTTTGGTTTAATATTTAAATATTTTGTTGTTTCTATTTTATCATCTATTTTGGAGCAAAACTGAATAACATTATGAGCAACTTTGAACCATACTGTATGAGTTTTAGATTATAGTGTTATGAGAAAGCCTGGAACTTTATACCCCTAATTTTAAGCATTTGTATCACTTCTGAAGTAATAAACCACAGTACTTTTTCTAAAGCCTAACTATCTCTCATGGACACAATATGAGGCAGATTACTAGTGATATCAAAAAAAAGTGTGCCTTTCATGTTTATCTATTCACAGTTGATGGCAATTAACATGGAGACCCACGACTGACCAAGGTACAAAGAATAAGTGAAGATTCCTGAAAACCTTGGCAACTGATCCAAAAACACATATTTTATTGAAAATGCCTCTGTTTGTAACTTCTCACTAAACACAACACAATTAATGAATTTAGACAGAAAGGAGGAAATGTAGTGAGAATTTTGGTTTCTTAAAAGAAACAAAAGGAATATTATAGGAATATGATTTTGTTATAATCTGAGGTGTGGAATATTGGGATGCTTTAGCCTATCCACATTAGCTGATTATGGTTTGCCTTGTGCTCTAGTAGGGTTGTGATTTTGATAGCTGCAGACATTTTCTGTAAGCATATGACATTTGGAGTTCTGGGCACTCATGAAAGAGTGTATAAATGCTAGAGCCCTGATAGAATGGGTTGGCTGGCCAGCTGTTGGTTGGATGTGGATTTTTGTACAATGGTAGAGTGCTTGCAAACCATGTACTGAAACCATGTTCTGAAGAGCATTCTGTATTAGGAAGACTTTCAATTTTAAAAGTGGGAATCTTTCCGACTGTTGTAGGATATTTGATCACACTGTGAACCTGAAGATTGTGCTAAATATTTAAAAGCCCTGTTTCTAATTGGAGTATTGTTCAGCCCTAGCACAACCTTTAATTCAAGAGCTTTCCATTTATTGTGAAAAGTATTAAATAACATAAATTGTTTGTGAAGTCATTCAGCAAGCAAGCAATTGATAGGAAGTGAACATAGGGAAAAAAATGGAGGATGGCAGGAATCTGCAAAATGAATAAAGGAACACACAGGAAGTAGAAGGAAGGGGCATTCAGTGTGAGGGGTTTTTGAGATGGCGTTTAGAAGAAGAGCTTCCTTCTGGGAATGTGAGTTGAGGAGGAAGAACAGCTGGGAGTTTTATCTGCATCTTTGACATGACAAGCTTTCAAAACAGCATCTGGATCCTACAATTTTATTGGTGAAATTGAACATTATAGATTTTGTATAAAATATTTGGTGCCCTAATGTGTGGGACAACCTCACTGCAGATAAACTTAGAAGACATTTGATTTTGTAAGTCACCTAGAAAGGAGAAAGTTAAGGATGGGAAATACCATAATTCAAGACACTTGGTCCCTGTACAATGCTACTTTAGGTGGCTTGAAAATAGAAGCAGAAAATGAAAATATAAGTAACTGAACTGAAATTGATGTAAAGCTAATTATAATTACTATCAGTCTGGCAATTTATGATTTTTCCTTAATAAAGCCATAGTGTTTTATGTCCCAGGTATGAAAAGTGCATTGATAAGTTACAAGTCTTAGAAAGATTTATAAATGAAAATAAGAAAAATATTCAGACACAAACAGAGGAATTTAGACAAGAACTTACCATATCATCACATAAAGAAGCTAAAAGGGGGTTGCCTATGGTTGTTAGAAAACAAACCTTAGTTTTTCTAGTTACTAAGCAAGAGGTACCAGCAGATGATACATACATACCCCCATGGTGATGAAGAAATTGAATGTAATCCCATACACATTAGATTTGAGGGAATTCATGTAAGTGGTCATTTAATATGGTATGCAGTCACACTATGTGAAGTGTGTATAAAATTCATTAGCAACTCAGAGCAGAATTATCCTCTAAGACTGGGAAGATTTGGACACAACAATATTAGAAGCTGGTCCTCAGTTATAAAAGCAAACAAAGTGGAAAGAGGAAGCTAGTGCCATAGAACAACAAATTAGGGCTTGATGTGTTAATATTTCTCAAGATCAGTTGTAGGTGAGGGTAAATATGCTGAGATACAAAGGCAGCTTCCATTTTATGATGTCACTTTGGTACTATATCATTTACCAATTTTAAAAGCTTGGAACATGTTTGATGAATCAGAAAGAAATCTGATTATACAAAACACAAAATAATTCTTTGCTTATTTTTTGCAAGGTTTTACTTTAGCTGTAAATAGAATAATATCCAATTCAAAAATCAGATAAGTATTAATCAAATCTAAAAATCGTAATTCAGAATACAAAAAGGTGATTAGACCTTTATAGGCATGATCTGTACCAAGAGATGAATGGATTAGAAATACTCCTGATATTGGATCTCCCATTTATGATGCTACTCTGATAGAAGTAATTTCTAAAAGTCATTTTCATTTTTATTTAATCAAAATGCAAGATCCTTTAATTGTGGTAAACCAGGTCATTTGAAATGGGATTATAAACAAGGTATTTTTAGAAATTTTTTTTTATTTTGACATAATCTAAAAGTCTCTACCCTTCTGAAGAATATAGATAATTTGGCAAAGGCCAGCATTAGACTGATTATGCATTTAAAGATCTAATCTTTTTTTTATTTGCATTTTGAGTAAATGCAGATCAATAAGGGAGAGGAAAGGTAACCATTTGTTATCAGGAAACACCCTAACTGGCTTCTCAAAGATGCTGTTATCAACTTTGATTCAATCATTCTCTGTCAGCATCAGAGAAACTCATCTACAGAGCACTTAAACAGGTTGATTGCCTATTGTTAAAACAACACTGCTATGGATATAATTGGGGGCAGAACAGCTTTAGTGGATTAAAAAAAAACAATTCAATATAGGTGAAAAAGAAAAAAAAGGAATTTGGCAAAATGCTATAAATGATCAAAGACCAAAACTAAAAATGTGAATAAATGGCACTGAAGTTGAAAATTTAGTTGACCCAGGAGTAGATGTAGCTGTAATTTCACCAAAGTATTGGTATCCAGATTGGCCTCTTCTGGAGGTAAATATTTATTTTCTACGAATTGGAACTCATGTCAGGTGAAACAAAGTGCAGAATGGATTGAGTGTATAGGATCAAGAGAAAAAAATAGGCAAATTAAAGCTATATGTAACTAACATAGCCATGAATATATGGGGTTATTATTTGTTGTAGCTATGGAAAACAATGACTAATATTCTTCCAGTTTTAGAAACAAACTATAAAAACTGAATGCTTCAGAAAAAAATATTAAAAGGGTTTATCAATAAAAGATACATACTGACCAAATTGCCCATCACAGTTCTTTCTTTTCTTTTCTTTTCTTTACTTCACTTTTCCTTTTTTTCTATTTATTTATTTATTTATTTATTTATTTATTTATGTCCTTGCTGCAAGTCCATTTGTGGTGCCATGTTTAAATTATTATTAATTAATTTATTTATTTTTACACTCCATATTTTATTCCCCCCATCCCTTGTCCACACTCTGACTGTTCCACATCTTACATACATCCCATGCCCCTGTCTCCACGTGGATGTGCCCACCCTTCACCCTGCCTGACCTCTAAACTCCCAGGGGTCTCCAGTTTTTTGAGGGTTAGGTGCACCATCTCTGAAGGAACACAGACCCAGCAGTCCTCTGCTTTATGTGTGTTGGGGGCCTCATATCAGCTGGTGTATGCTGCCTGTTTGGTGGTCCAGTGTTTGATAGATCTCGGGGTTCAGATTAATTGTGACTTCTGGTCCCCCTACAGGGTTGCCCTCTTCCTCAGTTTCTTTCAGCCACAGGGGTCAGCAGTTTCTATCCATTGGTTGGATGCAAATATCGGCATCTGACTCTTTCAGCTGCTTGTTGAGTGTGGTCATGCTATGTCCATTTTTGTGAGTGCTCAGTAGCCTCAGTAATAGTGGCAGGCTTTGGGACTCCCCCTTGAGCTGGATCCCACTTTGGACCTGTCACTGGACCTTCATTTCTTCAGGGTCCTCTCAAGTTCCATCCCTGTAATTCTTTCAGAGAGGTACAATTATGAGTCAGAGTTGTGACTGGGGCATGGCCACCCTCTCCCTCTTTTGATGCCCTGTTTTCCTATGGGAATTGGGCTCTATAAGTTCCCTCTCCCTACTGTTGGTCATTTTGTCTAAAGTCGACTTTGAGTCCTGAGAGTCTCTCACTTCCCAGGTCTCTGTGTATTCTGAAGGGCTCCTCCAACCTCCTATCTCCTGAGGTTGCCTGTTTCCACTCTTCCTTCTGGCCCTCAGGGCTTCAGTCCTGTTCCCTGACCCAGTAACATATCATGTTCCCCTCTGTGCCCACTTTCCTTCCCAGGTCCCTCCCTTCCTCTCCATTTGGGATTGCTTTGTTCTCCCTCTCAAGTTGAACTGAGGTGTCCTCACTTGGGCACTTCAGCTTGGTGACCTATTTGAGTTCTATGAACCGTATCTTGGGTACTCTGTATTTTTGACATCCACTTATTAGTGAGAACATAACAAAGCTTGTCAGTTTGGGTTTAAGTTTCCTCAGTCAGGATGACATTTTCTAGTTCTATCCATTTGCCTGCAAAATTCAGGATGTCCTTGTTCTTAATAGCTGAGTAGTATTCCATTGAGTAAATGAATTACTTTTTCTCTATCCATTCTTCTGTCATGAGACATGTGGGTTGTTTCTAGCTTCTGGCTATCACAATTGAGGCTGCTATAAACATAGTGGACACATTTCTCTGTGGCTTGGTGGGCATCTTTTGAGTATATTCCCAAGAGTGGTATAGCTGTGTGTTCAGGTAGATCTATTTCCAATTTTGTGAAAATCCTACAGATTGATTTCCAGAGTGGTTGCACAAGTTTGCAATCCCATCAGCAATGGAGTAGTGTTCCTCTTTCTCCACATCCTCTCCGACATGTGTTGTCACCAGTGGTTTTGTTCTTAGCCATTCTGATTTGTGTAAGGTGGAATCTCAGGGTTGTTTTGATTTTCATTTCTCCAATCACTAAGGACTTTAGGTGTTTCTCAGACATTCAAGATTCCTCAGTTGTGAAATCTCAGTTTAGTTCTATACCCCATTTTTGGATTGGATTGTTTGTTTTTTTGATGATTAGCTTCTTGTGTTATTTATATATTTTGGATTGGATGTGGTGTTAGTGAAGATTTTTTCCCAATCTGTAGGTTGCCAATTTGTCTTATTGACTATGTCGTTTGCCTTACAGAAGCTTCCCAGTTTCATGAGGTCCCATTTATCAATTCTTGATCTTAGAGCCTGAGCCATTGGAGTTTTGTTTAGGAAATTTCCCCTTGTGACAATGAGTTCAAGGATCTTTCCCATTTTCTCTTCTATTAGATTCTGTGTATCTGGTTTTATTTTTTGTTTGTTTGTTTGTTTGTTGTTTTTTTATGTTGAGGTCCTTCGATCCCCTTGTACTTGAGCCTTGTGCAAGGTGACAAATATGGGTCTATTTTCATTTTTCTATATACAGACAGCCAGTTAGACCAGCACCATTTAATGAAGATGCTTTCTTTTTTCCATTGTATATTTTTAGCTTCTTTGTCAAAGATCAAGTGTCCTTAAGTGTGTGATTATATTTCTGGGTCTTCAATTCTATTCCATTGATCAGCGTGTGTGTCTCTGTACCAATACCATACAGTTTTTATGACTATTGCTCTATGGTAAAGCTTGAGGTCAGGAATGGTGATTCCCCCAGCATTTTTTTTTTTATTGTTAAGAATTGTTTTCGATACTCTGGGATTTTTGCCTTTCCAGATGAATTTGAGAATTATTCTCTCCATGTCTTTGAAGAACTGTGTTGGGATTTTGATGGAGATTGCATTGAATCTATCGATTGCCTTGGTGGAATGAAAATGTTTACTATGTTAAATCTGCTGATCCATGAGCTTGGGAAAACTCTTCATTTTCTGAGATCTTAGATTTATTTCTTGAGAGACCTGAAGTTATTGTCCTACAGGTCTTTCACTTATTTGATTAGAGTTACCCCAGAATATTTTATATTATTTGTGCCTATTGTGAAGGAAATTATTTTTCTTGTTTCTTTCTCAGCCTGTTTATCATTTGTATAAAGGAGGCCTACTGATTTATTTGAGTTAATTTTATATCTGGCCACTTTGCTGATGTTATTTCTCAGTAACTTCTGAGTGCAGTGAGTTCTCTATGATGTGACAGGATATGGTATCTTCACTGGAGCAGACCAGCTAAGAGTCTGCCTCAGCAGAAAGGACCATTCAGAAGGGCAAGCCACACTGGTTTTATATCTGCCTCCATTCTCCTTTTCCTTCTCCCAGTCTCCCTCCCACTTAGTTCTGTCTCCCTTTCCAGTGTTCAGTCACAGAACTCTTGCTCCCCTAATGTGATTAGCCAGGGAAAATCTTGCAACATCCTACAACTGGATTAAATACTCAAGAACTAAGTAATTTATTTCAGACTTTACAATGTGATACGGACTTAAACAATCCAAGAAAATTATCATTTGAGCCTGAGATATAGTTGGCTTTAGTAGAAAATAAATTACAAAATGCACATATGTATCACTTGGATAGAAATATGGACCAGATTTTATTTACTTTGTCCTCATTCTCCCACAGGAATATTTAGGCAGAAAGAAGGTAGAAGGGATATTTTTAGTACATAAACATAGTAAAAAATTAAAGACCTATGTAGAAAAGCTTTCTGAATTGATCCTGAAATGAAAAATTAGTTTTATCAGTGAATAGTAATAGATTCAGCAGAAAATGTAGTACCTTTTTACTAATGCTGAAACTGACTCACTATGAGCAGAAATTGAATATGGACAAAGAGCTTGTAGTAAAAGTTTGGAATAGATAAACAATAAATATCCCTAAACACAAGAAGTTAGCTTATTAAAATATCCTATTGGGTTTCCCCTGTATAGCAAAAGGAACACTAATTTCTGAAGCACCTACTTTCCTTAATGATGTGAATTAATCAGAAAAGGCAGGTTATTAGATGGAAAAAGTAACTAATGTGGCAGGGAGCCCTTATGGTTTAGTTTAAAAATCAGATCTATATGCCATTCTTATATTATTAGACATTTCTGCACCTCTTATTATAATTATTGACTCTCAATATGCAGAAAGAATTGTTTTACACATTATAGCCACTGAACTTATTACAGATAATTCCAAATTAACCTCACTATTTACTGAACAAATAATAAGAAATAGAAACCTTGCGTTATATAGAAAACATATCTGATCCCCAATGGTTCTAACAGTCTCTCCAGCACAAGATAATGATGAAATTGATCAACTATTAATAGGAAATCTGCTAGGAGCCTCAGAATAAGATACAGCATGTTTACTGTGAAGGCTTGAAGTAAGATCATTTGATAACACACCAAGGAAATGATAATGAATGTCCTGCTTTTATTTCATATCACCAAACTCCATTACTTTCTGGAAGTAACTCTAAAGGTACCCCCCAAAAAATTTGGTAAAGTAATGTGCATGAGTTTAAAAAATTAAAATATGTGCATGGTATCATAGATATGTATTCGGTATTTCAATGAGCAACTCTTTATGTTCTGAAAAGGCTGATTCTGTAATTCCACAGTTATTAGAAGTTATGACTATTATGCAACTGCCTGTACAAACTAAGACTGACAATGATGCATTATATTTGTCTAGTAAAATGAAGCATGTTTTTGTATGTTACAATATATATCACACAATACTGCAGGACAAGTAGTTATAGAGATATCTAATTATACTTTAAAAGATATGCTTAATAAACATAAAGGGGTAATAAAGACCCCCAAAGATACATAACAATATACCTAATTTATATTTTTACGCTAGAGAGAAAGAAACAACAGATTGTGGGAGATATTGGATAGTAGAAAAGCCTGCTGAATTAAATCAACTTTTATATTTTAAAGATGTGTTGACCTCAGAATCGAAGGTGGAATGTGTGTTATGTTGGGGAAGAGATTTTTGTCTTTGTTTCCATGGGAGATGAAAAATGCTTTAGATAACTTCAAAACTAATAAAGATTAGATTCAAACTGGAGAGATCTCCTGAATAATCAGACAGCATGTTTATTCAGTATGAACTAACTTATAAAGACTAACAAATGTCATTCATTTGATCAGGAATGAACACATTACAAAAATATACTTTCCAATAATAATTTACCAAAACACACTTGCCTTTCTGGAAAGAAATTAAAAAGTGGGTTTGGTTAAACCTCATATCTTAATTCCATATTACAGGGATAGACTTTAGATTGTCATATGGCACAAACTGTTATGGACATGAATATTGACATTTCTACTTAAATAAAAAAGTACTTTTTATTAAAGAGACTTAAACTCTTTTAAGTAAATTCAAAAGTTTAAGGCAGTTCAAACTTCTTTTCTAAATTTGTCAGCATTGAAGTGATTTATACCTAAAATCAAATATTTGAGTGGGGTGAAGATAGCCTATGCATTTCTTCATTCCAGAAGAGATAGGTAGATGCCTACAAGTTGTTTTCCAAATTATAGAATTGGAGTGAACAAGTCAGGGTGATGCATTCCTTTGATTCCACTATCCAAAGCCAGGTGAAGAACTCAGATACAGCTCCTAATTGGTACGTTGCATACTAGAGAGATCTCATACTATATTTGCAAGCTATTATTAAAACCCTGTGCAGGGCTTCCAGTTTCCATTGGTGCCTGGAGCTGACCCTGTGCCACAGCTCTCCATACCCAAATACTTCCTGGAGAGAGCTGGTCTCCCAGGAATCTGACACACCTGTGAACACAGGTAAGAACACCATTCTGCCTCGAAGGACCTGTCTAGGGCCCTCAGAACACAGGAACAGAAGAACACTGGGACAGGATCCTTCTGGTTTTCATCTGTTCCCAGATCTGACACTGTGCCACAGCTCTCCAAATTTAAAAAAAAAAAAAAAACTTTATCAGATCCTACTTCAAAAGCCTATACTCAGGAAAACTGGAAAATCTGAATGAAATGGATGACTTTCTAGACAGATATGAGGTACCAAAGTTGAACCAGGATCAGATAAGCCATCTAAAGTGTCCCATAACCCCTAAAGAAATATAAGCAGTCATCAAAAGGCTCTCAACCAAAAATAGCCCGGGATTAAAAGATGGATTTAGTGCATAATTCTATCAGAACTTCAAAAAAAAAAAAAAAAAAAAAGACCTAATACTAATACTCTTCAATCTATTCTCCAAAATAGAAACAGAAGGAACACTTCCCAATTCGTTCTATGAAGTCATAATTATGCTGATACCAAACCTCAAAAAGAGCTAACAAAGAAAGAGAACTTCAGAAAATTTCCCTTAAGAACATTGATGCAAAAATACTGAAAGAAATTCCTGCAAACAGAATCCAAGAACCCATCCAAATGATCATTCACCATTATCAAGGAGGCTAAATCCAAGTGATACAGGGATGGTTGAATATTCAGAAATCCATTGATGCAATCCACTACACAAACAAGTTCAAAGAAAAAAATAACATGTTCATTTTATTAGATGCTGAAAAATCATTTGACAAAATTCAACATCCCTTCATGTTAAAAGTCTTGGAACGATCAGGAATTTAAAGCCCATATCTAAACATAGTAAAAGCAATATACAGCCATCAACCTGTATGCAACATCAACCTAAGTGGAGAAAAACTTGAAAAATTCCCACTAAAATCAGGGACTAGACAAGGCTGACCATTCTCTCTCTACCTATTCAATATAAAGATCAAAGACCTAGCCAGGGCAATTAGACAACAAAAGGAGGTCAAAGAGATACAAATTGGAAAGGAAGAAGTCAAATTATCACTACTTGCAGAAGATATGATAGTATACTTAAGTGACCTCAAAATTTCCACTAGAGAACTCCTAAACGTGATAAACAACTTCAGCAACTTGGCTGGATATAAAATTAACTCAAGATAATGGGTAGCCTTCCTATACTCAAAGGATAAAGGGCTGAGAAAAAAATTAGGGAAATGACATCCTTCACAATAGTCACAAACAATATAAAATATCTTGGTGTGACTCTAACCGAACAAGTGAAAGATCGGTACCACAAGAATTTCAAGTCTCTGAAGAAAAAATCTGAAGACCTCAGAAGATGGAAAGATCTCCCATGCTCATGGATTCCAGGATTAATATAGTAAAAATGGCCATCTTGCTAAAAGCAATCAGCAGATTCAATGCAATCACCATCAAAATTCCAACTCAATTCTTCATAGAGTTAGAAAGAACAATTCTAAAATACATTTGGAATCCCCCAACCAAAAAAAAAAAAAAAAAAAACAGGATAGTGAAAATTATTCTGAAAAATAAAAACGCTGGGGAAGTCACCATCCCTGACCTCAAGCTATACTACAGAGTTATTATGATAAAAACTGCTTGATATTAGTACAGTGGTAGGCAGTTAGATCAATGCAATAGAATTGAAGAGCCAGGAATGAACCCACACACCTATGCTCACTTGAACTTTGACAAAGAAGCTAAAACCATCCAGTTGAAAAAAGACAGAATCATACTGGTTCATCCAGTGGTCAACATGTAGAAGAATACAAATTCATCCATTCTTATATCCATGTACAAAGCTCAGGTCCAAGTGGTTCAAGGACCTCCACATAAAACAATATACACTGAATTTAATAGAAGAGAAAGTGGGGAAAATCATCAAACATATGGTTACAAGGGAAATTTTCCTGAACAGAACACAAATGGCTGATGCTATAAGATCAACAATACACAAATGGGACCTCATAAAATTGCAAATCTTCTGTAAGGCAAAGGATACTGTCAATAGGACAAAATGGCATTCAACATATTGAGAAAATATCTTTACCAATCCTTTATCTGATCAAAGACTGTACTGGCTGATTTTGTGTGTCAACTTGACACAGGCTGGAGTTATCACAGAGAACGGAGCTTCAGTTGGGGAAGTGCCTCCATGAGATCTAACTGTGGGGCATTTTCTCAATTAGTGATCAAGGGGAGAGGGCTGCTTGTGGGTGGTAACATCTCTGTGCTGGTATTCTTGGGTTCTATAAAAGAGCTGAGTAAGCCAGGGGAAGCAAGCCAGTTAAGAAACATCCCTCCATTGCCTCTGCATCAGCTCCTGCTTTCTGACCTGCTTGAATTCCAGTCCTGATCTCCTTTGGTGATGAACAGCAATTTGGAACTATAAGCTGAATAAACCCTTTCTTCCCCAACTTGCTTCTTGTTCATGATGTTTGTGCAGGAATAGAAACCCCAACTAAGACAAATTGGTACCAGCAGAGTGGGGTGTTCCTGTGACAACCTGACCATTTTGGGAAGGACTGTGGAAGGTCTTTGGAACTTTGAGCTAGAATAGTCATTAGGATGCTAAGAGCTCTGTGGAAAGGTCTGTAGGAGCTTGGAAGATAATGTTAAGAACAGTGCAGAAGGTGGAGGCCTGGCTTCTGAAATTTCAGAGGGAAGATTAAAGCCTCTTATCAGGACCATGTTTTGATTGTGAAGATTCTTTGGTTTTGGTTAGCTGGGCCTGAAGAATCAGCTGTGATTAAGAAGATACCAGAACCACTAAAGCAAACCTTTGTGTTACTGGGACTACTGATGCTGCTTAGCTGGAGCTAAGAAGATAGCAGTGATTAAGAAGAGACCAGCATCACTGAGGTGAAATATTCTGGAAAGTGCTTTCTGAGAGCACAGAGGCTATATTCCAGAGATAGACCCAGTTGTACTTTGTGATGTGGCTGAACTTGGTACTGTGTAAGAGTCACCCAAGTGGCACTGGTATTGAAGGCATTAAGAGGTCTTGAAGAGCAGCTGAGGCTCAGCATTATGAGAGGCTGTGGAAGGTCATTGTTGAAGGAGCATCCTCAGTTGCAATTGATGGCCCAGGACTGAAGGGGTCATGCATAGGAGCTGAGACTTGACATCATGAAAAGGGCCTATGAGAAGCTATTGGTGAAGCCTAGTTACAGCAGAAGACAACAGTAACTTGGAGATGCCAGTGCCATAAGATGACCACCAAGAACAGCAGCAGCAGTGGAGTACAGGCAGCTGGAGCCTAGAAGACAAGGTGTGTATTACAGTGGGCAGAGCTGGAGAAGTGACCCGAGCCCTTGGAGGAGCCCTGAAGATCATGAGTTGGATCCCAGACAGGGAACCATTGGAGTTTGAGTTTTGCTTTTCATTGTGACTGCACTGATATTTTTTTTCCTCTTGATGGAAGGAAGCATTTTAGTGGAGCCCACAGTTAAGAGACTTTGAATTTTTAAAAGACTTTGAATTTTAAAAGATATTGGACCTTTTAAAGGGATTGAATTTTTAATATGTAAAGGCGGTGGGAATTTTAAAGTTATTTAGATGTTGGGAATGAATAAGAAAGTAAGGGTTGAGGTTTAATAATGATGTGTTTGTGTGTCAAGTTGACAAGAGGTCAATTGTACTGGCTCGTTTTGTGTGTCAACTTGACACAGGCTGGAGTTATTACAGAGAGAGGAGCTTCATTAGGGGAAGTGCCTCGCCTCCATGAAATCCAACTGTGGGTCATTTTCTCAATTAGTGATCAATGGGGGAGGGCCCCTTGTGGGTGGTAACATCTCTGTGCTGGTATTCTTGGGTTTTATTAGAGAGCAGGCTGAACAAACCAGAGGAAGCAAACCAGTAAGAAACATCCCTCTATGGCCTCTGCATCAGCTCCTGCTTTTTGACATGCTTGAGTTCTAGTCCTGATCTCCTTTGGTGATAAACAGCAATTTGGAACTGTAAGGTGAATACACCCTTTCTTCCCCAACTTACTTCTTGGTCCTGATGTTTGTGCAGGAACAGAAACCATAAGACAAGGACTTACATTCAATATATACAAAAAATAAAATAATAATAATAATAATAAAAACTCAAGAAGTTAGACTCTAGAGAACCAAATAACCCTGATAAAAATGTGAAACAGAGTGAAACATGGAATTATCAACTGAGGAAACTTGAATGGGCAAGAAGCACCTAAAGAACAACATCCTTAATCATCAGGGAAATGCAAATCAAAACAACCCTGAGATCCCATCTCACACCAGTCAGAATGGCTAAGATCTAAAATTCAGATGACAGCAGATGCTGGTGAGGATGTGGAGAAAATGGGAAACTCCTCCATTGCTGGTGGAATTTCCAGCTGGAACAACCACTCTGAAAATCAGTCTGGCGGTTCTTCAGAAAATTAGACATAGTGATACCTAAGGATCTAGCTATACCACTCCTGGGTATATACTCAGAAGATGTTCTAACATCTAATAAGGATCCATGCTTCACTATGTTCATAGCAGCCATTTGTATAATATCCAGAAGCTAGAAACAACCCAGGTGTACCTCAAAAGAGGAATGGATACAGAAAATATGGTAATTTTCACAATGAAATACTACTCAGATATTCAAAACAATGACTTCATGAAATTCACAGGCAAATGAATGGATAAAGAAAATATTGTCTTTTTGACAGTGTCTTTCGCCTTGCAAAAACTTTGTAATTTAATGAGGTCCCATTTGTCTATTCTTGATCTTAGAGCATAAGCTATTGGAGTTCTGTTCAGGAAATTCTCCCCTGTGCCCATATGTTCAAGGTTCTTCCCTAGTTTCCTTTCTATTAGTTTCAGTGTGTCTGGTTTTATGTGGAGGTCCTTGATCCACTTGGAATTGAGCGGCAACCAACTAACTGGGAAATGATCTTTACCAACCCTACATCCGACAGAGGGCTAATATCCAATATATACAAAGAACTCAAGAAGGTAAACTCCAGAGAAGCAAGTAACCCTATTAAAAATGGGGTACAGAGCTAAACAAAGAGTTCTCACCTGAAGAATATCTAATGGCTGAGAAGCACCTAAAGAGATGTTCATCATCCTTAGTCATTAGGGAAATGAAAATCAAAACAACCCTGAGATTCCATCTCACACCAGTCAGAATGGCTAAGATCAAAAACACAGGAGACAGCAGTTGTTGGCGAGGATGTGGAGAAAGAGGAACACTCCTCCACTGCTGGTGGGATTGCAAGCTGGTAAAACCACTCTGGAAAGCAGTCTGGCGGTTCCTCAGAAAACTGGGCATTACACTCCCGGAGGATCCTGTTATACCACTCCTGGGCATATACCCAGAGGCTTTACCTGCATGTAATAAGGACACATGCTCCACTATGTTCATAGCAGCCTTATTCATAATAGCCAGAAGCTGGAAAGAACCCAGATGTCCCTCAACGGAGGAATGGATTCAGAAAATGTGGTATATTTACACAATGGAATACTACTCTGCAATTAAAAACAATGAATTCACGAAATTCCTAGGCAAATGGTCAGAACTTGAAAATATCACCCTTAGTGAGGTAACCCAATCACAAAAGAACACACATGGTATGCAGTCACTGAAAAGGGGGTATTAACCCAGAATCTCGGAATACTCTAGACACAATTCGCATATCAATAGATTTCTAAGAAGATGGAAGGAGAGACCCCTGGTCCTGGAAAAACTGGATGTAGGGGAAAGCCAGGACAGAGAAGCGAGAGGGGGTTGAATGGGGAAAAGAGGGAGGGAAGGGGGCTTATGGGACTTTCGGGGAGGGAGGAAACAGGAAAGGGGAAAAGATTTTGAATGTATATAAAAAAAACTTAGAAAATAAAATTTAAAAAAAAAAAGAAAAGAAAATATTGTCCTTAATTAGGTAACTCAGTCACAGTTGAACACACAAGTTATGTACTCAGTGATAAGTAGGTATTAGGCAAAGAGTGTGGAATATCCATGAAACAACTCACAGACCATATAACGTTAAAGAAGGAAGAGCAAAGTGTGTATGCTTCAGTCCTACTTAGAAGGGGGAACAAACTAATCAAGAGAAGTAGAGGGTTTGAGGGACTTTGGAGGAAGAGAAGAGGGGGAGGGGGAAAAGGGGAAGAATTGGATATGGGTGGAGATGGAGGAGATGTACAGGAAATTGAACAGATGTGTATAGCAATTGAGGATTGGGAACTTGTTGTAACAACAATAAAGTCCCAGATGCCAGGAAAACATGATCTTCCTGGGACACCATGGGATGACATTGGCTGAAATTCCCCACAAAATGTAGGGAGAACCTGTAGAGATAATATCTGGAGGTTAGGTGTGCCAACCACTCCCAGCCCCCACATTGAGGGATAAGGCCACCTACCCATCTTGACAATTTCAACCTAGAAATGCTCATGTCAAAATGAAAGACAGAGACAAATTGTGGAGCAGAGCCTGAAAGACAGTCCATCCAGAGAGTGCCCCACCTGGTGATCCATCTCACATGCAGAGACCAAACCCAGACAATATTGTGGATGCCAGGATATGCTTGTTGACAGGAGCTGATACAGCTGGCTTCTGAGAGGGTCTTCCAGATCCTGACCAATACAAATGTGGATGCTTGCAGCCAACCATCGGACTGAGCACAGAAACCCCAGTGAAGGAGTTAGGGGAAAGACTGAAGGAACTGAAGGGATTTTATCGGGCATCAATGGGAGGGGAGGCCCTTGGTCCTGTGAAGGCTTGATGCTCCAGTGTAGAGGAATACAGTGAGGTGGGAGTTGGTGCATGGGTGGGGGAGCACCCTCATAGAAGCAGGTTAAGGGGGGGATGCGATAGGGGGTTTGTAGAGGAGAATCCTGGAAAGGGGATAACACTTGAAATGTAAATAAATAGAATATCTAATTTAAAAAAAAAGGAAGAAAATGTCCTAAAATTTAACCAAATGTTTTAAATGATGCAGAATGGTTCATAAACACTAGAAAGGGGAAAACAAAAAACAACCAACCAACCAAACAGACAAAGGAAAGTCAACTTCAGGTTTGTGATCAATTTAAAGTACTCTTTCTTAATCATTTTTATTAAATGTTTATCTGGGTGTGTAAGAGTGTGTTATTTCTTCGTTTAGAGGACAACTATGGGATATCAGTTCTTTCCATTTACCATGTCCTGTGTCATTTGGCTTTGAATTAAGTGCTTTAACCCACCAAGTCATCTTGCTGGCCCTGGGCTTACACTTGTACAATAATCTCTCTCTCTCTCTCTCTCTCTCTCTCCTTTCTTCCTTCTTTCTTCATTTCCTACTTCCTTTTCTTGTTTCCATAATTTTCATGAACTTCCTAGAAGAATAGGGAAGCATAACGTTTTAGATAGTGTTATTCAGTCATGTGAAGTGGTCACTGGAATAAAGCACTGAGCTCCAAGAGTTCATCACCCCAGGTTCTAAGCCCTCAGTTGATGGACCAATGCATGAATTTCATGTTTTTATCTTCCCTAGTGAAAAAAAATCCTCTTTTAATTATATTTAAAAAGAATTGTCATTTATATGAATGTCTGTATGAGTGAAGGATAGACAATAACTCTGAGTGTCATTCCTTGTTACAGGAACTTTCCTGTAACATTACATCAGGGCAGAGAGGGTCTGTGATTGGACAAGGAAAAAGGGGCGGATCTAGGATTTGCAGAGGAAGGGTGCAGTCTCACTGAGAAGGTTGAGGTAGGAGGAGATGAATCAAGGCTAGTGATATATTTCTGTGCATTTCATAAGGTTAGAAACATTGAGATAAGGCTTTCATTGTCTTAGCATCTTGTAATTGTGATTATAATATACATAAATCTAATCGGCTAACTACGCATTAATAGTCATGTTTCTACCTGGTAACCAAGCTGGAGATGGGAAGAGGGCAGGCTGGCAGATCGAGCAGCTAGGGTCACGCAGTGTGGGAACCTGCTGGGACATAGTGTCGTAAACCATCACTGTTATTACTACAGAACAGTTGCCCAGTACAGGACACCTGAGGGCCTGGTGTGAGCTCTGTGATCCGCTGGTTGCTTGCCTTGCTGCTGTGTAGGTTTCATTTTAAAAATTTCCCGCAAAAATTCCTCACTTACTTTCTATCTTGTTTTTCTGACAGGTTATCTCACTGGCCCGAAGCTTTCCAGGTGGGCTGCTAGCTGCCCAGTAAGCACCAGGAATATACCTCTTTTCTTCTACAGATCTAGGATTAAACATGTATAAAATAAGATTTTATTTTCCAATTCGGATAAGCGTTCACAATGGTATGCGAGGAAATAAGTGGATGGTAACATTCAGAATCCTGCTCATTTACATACTGGTAACAAGATTATGTATCTAGACCCTGTGAGTCACCATTATGCATAGGGTGCCCCTTATCACCTCTCACTGGATCCTGCTGTCAGTTGAACCAATCAGGTACAGACAGAATATCAACCAAGATCTGCTGGCATCTTTGAATATGAGGGCCTGGTCCTCTAGCACCTTTTCATGTCATGCTTCACCCAGTCGGTAAAGCCCACCACATTTCTCTTGGAAGTCATCACCCGTTCAAATGATAAAGCAAGAAACAAAAACACAAAACAAGTTCTCTGTGAGGCCATTTAGTTGCAACATTATTCTTTCTGCTTCCTTGCTTGAGGCTGGGGAGAGGGCTGCTGCTGTTAGGAATCACAGCTTGTCATTGGCAGGCGTCTCAGATGGGTTCTGGAGACTGGAGCGATTCCTTTGCACTGAAAGGGCCACACTTCTGCCACTTTTTATTAAGTCTGGACTTAATTGGCAGAGCTAAGCGGATATAGCATTTCTGGCATGGCAGGCAGCTTGCCATTCCAGCAGGTGGGCACCATGAGCTTGTGCCAGGGAGAAAGAGGTCTGATGATTAGAGGCAGACACCTGTCACTGAACATCAGCATAGCCCCTGGGACTTGAGTTTTGTCCATGCATCATAAGTTGGACAGGGAAGTCTGCTGCCCACTGGCTTCTCCAGGCCCCACTGCCTCCTGCCACCCGCTGTTACTGCTGGCACTTAGTATTATTTTCTTTTTGTATTTGGCATTTACTTCTTCACTTACGATAACAAGGCTGGCCACTAGAGTTTCCTCTGGAGGAGGCTTCCAGGAACAAATATTGGCAAATCATTTACTATTCTTTCTGTAGATGAGAACGATGAAATTCTTACTGAATTTCTCAGCAAGCCATGTCTTTAATAAATGTCCTGTCTAAATGCTGCTGCCTGTTTATTTTCAGATGCCCATGATATATAAAATTGTAGCATGATCAGGGAATAAGGTAAGCTCATCATGGCCAAAGATAGTGATCTTCCATTTCAAGACCTCTTTCTATTTGGCTTATATATGCACTTTATTCAATGTTGTATCCTTTTCAAAATTTATATGTTGGGGCAGGTGAGATACGTTAATTGATAATCACTTAGTTTTTTATAATCAGAAAAACCTGAGTTCCATTCCTAGAATCCATGTAAACCTAAAAATTCTGACTGTTGTAGCATGTGTTTGTAATGCCAGAGCTGGGGAGGGAGAGCCAGAGAGGAATTTTAGGGCTTGTATTCCTGCTGGCTTAGCCTACTTGATGAACTCCAGGCATTTGCAGACTCTATTTCCCTAAAATAAGATGAGCATCACCTGAAGAATAACAGCCAAGGGTCTGGCCTCCACTCACATACAAATATCCAAATACACATTTGCACCTGCACGTTCACACCCAGACACACAGATGCACACACACACACACACACACACACACACACACACACATAAACACGAAAAGCATACTCCATTTGTTGAGATCTAGTCCTAGAAGTAATAGTTTTATGAAGTGGGGACTTTGGTTCATGAGTAGTCAAGAGGCTCTTGTTAGCCTGAGATCCTTGCTACCTTGCTCTAACATACTGGGACACAAGAAGGAAATATTCTCTGAATCAGAACACAGGCCTTCACCAGATTCTAAAACTTCTGCTACATTATCTTGGCCATCTTAATCCCCAACATCACAAGACCTAGGGTTTCTTGCTCTAAGTCATCTGTTTAAATATCTGAAGATATTATGATGATATTCTCAAGATTGATCTATAGCTTCAAAATCAACTTTTATGGTCACTTAGGTACTCCTTCCACTGAGATCAGATTTGTGTTCACTACAGAAACATTCTCATAGTTATTCCTGTTCTTCTGTAATTGTCCAGTATAAGAAGATCAGGGATGATGTTTTGTTGAATCTTAGCAATAAAATTTTGCTTTATTTTATCCTCAACCCACTTTTGAAATAATATGTTGTAGACTAAGTTAATTGAATAATACATAGTCTTATAGACTAGAAGATGAGCACCCTGCAGACAGAAAAGCAGAACATAGCTTTGGTATGTTTCTCAGAGAAGAATATTGAGAAGGAATGGATATAACTAGAGAAAAGCAACATGGAAAATCCATGTTCATTAGGGAACAAGACATGTGTTGATCAGGTACCAACAATGAACTAGGACTTGCTTCTTAGAAATAGAGTCAGCTCTGAATACCCTGGCTAGGGAATACAAAGCCATCAGATGACTACACACATGCAAGGAAAATTATCCTGAGACAGTACAGAGGGACAGTGAGCCTGGTTTCCAAGGAGAGCAGATGGTTGAGTCGAGCCTCTCTCTATATTGTCATTTGCTACTGATTTTACATTTTTTATTTCTGTTTTTGCACAGGACTTTTTACTTTTGCTTTCTATTCATGTGAGAGTTCACTGTCTTAAAACATTTTAATGCCTAAGTGAGAATGAAACTGAGTAGAGGGCATGTATATCATTGTGCTCACAGACTAGGAGAACTTGAAATGTTAAGTACACAGGGTTGTTCATTAAGGGAAGGAAGAAAACCTGTTTTCTGCCCAGAAGACTGAGGAGGATATCCTCCCTAGTGGGAGGACTTTTGTGAAATTTGTGTGGTCAGAGACTTTCTGGTACTGACCCTTCACCTTTCTCTAGAACTTGTTTTTTTGCTTGTCTTTCTTCATTGTTTGGTTTTTCAAATTTTTTGAGTCATTCTATCAAACTCATCTTTATGGATGTTGTTATGTGTATATTAAAAAGCGTTTTAATTTAGTCATATTCTCCATATTTTACTTACTTTGTTTAATAATTTAGGTATGCTTTTCTGTGCACATGGAATTTAATTGGTCATCACAAGAATAATTTTCAGCAGATTGTGCTATGTTTTAATATATCTAAAATAAGGAACTTGAGGTCAAACTCTTGAAGTTTAAACTAGCATCAGATATTGTAATGTGCTGCACCGAACGACCTTGTTGTGCCCCACAGCTTGCTTATCTGATACCTAGAAAGGTTAAAGAAACTCAAACTCTATCAACAAATTAAAATTAACTTGACCTATGCACTTCCACTGGAGCATTTAAAGGAAGGTAACAGGAAGTCATATGAACGTTTGGCTTCTGATGATTTTCCCAAAATCTTGCTTACACTGTGCATATTTACATAGAGAATGGGGCCTCATAGACTAAAATCATTCACAAGTTTGCCTTCAGAATTACAACATCAAGGGCCAACATTTGGCAAAATATTTTCTTTGGTTTCTTCATACTTTACCCCCTTCGCCAGCTCTCTACATGTAATGCATGCTATCGACACTTGTATCAGCTATGTGTACAAGGTTCAGTTTCAGTAATTGTTGCATGGCGGTAGGGACTTGTAAAAACTAGGTGTCTTAGTACCTTTTCAATTAACATGAGAAAGCACTATGGCCAAAGCAACTTATAAAATAAAACTTTAATTTGGTTCTCACAGTTACATAGTGTTAAAGTTCATGAAAATCATGGTGGGAAACTGTAACCTTCCACCAGCCTTGAACAGGCTAATCAGACCTTGTTTTGCCACAGTTTCCTAACCCACCTGTAGTGGAGTCTCCTGTTTACCATGTCCACACTATTCCTGCAAAAAACAAGACTGCTTGCTGAAGTTTGTTTTGAAACAAGAATTTGGCTGAACCGAAGGATGGGACTTTACCTATATAAACTCAGAACTAAAAATTAAACTTGAGCTTTGATCAGAACTTTTGTCTTGGCTCCATTCTTCTCTCATCCCCCTACCTTAATTCTAGCCTCCCTTTCAGGTAAACCCAGTTTGCCCATGACTGCTGGATGGTAACAGGTGGTGCCTGAATGAGGGGGCCTTAACACAAGTGGGGGGATACTGAGAAGTTGTCTTGGGTGGAACTCCACAGAAATCAGAAGAAATGTGAAAGTACCCAAGAAGTACTGTAAGCGACATACAGAATTAATTCTAGCACTAGCCATTTGAAACTGTTGCAGTAAAAATGTCCATGGAAGGGATACAGGCTAGGCTGAAGAGGTGTTGGCCTGACAGCATAATGAGGCAGGGGAATTCAGGCAATTTTCCACAGTCAAGTACTGCATCAGTCGAGAGGAGTAGGGTTTACAATAAAATAAAAAAAATAAATGTTGCCCTTAATCCCCATAAGTAGGAATGGTAAATATATAAATGAAAGAATTAGACAAGGGGATGAGGAATTGGCAAAGTTAGAAAAGCAAGGCATTGGGGAGCAACTATCAGTGGCTACCACTGTGCCTCCTCTCCCTTCTCTGGCAGAATTTCAAGAAGAAGAAGGAAATAAAGAGTTAGACCTTGAACAGAGAGAGAGAGAGAGAGAGAGAGAGAGAGAGAGAGAGAGAGAGAGAGAGAGAGAGAGAGAGAGAGAGAGAGAATAGGTTTCAGAAAAGCAGTTGTCCCCTGTCCGGGATGTTTTAGCAAAAGAGAAGGAAAACGGCATAGGTATGGATATCTGGGTCCCTTCAGAACCTCTAATTCTCTCCCCCCTCTGTAAATTGTCTGTCCTTGGCCCACCAATCTGTCCATGTCCATCTAAACTCTTATGTTAAGTCTGTATCTTGGTTTTGTGGTTTGATTGAAAGTTCTATGTTTCATGTTGAAAAGAAAAACTGGTAAAAACTTTATCTGCTGGTTGTTCACCCTTTAATTTATTTTTAACTCATTTCAAAAAAAGAAAAAATAGAGAAAGTATAAATAAATAGCAGTCTCCATTGGTCTTTGGAGCCCTGCACCTGTAGTTAGGAGTCTAGCATAGCTGAAAAGCCCTGCCAGGAGCTTCTCTTTCCAAGCTGTTCTTAAAGGGGCCAGAAGCTTCTTGGCTTCTAAGGTAATGTAGCTGGTGGCTGTTTTTCCTACAAAAATCTCTGTGACTGTGATTATTGGGTTCAGCAGGTAACATGGAGCTGCTCTCTTGAAATTACAGTTAGAAAAAGTAGAAATTTTGTATGCTCTAAATTTATAAGATTCATGTGGACTCTTCATTTTGTTTCTGATTGGTCTTAAAGGTATCAATATGTTTTGCAAGTCTTGGCTATAGAGTATTGGCTTATAGGTTATTGGGCATAATTAAAAAGGTGTAATGTTGGTAACAAAAGTTTAGCTGAAAACTGGCAACTCAGCGTTGAAGTTGTTTTAAACAACAGCATATGCCATGAACCAACCCAAGAAAACAGGGTAATAATAATATTTTGTGTACTTATTGTCCTAGAAGTGAAATTTATAAAAGATATGATTTAGAGCAGTGTCTCTTTGGTGAGGCATTGGAGGCTTCACTGTCTTGCATTTGTGTGCAGGAACAGGCAGTCAAGCTTTGTAGCATGGGAGTGATTCACTTGGTGTTTTGAGAGAGACTGGATTGATTGTTGGAGGTTGAGTTTGCTTATCAAAGTTGTAGTTATGCTCTAATATTGCAAGAGAAATTAAAGAATTACAGTTATCATCTGCCAGTGTTCCACTGACTACAGTTTGCAGTCTGATGGCAGGCTCACGATTCTTTTTTTTTCTAAGTTTTTTTTAATTTACATTCCAAATCATTTCCCCTTTCCCGTTTCCTCCCTCCCTGAAAGTCCCATAACCCCCTTCCCTCCATCTTTTCCCCATTCAACCCCCTCTCGTTTCTCTGTCCTGGCATTCCCCTATATCCAGTCTTTCCAGGACCAGGGGTCTCTCCTTCCATCTTCTTGGAAACCTATTGATATGCGAATTGTGTCTAGGGTATTCCAAGATTCTGGGTTAATATCCCCTTATCAGTGACTGCATACCATGTGTGTTCTTTTGTGATTGGGTTACCTCACTAGAGCAATAGTGTTAAAAAACTGCATGGTATTGGTACAGTGACAGGCATGTAGATCAATGGCACAGAATTGAAGACCCAGAAATTAATCTACACTCCTATGGTCACTTGATCTTTGACAAAGGAGATAAAACCATTCAGTGAAAAAAAGCCTTTTCAACAAATGATGCTGGTTCAACTGGAGGTCAACATGCAGAAGAATGCAAATTGATCCATTCTTATCTCCTTGCACTAAGCTCAATTCCAAGTGGATCAAGGACCTCCACATAAAACCAGGAACACTGAAACTAATAGAAAGGAAACTAGGGAAGAACCTTGAACATATGGGCACAGGGGAGAATTTCCTGAATAGATCTCCAATAGCTTATGCTCTAAGATCAAGAATTGACAAATGGGACCTCATAAAATTACAAAGTTTCTGTAAGGCAAAAGACACTGTAAAAAAGACAAAGCACCTAAAGAGATGTTCATCATCCTTAGTCATTTGGGAAATGCAAATCAAAACAACCCTGAGATTCCATCTCACACCAGTCAGAATGGCTAAGATCAAAAACACAGGAGACAGCAGTTGTTGGCGAGGATGTGGAGAAAGAGGAACACTCCTTCACTGCTGGTGGGATTGCAAGCTGGTACAACCATTCTGGAAAGCAGTCTCGTGGTTCCTCAGAAAACTGGGCATGACACTCCTGGAGGAACCGGTTATACTACTCCTGGGCATATACCCAGAGGCTTCCCCTGCATGCAATAAGGACACATGCTCCACTATGTTCATAGCAGCCTTATCTATAATAGCCAGAATCTGGAAAGAACCCAGATGTCCCTCAACGGAAGAATGGATTCAGAAAATGTGGTATATTTACACAATGGAATACTACTCTGCAATTAAAAACAATGAACTCACGAAATTCCTAGGCAAATGGTCAGAACTTGAAAATATCATCCTTAGTGAGGCTCACAATTCTTAATTCACCAATAGTTTGTAATTAGGATGATTTCAATAGTGATAAAAGTTAAAAATAACAGTAGCCAGTATGGGCCTGCTTCCCCTTCTACACAAGCTTTCTTGGATACTGTGATGGAAACAAATTTAATTCCTCAAGACTGGAAAACTATATGAAAGGCTACTTTGTCAGGAGGAGATTATTTACTTTGGAGTTCTGAATGGCGTGAGCAAGTAAAAGAAATGCTTTGATGAATGCTCAGGCAGGTAAAGCCTGATAAAGCAGGTAAAGGATATTAATATGCTTTTAGGAGAAGGTCAGTATGAAGTTAACATTAATCAAATTGGGCTGCCTGCAGGAGTGTATGCATAGATTGCATTAGCTGCTCCTCATGCTTGGACTCAGTTAACAAATAAGGGGGATCTCAATGGAAATTCATCTGGCATCAGACAGGCTCCTGATGAACTGTTTTAGGAATTTATGGACAGACTACTAAAAACAACTAGTAGAAATTTGAGAGACCCTCGAGCAGAAGAAATTAGAATTATGGCTGCTTCTCCCCATGACATTATAACTGTACCTGCAAATAAAAGAATTGCTCAACTTGTTTTAGTTCCCTTACATCTACAACCTTCTAAATTTGTTAAAAGTGAAAGAAGGCAAGATGGCTTTGGTTCATTAGATGTGTACTGGGTTCAATCTATTACTAAGATGAGACCTAACTTTTAATTATTGAATAAAGGAAAACACTTTGAATAATTAATAGATACTGGAGCTAATGTAACAATTATTAGAAGGCAAGCTTAGCCATCAGCTTGACCTTTATCAGGTACACTCATTCACCTTCAAGGCATTTGTTATTGTAATAACCCAAAACAAAGCTCCAAACTTTTAACCTGGAAAGATGAGGAAGGCAATTCAAGACAAATTCAACCTTATGTTACGCCACATTTGTCTGTTACTCTATAAGGAAACGATCTCTTGTCACCGATGGGTTTTATGAAGTACAGTCCTAATGAAGTTATAACTAAACAAATGCTAAAATAAGGATTTTTACCTGGTCAAGGACTGGGACAAGATGGATGAGGCATTGAGACACTTAAATGGTCTATAAGAGCTCATTTTGATTTTCCTGAACCTTTAGCTGCAAGCAATGACTGTATTGACAGAGCTTTAATAGGAGAAGCTTTAGTTTCAGATCCTATTGTTTTGGCTAAATGTGATCATAATAAATTTCATCTCTCTAGTCACACCTTAAGGCGCTGACATAAGATCATTAAAGAGCAGGCTAGAATGATTGTAAAACAATACCCTGACTGTCTTACATTATCTCCAGTTTCTAATTTAGGGATTAATTCACAAGGCCTTATGCCCAATCATATTTGGCAAATGGATGTAACTCATTATTCAGAATTTGGAAAATTGAAATACATACATGTCTGTATTGACACTTGTTCAGGATTCATTTTTGCTTCTCTGCATACAGGAGAAGCTTCTAGAAATGTAATTGATCATTGCTTATAGGCTTTCAATGCTATGAGATTGCCAAAAGTCATTATGACAGATAATGGGCCAGCTTATATTGGAAACAACTTTGTACAATTTTGCAAATAATTTGGAATTGAACATAAAATTAGAATTCCTTATAATCCAATAGAACAATGAATTGTTGAATATATGCACCACACTCTGAAAAATTGGCTTTAAATAAAAACAAACAAAGACAAAAGGGAAAAATCAAGGGGTAATTACATCCCCGTACATGACAAAAAATTTAAAATTTCAATGCCAAAGAACTCTCTGAGTGTGGGGAAGAGGGCATGTTTGTGTTTTTCTGCAGGATGCTAAAGGAGAATACTAGCTGCCAGAGTTGTTAATGAAACATGCTGATGCTGAGACAAAGAGTGATGTTGATCGTGAGTTTGTAGAGGGTCCTGAAAATGATGATAGGGAAGCTGTATTGGGCCTATGTCCCTGATCCTCCTTTTCTTTTTACATTCAACAGTATGGGAAGGCCTAGAAGTTGTGGTAATGGTAAGTAACACTAAGTAGATGGATATGACTGCTGGAGGAAATTTCACTATCAATAGAGAAATTAATTACCAAGGATTGGAACTAGTGACTCCATATGCTTTTGTAGGAGGTGCAGATACAGGTGCTTCTTCCCTAGTTTTGCAAGGAAAACATTATGAGCTTCTTAAAACAGCAATGGATACAGATATAGAAAAGATAGAACTTCTATTCATTTGCAAGAGTCTCTAGCATCCATTTCTGCGGTAGTTCTTCAGAATGGGAGGGGACTTGATCTTTTATTCCTTCAACAGGGAGGACTATGTGCAGTCCTCCACAAAGAATGTTGTTTTTGCATGAATCATTTAGGAGTAATAAAGGATGGCTAAAGTTTGAGAAAGATTCACAAGAAGGAAAAAAGAAAGAAAACAGAATTGGGGATAGATTGAATCTTGGTTTTCCACTTCTCCATGGCTTACAACTTTAATTTCTACATTGTTTGGACCACTAATTATAATTTACTTGCTTTAATTTTTGGACCTCGTATTTTAAACAGGTTGGTTGCTTTCATACAAAACTGCTTTCAATAGCTCAGCTATTCACCATGGCAGTTATTCATCACTATGAAGAAATGCATTAAGTGCATATGCAGCATGCAGTTTTGATATGTTTTTTGTGGCTTTGTTCTGAATGGGACAAGCGTGTGCTATGAGGGCCAGTAGTCAACGATGGGCCACTGATGTTCTATGACATCATTATGTCTTAACCTAAGACAGAGGCATGTGCCAAAAGGCTGTGTTTGTTCATATTAAACACTAAAAGACTATGGTTTTGAAAATAAACACAAGCAAGCTGTGCATGTCCTCAGAGACGGGTAAGAGAGAGTATAGACTCAGACCTAAGCCAGACAAGGCCATCAGCCACCATAATTTCCAGGCGGTACTATAGAGCATAAGTAAATCTTATGCCCCAGTCCAGCTAAAGTTTTAAAAATATAAAAAGGGAGGAATTGTACCCTTCCACCAGCCTTGAACAGGCTAATAAGATCTTGTTTTGCCACAGTTTCCTAGCCCAATTGGAGTGGAGACTCCTGTTACCACATCCATAGTATTTCTGCAAAAACAAGACTGCCTGCTGAAGCTTGTTTTGAAACAAGAATTGAGCTGAACCTAAGCCTGGGTCTTTACCTATATAAACTCAGAACTGAAAATTAAACTTTGAGCCTTTATCAGAACTTTTGTCTTGATTCATTCTTCTCTCGCCCCACCCCCCACCATAATTCCAGTCTCCCTTTCAGGTAAACCCAGATTTCCCTTGACTGCTGAACAGTTACAGAGAACTTGGCAGAAGGCACGTAGGTATGTTGGTAAAGCTGCAGTTATGCACTTACATCTTGATCCATAAGCTGGAGGAAGAGAGAAAAACTCTCATTTTGGCTTTTGAAAATTCAAAAGCTTTCCCTAATAACACACCTCTTCAACAAAGTCATGCCTCCTAATCTTTCTGAAATAATTCTACCAACTAACCAAACATTCAAATACAATCGCCTATTGGGGTCATTTTTATTCAAAGCCCCATAATATTTTATATCAAGGACTGACTCTGGAAAGAAGATCACAGACATGATCCAGGATCTCAGCAAGTAGTGCAGCTAGCTAAGTTCTTCATGGTCTTATAGTTGTTAGTCTCCTTCTGTAACTCCAGTACTCTGTATTTCTTCCATGGTATATCATTTTTGATGTGTGTGTGTGTGTGTGTGTGTGTGTGTGTTTAGGCCAGGAATTGCTTACTACCTTATAGTTTGAGACAGACTCTCTTGGTACAACTGGAGCTCAATGATTCATGTTCACCAGCTGTCCAACAAGTCCTTGGGAAGATACTGTCTCTTCTTTCCTAACACTAGGATTACATGTGTATGCTACCATAACAATTTTTCTTGCCTGGGTTCTGGAGAAACAAACTAAGTTCTGCATGCTTGTGTAACAAGTATTTTATGGACTGGACCACTTTACCAGTCTCCCATCTTTTTTTTTTTTTAGTTTTGACTACAATGCTGTGAAATATCACTTAAGCAGATCCTAAGGTAAGTAGTATCAAGAATCAGGCTCTATGGCCAGTCTTATAAAACAATCATTCTAGAAAGCCACAGATTTAGGTTGGGAGTGTAGGATGCCAAATACGTTGGACAGTTAAGCAAACAGCTGCTCACAGTTTTAAATGTGATATGACTTCATAGAGCTTCTCAAAAAAATGAATGAGACAAGACCAAACCTCATATATTGGGCTTGTGAAGCTAGCATATTCTTTTCATTTTTGAAATGGTTTAATTAGAATCAATATGGAAGGAAAGGAAGCAAGAAGAAAACTAAAAATTTTAGAAAAAAGCACAGGAATCAGATTGATTTTAATGTATGAAAATTCCACATAATATATATTTGTACACATATGCATATGTAGCTTAAATGAAACTAGACCATTTGGGTTGATAATGCTCTAAGAGCCATAGACTAACAAAAACCCAGTACCAGGCTCTAGAAATCCCTTCCCAATTGTTCATCAGAAGAGTTCAAGAGACTTCAAAACAATCCAGGTTATTTCTATTGGTCTTGGTTACTTACCAGAGGTTTAATGTAAATCCCTATTGCTAAAGACTTCATGTACCTGAGATACAGTACTGAGCTGGATCCAACCTGAAAAATCAACCAGAAGGTACGATGAAAACTGCCAAGAGAGAGAAGCAACCAATAGTCCTTTCTAGCTGTGACACATCAGAACCATAGCATGGAAAATATTTGTAAGGGTACAATAGTGACATACATGTATTGTTGGCAACTAATTTTTTTGGTTGGATTTAAGGCCTGCTTAACAGAAGGCAAATCATGCCTGGTACTGGAAACTTACTCAAGCACCTGAGGCTACTGAAGCTATGATTTGTAGCCTTCCATCACCACTTTAGGAAACTAGTGATTCCTAATTACATTCTAAATATTTATCTGTATACCCACCCATAAGTGTAACATTCAGCCCTCATCAAAGACACATCATGGCAAAAAATGGAGAACATAATAAAAATAAGAAAGAAAGAAAGAAAGAAAGAAAGAAAGAAAGAAAGAAAAGAAAAGAAAAGAAAAGAAAAGAAAAGAAAAGAAAAGAAAAGAAAAGAAAAGAAAAGAAAAGGAAAGGAAAGGAAAGAAAAGAAAAAAAAACTGGTTAAAATGCAGAGAAAAACTCACCAACCAATATGTGTACAAACACAATTCTTGAACCAGGGAGTATCACCAAAGAGTAGGTGGAAAGTCTGTAAGAGGGAGAGGACTAAGAAATCTGCTGTGAGAGTGTTTCTTAGAAATGACAGGGAGTTACACCTAGGGTGTCTCAGATCCCCAATGTCACATGATATCAGCTGGGTTTGGTGGCTCTCCTAAACTCCCATCAATTGGAAGGCAGACAATCTCCAGAGAAAGTTAGCTAGTGAGACAAGCTGGATCAACAGGCTCTGGTTTCAATTGAGAAGCCATTTCATAACAGATAGGGAGGGAGTTAATTAAGGATGACTCCAGGTATAAACCTGGGGCTAATATATGCACACACGTACAGTATAAGCACAGATGAACACGTGCATTCAGACACATACATAAGCACACACATGTATGAACACACGCACACATATCATGAATAGCTGTGAACAATTGTTTAACAGTATACCATCTTTAACTGAGTATGCACAATATATTTATATTAGTCTTAAAATAAATGATAAATTTATAAATAAGAAAGTCTTATAAATGAAAAATAACTCAGGAAAAATTCATGTTTTTAGTAAATCCAGTGCCTCAAAATTTTGAATTGATGGAATCATTAGGGTTTTGTTTTATAAAACTTCAAGTAAATAAATCCTCTGCTTTACACATTTTTCTGGAACATTTAAAACCATAGAAAATGTCTCTATTTAAAAATGTAAATGTAATCCTAATCTCAGACCAGATTAAGATAAAATAAAAGTCTCTTTATAGTATAGAGCACTGAAAAAAAAATTAATGTGGCTCCCAAAACAAGACCTGAACATCAATTTCTTGTGACTTGATTGTGTTTGAAACTTAGTCTCCATATGGTGGTGCTATGTGTGAAGGTTGTAGAGCCTTTAGGACATGAGTCTTGCAGGAGTAAGTATATCACTGGGGCATGGGCCTTTATATTTTGACTGGAACCCACTTTGTGCCTTTGAAATAATTCCTGAATGCTGATGTAGTATGATTAACTAGCTTCCTGTTCCTGACATCTTGCCTGGACTATAATGGACTATCAACTGAAGCCAACTAGTTCTTCCTTAAGCTGCCTTGGTCAGGGATTTTGACAGAGAAATGTTTAAATTTACTAAGACAGCTTTCTTTTAGATTTTATTTCTACCCCATGTTTGAGGTTTCTAGCTGCTATGCTGGTTAAGGGGAAACCAGGCTTCTCATTGTGGACTCAGCCTGTTGAAAAAGGCAAAAGAAAATGAATCACTGAACTATACACACATAGAACCAAACCACCCCAAAAAACAAACAAACAAAGCAAAATAAAACAAAGCAAAAAACCAAACCAAACCAAGAGGAAACCTTGCTCATTCCAAAATTCAGAACTGTTATTTCAGTTGAATAAATCCATTAGATGGGTCAACTCATTATTTTAAGCAACTGGGCTACTCTCTCATCCTGAAAGAATGATCAGTTTGGACAAATGTATTCCTGAATGCCAAGTTAAGAACTTATATGTGAGAGTGCTAATTAAACTTTTATTACTTGATATAACTTCCTGTTTGTAAGTGCCTTCTATAAATGTAACAAGCTTTTCTTTTTTCTTTTTTAAATGGCCCCAAAGTAAACTAGAAGTTGCCCTGTGGGAATGCTAATGTATGACTGCCAGGCACTGTCCAGAAAAAAGGTTGGGCAGTAGACATATGGTTGAATTATGGGGTTGGTTTATGTGTGTCTGTTCCTAGATGTTACTAAATATAGGGGTGATAAGACGTGTTGTGGATCAGTCAGCCACTCTCTGCCAGAGCACCTCTAAGGGCCAGGCAGCTCTTTCTGCCCTTCGTTTTGGGCAAGATCACTGTCTCTGTCCTGTGGCTCTTGGACCAGTTCTTCTGTTTGATAAGTGTGGTCTCCTAGGCTGGGAACAGGTTGCCAGTACAGCTTAGATGAGGTTTCCATCCTGAATTGAATTTTAAGCAGCTCAGAGATAAAGACTATACTAAGGTTGGCAAAGAGTATTTGTATTTTAATGCTGTTGATTAAAGAAAATACCCCAAGTATCTATACACATAAAAATATTTTTTCCTGAGTCAAGACAGAATTCAGAACTAGCTTATCAGAAATCCAATCAGTGTGGCTTGACACCATCATTTGTTTCTTTCACATTGATCTTTTGTTAGGTCCACACTGATCTTGCTTGTACTGAGTCTGTGTTATGTGTAGCTGCAGTACTTTCTGTAATGGTAGCACCATATTGTCATACTCTCTTTGGGACATTGTAACTAAAGTTTCAGCAGATATTTTGTTGCTGTTTTCATGTCCATCCTGGCACTGTGGATACTAAACAATGTATGTCTCCTGCCTGACTGTTTAGTGGCATCCTGGACATTTTCCAAGTACAGTCATTTTCTGCTTTCAATCGCCTTATAACATCAACACAAAAAAGAAGTATGACAGTTAGAGTCACCCTGCCTGTGACTGTCACTTGCCACATATGTATTATGGGAACTTCCTACTCATCTTTACCTGAGAAGCTTGTGGCATCTTTCGACATTTCATTTGATACCTTGACATATATGTGTATTCCAATGTTTTATTTGATAAATAACATGCATGGTGTGAATTACACACCATTTTAATAAAAAGCTTAATTCCAAAACTGCCAAGGACCAGCTTTGACTTGGGGTGGCATTCTGAGTAAGGGGTATTTGGGATTGGCAAAAGAACAATTCAAACTCACATTATTGGTTACAAGTTGATGACCTATGTTGACTAGAGACAGCTTTCCAGCCTGTTCTCTCTAAGTTCTGCTTGAGACAACTTTCTTCTGCTATGCTAAAAACTCACTGATAGCTAATCTCTTGCAGATCAAAAGCATTAACTTTTATTTATATATTGATTCAGTCATCTACCCTAGGATCCCTTTTAATTATGTCATCAATGAGCACTCTAAGACTTTAGTACCTTGATTCTTAGAAGGAAACAGCAAGTATGTTTTTTTTAACATTTTAAAATAATTCAGATATCTGCCTGTTTTTGTAAACCACAGACAATAAGCTAGCTGGTTGGGACTCAGCCTTAAAATTACTATTCTTATCATATCTGGGCCTGGACCTAAATTATTAGGAAGTCACCTGTGCAGTATTAAGCAAAGCAGAGGAAAGAGTTGGGAATTTTTTTTTTTTGTCTCATTGGCTTTAGGTACATGACAAAGAAGATAATATGTTAACTATGTACCTGAACTAGGAAGTAATAACTTTGTTTGAGAAAAGAAACTAGCTTAAATAGATAGTATTATTTTATTAATTAAAGTTGGATGGGTTCCATACTCAGGAAACCCTGGAAAGTAGGATTGGATAAGAAGATGCAGAGGTGCTTGGTGGTTCTCTGCTGTTGATGCTGTAGTTTCCACTTCTTGAAATGTGGAAAGCCATTGTAATGCTACTGCCTTTGCCAGGCCTTGTGCCAGCGAGTGTGTAAAGTCAGCAGAAAGACAGACAAAATAGCAAACATTTCCAGAGTGCCTTGTAGGCCTAAGCAGGTCTCTGTAGGCTATATTGGCATTTTTTGTAAGCTAATTGGTTCAACAATATACCTGATACCTTTCCACTTGTTATAATTTTTGTGACTGATTCCATCAGATGAACCACAAAATCAGTGTATGGCTCTGTTGCCACCAAAGCTGAGTGTTGCAATCCTGAAGTGGGTAACATTCACATCCTCTAGGCAGTAATAGTAAGGTTTAAGATAATCTCTCTCTCTCTCTCTCTCTCTCTCTCTCTCTCTCTCTCTCTCTCTCTCTCTTTCTCTCTCTCTCTCTCTCTCTCACACACACACACACACACACACACACACACACAGACACACACACATACACATATAAAAGAACAATTCGAAGTCACATTATTGGTTACAAGTTGATGGCCTATGTTGACTAGAGACAGCTTTCTGCTTGAGACAACTTTCTCCTGCTATTCTGAAAACTCACTGATAGCTAACTTCTTGCAGATCAAAAGCATTAGCTTTTATTTACATATTGATTCAGAATATATATATATGTAAATAAAAGTAAATTTTATATATATATATATATATTCTTAATTATGCCTTAGGGTCCAAAAATGTCCCTGTCTTATTCAATGCTTGATATATAGCCTCCTTATTTTTTTCTCTTTTGAAAAATAAGGTTTCTCAGACATCCTTTTATACTCCATTTACCACAAGAAAACTGTCCTCCTGAGAGACAAGCTTTGCTACCAGCTTCTATTCCTGTGCTGTCAGAGAAGTGTCTGCCAAGAGAGAAGGCAATTTATCATTGTGATACTCAATGAGCTTCTCTTCTGAATCAAGGGCACCACCAGGATTGGGCAGCTCATTTACTGATATAGTTGCATTCTCAGAAATAGCAAGATTTGCCTGTAAAATCTTTGGCAGCAGGGAAGCGGACAGTGGCCTCATAAATAATGGCATAGTTTAACCCAACCTAATCAAATTGAAGCAAGTTGACTTTACCATGGCTGAGTTAGAGGGATTCAAATCATCAAGCATTTCTGTCTTTAAGAATTGCTTAAATGTTTTCTATAAGAAAAGAACATACTTAGGCATTTCTTCACCCTCATGGACCTGTACCTACTTGCAAAGATTTTTTCTGACCTTATGCCTTGTATCAGGCCTCAATGACCATGTTTTAGGGAACCATAGAGTAAGTGTCTGTATCAACTTAATGAAATACTAAATATTACTGTGTGCATCCTCATAACTTTCTTACAAATTTCTTATTTCAAAGCATTAATTTTTTTTGACTTTTGAATTTGCTTGACAATTTTTTATTATTTATTAAATGTCCATACCTTTACCCAGCTCAGACCGGGGGAGTGTGAGACACCATAATTGAAATGCATCCATAACTGAACTTGCCCTATCTACTCAATTTCCCTTGTCCTAGTCCCTGATTTGTGTGGCACCTACCTAGAAACAGCCTTGGCTTGGAGAGGAGTTCTAAAGGATGGATGTCTGGGATTGGGAAAAAAAAATCACTTAAGGTCAAATCATGGATTACAAGCTGATGGCCTATGTTCTGCTCTAGAAAACTTTCCAGGATACTCTATATTCTGCTTGAGACAGCTTTCTCACTATCCTAAAAATTTCTCTAGATAACTCATCTCTTGTAGATCAAAAGACCAGTGTTTTATTTATTTATATGTCAATTCAGTCATTCATCCCAGATTCTTTCTTATTATCTCATGAAACAGCATCCCATGACCACAGCCCCTTGATCATTAGAGACAGCAAGCACACTTGTTTTTTAACATTTCAAATAATTCATAGATCTGCTTGCCTTTGTGAAGCACAGACAATAAGCTAGCTGGGTGGGACTCCACCCTAAAATTACCATTCTTACCATGCCTGAGCCTGGAGCTAAACTTTCTCTGTTCCAGGCTAACCTTGAATTTAGGAAAATGCCTACCTTTGTAGGCACAAATAACTTAACTAGGAGGAAATTTTTTCTGCAGTCCCCACTCCCTAAATCTCTTTATCTCCTTTATTAATATCTTTCTGACTAGCTGACTCAGTGCAGCTGCCTTCTTTCTTTTATATCTATGAAGAACCTTATAGAATTCATAATGCATTCTTTTATTTTGCATATTTCAGAAGCTATATAATTTTGGAATCATGTTTTCAGAGCTCTGTAAACACCCTTAAGGATTGTCCTAAAAGTCTCAGCATTTGCCATTTTTGCTGAAGACATAGACACACCCTTGACTCCTTTTTTATGATGTTTCTAAATATCATGGAGTCATTAATGTTAACAGGGAGAGCATCCCCTAAAGAGTAACTTGGATATATGTAAATTATTATATAAGCAAGACTTACACCCATAGCAAATATCAGCACTCATGGAGGCCCACATACTACTGACTCTATTCCAGGAGTAGGAACCATGCCATGCTATTCCTTCCTTGGCCAAGTCAGACTCAAACCATGAAATTGATTGTTTTCCCATCACACATGGTTCTATTGAGCAATGAGAATATGCCAAGGAAAGGTGTGCATTCTTACATAGTCCCAGAAGAAAAGTAACTACATATTCTTGGCTCTGGATGAGGTCTTTGGGTCATTATTACTGTTGAAGCCTTCTCCTTTCAACATAACTATAGCCATTTTGAATTCAATCTCCATTGTGCTCAGAAGGTGAAATTAATTTCAGGTTCTCAGATTCTACTTCCCAGAAGTAATTATCTATAGCGAACATCAACAATGCTACAAATAAACCAAAATATTATGGTTGAATCACCTATACCTTGTTAATTAAATGTTTTAAAATTCTCCTGTTCAGCACCTCTCCACCACCCCTCTTACCTCACTCAAGGTGAGTGTAATTGTTCATATTTGTGGATGTAAAGAGATCCAAATAAATAGGATTTTTCATACTCTTGGACTGAAAGACAAAGATAATGATGTGGATAATACTATTACCTATTAGGACTGTACTCCACAGCTTTTAATATTCCTCCAGAAAAAAATATTTAAACAACTGCTTGTGAAGCAAATATTAGTGTGTGTGTGTGTGTGTGTGTGTGTGTGTGTATGTGTGTGCGTGCGCCTGTGCACACACATGCCTGCATTATGTGGAAAACAAGTATCAGCCTTAGGTGCAATCCTCCTTGTTTCTTTTTGAAACTGGGTTTCTCATTAGCCTAGAGCTTACCAATTAGGCTAGGCTGGCTGGTCATTGATTCCCTGGGATCCAGCTGTGTCTGCCTTGCAGCACTGGGAGTACAAAAACATACCTTTATAGTTTGATCTTTATGTAAGTGATAGGAATGGATATCAACTCCTCATGCTTTCACAGTAAGCATTTAACTAACTGAGCCATCTCTATATCTCTTTTTCAAGTTTTTACTATAAAAGCAGTATATTCAAAGAAGTTAATGACTTGGCCAAAGTTCATGAAGTGGAAGGGCCTAGCTCATAGCCTATGAAGCTTTGGCAATAGGCAGATCACAGGGATGAGCAAGTAGAAAAGGAAGGTT
The DNA here is from genome assembly GCA_036184385.1 of Tokudaia muenninki. Lineage (NCBI taxonomy): Eukaryota > Metazoa > Chordata > Mammalia > Rodentia > Muridae > Tokudaia > Tokudaia muenninki. The sequence continues at coordinate 88,091,264 of BTHS01000003.1, forward strand.
TTGTCTCAGGTTGAATTTCTGCCTCGGGAGTTACTTTTTACTGGAGACACTCTGGAGAGAAAGCATACTTGTCATGTATCTCATGGAGAACAACTCAATGCATATGGGTATGTAAGACTCCCACATTGTAACCTCATGTCAAGCCTACACAGCATTTTGTCCCTAACTTTCTCTAGTTCCTCTTCTAGAGGGCACTGGATTTTTATTTGGAACATTTAGGTTGTGTCCCAGTCTTCTTGTCCTGCCATAACAAAGTACCAAATGCTGGTTGGTTTTAGAGTAGACATATTTATATTATCACAATTTTGAAGCTTGCAAGTCTGGAATTAGGATCCTTTGTTTCTCCAGAGGCCACACTACTTGGCTTATAGATGTATGCCTTTCTTCCTGTTCACCAGAAAACCTTCTCTTTGTATGTTTCTATGTTCCAATTTTCTTCCCTTATAAGGATATCCATCATGCTATATTGTGTAGTACCTATTTTTACCTTTATCATTTCTCTAAGGATCATCTGTTCAAATATTCAATCACAAACAAAAACACAATGGTGGTGGTTGAATGTGGAATCACAAACAAACAAACAAAAAAAGTGTTCAGGAATTTCAGACTCAAGCTATCATTTTATCTATAAATCAGGGACCTGGAAATATCCCTCATAGTGGGAATTGGCCATCATTTTCTCTAATAACCTCACAATGTAGGAGGTTTACTGAGATTAAATCCTAAGTGATTCCTAAATTGTATATGGAATATGTGAACAAACCCTGTGCTTTTTGATATCCATTGTCAATTTTACAGGCTCTAGAATCACCCAGGAGATAAAGATTTGAGCACAACTGTGAAGGACTTTCTAGATTGGGCTAATTGTGATTGGAAGACACATCCTAAATTGTGTGGCACTGTTCCATGTGCTGGGTTCCTGCAATTAACAAGAAATAAAAAGGATGGGGGGCGGTGATACAAGTATTCATCTCTCTCAGTTTCCTAACTGTGGAAACCACGTGACCAGCTACTTCCCAGGACATTACCTACACAACAGGCTGAATTTTTCAAGTGTGAGCTTAAGCAAACTCTTTCTTCATTAACTTGCTCTTTTCAAGTATTTTATTAAAGCAATGAGAAAACTAATCCAGATCTTTTGAATGGAAAGGAAACAGAGTTGCTTGAGGGTTATGATGGAGGGTGGGTGAAGGTACTATGATATGTTTTAGATCCTACATCTTGAGTGAGGACAATAGCATTCTCTCCTAGAAAATTTTCCTTTAAGTATTCCTGGTTACTGGTCTTCCTTAATCCCTGAGTGCTTCTCAGGCTATTTCAGCCCACTTCCTTTAGTGAGGCAAGGTCAGTTGAGTCAAGTCTCTTTAGCTGCCACAAGAAATTAGAAACTGGTGAAATTGCTTCTGGGGATCTCTAGGCAAATCCTGTGGCTGGCAGCTTAATGGGGCTAAATTAAGGACTGGACAACAGGATTGTATGGAAGTAGCTCCAAGGGATCTGTGAAACATTTGCTGATAGGTAGAAAAAAAAAACTACAGCATTGCTTAAAATAGAATACTGGACATGAGCAATCATAGCTGGGTTTCTTTTCCAAACATTGCAGGACTTTCAGAGAGGGTGGGATATTAGATATTTTGCAAAGGAGAATTGGGCATATAGATATTAAAGCACTTTGTCTTAGAGGCCTGAACAAGGACAAAAATGAAAGCACTAGGTAAAAGAGGGATAACTTGACATCATAGTCAGGGAAAAAAAAGAGGATTGGTTTACCAAGAAAAGTAGCATAAATAAGGTCTCTGTGGAGTTCATGCTCCTAAACTGGGGCTGTTCTCCCAGCATCCAAAGAGGGCTCTGCAGAGTCAGGTTGTTCTCTGAGTATGCTTCCTGAGGATGGACCATCGGCTTTTTAGATAGAGCTGATGTTTAAAAACCCAGAGGAAAGCATCAGCGAAACCTAGATGTTTAAGGAGAGATCACTGTGTGGCTATTGTTCATACCTTAAGGGAGTCACAATAAATTTGGTCTGTACAGTGTGCAAATGAGTTGGGTCTTGGCTAATGTTTATTACTGGATCTAGGGTCATTTGTAATGCAGTAGCAACAGGACACAAAAAAGGGTGGCTAGCTGCTGGTGAGGCGACTGAGTGAAAAAAGGGCCTTGCCACCAAAACTGAGTACTTGATACCTGGAACACTTGATGGTAAAAGAGAACTGACTCTGGTGGGTCTTCCTTCTACCCTGTCACTGGGGTGTGTGAGACATGCCTCTTGGGCAAGCAGAATACAGAGACACCAGTTGTGAGTCTAAGTTGTGCCTTGCTGCTGGAGAGGCAAAACTTAGGGCGTGCTTGACTGTATCTCCCTGTAATGCAGTCAGGTACTGAGCTTTAGGCAATTGCTGAGACTTCACTCAGTGCATGGTGGAATGCATTTTAGATGGGAAGGCTAAAGTTGGGGGTTCCCTGACTCTGGGCATGAAGTCTCTGCTGGAGTGCTGCATAGAGGAGTCAGAATGAATGATGGAATTTCACAGGGCCATGATGAGACCAGGACCATTGGGAGCTCGTGAACTGAGGACAATAAATCCAGGGATGTGAAAATGTGTAACTCCAGTTTAGCCTCATCAGTGATTGTCCTAGCTTGGTGGTGGCTGTATGGAAGTGCCGGGAGGCCTTCTACAGGAGATTAAGGCTGTGGCTCTGTAAGCAAAGGCCTTCTCCATGTTCCCTATGGCAGTTTCAATGAAAGATACAGTTCTTGTAAATTCATACCATTTATTGACTATTAAATCATGGAAAATGGATACCTACCAACTTCTCAGGGTGGACCTGAAATTAAGTACCTTTTTCAGTGTGGGTTTTCCAGGAAGGGAAACCATTAGGACCTCTAGGTATCTCATTAGCATGGAGAAATCTGTTTTGGGGTAAGTGACCAATGTGGGGAGTGTGAACCTGTGTTTCCACCCAGGAATCTAGTAGGGAGCAGTGAGGTGCCTACTGGTCTCAGGTATGTACCCAAGTGCTGGGGATCTCAGACTCACTGTATCTTGCCAAGTTTCCTGGCACGATCCATTGTCCCACAGAGTCTCACAAGTTGTTCTTGTTCTCTGAATGCATGTTATGGAATGTGTGATATCCCTGTAAACACAAAACAAAAATTGAATAGGAAAGGGTGTTGTACTTTGGGCAGATGTACTTATCTGGATGGAGTTTATTTGGTCCATGAGAGGTAGATATGAGTAGGTTTCCTGTAGCTAACAAGTTTACTAGAGAGATAACATGAGTTAAGCCATGAATAGTCTTTAAGATGAATCTTTTGTGAAACAGATGGAACAAGATTAAAAAGTTGAATCATATAGTGGAATATTCATTATTAGAGTTAGGAACTCAGATAATGTTAGGATGACAGTGACATAGCAAGAAGAGGAAATATGAAGCATTGAATGGAAATAGAGTTTAGGTAAGGAAATAACTGTCTAGCTGTCAATGTATTCAGAAGTCTGAGGAATAAACAATAATTTAGCAGTTATATTATTAAAAAATGATGGATTTCAGTAGCCAGCAGTTTTCTGTGGTCTCTGGTCTCCACAGCAACTTGGGTTGTGATTCTGGATTTTAAGCGCAGGAGACTCAGGGCTTTTTTTTTCTGTGGAATGGATACACATGATATGAGAAATGGCTTACCTTTGTTTAGCTAAGTCATTTGACCCAAGGCATCTGGTTTTGTCCACTACATTCTTTTGGGCAGCACCCTGTAGCAGTGTCCACATCTTTCTTCTGAGACCTTATGGGAGAAACTGTTAGGCCTTTGGGAATTCTGTCTGTCATAAATTTAGTAATTTACAAACTTTTGACGAGACCGAGTGCGAGATAGAATTGCAGTAGTCAAGAAAGGATAGGAATAAGAATCTTAAGTACCTTTGACATATTAATAGGTAAAGGAAAGTTTATCATTTTATTAGCAAAGAGGCTAGGACCAGAATAAGAGAGCTGGTAGCAGTGGCATAAAATCCTGGTGACAGAAAATGAGATTTACCAGGCAGATTTAGGCCTGTGACACTAACTGAGCATGCAGGCTATGAGAACAAGCTAGGGGTGTGGGAGCACAAATTGATAAGGCTTGGGTCTTTTTTCATTTACCAGACTGCTGATCCTTTAAAATACAAGGTCAAAGACAATTTAGCACCCACAGGGTAAGTGGGGTAGTGGGAAGGATGTTACCAACAAACTGGAGGCAACAAGGTTACAGCCAAGCCAGAAATTCAGGTCATCACAAGAAAGTCTAGAGGCCTGCAAGATATTCCATGGGAATGTCAGGAAAGTAACGTAAGGGCCTTATGTCCTAATATGAATGTCAGCCAGGAGGTCAGTCGTAGGTTCCCTCTGTCCAACTGGCGAAACTCTTTACCAATTACTATGGTCTGTGTGTTTGTAGGAATTTGTAGTCTGGTAGCAGAAATGTGAAACCTGCCTGACAGAGGCAGCATGGCTGCCCATGAGAGATGGTATGGCTGCAGGGCAAGACTTTCTACCAGGCGCGGGAATTTGTAGTCTAGTAGTAGAAAACTCGAAGGATGACAGAAGCGGCATGTCTGCAGGAGGCAGTAGCTGGCACCACAGGTCCTGGTGGCTGTAAGGCAGAACTTTTTGTCAGCAGAAGTCGAGGCCTGAAGTGGGCCGGGGAAAGGTTTTAGGTCGGCTTGGCTGTAGGGTAGAACTTCCTGCCTGCAGCTGAAGTGGCAGCCTGCAGTAGGCAGGAAAAGGAAGGACCTAAAGTAGCTTGTTTCATATCCTAGCAATGTGTATCCTAGCAACGCGCTTGTGGCCTCTCGGCCACACCCTGCTGCTACCAGAGCACAAGGTGGAGCACAAACTGCTTGTCCAGTGCAAGGGGCCAAGGGACTTGTCAGGAGGATTGGAGAATGGGGACGGGGAGAGGAGGGAGTCCCGGGCATGGCGGCTCTAGGAGCTAGACCTCCATTTCAGGCAAACCAGCCAAGTTAGCAGGTCACAAATGAAAGAGGGAAAGGGGAAAAATTACAGACTGACCCAAGGGACTGAGTGTCAGTGAAAAACTGAATGTCTCTCAATCTCAAGGACACAGGGGTAGCTCCAAGCTCAAGAAATACCTAGGACTTTGTAGAAGGTTGCTCTGACCAGTAAGGGGTGGGGAGTTTATCAGTCCAGGTCTAGTGAGCATGGTTGTGGCTGAAATGGCAAGCAAACCTGTAGACTTTCTGGATCCTCACATGGGACATCAGTGCTGTGATCATAAAAAGAGGAAGAGGTTTTAGATAATATCTTATATGGCAGTGTGGGGAAAAGGGGGTTGCCCCAGCGGGCCCATGTGAGGCATCCCTTCCCCCGAGGGAACAGACACACACCGACATGGTATAAGGTAGAGTTTACTTAGGATAGAGGATGGGAGTTAAGGGGGGAATTGGAGGTGGAGAAAGGCAGAGAGTAGGAGAGAATATAGAAGCAGAGGCCCAAGTGGAAAGAGGGGGGAGGGGAGGAGAGCCAGAGAAGGGCAAGAGAGAAGCTGAGAGAGATAAGAGGGGAGTAAGAGGGAAGTAAGAGAGAGAGGAGGGACCGAGCAGACTCTTTATAGTAGGCCAGGCTTACCTGGCTGTTGCCAGGTAACTGTGGGGAGGGGCATACCTGGCTGTTGCCAGGTAATTGTGGGGTGGATCTTAGACAGACCCCTAACAACTACATCATGTCCATGGCTCTGGATGAAAGTGATTTCACTTTCTTGGAGCCCCTTACAATGATGTTCTGTGTGGTTCTATTGTTATTTTGCTTTCTGTGCACTTACCTTTCTGAACACAGTCAGCTCTTAATTTGGATTCAATGAAAGGAGTCATCAGTGGTTTAACCATGTTTAAAAAAGTAAAGCATAAAAGAACTTCAGACCTTGCACGATGATATCTGAAGGGCTAACAATTGCCATTTATTTTCTGACATAATTATAAAGTTTAATGTTAAAATGAACAGCACTCAGTAATCCCTCCTGAATAACTATAATGTTTCCAGCCCATCCAGAAGCTCATAATTGACTCGGCTGAAGGTTGCTAAGGAGATACTTACTGACTAAGGGGAATTAAACAATAGGATGTGTAAGAGATGGGCTTGTCTCCCTGAATTAACTACAGCAGGGAGAGGCAAAGCAGGCAGGCTTGTAACAGAAACCTCCTACCCACCCATGAATGACTATCTTGGCTCACAGGTGTCAACCTAGCCTCAGCTGTGCTGGAGACAGAGGCCATGCATCACAGCCTTCTCCTCCTCCTCGCATACATTGAGACCTGGTTTTGCTCTATCACTATCACATCTTTGTACATATTCATGAGCTTTTTCTGCAGAACAACATAACATCCCATCTGTATAACAGTAAGTGTTATTTTTCAAGTACATATTTAGGGGGATTTTGGTGCGGTGAATTCAAGGAAGTTTCACTTGTGTCTCCTTCTCCAGGGACATAATCTTCCAGTATGATAGCAGAGACCTGTGAACAAGCAGAAACACTCGGGGCCTTTTAGGGTCTCAGCTTACTTTAGGAACAGGAAAATTTCCATTCCATCCCACTGCCCAAAACCCATCACAGTGTAATCATGCTGGCAGGAATAAATAGGTTCTCAGTGGATCATTGTGCCCTTTCATTTGGCTATCAGATTATTGGAACAATGAAGTTCAAGAAATTTGAATTTCCCCAGGAATCTTATGCTGAAAAAGGAATTGTCTGAAGCCTGGTGCCAGTCAGTGAGACAGCTTGTCTTTATTTAGCACTGTTTTGACAGTCTGGTAGATTGTCTTGTAGAAGAGACTGATGCCACAATGGAGGGGACCACTCCTTTACCTGGACACTTAGCTATGCACATCTTTTACCCCCTATTTAAACAGAAACCTCCTGTCAAGACCCAAAACTTGGATTTGGAGGTCCTTGGACTTCTATTTTCTTCCCATTGTGATTCTAGTGATTATACCAACTTTCTTTGTCACCATTATTGGCATGTTAAATTAGCCTCTTGAGGACATGTGACTGAACCTATTTTGTCAAATCTATCAGAGCCTAGGCTATGACTCTAATAACCCCATGAGCAACATAGCCAATCCAACACCATGGGGAAAAAATAAGCTCCTCTCATGTTGGTTTTAGGGGAGATTATCCTGAAGACCTAACTATCCACTATTCCTATGGAAAATCATGAGGAAATTTACCTTTTCCATTCCCCAATACACTGTCCATAACAAATCTAAGAATGTCTGTTCTTCCTCACTCACTGAGATTAAACATGGTGGTACCCAGTAGTGGGAAATCAGGACCAAGGCAGAAATAAAAAGGATCTCTGGGTAGGCTAGCTTGACACTAAAGAAGTTTTTCTACATTAATGGAGCCAGAACTATGGTACTTATTTGTTCCAGAGAATGAGCTGCGTAAGTAGTGCTTTTGTAGGTCTACAAGCTCTGAGGCAATATTCCAGCAATAGATCTATGTGTGTGTGTGATCATCCATGTGTGTGTGATCATCCATGTGTGTGATCATCCATGTGTGTGTGTGATCATCCGTGTGTGTGTGTGTGTGTGAGATCATCCATGTGTGAGTGTGATCATCCGTGTGTGTGTGTGATCATCCATGTGTGTGTGATCATCCATGTGTGTGTGTGTGTGTGTGTGTGTGTTTGTGTGTGTGTGAGAGAGAGAGAGAGAGACAAAGACAGAGACAGAGACAGAGACAGAGAGACAAACAGACACAGGGATAGAGACAGAGAGAATTTACATGTGTGGCAGTCAGAGGACAGTCTTGGCCTTTGTCTTCACCTCCTACCTGTTTGAGATAGTATTTCTTGTTGCTCACCACTGTATGTGCTACCTAGTTGGCCTGTGAGATTTCAGAGATTCTCCTACTGCCACTTAATAGCTCCTAGAAATTCTGGAATTCTGTATTGCTGAGTCTGATTCAATATGTATTTGAGGATTCACAATAAGATTGCCATGCTTACATGCAAACTCTTTGCTAACTTACCTCCCTGCCTACACAAGTCTGTATTTACTAAATGGATCTCAGCTAGTAAGCACAAAGGCTTCTAAATACCAGATTTTCTAAATATATAATGTTTGGTGACAGAAGATGGAGAGAGAGAGAGAACAGTGTAGTGGCTATTCCTGGTTGTCAACTTGACTATATCTAGAATGAATTAATCAAGAATTGGGAGGCTCACCTATGATCCAAATCTGCAGGCTCAGAGATACAAGTTTCTGACCTGGATCTTGGCATGGAGATCTTGAAGCATAGTGACTACGAATTCCAGAAGATTAAGACAAGGATATCTCTGAATTCAAGGTCATCTGGGATTAAAGGCATGATGCGCATGACTTTAATCTGGTCCACATCCTCTTCTGGAGACCTATACACTTAAATCTGGGCCACTCCCTCTGCTAGAGACCTATATAAGGACATTGGAAGAAGACACTCTTTCTCTTCTCTTCCTTGACTGCTTGCACCATGGGACTGAGCAACTGCTAGATCCTTGGACTTCCATCCACAACTGCTGCTTACCTTTGTTGGGGAGTTGGACTACAATCTGTAAGTCATCGAAAAATTTCCTAACTCTATAGAGACTACCCATACATTCTGTCACTCTAGAGAACACTGACTAATACAAACAGCTAGCATGATTCAAAACCCTGCATATGAACAGACACAGAGAAGCAGGATTCAAATGTATGGATGGTAAAAAACCAAACTGCTGGGGACTTTGATGCCCATTAAGTCACGACCTGAATATAAAAAGCATCTTGGATAAACAGTCATGTCTACATAGGGAATTGTTTTCTCCATGACCTAATTTTTTTCTTTTTTTTTTTAATTTTATTTTTTTTATTTACATTCAAAATCATTTCCCCTTTCCCGTTTCCTCCCTCCTCGAAAGTCCCTTAAGCCCCCTTCCCTCCCTCTTTTCCCCATTCAACCCCCTCTCGCTTCTTTGTCCTGGCATTCCCCTACATCCAGTCTTTCCAGGACCAGGAGTCTCTCCTTCCATCTTCTTAGAAATCTATTGATATGCAAATTGTGTCTAAGGTATTCCGAGATTCTGGGTTAATATCCCCTTATCAGTGACTGCATACCATGTGTGTTCTTTTGTGATTGGGTTACCTCACTAAGGATGATATTTTCAAGTTCTGACCATTTGCCTAGGAATTTCGTGAATTCATTGTTTTTAATTGCAGAGTAGTATTCCATTGTGTAAATATACCACATCTTCTGAATCCATTCCTCCGTTGAGGGGCATCTGGGTACTATCCAGCTTCTGGCTATTATAAATTAGGCTGCTATGAACATAGTGGAGCATGTGTCCTTATTGCATGCAGGTAAAGCCTCTGGGTATATGCCCAGGAGTGGTATAGCCGGATCCTCCTGTAGTGTCATGCCCAGTTTTCTGAGGAACCGCCAGACTGCTTTCCAGAGTGGTTTTACCAGCTTGCAATCCCACCAGCAGTGGAGGAGTGTTCCTCTTTCTCCACATCCTCGCCAACAACTGCTGTCTCTTGTGTTTTTGATCTTAGCCATTCTGACTGGTGTGAGATGGAATCTCAGGGTTGTTTTGATTTTCATTTCCCTAATGACAAAGGATGATAAACATCTCTTTAGGTGCTTCTCAGCCATTAGATATTCTTCAGGTGAGAACTCTTTGTTTAGCTCTCTACCCCATTTTTTAATAGGGTTACTTGCCTCTCTGGAGTTTAACTTCTTGAGTTCTTTGTATATATTGGATATTAGCCCTCTGACCATGACCTAATTTGAGGTCTTGATCATTCCAACTTGAATAGAGTTTTACAGAATTTGTTCAAATTGAAAAACCACTGCTGGAAATAAAGGTGGCTTTCCATCGAAGAAACAGACATCATTGTCACGAATCACAGGGCAAGGGCTGAATCTTTTGTGTGTGTGTGTGTGTGTCTGTCTGTCTGTCTGTCTATGTGTGTTAGAGTAAAACACTGGCTGTCAGGCCTTGCCTTCCACTTTGTTTGAGAAAGCTTATTTTCCTTGTTGTCCTGCTGCATACAAAAGACTAGAACACATGAGAGCTTCAAGGAATTCTGTCATATCTCATTATCAGTGCATGTAATGTTCTGGGATTACAGATGCATACACTATTTTATCCAGATATGTGTAACATCTACATTTTATTTAGTATATGTAGTGTCCTTTCAACAACCCTATCTTAATCAAAGCAGAGATATTTTATACTTTACCACCATTTATTTTTAGAAATATTTAGATGTTAGCTTGTAAACTACAAGTAAAAATGAGAGGATATAATTTAAGTTCTATCATTCGTTTTCTTTTTTTCCTCTCTCATAAAATACATCCCAATCACAGTAGCCTCTCCTCTTTCAATTCCTGTCATTTCCCCACCACATTTTCTGTCTCCCTCTTAACCAGTGTTTCTCCACTTCTCTTCAGAAAACAAAACAAAACAAAACAAAAAAACAGAAAAACAGGCCTCCTTCAACTAAATGCAGCATAAGAACATGATAATATCCAGATTGTTATATGGGTTCTGGGGATCTGAACTCAGTTCAACAGTTTTATGTAACAAGAGCTTTACCTACTATGTTATGTCCGATTCCCTTACATTTCTTTCTTTTAAGATACATTATAGATTTAACTACTGATAACCCACCTTTTGATGTGTATGGCAATTTGTGACACTGGTTCTTATCAAACCGTCATCACAAGTATTGATTACTGAGTACACAAATGATCTATTTCGAGGAAGACTCTGGAAAAGAGAACTGTCACCAATTGGTCTTGATATTTTTCTTGTTTTTTGTTTTCTTTTCATTGCCCCATATCAGTGCAGAGGCTAGAGGATGGAGGTGCTAACCTCTGAAGTTTCCAACTATAAGCCATCACTGAATAAAGGCAAGTATGTGACACTGGAAAAAGGTATGCATTTAAAAGCTTTATTTGAAATGATTCTTGCAAGGCAGGGAACTGTTCTCTAACCATGAATTGCTGTAAAATTTAAAATATGTGAGTTTTATTTACACATAAATAGACACATAATCAAGGCTAAGGAACTTTTTCACATTCTTCTTCCTGTCAGTAGTGTACTGTAATCAGTCACAGTCATCTTTCCAAGGTAACAATCAAACTAGATAACTGAGCATTCATAGGCTGCATCAGTAACATACACCAGTTATAACTGTCCAGAGGTATCCTCATAAAAGATACATACAACAGACCCTCAATTTGAAGACACTGACATCTCCACTGACCTAAGTGGTCTTTTTTTTAAAGTCCTTTTTCACCTTGTGCTTTCCTATTTTGAAAAACTTCCAGCTTCATTGGGATCATGCAGAGCATCACACAATTCATCCCATTGAAGAGACAAATCGCACCAATTTGTGCTCAGGGGAAAAATCTCAAGCAACTTCTACATAACTTAGACCACAGGAGCTTAGCTGTAAACAGTATTCAGAAAAAAGAATAAAAAGGAATATGTGATGTATTAGGTACTTGTGATACACCAGACATGTTTCATATTTTTAAATATCAGAGAGAGAGAGAGAGAAAGAGAGAGAGAGAGAGAGAGAGAGAGAGAGAAACATAGACAGAGATAGAGACAGAGACAGAGGGAGAGTATGTGAGTATGTGTATTTGTGATGTTTCTATGTTCATGTCCATGTGCATTTTTTCAAGGCATACCCATGGCACAACACAGGTCTGGACATCAATGAGTACACTCAAATATCAGCCCATGATTTCAACCATGTTTGAAACAGGGTCTTGTTCACCACTGCATATTCCATGATGAGTGGCCCATGAGATTCAAGATGTTTTCATTTCTCATCTCACAGCTTACCGTGGGAACACTATATTTATAGACATGAGCTACCATGCACAACATTACTTGGCTTCTGATGATCCCAATAATGCTTTAACTATCCATCTATTTTCACATTCTGATACATATTTTTGTAGTGAATTTTTTGATTTTTACATCCAAGAACAGGTAAATATCATTCAGCATAATAAGCATCACATAATACTCTAAGAGAAGCTATCAGATACTTTTCATGGGTTAGCTCTCTTGCTCTATACAAATACATTCACCAACTGCACCACTAATTCCCATTCCCTACACACAAGTGAGTTCTTTGAGGCCTAGAGAGATAAAGTGATTTGCCCAGATACATTGAATGGCTGGATGACAGCAATGAGTACTCATGTCAAGAATTTTCGTCTCTGTACATTGATCTAAGGAAGAGTCCTATCCTCTTGCAAACATGCCTAACATGCAAATACATCTATCCTGTCATTTCTGCTGATAACTCACAAAACAAGCAGAAAGTATGAGACAGAGGTCAGAGAGGACTTCTCTGATATCCTCTGTCTCCTGGATATGACATAGCTGTTGCACTCATAGATCTCTGAGGATCTATATGTTGTTCATACAAGTCCTGAACAAGTCAATCAGCCTTGTAGCAGAATTCATAGGAAGCTGGCTGGGCCCCACACTTAGGTAAATAGCTATTGATAATCTATAGATGATGAAGGCAATTAGGGGAGAGGAATTTGTTTTCACTATAGGTGTGGCTTCTTATAAATAGAAGATGTTACAGACGATAAGTCCATATGGTCATGGCAGCACTATTAGATCAGTTACAAATAAAATAAAAAGAAGATGTAACATTGGCATGGTGAATTGAAGGTCTGGGGTAGGTGTGTAGGGAGAGTGGATATAATATGATTAAAATACATGGTATACATTCATGAAATTCTCAAGGAATTGATACATTATTTAAAGATATAAATACAATTGTCTAGGAAATTGGAATACACAGAATACTTGTCATGAAAATATTCATATGCAATTTGAAAGTCTTGAACTCTTACATACTTTCATGTTCCACTCCAGTGTTTCTATTAACATGCTACTGACACCCTTGTTTCCTAGCCAGTTAGAGTGTTAAAAGGTACCAGAAAAAAGAAATACTCATCTAAATACATGTTGTCAGGCAGTAGAAATACAGCTGCTTTAGTCTTGGCCTTACTCCAGAGGAAATCAGTGTGCTGACTAGTCTTATGCCAGTGTGGCACAAGTAAGAGTTATTAGAGATTGGAAAAGTATCTCCCTAATTTCAAACTGCATGCATGTCTATGAGGCATTTTCTTAACTACCAGACAATGTGAGAGGGTCCAGCCTATTGTGGCTGGGCACATTCCTGTTCTAGTTGCCCTGGGTTCTATAAGAAACAAGAATATCAGGGCAGTAGTGGTACAACCTTTCATCACAGAACTCAGAAGGAGGAATCAAGCAGATCTTTGACTTTAGGGCCAGTTTTATCTACAGAGCAATTTCAAGGTCATCCAGCTCTACATAGAGACACTTTGTCTTAAAAAACAAGAGATGGATTGAGGCGAGTCAAAAAGGAAGGAAGGAAGGAAGGAAGGAAGGAAGGAAGGAAGGAAGGAAGGAGGAAGGAAGGAAGGAAGGAGGAAGGAAAGAAGGAAGGAAGGAATACTGAACAAGCCATGGGGAGCAATCTAATACGCACCATTTCTCCTTGGCCTCTGCATCAACTCCTAACTCCAGGTTCTTGCCCTGTTGAAGCTTCTGCCCTGACTGCCATTTATGAGGAACTGTGATATATATGTGGTAAGTAAAATAATCCTGTTCCTTCCTAAGTTGATTCATGCATGGTGTTGCATTTTTCAATAGACACCAAAATTAGGACAGCCACATTTTGATTAAATATGAGAATATACTAGTTTAACTTTCTAACTGACATGCATTGTGATCTTATGATGGGAAAGGAAAAAATATAATGCATTCAAAGCTCCCACATCTTCCACTTGAATTAACAGCTGGAATCTGGCTTTTAAGTCACCTTGTTATATCATGACAACAGATGGACATCCAGGGAGTTCTTGCTATAGACAAATTCAGAGGCAATCATTTTGAGAGAGGGTTTTGGACCTTGGGTACACCTGCAGGAAGACAGCATGAAGTAGCAGGTGGAGGGAATAATAAGGATGGAGTCACAAGATAAATTGGCAGAAGAAAATCATCCTGTAATATCAGGAAGGGCTTTCTCAGTAAAAATAAGTGGCATCAAGTAAAAGCTTATCCAACAGGAAGTAACGGTTGATTCAGTTTGCCAAGGAAAATTTTCACAGCCAAAGAAATCCTCCTGTATTTTGGCTTGTGGGCAGCAATCAACCAGAAAAGTAGAATGGGGGATAGCTGACTGCTACGTGTCAACTTTGTCTGCAAGGCACAAAATCCCAGCAAGGCAATGTCCTCTATATGTAGGTAAAAACCTAGCTATACTTTTTATCAATTTGTACAAATCAGCTCATACTCCAGAAACCCCATACTCTGGGTTTCTTTGAACACTGGAATATTCAAAAATCTGAGCAGATTTTGAGGAAGCCTTTGTCCACAAAAGTCTGAAGAGAGAATGTTTGAAAGATGATAGCTACCGAACCCTATCAAAAAATGCCCAATGTCAAACAAGAGTGTAGATCAAAGTAAGTTGATATTCTTTACAGAAAGTGAACTGGTGCTGTTTGGCAGGAAGTTCCAGGCAAGACTGATCAGCAGGTTCTCTAAAGCATGACATAAAGTAAAAAGGTGGACATGCTCAGATCCCTGAAACAGTATGCAAAGTTAATGTATAAAAAGACATGTGTGAATTTTGTTTTCTTGGTATAAGGCTGTGATTCTCAACCTTCTTAATGCTGTCACCCTTAATAGAATTTGTGATAATATAGTGAGAATTTTGGTTTCTTTACTTTTTTTTAATCCCAAGTTAGACATAATGGAGCTCTTTGAGACTGTTCACAGCAGCTAACTGTGAATTGGCTCATGCGCTAGTAGAGATACTATTCTGCAAGCAGAAGATAGCTTATATTTGGAATTTGGAGGACCCTTGAGAGGGTATAAAAAGGCCACAACACAAAATGGCTGCTGTAGCTTCTGCTTCCTGTGCTGCTGTTCTGTTATTCCTACTAGTGCTGATCCCTGCTGTTGTTGGTCTCTACTACTGCTGATTTCTGCTGCTGGTGGTTATTCTTCTCACTTCTCACTGCTGCATTAGTGCTTTTGCTCAGTTTCTAATCTGTCACTTTCTGGATTGCTGGTTGGAAATATCCTAATAACTATGATTGGAATTGCACCTAGGAACTTTATGCTCTCAACCACAGGAAGTGGTCTAAAGAGAAATAAATTCCTTTACTCTCTATTGGTTTCATGGAACTAGTATTGGGAGTTAAAAGAGATTGGGATAGAAAAGAGTCGTAGGTAAAACAAGCCAATAGAATAGCCAAAAATTCCCATTATATTTATGTGACCTCATATAATGAAATTATTTGTGTTGCTACTTCATAACTAATTTCACTACTTTTAAGAGTCATAATATAAATATTTTTGGAGATAAAGGTTTTCCAGTGGAGTTGTGACCCACAGGTTAAAACCACTAGCATAAGTGATCCTTGAAAATATTGCTAAGTTGATTTATATTTGCTGTATCAAAATCCATGTTCTTTTAGTTATATCTTCCCCTGTGTTGGCACAATATATAGGGTGAAAATATTAATCTAAAATAACCATGTTGACATCATTCATAATTCAGAAATTCTGATCCCAGATGCTGTGAACATTCTTTCACTTTCTTTCACTTTCTTTCAGTGCTAATCCTCTGTTCTTTTCCAGAGATCTTGAATTTCAAGTCTCACCAGTGAACACACCTAAACTTGTTTCTCTTCATGCTCCTAGGGAAATAAGACTATAATTGCTCCCCCACAGTTAATAACAAGTTGACCAATCCAGACACTTTTCAAAACCTCCCAGCAAGTATATGTGTCTCTCTCGCTGCTTGGTCTCATCAGTCTTCTGACTTATACAAGAACACATGCCATGCCCAGGAACAAACAGATGAGAAAAGAAGTACTTCAGGCTGCAGAGATGACAGCATTTCTATACACAAACCCATTTTTAGCAAATTCTATAGAATGTTACCTCCTTGCAAAAGAGAGCTGAATTTTTACAGCATTCAAGTTATATTTAGAAATTTACTAAATTTTAGGAACTTGTTTTGACCAGGAAAAAAGCCACATATAAGGAACCAACTATATTTTTTTCTGACATTGAGAAATGACTTTTCAAATAAGAAAAAAATTATGAGACTTTTACTAATGCTTTTTATTTAAAGCATTCATAAACTCCCAATGAGCTGGTTCATAGAAATCTCCATTCTTTCCACTTTCCCATGTTCGACACTTCTTCTCTTCATAGCATTCAAGTTTTCACTAACAATCCCTTGTGTTGTATTATGGTTAGTATTTATTTTCAATTTAACAGATTATAAAATCATCTAGAAAACCAATTTCTAGACTGGGTTAGGGGTGGAAAGACCCCCCTTATCTGTGGAAGACAATGCACCATATATTAAGATCCTGGACTCAATTAAAAAGGAAAAGTAAACTGAGTCCCAGCATCCATCCCTCTGTGGATGCCAGCCACTGTGCATTCTCTACAATTAAGAACTATGTCCTCCTTCTGTTCCTCATTCAACCACCTCTCGCTTCTCTGTCCTGGTATTCCCCTTCAATCATTCTTTCCAGGAGCAGGGGTCTCGGGACTTTCGAGGAGGGAGGAAACAGGAAAAGGGAAATCATGTGGAATGAAAATAAAAAATATATATATATAGAAAATAAAATATAATTTCTCTGATTAAAAAAAAAAGAGCCATGTCCTTACAGTGTGACCCAAAATGAATCCTTCAGTTCTTAAATTGCTTTCATTATTTATTTTTGTAATATTAACAAGAAAATGAATAACACTATGCTGAAAAGTTGTGCCCACAGTTGCCACTCTTTCTACAGCCCTAAGCTGCTCCTGTGGCACATGGGAAGAGGAGAGAAACTACTTCCCATAGACTCTTTCACTAGCAATGTTTCTTTCTAAACTTTCCATAGAGATGTGAAAGAGAGAAGAGGCAGAAGCCATTATTATTCCTGTAGCTAACAAAAGAGATGAGAAAAACACCCTTGAGTCATACCCTTTGATGGTGTGCAGGTAAGAATATCAGCAATTATTTCTTATATGTGAGTGAGGACTGCTTATTTTGACCTGGGATGGTTAGTCTGAAGTTGCCACAAAGCAGTCAGAAGAAATATAAGGTCATTGACAGCCCCTGATAAATAAAACATCTTAGTCAAGACATCACAGTGTCTACTTACAAGAAGATCAACCACTTCAAACAAATACAACTCAGCACATAGTAGAGATTGAAACTCGAGCTTCTTCAGAATAAGGCAAGCATTCTCTTTCCATTCTCAGATTCTCTTCTTTCTCTATCATGCTTTAGCTGCTACACAAAACATTCAGTCAGACCAGAAGTTAATATAAGTTGGAATACTACAAGGTTATGGGCCAGGAGACATGTCAGTGTTGCCGCTCTCCAAAGAAACCGGGAAAATTACTAATGCCTAGGCTATGAGACTGAAGGCTTGTGGGGAAGTTGGTCATAGAAATGGTATCTGGAGTTCTAATGAAGAAGGATCACAAATGGAGGTCAAAGAAGGCAGGCATTTGTGTCCTGAGTAGCTGTTTCTCAAAGAACGGTTGTTTCAATATTGGTCCCAATAATCAAAAAAAAAAAAAAAAAAAAAGATACTGCATTTAAGCAAGTCAGCCGTTTGGCCAACTGCCCCAGTGCCTATCCAATGGACTCTTGACTAAAATGACCAGTACATAAATTGAAGTTTTATATCAATTTTTGAACATGGACTTCCACTGGCTCTTATGGTTTTCAAATGCCCTGCCTTTCAGAAGAGGAAATCATGTTGTTATATGGCATGATTCTTCAGAGAAGCTGCCAGGCTTCTTCTGTTTATATTGAGTCCTTTCCAATAAAGAGACATCAATTTTCCTTCACTTGAATGAAGTTGTTCTAGATTTGTATTTGGCTTCTGTGACTCTAACACTTTTAACTAACCACTATCCCTGGAGTTACTGAATATGTCTACTTCCAAACTATCAGTGCTATTAAACACTATTTTTTGAATGAAGTTCATTCAGCAAAAAAAAAAATAAGGTGGGAAGTATAATGATATCTGAATACCTGGAGTAACTGGGACCAGAGGGATACATGCATGGAGGAACTCTTCACAACCAGTGGCACAGGTTCCTTCTGGTCTGGGCTGGTGCCCGGAGCAGACCTAGGGCACAAACTCTGAAGCCAGTCCCATGACATCAAGAGGAAGCTCCACTCCCAGGCATGCTAACATTCCAAGAATCATAGGATCAGAGGTTTGGAAGACACAACATCTGTTGCAACACTGGGAGGTATTGGAACCAGAAGAAACCAGGCATACAGGAACTCTGCCAAACCAGTATCACAGGCTCCTTCTGGTCTGTCTGAGCCAGTGTCCTGAGCAGACCTTGGGTGTAAACTCCACAGCCAGTCCCACAACACCCAGAGGAGGCTCTACTCCAAGGTGCTCTAATATGCCCAGGATCTCAGGATCACAGGATCATAGGATGACAGAATCCCAGGATCCCAGGAGTTTGGTCACACCAGGATCTCAGTGTCCCAGAGGCAGCTTGACTCTCAGGAGAGCAGACTTACCCAGGATCTAAGGATTACAGGATCACAGAATCACAGTATCACAGAGACAGCTTGACTCTGAGGAGTTTTGACACAACGAGGATCACAACAAGGACAGACCTGTCCTAATCCATTGAAATTCAAAAATTTGAGGAATTAGAAATTTGTTGGCTGTCACCCAGTGGTCTCTCTAGAGGGTTTTAGTGCAGAATTCTATCAGACCTTCAAAGAAGATGTAATACCAATATATTCCATAAAATAGAAACAAAAGAAACACTACCTAATTCATTCTATGAAGCCACAGCTTCTCTTATACCTTAACCACACAAAGACCCAACAAAGAAAGAGAACTTCTTACTAATGGTGATTATGAATATTAATGTAAAAATACTCAATAATATTATCACATATTGAAACCAAGAAGACATCAAAAACTTCTTTCACCATGATCAAGCAGGCTTCATCCCAGGAATGCAGGGATGGTTCAATATATAAAAATTCATCAAGATAATAAACTATACACAAAAACTCAAAGAAAAAAAAACCATGATCATGTCATTAGATGATGGAAAAAGTCCTCAATAAAATACAATATTCTTCCATTTCAAATGTCCTGGAGAGATCAGGAATTTTGGGCACATACCTAATTATAAAGAAGCAATATATAGCAAACCAACAGCCAACATCAACTTAAATCCAGAGAAACTAGAAGCCATCCCATTAAAATCCGTGCAAGACAAAGTTGGCAACTCTCTTCCTGTCTATTTGATGTGGTACTCAAAGTTCAAGTTAAAAACAATTAGACAACAAAAGTATGTCAAGAGGATAAAAATTGGAAAGGAAGAGGTCAAACTATCACTATTTGGATCATAAGATAGTATACATTTGCAAAACCCCCAAAATTCCAATTTGTTTATCTGATAAGCAAATTCAGTGAAGTGGCAAGATATAAAATTAACTCAAACAAATCAGTAGCCTTCCCTTAAATAAATGATAAACAAACTGAGAAAGATGTTAGGGAAACTACACCCATCAAAATAGCTACAAATAGTACAAAATATCTTGATGCAAATCAGTGAAAAATCAAGAATTTCAAGTCCCTGAAAAAAAATAAATAAAAGTGTTGTAACTCAAGAACCGCACCCCCCCCCAGGGTCTCAGCTCAGGCACGCAACCCCTCAGAACACAGTTTGACAAGACAATTGCTGCAATAGCATGAGGTTTGTTTGTTCCATTTACATGGGGTTGCTCATCCTCGCAGGGAGAGTCAACCCCGAACAAACAAAGTACAAATCCACATACGTGGGGTTGCTCATCCTCATAGGGAGAGTCAACCCTGAACAGAGAAAACATGTATCTTTTATAGCCATTTTGCAATGGGGGTGACACGCTATAAGTCATATGATTTTAAATTTATAGGTCAAGAGGGATTTTTTGCCTTAAGATTGTTGGCAAGTTTGTGGCCTTTCTCGGAACCCAGTAGCAAGAGAGTCAGGATGTTGATTCAGAGAACTGTTATGTATTATTTTGTCCTGACTTGGTCAGCACAGCCTCAGCTTGGTCACTTTGTCTGCTTGAAATTTTTGTTTTTACATTCTTAGAGACTTGTTTAATGTTCTTAGAAGTTCTGTTTAAATGTCAGGGCAGGAGCTTACCAGCTCTCCAGCCAGGCTGAGTGCTCCTCTGCAGAGCAAATTCTCCCTACAGTTTCTGTCTTAACAGGGATGTGGGAACTTTACAAATTTAAGCCTTTACCAGCTCAACACGAAGAGACACTGTTATTGGGAAAGAAACCTTGCTCTCCACATCTCCCTCCTTTTTGTCTTTAGCATGGTTTTAATCTTAAAGTCATAATTTGGTTCTCCCACTGGCAATGGGCTTATATTGTTGTATATCTTTAAAATGGAAAGTAAGGTTAGTTTTGCTCCTGGAATTTTTTTTTTTTATTTAATTTTTGTGAGACTGGCAAGCAAACGAGCGTGTATAGGACTTGATGTATGAGTGGGCTTTATCAGAGGGGAGAAGTATTGACTTGATTCCTCTTGTGGGGAACAGAAGATTGTTATTCTTAGATCTTAAGTGGTTCTAGATGTCTTTTGGAGAGGAGGGGCAGAGCCTGAATTGGTGAGAGACCCCCACATAGTGTAGCATGATCTAAAGACCAACACTAACACCTATGTAAATCAGGTTTACTTTACAGGGGACTCAGAAGCAGACAGTTGTGTCCTCCCCCTGCAATGTTTTATCTTATATCCCTTGTAGGTGTCCACACTGAGTTTGCACCATGCCAAACCAGTGTGCACAGCTCTGAGTTTTTATGTACCCCCCATGAGGGCAAATGTCATTGCATGGCTCAGCCAGGCCTCTATCAGCCAAATCAAGTTGATGATAATGTACCTGTATTGTTTTGAATGGCATGGAGTTAACCTTTTGTCTAATAAATTTCATTAACTGATTTACATAAGCAAAGTTCCAACAAGGGGCATCAGGAGGGAAAACATGGAAGATTCTCACCAATTAGTGGCAGTTCTAGAAAATTTCTATCTCTGAAGATCTTCACTCAGCTTATGGAGTTTATGTACCTGTAATTCTATTAGGCCAGATTTATTAACATAATAGCAACATTTTTTTTCTTAAGAAAAAGGCAGGTTCCACACCCTGCTCTGTTGTGAGAATGTCTAAGGCACAGCAATTTTGTAAGGTAAATTGGTCAAGTGAAGTTATTTGCCCTTGTAGAGAAGCCAAAGATTAAGTAGAAGCCTCCACAGCCAATTGAAATTGTTCAGCTCACTTATTGGTGCTTACAATGGAATGTCCCAATGATCTACCTATCAATCTAGTGGCCACCATAGAGGTAGTCAGGGAAAGGTTGACTACAAAGGAAATTTAGAAGACATCAAAAATTTTATAGAGGGATGTTGAGTCTGTAGATGTATTTAGTGTCAGCATTAGTAGCAGGCATCTAAAGGTGTCAAGGACCGCAGCCGATTTTCATGATCAGCATATTTCATTAACCACTTTGACAGCTAGCACTCTCTTTCAGCTTCCTGTTTAAAAAAAAAAGGCACAAACATATCTTCTTTCCCACACTCAGAGAGTTCTTTGTATTGAAATTCTAAACATTTTTGTGTTGTATAGGGATATGATTTCCTCTTTTTTATAAAAATATTGTTTTAAAGTTCAATGTACCTGTTCAACAATACCTTGTCCTTGAGGATTATAAGGAATCTCAGCAATATGACTAATATTAAATTGTTAACAGAACATTTCAGATGACTGACTGTAATAACTATTTATACTATATGTCTTAATCTGATTTGGAACATCTAGTATAGAAAAACAACATAGGCAATGACTAATTTTTATCTCCAACTGCTTTTCTTGCTAAAGCAATTGCAACTAGAAAGTTTGAAAAGCTGTCAATAGTTATCTCAAATTATTGTCTTAAGCCATCACCACTTTGATGATGCATGGAATGAGATTGCCAGGTCAACCGTTCTTGTATAAAGTCTACAATCTGACTGATATGTAAACCTCCCATGGCACTGCCCTCACCAAGCAGTCCAGATAATCTAGTATGAGCTACCAAATATCCCAAAAGTAAGAAAAATTACATGTTTCTTAAATTAAGCTGTATTTGTGTAGAATCTGAGAATCAGTATTATCTATAAAAAATATAATTTTAAGTAATCATAATCCAGGAGCTATCTATCTTAATTTTCAGTCTATAATTAAAAGCTTGATTATTTAATGTCTTAAAAATAGAGGATATACTTAATTATTTGTGAAGTAGGAGGAAAATCTAAGAGAACAAACATGTGATCTAATCATATATGTTCTACGACTATATGAGCTATCTATAAATATAGCAAACATATCTTTTACTGGCAGTATGCTTACATTTACAGAATGTATAGAGGCAAATTCTAAAAGACTGTCTGTGGAATAATGGCCAACAAACTTGTCTAAAAAGCTTGCTATGTAATAGGCCAAATATCAGCATTCTGCAATAACCAATGTAATTGCTGTCTAGACCAAGGAATAAACATTTTATCAAGTTCCTTACAAAATATTTTTATGATTTTATTTTATAATTTTGTATTAATATAGCAAACAGACTCATAATAGGGTGGTCAAACTTAACTTGGAGATGAAGAAAGATGAATTTACATTAATGGTATTTTTTATCAAAGGACTGTTGTGAAACAGCCAATAATTGACTTTTTTGTAGAGTTATTTATCTATCATCAGTTAATTGTCTAGGGGATTAGGGTTTGCATTCTCCTTGACACTATCAAACAGAGGTTTGACTTCTCCTGTGACAAGCTCAAGGGGAGATCTTAACAAATTAACACTTTTTTAAAGCTTTTGAAAATCATTTAAATCAAATAAACTATCTTTTCTTATTTGAGTTTTCTGTAACTGATCCACTTGTTTGATATTTTTTAATTAATTATAAATATGGATGGGTTAAATTCTTGAGCTTGTGATTGAATGGTAAACTGCAACAAATGAAACATTGGCAGTCTAACTATATTTTTAAGTTTCATTTGTAATAGTAGAGAATTTCTATAATTTTGAAGAGCAAAACTCAATTTTAAACAATCTATTTTTTTTAAAATTAATATTAAGAACATTACTTTCATATACAAAGTTTGCCTGACAGTTCTTACATATGGATGTATGACAGTGTAGCTTTTAATATATTTTAAATTTTATCTTTTATAAGTCTAGTCTCTAGAATAAGATTATATAAAGTATTATCTCAATTATAAGTGTCTTTAGACACCTGTTTTTGGGGGGTTGGCTCATGTCTCTTGTTCTTTAGAATGACTCTAACCCTGAGTTTCTAATTTTAAGCTAACTTTTTGTTTCTAATGCTACAAATTTTTAATAAACTCTAATAACTTATAAGTTAATTTACTTTATAACCAGGACATGTAGAACATATTGATACCTTAAAAACCATTCAGAAAAAAAGTGAACTGGTTATTTAAACTAGACAAAAGTTTCTTACTTTTGTCCAACTGTAATTTCAAGAGAAAAGTACCTTGTCACTTGCTGAACTCAATAAACACAATCTCAGAGATTTTTCTATAAAAAATACCAGCCATCAGCCCTCTTACCAAGATGTTGGACAGCTGTCCCTTTAAGAGCAGGATTTCTTCAGCTGCACTTGGCTCCCAGCCATAGTGCAGGGTAACTTGTCAGTTTCTGCTGTGCAAATTGAGACTGCCTTTTAAACAAGTTAAACTAAATCAAATGCTCAATAGCCAGCAGATAAAGTTTTAACCAATTTTTTTCTTTTGATACAATGTCCCAGACATGGAACAACTACTTTTCTGAAACCTTTTCTCTCACACATAGAAGGGAGAGGAGGCACAGTGGTAGCTACTGATAGTTGCTCCCCAGCGCCCTGCTTTTCTAACTTTCTAATCTCTCTTCAATATGCACAGACCTTCTATCTACATACCTATCATTTCACTTCTAAAAGCCATGTATAGCACAAATATATTTGAGCTGAGAATCTTTCTAGCATCTGTTCCCTATCTCCACTGTTCCCTGGCCTTTAGTTTTTCTATTTTATTCTAAATAAAAAAACTTGTGAAGTTACTCTGGGGGGTGGGGCTGTCTTCTTTGGCCTATTAGGATATTCCATTTTCCAGTGTCTTCTCTCCTTGCAGTACACGCACTGATCCTTAGCCAGGAGCTCTCCTCTTTTGTCTTGTACTCCCTTTCTTGTGGCTTCCTAGCTTCCTCTACCATGGTGGCCAGGATCTTATGAATATTTCTTTCTTGTCTCTTTTCACACCTTAATTTACTAACCTCCTATTCTTTCTGTCTTTTATTTGTCTCTAACTTTCTGTTCTTTTTACCTTCTTTTTTCTTTTTCTTTTATTTTTTTTGTTTCTTTGTTATAAAATATTTTCTCAGCCACTTGCACTAGTTCTCTCAACGACTTATCCTGCAGCCCTTCTAATTTTTGTAGCTTCTTTTTAATATCTCTGGTTGAATGGTCTCTGAAGGCAACAGTAACCGTGATCCTATGCTCCTCTATGGTGGGGTTGTAGGGTGTAAACTGATGGAAAGCCTCTATCAAGCATTCTAACAACGCTGAGGGTGACTCAGTCAGCCCTTGGACTGTTTCTCTTACCTCAGCCAAATTAGTGGGGTATCTTGATGCCCCTTGGAGTCCCGCCATTAGAGTCTGAGCTAAGAGTCTTTCTTCTAGCATCTGTTCCCTATCTCCACTGTTCTCCGTCCTTTAGTCTTTCTATTTTATTCTAAATAAAAAACTTGTGAAGTTACTCTGGTGTCTGGGACTCTCTTCTTTGACCTATTGGGACATTCCTTTTTCCAGTGCCCTGCCAGGAGCAGAGCAGGAGGATAGGGAGGGGGAAGAGTCTAAGAGGAGGAGATCTGTATCTCCAGGAGGCAGGCCAGTCCTCCTCTCCACCTGCGTTTTCATGACACAAACTCTTGACAGGTCTGGTTCTGAAAGTGAAACAAAAGGGTGAACCCATGGAGCAGGCTAGCAGACCAGGTAGATCTGAAAGTGAAACTAGAGGGCAAACCCATGGAAGGGGGAGAACGGACCACGCTCTCCCAGATGACAATATAGGGGACCATATGACAATATACTGGTTCTGAAAGTGAAACAAAAGGGTGAACCCATGGAGCAGGCTAGCAGACCAGGTGGATCTGAAAGTGAAACTAGAGGGCAAACCCATGGAGGGGGGAGAACGGACCACGCTCTCCCAGATGACAATATAGGGGACCCGGTCAGGGTGTGGGCTCAGGAAAGGAACCCTCAGGTGGCCATCTAGTTTAGATGGGCAGCCAATCCGAGGCACTCGGAGTCTACAACAATTTCTTTTTGATTTTAACAGAGAAATTATGAGCCCTACCCTTGACTTCTGGGTTGCTTACAGCAGCCACCCAGATGAGTCTCTCCTGAGACTCCCAGACAGAATCCCAACATTACAGAGAACAAAGAAACCAAACAAAACTAAAACAGGGCATCCTACACGCGATTTCCACAGAAGCCTGATACTCCCAGTACCAGACTCAGATGGCAGCTGAACCCCGGCTGTCGCCGGGTGGAGAAGGATTGTTTCAATCTGATCCCACTCCCCAGCAGGATTCTGGAATGTCTTCCAGTTTCCCGTGGCCTGTGACATTCCCTGCATGTCTGCCTGTTACAGTTATAAGCACCTCATGGAGCCTACAGCTAAAAGTCACTCGAATTTCTCCTTAGATCCCAGACAGGTTTCTTACTGAACACAGACAACAGCGGACACAAATGCAAACAACATAGAAACAGAAGTGAGCAAATAACACAAAACAGAAATGAAACAGGGAGCAACACAGACAACATAGACTTGCTTGAGCTTACCTCCAATCTCCTCACAAATTGTTGGTCTGGGAAAGTACAATTCCCAGCCAATATACCAAATGTTGTAACTCAGGAAACCCCCGGGTTCTCCGCTCAGGTGCACAACCCCTCAGAACACAGTTTGATGAGACAATTGTTGCAATAGCATGAGGTTAATTTATTCCACGTACATGGGGTTGCTCATCCTCACAGGGAGAGTCAATCTCGAACAAAGAAAGTACACATCCGCATGCATGGAGTTGCTCATCCTCACAGGGATGAACAGAGAAAGCATATATTTTTTATACCTTTTTAGCACTGGGGGTGTTGTGCTATAAGTCATATGTTTTTACATTTACAGGTCAAGAAGCATATTTTGCAATAAGATTGTTGACAGTTTTTGGCCTTCCTTGGAACCCAGTAGAAGGAGGGGCAGGAGGTTGATTCAGAGAACTGTTACGTCTTATTTGTCCTGACTTAGTCAGCACAGCCTCAGCTTGGTCACTTTGTCTTCTTGAAACTTTTATATTCTTAGAGCTTTGTTTAATGTTATTAAAAAACTCTGTTCAAAGGTCAGGGCAGGAGCTTACCAGCTCTCCAGCCAGGCTGAGTGCTCCTCTGCAGAGCAGCTTCTCCCTACAGTTTCTCTGTCTTAAAGGGGACATAGAGACATTACAAATTTAAGCCTTTACCAGCTCAACACAGAGAGACACTGTTACTGGGGAAGAAACCTGGCTCTCTAAACAAAGAAGAACTTAGAAGATGGAAAAATCCCCCATGCTCCTGAATCAGTAAGACTAACATAGTGAAAATGGCCATCTTACCAAAAGCAATCTGTAGATTCAATACAGTTCTCATCAAAACTTCAACTCAATTCTTTACAGACATGGGAAGAGCAAATCTCAACTTCATGTGGTAAAACAAAAAACCCAGGATAGCCAAAACAATTCTCAACAGCAAAAGAATTTCTGGGGAAATCGCCGTTCTTTTCATTTATTATTATTATTATTATTATTATTATTATTATTATTATTATTATTATTATTATTTACTTATATTTCAAATGATTTACCCTATCCTGATTCCCCCATCCCTGAAAGTTCCATAAGCCTTCTCCCCTCCCCCTGTTTCCAAATCAACCATTTCCCGCTTCCCTGTCCTGGTATTCTTCTACACTGTTGCATCAAGCCATTCCAGGAACAGGGGCCTCTCCTTCCTTCTTCTTGGGCATCATTTTATATGTGAATTGTGTCTTGGGTATTCTGAGATTCTGAGCTAATATACACTTATCATTGGGTACATACCATGTGTGTTCTTTTGTGATTGGGTTACCTCACTTAGGATGATATTATCCAGTTCTACTCATTTGCCTAAGAATTTCATGAATTCATTGTTTTTTATAGCTGACTCGTATTCCATAGTGTAAATATACCACATTTTCTGTATCCATTCCTCTGTTGAGGGAATCTGGGTTCTTTTTTTTTTATGATATCTTATTTTATTTTATTTTTAATTTTCTGTATTCTTTAATTACATTCCAAATGATTTCCCATTTCCCAGGTCCCCCCCTCCCTGAAAGTCCCATAAGACCTCTTCCCTCCCCCCTGTTCCCCAGTCAACACCATCCTACTTCTCTGTCCTGGTGTTCCCCTGCACTGCTGCATCGAGTCTTCTAGGACAAAGGACCTCTCTTTCCTTCTTCTTGGGAATCAATTGATATATGAATTGTGTCTTGGGTATTCCGAGCATCTGGTATAATATCCACTTATCAGTGACTGCATACGATGTGTTCTTTTGTGATTGGGTTACCTCACTTAGGATGATATTTTTCAGTTCCAACCATTTGCCTAAAATTTTTATGAATTCATTGTTTTTAATTGCTGAGTAGTATTCAATTTTGTAAATATACCACATTTTCTGTATCCATTCCGTTGAGGGTTCTTTCCAGCTTCTGGCTATTATAAATAAGGCTGCTATGAATATAGTGGAGCATGTGTCCTTATTGCATGCCAGGCAGTCCTCTGGGTATATGCTTAGGAGTTTTATAATAGGGTCCTCAGGAAGTGTTATGCCCAGTTTACTGAGGAATACGGCAGACTGATTTCCAGAGTGCTTGTAATAGTTTGCAATCCCACCAGCAGTGTAGGGGTATTCCTCTTTCTCCACGGCCTCACCACACCTTCTATCTCCTGAGTTTTTTATCTTAGCCATTCTGACTGGTGTGAGGTGAAATCTCAGTGTTGTTTTGATTTGCATTTCCCTAATGACTATGGGTGTTGAACATTGCTTTAGGTGCTTCTCAACCATTCGATATTCTACAGGAGAAAATTCTTTGTTTAGCTATGTACCCCATTTTTAATAGGGTTATTTATCTCTCCGGAGTCTAACTTCTTGAGTTCTTTGTATATATTGGATATTAGCCCTCTGTCAGATGTAGGGTTGATAAAGATCTTTTCCCAATTTTTTGGTTGCATTTTTGTCTGCTTGACAGTGTCCTTTGCCTACCAGAAATTTTGTAATTATATGAGTTCCCATTTTTCAATTCTTGATCTTAGAGCATAAGCTATTGGTGTTCTGTTCAGAAAATTTTCCTCTGTGCCCAGGTGCTCAAGGCTCTTCCCCAGTTTCTTTTCTATTAGTTTCAATGTATCTAGTTTTATGTGGAGGTCATTGATTCACTTGGAGTTGATCCACTTAGTACAAGGAGATAAGAATGGATCAATTTGCATTCTTCTGCATGTTGACCTCCAATTGAACCAGCACCATTTGTTGAAAAGGCTATCTATTTTCCACTGGACTATTTCAGCTCCTTTGTCAAAGATCAAGTGACCATAGGTGTGTGGGTTCATTTCTGAGTATTCAGTTCTATTCCATTGATCTACATGCCTGTCACTGTATCAATACCACACAGTTTTTTATAATATTGCTCTGTAGTACTGTTGAGTTCCAGGATACTGATTCCCCCAGAAGTTCTTTCACTTTTGAGAATAGTTTAGCAATCCTGGTTTGACATCTGGGTTCTTTCCAGCTTCTGGCTATTATAAATAGAGCTCTGATGAACATAGTGGAGCATGTGTCCTTATTACCTGCTTGGGAATCTTCTGGATATATGCAGGGTCCTCTGGTAGTATTATGCCCAGTTATCTGAGGAACAGCCAGACTGATTTCCAGAGTGGTTGTACCAGCTTGCAATCCCTCCAGCAAGAACTCAAGAAGTTAGACTCCAGAGAGCCAAATAACCCTAATAAAAAATTGGGTACATAGCTAAAAAAAGAATTTTTACCTGAGGAATACTGAACATCTGAGAAGCACCTAAAGAAGTGTTTAACATCCTTAGTCATCAGAGAAATCAAATCAAAACAACCCTGAGATTTCACTTCACACCAGTCAGAAGGGCTAAGATCAAAAACCCAGGAGACAGCAGCTGCTGGCGAGGATGTGGGGAATCAACATTCTTGACCTCAAACAGTACTACAATACAGTAGTGCTAAAATCAACATTGTATTGGTACATAGACAGACAGTTTGATCAGTGGACTAGAATCAAAGACCCAGAAATAAACCCCCACACTTATGTACACTAAATCTTTAACAAAGAAGCCAAAAGCATACAGTGGAAAAAAGAAATTATCTTCAATTAAAGATGCTGGTCTAACTGGCTATCTGCTTGTAGAAGAATGAAAATAGATTCATATTTATCAACTTGCATAAAGTTCCACTCCAAGTAGAACATAAAACCAGATACACTGAATCTAATAAAGAAAAATTGGGAAAGAGTCTCAAACTCATTGTCACAGGGGAAAATTTTCTGAAGAGAATATCAATGGCTTGGATTCTAAGATCAACTATTGATAGATGGGACCACATGAAACTGAAAATCTTCTGCAAAGCAAAAGATATAGCTAATATGGAAAATTGGAAACCAACAGATTGGGAAAAAAAGACTTCACTGAAACTACATCCAACAGAGAAGTAATATTCAAAACATACAAAAACTCAAGGAGCCAATCTCCAAAAAACAAAATAATCCAATTAAAAAACAGGGTACAGAACTAAATAGTGAATTCACATCAGAAGACTTTTGAATGTCTAAGAAGCAATTAAAGAAATGTTCAAACTCTTTAGTCATAAGAGAAATGCAAATCAATAGACACCGAGATTCAGCCTCACAACAATCAGAATGTTCTAAGATAAAACTCTCAAGTGCCAGCACATGCTAGTGAGGATTTTGGGGGAACAAAAATAAAACGATTTCACTGCTGGTGAAATTTCAAACTGTTACGGCCGCTCTGGAAATGAATCTGACAGTTAATAAGAAAATTGGGAATAGTTCTACCTGAAGAAACAGCTATACCACTCTTGGGCATATACCCAATATGTGCCACATGATACCACAAAGACACATGCTCCACCATGTTCATATCAGTCTTATTTATAATAGACAGAAGCTGTAAACAACCCAGTTGTCCCTCAACCAAAGAATGAATACAGAAAAGTATGGTTCATTTACACAATGGAAAACTGTTCAGCTATTAAAAATGAGGACATCATGAATTTTGTAAGCAAATGAATGAAACTCATGAGGTAACACAGACCCAAAAGTACATATGTGTGTATCTATTCACTGATAAGTGAATAGTGACCAAAAAGTACAGAATACCTAGATACAGCCTACAGACTATAAGAAGTATAAGAAGCAAAAATGCCCAAGTGAGAAGGCTCCAACCCCACTTAGAAGGAGGAAGACAATAAACACAGGAGGCAGAGGAAAGAAGCAAACACACTCTTGGAGCTAATGGTGAGGAGAGATGGGATGAAGAATTGTGGGAAGGCGGGCTGAGGGATTTTAATGACTGAAATGTAAATAAATAATATAATTTAAGTATTAAAAAAGGATTAAATGCATCTTAAGAAAGAAGAGCTCTGAACTATTATTTTTTTCCTCAGATATTTAGAAGCCTAGAGAAGCTTATTGGGGCTCTTGAAAAGAGTTTTCTAGCCACTAGTGCCAACTAACTATGAAATGGGGAAGTCACTAACTACTGCAAGTGTTGGCAAACAGCTGGGTAATGGGTTTGAAAAATTATTTCAATCTGGAAAGGATTACCAGACAATTAAAGCTTGAACAATGAAATGCTTACCTCTTTCTAAAGTACACCCTTCTGGGCTATTTTATTGGCTAATACAATGGAAGCTTGCCTGCAAAAGTTGCTAAATACAACAGCTAGTATTGAGCTATATTTGGATCATGCACCCATCCCATCACTCTTGAATTCACAACACATAAGTTGTTGATTATTCTTCATATACAAAAATGAGAACAGGTATGGAAAGTGTCTGCTAAATAAAGCAGTCTAATTAATAAAGTGACTGTCAAGTGTCTGCCATGCTAATTTCATCTGATTTTGCTCTCACACAGAACCTAATTTGGCAACCATCTCACTAGCTAAAGCTGATGCTAACTTAACTTTTAGGAGAAATTGTACAAACTGCAGTGAATAGATGAGAATGTCATAAATTGAAAAAAATGCCTGAAAGTCAGAGTCTCTGCTTTTGGTCTTTTGGTTGTCAAAGACCACACAGCTCTAATGTATATACAAGAGGAGAACATAATGAGTGAATTTTCCCTTCATCATGCTAGAAATTTTCTATCAGAATTAGTTTGACTCAGTATCAAAGGTGTCCCTGCTACATGACTTTTCCAAGCAAGACCAGTATTTACATATCTAGCAGAAGTAACTTTGCCAACATTGAGGTATCTGGGCCACTGGACTCTGGGTGATAAGTCTAAAAGGTCACCTCTGCTCTAGACTTAGACACTTGGGATCTTTGAGACTTGTTATTCAGGCAGTGGAGACTAGTCAGCAAGCTCTAGGTTTCAGTGAGATACTCTTTCTCCAAGACATAGTAAAGAATGACTAATGAAGACACCAAATGTTTTCCTCTATCCTTTACATTAGCGCACGCACACACACACACACACACACACACACACACACACACACACACAGCAGTTGACTAAGCTTTGGTTGAATTCAGCCATGACATTTACATTTGTTTAATCTAAGTTTGAGGACAATATGGCATGGATTTACTTACTTGAAACTTCTGGAGCTCAGAAAGAGTGAAGAGCTAGAAGGACTACACAGAATCAGAACCTGTATTTCCCCAAAATATGTTCTGTCGGCATGCTCGGAAATGCAGCCTTTTGCCTTGCCCCCAGGCCAGGGGGAAAATTGGGATCATTTAGTAGTTCTACATGGAGCCCATCAAGAAAGAAACTAACTTTTCTTGCTGCTACAGCAAATTTTCTACTACTGGAATCTTAAGGAAGGAAGGACTTCTGTCTGTCTAGTAGTTGAAGGTATAGTCCATTATGTTAGGAAAGGCATGGTTGTAGGATCATGAGACAAGGGGTTAATATTATACCCACAAGAAAGAAGCACAAAATGTGAATGCTGACAGAATTTTGGATCAGTCTGGTATTCCAGACCATGAAATGGTGATGCCATACTCTGGGTAGGTTTGCTTATTTGGCTAACCCATTGTGTACACATGATCATAGATGCATTGACAGATGTATTTTCATGATGATTTAGAGTGAAGTGTGAGGATATGAGAGGAAGTGTATCTATGTACTAGAGACATCTATTTCTGTTTTTACTTAGTGACAACAAAAGGAAGCTTTCTACCAGCTCTGCTGACTGCTACATGTTCAGCAGGAAAGCTTCAATATAGAAAATAACATAATGAAAATGAGAGACTGTGTATCTTAGAACAGAGCTAGGTAGAGTTTCTACCTCATGCACAGGACAGGAGCACAGTTTTAAAGGACACTCATAAAAATCTGGAAGTCAGACAAGAGGCACTTTTTAATCTAGTGGTTCACATGTCAAACAAATATAACCTTTCTCTCACACAACATATATGTGGCAATCCTATTGTGGTAATTTAGAGAAGTAAGGATATTATCTGTAAAGAAGAGAAGGTAAGCTGTGGTCCAGAATATCATGAACTATGAATTTTGGGGACAAGAATTATTTTTGCCTGAAATGACATGTGATTAGCATTCATACTATTATGCTAACATAAGGCAGCTTGTGTCCATATATTATGATACAAAACACAGACATAAAAATCTCATACAAACATTTTAAAACATGACTGAATACAGATTACCACTAACAATGTAGATATAAAAATAACAATTTTCAATATAATTATAAATAAAATAACCATTAACTCTCTCTCTCTCTCTCTATATATATATATATATATTATATATATGTATATGTATATAATATATATATATATAAAATGTCAAAGTATGTACATCACCACTCTTTATATCAAATTTATATTGGCATTCTGAGAAATTCACAGTATTTCCTGGGAGGTTCAGCAGCTTCTTCTTCTTCTTCTTCTTCTTCTTCTTCTTCTTCTTCTTCTTCTTCTTCTTCTTCTTCTTCTTCTTCTTCTTCTTCTTCTTCAAAATAGTAAGGAAGCTCTTGCCATAAACATCATTCAAATGTGTGCATCTCATACCAGCATGTGCAAATGAATGGAGGCTATGTACATAGATATGCTAGTAACAACTAGAGTTGAGAGAAAATTCCAAGAGAAACATTGGCAGATTAACCTTTAGCAGAAGCAGGGTACAATGTTACAACAGCATCCCTTCCCTTCTCCAATCAAAACTAACAGATGTGGGAAAGAAGAAAGAAGAACCCTGACCATTCCCTATAGGACTGCCTGGAACATGGAACATATGGTCCATGTTCACTGAGTTCCTCCTCATAACCTACCAGTTGGACTTGTGAATTTTTAGTGGTTCATGATTTACTCTATGCTTCTTGGCCTCCAGTATCATCAGTTATTATTGACTGTTGTCTTGACAGGATCTAGGGACACCTAGGAAATAAAGATAATGGCATCTCTGTGAGGGAATGTCTAGACTGAGTTAAACTCTAGAATGAAAATTTTACAGGAAGAACACCAGAGATGAATATGCAGACACAGTTCCTATCCGATACAAAATCCCAGCTCACTGGGACTTCACTCACATATTGGTGACCTCAGCAGCTACAGAGGCATGGGGGAGGGTGCTTCACAGAAGCAAGCAATTTACAAGAAGCTAAGATTTGTAGTTAGCTGGACCGAGTTCTGCACAAAGATACAGTTTAGCAGATGCTATGTTAGCTAAGGCTTTTTGATATTGGCTTTCTACAATAGAATTGGGTAATTTTTGATAGAATTTTTTACCAAGGATATCACATTGTATGTAAAACTGAAATGGCCTCATCAAGAACACACAACTGAGCAATGTTTGCCTGATCATGCCCTGAAACAGGAAGACTAAGTCTGGCTGACACTATCCTATCCCTTGGGCCTGACTTTCTACTGCATACTCTAGCCACTACTGAATTGTGAGCCAAAGACTCCTCCATTCCTTATTTTGCCTTGATCGGGTATTTTTCAAAGAAGAATAGTAGCTAACATGATGCCTATAACAGAGGGAATTAAGCATCTAGTACAAGGTGAGACACCTCAGCCCCAAATCACCTGGAAGACATTTTGAGACCCCAACCAGAAGCTATGCATCAATATGAGGATTTCTGTCTAATAAGTTTCAAACCAGGGGAAAGTAGATTATATTTAATATTTCAAAGTGCCCATGCACACAAGGTTCTCCTATCATCTCTCAATCCTTACCTGTCACAGTTTATGATTGGCATACTCTGCCCTCTACTCTGAACCCTCCTACCCATGGCCCAGGGTCTTTCTTCCCCCCAGGGGCTTTTTTCCATGTTCCAGATATGTTGACCCGTCCCTCATTTTGTGCCTTTGGCCACCTCACTTTTACACTTGGTACTCACACTGCCTCCTCTTCTGCTCCCCTCATGGTTCACAGTCATGACTACCCTGGACTATCCCAAAAGTATTTGGATTTTGATAAGCTCTCCCCCATATATCTAATAAATTTTCTCCTCCACCATAGCTAGAAACAGTGGTATCCCTGTCCTTGCCTTTCCATATTATTTCTTTTTTCATCTACCCACTACACCAAGAAGTTGTGTGAGAATCCACACTCTCATTCTAAGATTGAAGCTGTCAGTACAGTGTGTAGATATAAGAAGTCATCCCAGAAAGGCTAAGGCAAACAAGTGAGTTTTCTGGAGATGGCCCACCATTTGCTTGGCTACCATGTGTGTGCTTTGAGATAAGGTCCTCAGAGACTTCATTCCAGGTTTGCATCTTATTGCCATCATGCCTTTCTGCCATTACTACATAGCCTAATGATTCTTGGGCATTAGCTCACCCTATATGGAAGACCCCCTGTAGAATCAATATGAAGATGGGCTACACATAGTAATGCTATGTTTATGAATTGATGATTTTGTAACTCCTGATCTTCATTTATTGGACTCGCAAAATAATACTGGTAATCTCAAGGCAGCTTTTAAATTAAATCTGCAAATAGAGCTCTGTAAATCTTCTTATGTTAATGGGTTAACAGCACTAGGAAAGGAAAACGAGCTTGAAACAAATTTACAATAAAGGAAAATATTCCTTCTAGGTTAAAAATTAGGCCACTATATTGTAAATAAAGGCCACAAACTGTGAATGGGCAGTTTATTGTAGTTGGAAGGACAGAAAATAAATGGTAGCCTAGTCTACCTTTACAAAACTTCAAAATAATAAGACACTAGGCAGATGATTTTACTCTTGATAAAACCATGCTAACTTATGATATAAAACATTGCTTTAAACTTATAATGAACTTATGGAGATAATGAATGCTTATTCAGGTAATAGTCTTAAGGTAAACACTTAGAAACAATTCTTCTGTAACTTCTTAAGATTATAAACATATGAAATGTAAGAGTGCTTAGAACACCATCTGAACAATTACCATGACAAGGTATAAAAATTAAAAATGACAATAAAGTGGTAATTTAACCATTCTCTGCTTTATCCAGTATTCATTTGTTTCTGTGTGTGACTGACTTGCTTGCTTGGTCTTCTTTTCTCTCTGACTTATGAAGAGTTTAAGAAATCCAAACATCTCAACTGGCCAGTGAAAGGCTTGAGTTAAGGAAAAAACAAATCAAGTAGCTACCTTTCTTTTCTGCTGGTGTGAAAAGCAGGAATTAATTGCCAAAAGCCATCATATTTTGGTCCCTGAATGGCAAAAGAGAGTTAACCTGCCAGAAGTCATCAGCTTTTGGCAACAATTACTTGTACTATACCTCTCAGTGCCTTCTATGGGAAACAAAATATTGGAGTAGGAGCCCAGCATGTAGACCTCAACATTTTATCTCTTCTGAAGATCAACACCATGGAAGAAAAATAGGCCTGGATGGGGTTGGGTACAAAGCTTGCCATTGTCACTTGCCACTTGTGTAACTATAACTATGATAATAAATGATTCTGGGACATGTATTT
Organism: Tokudaia muenninki; assembly: GCA_036184385.1. Lineage (NCBI taxonomy): Eukaryota > Metazoa > Chordata > Mammalia > Rodentia > Muridae > Tokudaia > Tokudaia muenninki. The sequence continues at coordinate 88,127,708 of BTHS01000003.1, forward strand.
TTTTCTGTTATCTTTTTCTTTAATTTTTATTTATTTTTTCAATTTATCTACAATTCAAGTGTTCCCCTCTTACCGAATTTTCCCCTATCCAGGAAACTCCCTATCCAACCCCCCTCCCCCTGCTTCTATGAAAGTGTTCCTCCACCCACCAACTCACTCCAGCTTCCTCACCCTCAATTACCCTATAGAAACTTCATAGGACCAAGGACCTCTTCTCCCATCGATGCCTGAAAAGATCTTCCTCTGCAACATATGCAGCCAAAACCACTTCTACTCCTTGATTGGTGGCTTAGTTCCGGGAGCTCTGGGGAATCTGGATGTTTGATGTTGTTCTTCCTATGGCGTTGCAGTCCCATTCAGCTCCTTCAGTCCTTTCTCTAACTACTCCACTGTAGAACCCACACTCAGTGCAATGGTTGACTGATAGCATCTGACTCTATATTTGTAAGGCTCTGGCAGGCCTCTCAAGATACAGCTATATTAGGCTCCTTTCAGCAAGTCTTTTGCAGCATCTACAATACCGTCAGAGTTTGGTGACTGTATCTGGGATGAATCCCCAGGTGGGAGAGTTTCTAGATGAACTTTCCTTCAATCTCTGCTCTGCACTTTGTCTCCATAATTGCTGCCATGAGTATTTTGCCCCCCTTTCTAAGAAGGAGCAAAGCACCCACACTTTGGTCTTCCTTCTTCTTGAGCTTCATGTGGTCTATGGTTTGTACCTTGGATATTCAGAGCTTTTGTGCTAATATTCACTTATCAATGAACGCATGTCATGTGTGACCTCTTGATTTTCCTCACTCAGGATGATATTTTCTAGTTACAACCATTTGTCTAAAAATTTCATGAATTCATTGTTTTAAATAGCTGAATAGTACACCATTGTATAAATATACTACATTTTCTGGATCCATGCCTCTATTGAAGAGCATCTGGGTTCTTTCAAGATTCTGGCTATTATAAATAAGACTTCTATGAACATAGTGGAACATGTGTTCTTGTTATATGTTGGAGCATCATTTGGGTATATGCCCAGAAATGGTATAGCTGGATGCTCAGGTAGTACTATATTCAATTTTCTAAGGAACCTCCAGACTGATTTCCAGAATGGTTGTACCTAGTTGCAATTCCAAGAAACAACAGAGGAGTGTTTTGGTGTCCTCTGTATATATTAGATATTAGCAATTTAAGAATTGATAAAGTTCTTTTCCCAGTGAATTGGTTGCCGTTTTGGCCTATTGACAGTGTCCTTTGACTTAAAGAAGCTTTGCAATTTTAAGAGGTTCCATTTGCCAATTTTTTATCTTAGAGCATAAGCCACTGATATTCTGTTCAGGAACATTTCCCCTGTGCCCATGTGTTTGAGACTTTTCCTCACTTGGTTCAGTGTATCTGGTTTTCTGTGGAAGTCATTGATCCACTTGGACTTGAGCTTTGTACAGGAAGATAAGAATGGATCAATTTGCATTCTTCAACATTTTGACTGTCAGATTAACCAACCGCGTGTCATGGAAATGCTGACTTTAAATCCATTGATGGTTTTAGCTCCTTTGTCAAAGAACAAGTGTCTGTAGGTGTGAAGGTACATTTCTGGGACTTCATTTCTATTGATTGATCTATATGACTGAAACTGTGCCAATACCATAAAGTTTTTAACAAAATTGTTCTGTCATACAACTTGATGTCACGGATGCTGATTCCCACAGAAGATCTTTTATTGTTGAGAATAGTTTATGCAATTCTGGGTTTTTTGCTATTCCAAATAAATATGAGAATTGCTGTTTCTTTTATTTATTTATTTTCTATATTTTTTTTATTTACATTCCAAATGATTTCCCCTTTCCCGTGTCCTCCCTCACTGAAAATCCCAAAAGACCTCTTCAGTATCCCTGTTCCCCATTCAACCCCCTCTCGCTTCTCTGTCCTGCTATTCCCCTACACTCAGTCTCTTAGGACCAGGGGTCTCACCTTCCATCTTCTTGGAAATCAATTGATATGTGAATTTTGTCTTGGGTGTTCTGAGATTCTGGATTAATATCCCCTTATCAGTGACTGCATACCATGTGTGTTCTTTTGTGATTCAGTTACCACACTAAGGATGATATTTTTCAGTTCTGACCATTTGCCTAAGAATTTCATGAATTCATTGTTTTGAACTGCAGAGTAGTATTCCATTGTGTAAATATACCACATCTTCTGAATACATTCCTGCATTGAGGGACATTCGGGTTCTTTCCAGCTTCTGGCTATTATAAATAAGGCTGCTATGAACATAGTGGAGCATGTGTCCTTATTGCATGCAGGGGAAGCCTCTGTGCATATGTCCAGGAGTGGTATAGCAAGATCCTCTGGGAGTGTCGAGCCCAGTTTTCTGAGGAACCACCAGACTGCTTTCCAGAGTGGTTGTACCAGCTTGAAATCCAAACCAGCAGTGGAGGAGTGTTCTTCTTTCTCCACATCCTCGCCAACAACTGCTGTCTCCTGTGTTTTTGACCTTAGCCATTCTGACTGGTGTGAGGTGGAATCTCAGGGTTGTTTTGATTTGCATTTCCCTAATGACTAAGGATGTTGAACATTTCTTTAGGTGCTTCTCAGCCCTTAGACATTCTTCAGGTAAGAACTCTTTTTTTAGCTCTGTACCCCATTTTTTAATAGGGTTACTTGCCTCTCTGGAGTTTAACTCCTTGAGTTCTTTGTATATATTGGATATTAGCCCTCTGTCGGATGTAGGGTTGGTAAAGATCATTTCCCAGTTAGTTGGTTGCCGCTTTGTCTTTTTGACAGTGTCTTTTGCCTTGCAAAATTTTGTAATTTAATGAGGTCCCATTTGTCAATTCTTAACCTTAGAGCATAAGCTATTGGTGTTCTGTTCAGGAAATTTTCCCCTGTGCCCATATGTTCAAGGTTATTCCCTAGTTTCTTTTCTATTAGATTCAGTTTTTTCTGGTTTTAGGTGAAGGTCCTTGATCTACTTGGAATTGAGCTTACTGCAAGGTGATAAGAATGGATCGATTTGCATTCTTCTGCATGTTGACCTCCAGTTGAACCAGCACCATTTGTTGAAAAGGCTATCTTTTTTCCACTGGATGGTTTTAGCTCCTTTGTCAAAGATCAAGTGACCATAGGAGTGTGGATTCATTTCTAGGTCTTCAATTCTATTCCATTGATCTACATGCCTGTCACTGTACCAATACCATGAAGTTTTTAACACTATTGCTCTGTAGTACAGCTTGAGGTCCAGGACGCTGATTCTCCCAGGATTTCTTTTACTCTTGAGAATAGTTTTAGCTATCCTGAGTTTTCTGTTATTCTGGATGAATTTTTGAATTGCTCTTTCTAACTCTATGAAGAATTGAGTTGAGATTTTGATGGGGATTGCATTGAATACGTATATTGCATTTGGCAAGATGGTCATTTTTACTATATTAATTCTGTCAATCCATGAGCATGGAAGACTTTTCCATCTTCTGAGGTCTTCTTCAATTTCTTTCTTCAGAGTCTTGAAGTTCTTGTCATACAGATCTTTCACTTGTTTGGTTAGAGTCACACCAAGATACTTTATATCTTTTGTGACTATCTTGTTTGGTCACAAAACAGACCTCAACAGATATAAGAAGATCGAACTAATCCCATGCCTCCTATCAGATCACTATGGAATAAGGGTTGTTTTCAATAACAACAAAACCAACAGAAAGCCCACATACACATGGGAGCTGAACAATGCTCTACTCAATGATACCTTGACCAAGGAAGTAATAAAGAAAGAAATCCAAGACTTGTTAAAATTTAATGAAAATGAAGGCACAACATACCCTAATTTATGGGACACAATGAAAGCGGTGCTAAGAAGACAATTCATAGCCCTGAGTGCCTCCGAAAAGAAACAGGAGAGAGCATACACTAGCAAATTAATGACACACCTGAAAGTTTCTCTCCATTTAGATTGATGCTGTCTACCAGTTTTCTGTAATTGCTTTTACTATGTTTAGATATGGGCCTCGAATTCCTGATATTTCCAAGACCTTTAACATGAAAGGATGCTGAATTTAGTCAAATGCTTTCTCAGCATCTAATGAAATGACCATGTGGTTTTTTTCTTTGAGATTGTTTAAGAAGTGGATTACATTGATGGACTTCCTTATATTGAACCATCCTTGCATCACTGGGATGAAGCCTACTTGATCATGGTGAATGATTGTTTTGATGTGTTCTTGGATTCGGTTGGCAAGAATTTTATTGAGTATTTTTGCATTGGTATTTTTAAGAGAGATTGGCCTGAGAGTCTCTTTCTTTGTCGGATCTTTGTGTGCTTTTGGTATTAGCATAATTGTGGCTTCATGCAGCAAGTTGGGTAGTGTTTCTTCTGTTTCTATTTTGTGGAATAGTTTGAAGAATATTGGTGTTATGTCTTCTTTGAAGGTCTGATAGAATTCTGCACTAAAACCATCTGCATCTGTGCTTTTCTTGGTTGGAAGACTTCCAATGACCACTTCTATTTCTTCAGGGGTTATAGGACGGTTTAGATGGTCTATTTGATCCTGATTTAATTTTGGTATTTGGTATCTGTCTAGGAAATTGTACATTTCCTCCATATTTTCTAGTTGTGTTGAATACAGGCTTTTGTAGTAGGATCTGATGATTTTTTGAATTTCCTCAGTTTCTGTTGTTATCTCTCTCTTTTCATTTCTGATTTCGTTAATTTGGATACTGTCTCTATGCCCTCTGGCTAGTCTGGCTAAGGGTTTATCTATCTTGTTGATTTTCTCAAAGAAACAACTCCTTTGTATAGTTTTGTTGATTCTTTGTATGGTTGTATTTGTTTCTACTTGATTGATTTCAGCCCTGAGTTTGATGATTTCCTGCCTTCTACTCCTCTTTGGTGTATTTGCTACTTTTTGTTCCAGGGCTTTCAGATGTGCTATTAAGCTGCTAGTGTATGCTGTCTCCCGTTTCTTTTTGAAGGCACTCAGGGCTATGAATTTTCCTCTTAGCACCACTTTCAATATGTCCCATAAATTAGGGTATGTTGTGCCTTCATTTTCATTAAATTTTAAAAACTCTTTGATTCTTTCTTTATTTCCTCCTTGACCAAGTTATCATTGAGTAGAGCATTGTTCAGCCTCCATGTTTATTTGGGTTTTTTGTTGTTTTTGTTGCCATTGAAGACCACCCATATTCCATAGTGATCTGATAGGAAGCATGGAATTATTTCGATCTTCTTATATCTGTTGAGGTCTGATTTGTGACCAATTATATGGTCGATTTTGGAGAAGGTACCATGAGGTGTTGAGAAGAAGGTGTATTCTTTTGCTCTAGGATAAAATGTTCTATATACATATATCTGTTAGTTCCATTTGGTCAAGGCTTCAATTAGGTTCACTGTGTCCCTGTTTAGTTTCTGCTTTCCTGAACGATCCATTTAAGAGAGTGGGGTATTGAAGTCACCCACTATCATTGTGTGAGGTGCGATGTGTGCTTTGAGCATTAGTAAAGTTTCTTTTACGAATGAGGGTGCCCTTGCATTTGGAGCATAGATATTCAGAATTGAGAGTTCTTCTTGGTGGATTTTTCCTTTGATCAGTGTATAGTGTCCTTCTGTGTCTTTTTTGATGGCTTTAGGTTTAAAGTCAAGTTTTTCTGATATTAGGATGGCTACTCCAGCTCATTTCCTGGGACCATTTGCTTGTAAAATTGCTTTCCAGCCTTTTACTCTGAGGTAGTGTTTGTCTTTGACACTGAGGTGCATTTCCTGCATGCAGCAAAATGCTGGGTCCTGTTTCAGTATCCAGTCTGTTAGTCTATGTGTTTTTATTAGGGAATTGAGACCATTGATATTAAAAGAGATTAATGAATAGTGATTATTGCCACCTGCTATTCTTGATGCTATCTTTATGTTTGAGTCATTATCTACTTTTGGTTTTGATGCAAGAAGGTTACTATCTCGTTTTATCCAGGGTGTTGTTTCTCTCCTTGTATTGGCGGTTTCCACCTCTTATCCTTTGCAGGGTTGGGTTTGTGGAAAGATATTGTGAAAATTTGGTTTTATCATGGAATATCTTGGTCTCTCCATCTATGGTGATTGAGAGTTTTGCTGGGTATAGTAGTCTAGGTTGGAATTTGTGTTCTCTTAGTGAACATTTGTGTTCTCTTAGCATGAGATCTGCCTAGGATCTTCTGGCTTTCATAGTCTCTGGTGAGAAATCTGATGTGATTCTGATAGGTCTTCCTTTGTATATTACTTGGCCTTTTTCTCTTACTGCTTTTAATATTCTTTCTTTGTTTAGTACATTTGTTGTTTTGATTATTATGTGACAGGAGGTATTTCTGTTCTGGTCCAGTCTGTTTGGATTTCTGTAGGCTTCTTGTACGTTCATCGGCATCTCTCTCTTTAGGTTAGGGAAGTTTTCCTTCATAATTTTGTTGAAGATATTTACTGGCCCTTTAATTTGCCAATCTTCACTCTCATCTATACCTATAATCCTTAGGTTTGGTCTTCTCATTGTGTCCTGTATTTCCTGGATGTTTTGGGTTACACGTTTTTTGCATTTTGCATTTTCTTTGACTGTTGAGTCGATGCTTTCTATGGTATCTTCAGCACCTGAGATTCTTTCTTCCATCTCTTGTATTCTATTGTTGATGTTTGCATCTATGACTCCTGATTTCTTCCCAAGGTTTTCTATCTCCAAAGTTGTCTCCCTTTGTGATTTCTTAGTTGTTTCTATTTCCTTTTTTAGATCCTGGATGGATTAGCTGATATCCTTCTTTTGTTTGTTTATATTTTCCTGTATTTCTTTAAGGTATTTTTGTATTTCCTCTTTCAGGATTTCTGCCTGTTGACCTAAGTTCTCCTGTATTTCTCTAAGCAATCTTTGTGTTTCCTCCTCATGGGCTTTCATCTGTTGATCCATAGTCTCCTGCATTTCTTTAAGCAATTCTCGTGTTTCCTTTGTAAAGGCATCTACCTGTTGATTCATGTATTTAAGCAATTTTTGTGTTGCCTCTCTATGGGCATCCATCTGTTGACACATATTCTTCAGCATTTCTTTATGCAATTTTTGTGATTCCTTTGAAAGTGCATCTACCCATTGATTCATTTCTTTAAGCAATTTTTGTGTTGCCTCCTAGTGGGCCTCCATCTGTTGACCCATGTTCTCCTGTATTTCTTGAAGCGATTTTTGTGTTTCCTTTGTAAGGACTTCTAACCGTTGATTCATGTTCTCCTGTAATTCTTTATGAGATTTATTTGTGTCCTTCTTGAAATCCTCTAATAGCATCATGAGAAGTGATTTTTAAGTCCAGATCCAAATGAATTCAAATCCAAATGAATTCCATCCGTTTGCCTAAGAATTTCATGAATTCATTGTTTTTAATAGCTGAATAGTATTCCATTGTGTATATATACTAAAATTTCTGTATCCATTCCTCTGTTGAAGGACATCTTAGCTCTTTCCAGCTTCTGGCTATTATAAATAAAGCTGTTGTGAATCTAGTGGAGCATGTGTCCTTATCACATGTTGGAGCATCTTCTGGGTATATGTCCAGGAGTGTTATACCTGGGTCCTCAGGTAGTATTTTGCCTATTTTTCTGAGCAATCAACAAACTGATTTCCAGAGTGGTTTTATTAGCTTGTAATCCACAATGGAGAAGTGTTCCCCATTCCCCACATCCTCTCCAGCATTTGCTGTCCCCAGAGTTTCTCATCTTCACCATTCTGACTGGTGTAAGGTGGAATCTAAATGCTTTGATTTGCATTTCCCTGATAAATTAGGATGCTGAACATTTCTTTAGGTGCTTCAGAGCCATTTGAGTTTCCTCAGTTGAGAATTCCCTGCTTAGCTTTGTACCCCATTTTTTAAATAGAGCTATTTGACTCTCTGGAATCTAACTTCTTGAGTTCTTTGTATACATTGGATATTATACATCCTCTATCATATGTAGGTTTGGTAAAGTTCTTTTCCCAATCTGATGGTTGCTGTTTTATCCTATTGACTGTGTTCTTTGATTTACAGAAGCTTTGTTGTTTTATGAGGTCCCATTTGTTGATTCTTGTTCTTAGAGCATAAGCTATTGGTGTTCTATTCAGGAAATTTCCCCCTGTGCCCATGTGTTCAAGATTCTTTCCTAATTTTCTCCTCCATAAGCATCAGTGTGTCTGGTTTTATGTGTAGGTCCTTGATCCACTAGGACTTGTGCTTTGTACAAGGAGATAAGAATAAGATAATCATGTTGGAACAACTGGAGGTCAGCATGCAGAAAAATGCAAATTGACCCATTCTTATCTCCTTGTACAAAGCACGATTTGATAAAAATGTTGTCTTTTTCCACTGAATGTTTTTAGCTCCTTTGTCAAATATTAAGTGACTATAGGTGTCTGGGTTCTTTCTGGGTCTTCAGTTCTGTTCCATTGATCTTCCTGCCTGTCTCAGTACCAATACCAAATAGTTTTTCAATCTAATGTTCAGTCATAGAGTTGAGGTCAGGGATGGTGATTCCCCCAGAAGAACTTTTGTTGTGGAGAATAGTTTTTGCTATCCTGGGTTTTTTGTTATTCTGGATGAATTTGAGATTTGCTCTTTCTAGAACTATGAGGAATTGATTCCTGAATCACACAGGGATTGAATTGAATATGTAGATTGCTTTCAGCAAGATAGCCATTTTTACTATATTAATCATGCCAATCCATGAGCATGGGAGATCTTTCTATCTTCTGAGATCTTCTTTGATTCTTTCTTCAGAGGCTTGAAGTTCTTGTCATACAGATCTTCCACTTGCTTCCTTAGAGTCACACCAAAGTATGTAATATTATTTGTGACTATTGTGAAGGGTGTCATTTCCCTAATTTCTTTCTCAGCTTGCTTATCCTTATCAATAGAAGTTTATTATTCTAAATTTCCCCCTAGTCTGACAAGCAAGAGGCATCTGGAGAATAGGGAAAAGTCTCTAGCTACTAATCCTTTATTTAATCTTCAGCTGTTTTAGGATGCAGTGCTAAGTGCCTGAGACTGCAGTCTCTGGCTTCAGAGCAACACAGAAGGCAGGTCAGCTACAATAGCATAGTAACTTAGACTTAGATAAGTAAACCTTTTACTATACAGCAACCCTAAATATCTCGTAAGTCAAAGCCTTACCCTGAATCTTGTAAGACATAATTTTACTCCAGAATTTTGTAAGACCAAGTAATACCCCCACAGATGCTCTTCTCTCCTCTACTACCTCAAGAATAACAAGCAAGAAAGAAGAACACCTCCCAGTTGGGTCTGACCCCTAGCAGTCTGTGTCTTTTTATTGGGGAATTCACTCCATTGCTGTTAAGAGATATTGGCATAGTGATTGTTGCTTCCTTTTTTTTTGATGTTATTTTTATGTTTGTGTGGCTACATTCTTTGGTTTTGTTGAAAGAAAATTACTTTCTTGCTTTTTCTAGGGTGTAGCGTCCCACTTTTTGTGGGCATTTTCCATCTATTATCCTCTGTTGGGATGGGTTTGTGGAAAGATATTATGTAAATTTGCTTTTTTCATAAATTATCTTAGTTTTTACACCGATGGTAATTAAGAATTTTGCTGGGTATAGTCATCTTGGCTGGCATTTGTGTTCTCTGAGAGTCTGGATGAGATCTGCCAAGCATCAGCTAGCTTTCATAGTCTCTGGTGATAAGTATGGTGTAATTCTGATAGGTCTGGCTTTCTATGTTACTTGACCTTTTTCCACTTACTTCTTTTAATATTTCTTTGTTTTGTGCATTTGGAGTTTTGACTATTATGTGATGGGAGGAATTTCTTTTCTGGTCCAATCTATTTGGAGTTCTGTAGGCCTCCTTTATGTTTATGAGCATCTGTTTCTTTAGGTTAGGGAAGTTTTCTTCTATAATTTTGTTGAAGACATTTACTGGCCCTTTAAGTTAGGAAACTTAGCTCTCTTCTATACCTATAATCCTTAGGTTTGGTTTTCTCATTTTGTCCTGGATTTCCTGGATGTTTTGGGTTAGAAGCTTTTTGCATTTTGCATTTTTGTTGACTGTTGTGTCTATGTTTTCTATGGCATCTTCTGCACCTGATATTATCTCTTCTATCTCTTGTGTTCTGTTAGAGATGCTTGCATCTATGATTCCTGATCTCTTTCCTAGGTTTTCTATCTTCAGGCTTGTCTCTATTTGTAATTTCCTTATGGTTTCTATTTCCATTTTTAAATCCTGAATGATTTTGTTCTATTCCTTCACCTGTTAGGTTGTGTTTTCCTGTAATTCTTTAAGGAATTTTTGTCTTTCCTCTTTAAAGGCTTCTACCTGTTTACTTGTGTTCTCTTGTATTTTTTTAAGACAGTTATATATGTCCTTCATAAAATCCTCTATCTTCATCATGATATGCGATTTTAAGTCAGTCTTGTTTTTGAGGTGTGTTGTGGTATCCAGGGCTCACTGTGATGTGGGAACTATGTTCTGACAATCCCAAGTAGCCTTGGTTACTGTTGCATATGTTCTTGAAATTGCCTTTTGCCATATATTTATCTTTGGTGTTTGCTATACTTGTTGTCTCTGACTGTGGTTTGTCCCTCCTGCAGTCTCTGTGTAAGTACTCCTGGGAAAACAGTTCTGTTTGGGAGGAATTTGGGTATAAAGAGCTGTGGTACATAGTTAGCTCTGGGGTGCAGAGAGAAACCGGAAGTATTCTATCCTCAGATGTTCCTTGGTTCCCGTGTCCTGATGGTTCTGGGAGGATACCTTTTGTGTCAGAAATTAGAACAGAAGTGGTGGTCTTACTTGTGCTCACAAATGTGTTAGCTCTTCTGGAAAACCAGCTCTCTCCAGGTGGTATTTGTGTATGTTGTCCTATGGCACAGGTTTAGCTTTGGGCACAGAGAGAAAGTGAAAGGTTCCTGTCAGAGGCTACTCCTTGTTTCTTATGTCCTGAGGGATATGGGTGGGTCCCTCTAAGCAGCAGTGGTGGATATACCTGTGCTCACAGGCTTGTGAGCACTCCTGGGAGGCTAGCTCTCTCCCAGCTTTGTATGTGTATGGAGCCCTGTGGCAGAGGATCAGCTCCGGGCCAATCCTTGGCATACTTATCTGCAATCTTTCCACATTAGAAGTCATCTACACACTGCTTTTCTTTATATGACTTGGGATGTTTCACCTTTTAGGATTGATTCTGCAAGAAATCACAGTGTTTCCCCTTGCTCGGGACCCCTGTTTTCCTTGTATGTGGAAAGTCAGCCAGCTTTCTCCTCTGTATAGCTATCATACTGCTCATAGGGGTTGTCACCCTCTGGCCAGGCTTATGTCATCTTCTCATTGCTGTGACCATATAATACTTAAGATTTCAGTTCATGATCTCAAAAGGTGTCAGTCTATCATAGTGTGAAAGGCAAAGTAGAGAACCTGAGTTCATTTGGTGGGAATGTGTAGATGAAACTCTTCATGTCCCAATTGCCAATAAAAGTGAGAAAAATTAAGAAACAGGGCAGGCTGAGTACAACCTTTAAAGACCCATCTACTACTTATGAACTACTTCCATCAATTGTGCACTACCTGGTAAAGGTTCTATAGCCTCTTAATACATCATTATCTATTGGGGACCAAATATCATAAGCAGAAGGCAATGAGGACCTTTCAGAATAAGGTAATTAGAGTAAAATGCCAGGAAAAGTATTTGTTATATCAGTAATTAACAAGGATGTTATTTATTTTCACTCATATTCAGCATATTGCTATAGAATGGATGGATGCAATGGAAAATACTGTTGAAGAGAGATATATTCTGCCACAAGGACAACACCAACTTGTGGTGTTGTGGACAAACACCAACTGTTTAATAGCTGACTGACTGACTAACTGACTTGCCAAGGCCTTTTTCATCCCAATCACTTTCTAATTTGAGGCCTAAAATTGCTCAAACACATCCAAAATGGAGCCGAGTAGTTGCCTGTGAAGAGACTGATAGGAAGAGAGAGAAAGAGAGAGAGAGAGAGAGAGAGAGAGAGAGAGAGAGAGAGAGAGAGACAGAGACAGAGACAGAGACAGAGAGACAGAGAGAGACAGAGAGACAGAGACAGAGAGAGGCAGAGAGAAAGAGAGACAGAGAGAGAGACAGAGAGAGAGAGAGAGAGAGAGAGAGACAGACAGACAGACAGACAGACAGACAGACAGACAGAGATGAGAGAGAGATGGGAATGGGAAGTACTGGAAGTAGGACTGCAATCCTTATAAGGCAAAGAGAGTTGCCCTGTGTGCATGTGGAAGGGATATCCAGAGAGCAACATAAATTAACTCTACTCAGGTACTGTGGCAGGCTAAAATCTTTGCACATTTTTGACAGAAATCTGTTTTTCAAATTTGGAAGCACATTCCAAAATAAAACTACTTATGGGGCTGATGAGATGGCTTAATCAGTGAAGAGTTTGCCACCCAAGCCTGAGGAGATCAAGTGCTATGTGTTGCTTCCAGTTTCAGGAATTTAACTCCAGAATTAAATTTCATTACCATCCTCTTCCTCTACTCCAGTATCCTACATAATAGATGTGTGTCACAGATATAGTCTGTGATAGTGCAACCTGCATCAGACCAGATATATGACAGACTATGGAAAGCAAAGCCTTTTGTTGAACTATTGTACCTGGAAGATGAGAGGTAAATAAACATTTATTGTGGTAGAAATGAAGAATTAAGATAAGGGAGAAGCTGTTACTTCATAGCATCCTAAGTCAGCCTAACACGATCCTGTGTGCCACACAGTTTGCTAGGAACAGTGAAGCTCAAGGTTGCATTGGCTTCATTCATTTGATGGTTACTGCCTTGAAAGCTACATAGACCTCTCTGACAATAATCAGGCTAGTAGATGATGTGACTTTATTATTCTTTTGTGTATATAGTATATACATCTGGCTACATTTAAATGTAAGTAGTAACAACAGACAGAAAGCCAGATATTATTTTTGTTCTCTATTTAGATGGAATTAATACTTATCTAGTGTTTGCTTTGTGTTGAAAGGTGTAAATAACATTCTTTATCTATCTATCTATCTATCTATCTATCTATCTATCTATCTATCTATCTATCTATCTGTCTGTCTGTCTGTCTGTCTGTCTGTCTGTCTGTCTGTCTGTCTGTCTGTCTGTCTATCTATCTATCTATCTATCTATCTATCTATCATCTATCTATCTATCTATCTATCTATCTATCTATCTATCTATCTATCTATCTATCTATCTATCATCTATCTATCTATCATCTATCTATCTATCATCTATCTATCTATCTATCTATCTATCTATCTATCTATCTATCTATCTATCTATCTATCTATCTATCATCTATCTATCTAATTATCCCTCTTTTTCTTTTCAATTTTACTGAAGTTTTAACCCAGGGCCTTCCACACAATAAGCAAGCACTCTACACAAAGATAAATCCTCAGTCCACTTTTTATTTTTTATTTGAGACAGTGTCATACATAGTTGCCAAAGCTGACCTTCTACTCACATCATAGACCAAAAGGATAAGGAGTTTTGTATCTTCTTGGCATGGCCTCCAAAGTATCTAGGATAACTGATCTTTGCCACCAGAAAAAACTATAGTAATTCCAACTCTACTGTATGCCTTCAATAAATTAGAATGAAAATATAATTTAAAAAATGAAAAAATAGTATAAATAATAATTTTAAAATAATAAAAAATAGACATTGTATATAGATCAAGACATAATATTGTAGCCATGAATGAAGTAATATTTTTGTTAGCTTTATGTTAAGAAACTATTGTCTGTTTCTATTCTTTTATTTGAGATCACATATGCAAACTGGTCTATAAGTCTAGATGATTTTGATACCAAAGAGAATGCTTATTATGACTTGACTGATACACTGATTTAATAATTAACCAGGTCACAGGTACCTAGGTTAAACAGACAGACAAAGAGATAGACAAAATATTATGGTGTCTTCTTTGAGTAAGAAACCTAAATACCCTGTGAAATGTGTAGGAAAGATATTTTTCATTTCATCAAGTGAACATTTAAATGAACATTGAGAGCTAATTATTTAAAACTTCAGTTTTATTCATATGCATGACCCATGTGAGTAGTTCCCCTTTCTTCCATCTGTGTTGAAGATAATAGTACAACTTTTTTCCCTGTTCTTTTTTGTGAGGATTCAGAGACCTAGCTTGGGAGAAGCTATGGATATGGACAGGACCCTTTTGATTGTTTGTGATTTCTAGGTGGTCTGAAGGGAGAAGAGAAAAAAAATATGCTGGAAGCACAGGAAGCATCTTTATGATCTTTTATTTTCTTATTATTTATTTATTTATTTATTTTCTGGTTGAACCATCCTCTTCAGGCCATACCAACTCCATATTTTTTCATGGAGAGTGGCTGATGAGAACAGCATTTCCTAGAGAAGGATGGTCCCACTCTCCAGGCTCACCAGGCTCATTTTGAGACTGAAATAATTCTTTTTCTTAAAGACCAGATTAACTCTCACCTCTGTGCCACTCAGCAAGAGGTGGGGAGACATCATTATCTAACAAAGAAATAATTGCAAACTTATAAACCCCAGAATTGTGACCACAGCCTTAAGGCAAAGGCTGCACACACTCTCCATACAATGCCTTGTCCAGCTTGCTCAGAGTAACTCTTCTCCAGTCATCCCTTTCAAAGGCACTTCATTACCTTAGCCTTTTAGCCTTCCAGCTGAGAAAATCCTAATTCTAATGGTACAGCTACTCTAATAATAACACTGGAGTTTATTGTTTTTTATTACATAGGTTATTCTTTGACTGGGGAGGGCACAAATGCAGATGATGAAGCCCTTATCTATGATTAGAAAGCTCTGTGTCTATCCTGAAAAAGAGAGAAGCCAGCAGAGTCAGTGGTGTATACATGTTACAAATAGAGAAAGAAGTGCATATCCTGTTATGGCATGAAAGTTTCACCGAGAAACCATGTGTTGGAAAATGTTGTGTGACTTTTCCTGGGAAGATATGACAAGACTATTCACTGCAGATAGAACTCTGACAACAGACCAAAGGAATGTTGTCACTGAAGATTTGCTAGGTGAACCAGTGAGTTTAATGGAGAAGCATATGACAGGAGATATCATTAAAAGTGCATTAAAACCTACCTCATTGTAAGTAGTCCATACAGCACAACATTTTGGAGATTCAGCTCTCCAGGATGTTACCAGAGGAGTAGTATTCTGCACATTAAAGCTGTTACCTAGGGAGGTGTCATTTGTGCACTGTAATTTCCAGGATCTTCCTAAGACTTGTAAGCCTATTTTTACATTAAGAGACTTATGAGTATTGTTTACTTTCTGAATCTTGACGAATTCTTCTCTAAAGGTAAATGTTACTATTAAATGAAATAGTTACAACACAGGAATCCCACTGTGGAAAGAGGGGTGAGAGAGAGGCATTTCAGTCATGAATGCCTTACCTCCAGGAATGAGGATAAAGGATTTGAGGTTGCTGGCATCATCTCCTATATGTTCTTTTGTCTATGATGTTTTATGCTGTGTTATGACATAGCAAGAAAACTCTTACCAGATGTTCACATTTACATGAAAAATGGTACAACCTGTAGAACCTTTGCTTTCTAAATTTCATGGCTCTGATATTTTATTACAGAACCAGAAAGAAGCCAACAGACCCTTCAATAGAATTCAAGCAACTACACCATGGCAAACCTGTGATATAAGCTAAGCTCTATGGTCCACAGTTCCCTTTTGTGCACAGGTGTGACTGGGTTCTTGTGTTCACCTACACTAAACCTGAGAGTTATAAGCCCCAATATTACAAAAACATGTGTGTGTGTTAGCTATTTTTCTGTTTTTGTGATATAATCCCCTTATAAAAGCAATTTATTGGAGATTTTATTCTGGCTTATGGTTCTAAGAGATCATTCCATGTTTGGGATGTTGGGAAGACATAGAAGACAAAGAAGAAAGCCAGTTAGAGCACATCTGTACTAAGGAAGGTAAGAGTGATCAGAAATTGGGTTAGGCTATAAAACCTCATGAACCCAATTCCTCCAACAAAGGCTGACCTCTATAAATTTCTATATCCTTGCCATACAGTGTCACCAGCTGGAGACCAAGTGTTCAAACACAATGAACCCAATGGAACATTTCATATTCAAACCAAAAGAATAACAAAACTGTACTTCTCTGTGGTTATGGTACCCAGAAGGATATTTCCATGTTGTGAAGTGTTGGTATCCTTTTTGAATGAAGAAATATAAGGAAGGAAGGAAGGAAGGAAGGAAGGAAGGAAGGAAGGAAGGAAGGAAGGAAGGATGGAAGGAACAAAGGAATGAAGGAACAAAAGAAGGGAGGAAGGAAGGAAAATAGAACTGGAGAAAAGGAAAGAGAAAGGGAGGAAGGAAGAGAAGCAGGGAGGGAGGGAGAGAAACAGGGAGGAAGGGAGGAAGAATGATTAGATGGATGCTGCATGTAGACTGGATAGTGATAAGCTGAGATGCAGGTATCATGATGCAGCTTCACTGTCTTTCATAGAAAAGGTTGATTTTCTGTACCTTCAAGATGATGAAAAAGACCATTCTCTGGCCCTAATGTCATTCTCTTAGAATTTTATATGCACATTAATAACTTTTAAATATTTATCGTGTTTTTTTTTCATTGCCTTTCCCTTCATGCCAAAAAAAGAAGTAGGAAATTGGTCCCTAGTTCATGATCCCAGAGGGATTTTTCTTTGCTTTATAAATTCTTTTCCTGCCTTTAAAAATTAATTAAAAGTAAGGCAAAAGAGAGTGAATCCTTACATGTTTAAAGATTTGCCATGAAGCAGCCTGAGGACAGAACAAAATTTCTTTTGTGCCCTACTGTTTTATCATTTAATAATTAATGTAGATTTCTTTCACATTTCTTTTCTTAATGTATCTGTAATTGTTTAATATAAAATTAATGATTTGAAATCACTTAACAATTAAATTATTTTAATGTTTTTCATTTTCTCCACAATCTTCAAGATGCTTTGTACCTTGTTTCTTATGTCTTAAAAATGTGGCACATCAATTTAATTATCAGAGATGGAGAAAGCTTCTTACACTTGTCATCTAAGACCTTCTTCCCAGAATTTTCTTTCCCTTCAACATTTGTTCATGCCTCCCACTATTATATTCCACAGTTCTGTATCTGTATCTGATTTGTCACCCCAAAATTTTATGTGTCAGGAACTTGGTGCCCAACTCTGTTATTGAGAGATATGATTGCTCCATTAAGATGGGAAGCTTAGTGGAGGTGATTAGGCCACTGTGGGATTAATATAGTAGTTCTTATACAGCTACAACCAATATCTAAGAAAGAGCAGGATTAGTGCCTGGTCTCTCATGGTATCATCTGTAATAAGGTCTTCTGAAGAACTGAGCAGAGTCCAGCTTGATTGTTCTCGAATTTCCAGCTCCATGAGCTAAATAATCTTTTCTTTCCTTTCCTTCCTACATATGTCATACATTCATCTTCATAGATATATATAATGTACGTTGAGCATATTTTCCCCCTATACATAACTATCCTACCCTGTGATTATTTCCCCTTTGCTTTTCAAGTCAGTTTTGCTTCAACCTTTGTGTCATCTGTACAGGTATGTTATTTTGTATCTGTAAAGTCTAAGGCTCACAATGAGAAAAAACATGACATTTATCTTTTTGAAACATAACTCCCTTAATCAGTTATCTCAAGTTGCATTCATTTTCCTACTGTGGCAGAACTTCCTTCATTGTTATGGGTAAAACAATATGTGTACATATGCACCATACTATTTCATCTATCTATTCCACTATAGTTGAACATCTAGGTTGTTTCCAATAACATGGATACTGTGAATGGAGTTTATTCATAATTCTATACCTAGGTTTCTTTCAAGCATTTCAAGTAAAGCAAGGCCCTCACATCTCCCTAACACAATTCCAGAGACCAGAAGTCAGAACCTTTCAGGATACAGCAACACTGAGTCACAGGTCTGAAATCACAGAATCCTTGATTTTCATTTGCCTTCCGGTTTGACCAGTGCCACTATTTCCATATAAACAGCAGATGCTCAAAATCTTTTGTGAGGAGAAGAAACCCTATAGTCTGGATGCAGCAAGTCATCCTTTAAAGTTTCCTCACAGACACAAAAATTATACTGTCATTATCATTGCTTTTTCTATCATAAAAACACTACTAAGTCCTTTATCAACTTGATTTGATATTGAATCAGCTAGCATATATGCCTTAAGATAGATCTGTGAATGTATTTCTGAGAAGGACTAACTAAATGGAATATCATTCCTAGAGTGGGAACCACCTACAAATAAAGAGGTCCATAAAAAAGAAAGTCCTAGGAAAAAGCACAGTTGGGTATTTGCCTTAAAATGTTGATGCTGAGTGTATCTATTCTGTTGATGATGATGGTGCTGCTGCAGCCATCCTTGATAGATAACAAAACTCAGCTTCTTCAGTCTACTAACATGAACTCCAGAAGCTTTTCAGGAATCTTCCAGGTCTTCAGCACCAGATGGGGTCTTTAAGATATCCTCTCCCATCTGCACCCAGAGTTAAACCTCTGACACATCTCTCCACATCCAAATCCTGCCTGGAGACAGATGGTCTCCAAGGAGTGCTTACAAACCTCAGATCATAGGTGAGACCACCACTACTGATACAATACTTGGATCAAGTGGGACCCTTCTGGGTCCGACTGGACACAGGAACCATGGAGCAGCCTGGGACAGGATTCTTCTGGTTCCAATCTGTACCACAGAGCTGACTCTGAGTCACAGCTCTACATACCCAAACACTGCCCAAAGAGAACTGGCCTCTCAGGAGTCATAAATTACCTAAGATCACATGCTCACAGGAGAGAAAATCTCCAGCCAGAGACAGTAAGACTGGTCAACACTAGAGATAAACAGATGGTGAGAGACAAGAACAAGAACATAAGCAACAGAAACCAAGGCTACTTGGCATCACCAGAAACTAGTTCTCCTACCACAGCAACCCCTGGATACTCTAACACACTGGAAAAATAAGATTCTCACATAAAATTACATGTCATGGAAATGAAGATGGACCTTAAGAAGGACATAAATAACTCTCGTAAATACAGGAGAGCACAGGTAAACAGGTAGAAGCCAATAAAGAGGAAACACATAAATCCCTTAAAGAAATATAGGAAAACACAACCAAATAGGTGAAGGAACAAAGCTATCCAGGATGTAAAAATTGAAATAGAAACAATAAACAAGGGAGGCAACCCTGGAGATAGAAAACTTAGGAAAGAGTTCAGGAGTCACAGATGCAAGCATTCCCAACAGAATGCAAGAGATAGAAGAGAGAATCTCATGGATAGAAGATATCATAGAAGACATTGTCACAACATTCAAAGGAAATACAAAAAGCAAAAAACTTCTAACTGAATACATTCAAGAAATCCAGGAAAAAAAAGAGAAGACTGGAGCTAAGAATAATAGGTATAGAACAGAGAGAAGATTCCCAACACAAAGAGCCAATAAACATCTTCAACAAAATTAAAAAAATAAAACTTAACTAACCTAAAGAAAGAGATGCCAAAAATGTTAAAGAAGCTTACAGAACTCCCAACAGATGGGACAAGAAAAGAAATTTCTCCCATCATGTAATAATTAAAACACCAAATGCAAAGAACAAAGAAACAATATTGAACTCAGTAAGGGAAGAATGTCAAGTAACATAAAGGGAAACCCATCATAATTGACCCAGATTTATCAATGGAGATTCTAAAAGTCAAAAGATCTTGAGCAGATGTCATACATACCCTAAGAGAACAAAAAATGCCAGCATAGGCTACTGTACCCAGCAAACTCTCAAATACCATGTAAGGAGAAACCGAGATATTCTATGACAAAATTAAATTTAAACAATAAATTTCCACCAATCCAGCCAAATAAAGGATAATAGAAGGAAAACTTCACACATAGAGGGAAACTACACCCTAGAAAAAGCAAGACATTAATCTCACAACAGTCCCAAGAGAAAAGAACCATACAAGAATAATTCTACCTATAACAACAAAAATAACAGGAAGCAACAACCATTGGTCCTTAATATCTCTCAACATCAATGGACTCAATTCTTCAATTAAAGACATAGACTAACAAACTGGATATGTAAACAGGACCCAGCTTTTTGCAGCATACAGGAAAAACACCTCAGTAACAAAGACACATACCCCCTCAAAGTAAAAGCCTGGAAAATAATTATCCAAGCAAATGAGCCCAAGAAACAAGTTGGAATACCAATTCTAGTATGGAATGAAGTTGACTTTTAACCAAAAGCTATCAAAAAAGATGGAAAAGGACACTACATACACATCAAAAGGAAAATCCACCAAGAGGAACTCTCAATTATGAACATCTATGACCCAAATGCAAGGGCACACACATTTTTAAAAGAAAAATTACTGGAGCTCAAAACTCTCATTGAAACTCATATAATAATAATAGTAGGAAATTTTTAACATATCTTTCTCACCAATGGATAGATCATGGAAACAGAACTTGAACAGAGACACAATGAAACTTATAGAAGTTATAAACCAAATGGATTTAACTGATATCTTCAGAATAAATCACCATAAAACAGAGGAATAAACATTCTTCTCAGCAACTCATAGCACCTTCTCCAAATTGACCTTATAATCATATACAAAACAAGATGATTGAAATAATTCCATGCATCCAATTAGAACACCACGAACTATGGTTGATCTTCAAAAACAAACAAACAAATAAACAAACAAACAAAAAAGAAATCTCACATACTATCTACTGAAGCTGAACAACTATGTACTCTGTGATAAGTTTGTCCAGGAAGAAAAAGAAAATAAGACATTTTAGAATTTAACAAAAATGAAAGGACAATATATCCAAACTTATAGGACATAATGAAAGCAGTGCTAAGAGGAAAAACTCGTACCTCTGAGTGCTTCCACGAAGAAACTGGAAAGAGCACACACTAGCAGCTAAACAGCACATCTGAAAGGTGTAGAACAATAAAAAGCAAATATACACAAGAAGAGTAGATGGCAGGAAATATTCAAATGCAGGGCTCAAATCAACCAAGTAGAAACAAAGAGAACTATACAGAGAATAAAAAAACAAGAGCTTGTTCTTTGAGAAAATCAACAAAATAAATAAGCTTTTAGCCAGACTAACTAGAGGGCACAGAAACAGTATCAAATTTAACAAAATCAGAAATGAAAAGGGAGACATAAAAACAGAAACTGAAAAAAAAAATTAAAAAGTTATCAGATCCTACTTCAAAAGTTTATACTCAACAAAACTGGAATATTCAAATGAAGTTTATTATTTTCTAGAGAGATACCAAGTACCAAAGTTAAATCAGGAGCAGATAAACTATGTAAACATTCCCATAACCCCTAATGAAATAGAAGTAGTCATTAACAGTCACAAAACCAAAAAAATCCTCCAGGACCAAATGCTTTTAGTGCAAAATTCTATCAGACTGTCAAAGAAGACTTAATACCAATACTTCTCAAACTATTTCATAAAATAGAAACAAAAGGAACATTATCCAAATATATTCTATGAAGCCACAGTTACACTGATACCTAAACCACACAAAGACCCAACAAAGAAAGAGAATTTCAGACCAAATTCCATTATGAATATTGAGGCAAAATTTCTCCATAAAATTCTTACAAACCGAATCAAATAACACATCAAAATTAGCATTCTCCATGACCAAGTGGGCCCTAGACAAAGGATGTAGTGATGGTTCAATGTACAGAAATGCATCAACATAATTCACTATATAAATAAACTCAAAGGAAAATAAAACACATAATTTTCTCATTAGATGATGAAAAAAATATTTGACAAAATACAACACCCCTTTATGCTAAAATGATTGGAGGGATCAGGAATAAAATGTGCATACCTATGTATAATAAAAGGAATGTACAGCAAGCCAATAACCAATATCAAACCAAATGGAGAGAAACTTGAAGCAATCACACTAAAATCAGTGACAAAAGAATGTTGCCCAATCTTCCCCTACCTATTCAATATAGTACTTGAAGTTCTAGCCAGAGCAATTTGACAACAAAAGGAGGTAATCAATATATCAGTATTTGCAAATGATAATGATAGTATAAATAAGTGACCCCCCAAAAAAATCAATGAGAGAACTCTTCCTCCTGATAAACAGCTTCAGCATAGTATCTAGATACAATATTAACTCAAACAAATCAGAAGCCTTCCTCTACTCAAAAAATGAATGGGTTGATAAAGAAAATAGGGAAATGACACCCTTTATAATAGTCACAAATAATTTGAAATATCTTGGTATGACAAGAACCATGCAAGTGAAAGATCTGTATGAGAAGAAATTCAAGTCTCTGAAGTAAGAAATTGAAGAAGTCCTCAGTAGATGGGAAGGTCTCCCATGCTCATGGATTGGCAGGATAAACATAAAATTAGTCATCTTACCAAAACCAATCTACAGATTCAGTGCAATCCCCATCAAAATTCCAACTCAATTCTTCACAGAGATAGAAAGAGCAATTCTCAAATTTATCTGGTATAACAACAACAACAACAACAACAACAACAAAAACCCAGTATAGCAAAAACCATTCTCAACAATAAAAGAACTTCTGTGGTAATCACCGCCCCACCCCCCAACCTCAGAGCAATAGTGATAAAAACTGCATGGTACTGGTACAGAGACAGGCAAGTAAATCAATGGAATAGAATTGAAGATCCAGAAATGAACCCATACACTTTTGTTCACTTGACTTTTGACCAAGGAGCCAAATCCATCCAGAGGGGAAAAATACAACATTTCCAACAAATGGTGCTGGTACAATTGGAGGTCAACCTGTAGAATAATGCAAATTGATTCATTGTTATCTCCATGAACAAAGCTCAAGTCCAAGTGGATTAAGAAACCTCCACACAAAACTAGACACACTAGAACTTATAGAGGAGAAAGTGGGAAAGAACCTTGAACCCATTGGCACTGGGGAAAATTTCCCAAATAAAACACCAATGGCTTATGCTCTAAGGTCAAAAATCTACCAATGGGACCTCCTAAAACTGAAAAGCTTCTGTAAGGCAACCTAGAAACCTCACTTCTGCAGGGTTATCAGACAAAATCCATTTCTG
The DNA here is from genome assembly GCA_036184385.1 of Tokudaia muenninki. Classification (NCBI taxonomy): domain Eukaryota; kingdom Metazoa; phylum Chordata; class Mammalia; order Rodentia; family Muridae; genus Tokudaia; species Tokudaia muenninki. The sequence continues at coordinate 88,150,864 of BTHS01000003.1, forward strand.
CTTTTGAAATCTAGGTTCCTTGTCTGTTTTTCCTTTCTCTGACCTTTCAAGTGTTAGTCAGGATCTCTTGACGTATGGAACTGATAGAATGAATGCATGTTACAAAGGGAGATTTACTATATTGCTTTACTCAACACAAGCTCAATAGTTCAATTTTGACTACATGTGTACTGGAGAGCCTGAGAAACCAGCAGATGCTCAGTCCAGGAAGCTACATACCTCAGTAATTCAACCCCTATATTAAAATCTTGGAGGATTTCTGAGGAGTTACTGCCCTTATGGAATAGCTAAAGAAACAGAATTCTGATGACACTGAAGGTTGGAACAGCATGGTAGCAGCAGAATAGATGCATTGACCAGCAAGGTGTAAAGTCAGGCAAACAAGCAGCATTTCTTTTTCCTGGGAATTTTGTATGTGGTAGTCTAGAACATTCCACCCTATTTGGAGGAAAGATGTTTGCACATAGTCATTCCTTACTAGAAATACCCTTACAGTTATGTTCCTTAATAGATTCCAGATTTAATCAATCTGACAAACAAGATTAACCACCACAATATATGAAAGACCCTGGTGAAAACAAGAGGCTTCTGATATTTCCAAATCATCTGAGTTACTTGGGACAGGAAGAAAAAATGACTAGAAATGTAGCCAATTGTCTTGTCACATGAAGACTTCTATGACAAGCTAAAGAAAACTTTGTTAGAATTAAATAATGCACACCAAAGGAAAGAATTTGAATAATTTAAGATACTTAGAAACTATGAGTCAAAATGAGATTGTAGTTGCTGCTCTCTGATTTGCCATCATTCACTGTCCTTCTCTGAAAATGCAGGATCTAATAGTGGTGGTTATAATTTGTGGGGTAATCTATTAAGGGCAGAGATCACAGAAGACTAAAAAGTGTTGATCAAGTGCACCTTTGACTCCTCAAGGATACCTAAGTCCACACTCCAAAGCTCCATTAGCAACTATCATGCTTTTGTTGTCCAGTTCTTGTCAAATCTGAATATAAGTGGGATTGGAGTGGTGACTTAGTAGTTGAGACAACATATTGTTCTTTGAGAGGGTCCAAGTTCAGAGTTTACAATAGAAATACAGCTCCAGCACATGCTGCACACAATCACATACATAAGCATAATTCAAATGAAATACATTGTTTTTTAAATAAATGTAAGATAACTTCTGTGTGAGAAGGAAGCCCTAATTTTATGGATTCTTCTTCATTCCCAGAGCCTTGTGAGTGTGGTCTTTTGTCAAGCTTGATAGCCAGTTGTATTTCTCAAAAATACTAAGAGTTGCCAGCAGAATTTTCAGCACCTAGCTATGCCTTCTGCTAAAGGCTCTTAACTGATACTTTTTTAAAAGTCTAATGTTCTAACCATGGGAAATGACATCAGTTTTCATGGGTTTTGAGTGACACTGATTATCTTGAAAGTAGTTCCAATGTGAAATTAATTTTAACCATCACCTCTTTAAGCACAAAATTCAGGGCCAATAATCATAAATCATTATATAAACTACCATGTCTAAGTATATTTCTTCCTATGGAGGAGTGTCTAAAATTCACAGCCATCCCACTCCTGAAAGCCAAATGGCAGACCTGGTCCTGACAACAATGACGGGAAAGAACATGCTGCAGCCACCAAAATGCCTGATTCACAGGATGGACCAGTGAGCTGCAAAATTAAACTCCTCTTTTAGAGGCCATCTGTATGTTAAAGAAAAGAATAAATAATCTAACACCATGGCCACTTAAAAATATACCCAGACTCAGAATTTATTTGAGTATTTCAGACCAATGAGGGAAATGAGTTTTATAATTGAAATGGTAATGGAATGAGTTAGAAATGGGAGGTCAGGGCATTCTCAGAGGCAATCCTTAAAAAGTTAGCAATTCAGAGAGAGACTTGGACAAAAGGATGAGGAATGGAGGATATTTTCTGGATGAAATATGAGGTACAGAATGGTCTGGCTTCATAAGTACCATGGACATTACAGGGCAACAGTGGAATTGCTTCATAACTAATGCAAATGCTTGTCTGTCCTTTGTCACATCTTCACTGATCTTCCTTCTCCATACAAAATACAGGTCACTTGACTTACCCTCATGAGCCCACTGATATTAAAATCTATGCATGTAGTATTAAGTGGTCACACATTTATTGAGAAACCTCTCTGTATCCTACACTGAGTTTGATGAAGGCAGTTTCAATGAGGGAAGCATCTCCTCCACCATACTCAGTAGGGTCTTGTGAATTCTAGCAGAAGAGCCTCAGAATCAAGCAGAGAAGAGACAATTTGGAGAACAGCTATTCAAATGACTCCACACAGGAATCTGCCCCTTAGACATTTCCTCACATTTGATCAGGAAAATTTGCACAACAATCAGCAGAAGTTCTTGACTGTGATGTCAAAGGCTCTGAATATGTGTCATTCCATATGCCAAAATGTCTCAGTTTTCTAGCATTACAACAGCCTCATTGAAGGCAGGAACCTTATGAGCATTGTAGGGGAAGTTGTAGGAAGCTACTGTATATCCAGGCTTAGTACTCACTTGATGAGCGCCAAATTCCTGACACTAGCATGATCTGAGGATCAAAGGAAATGCTGCCCTAAATAGCCCTGAATGGATATCTGGTGAATTAAAGCCCAGGACTCTCAGCACTTTACCCAGCTGCCAACAAGAGGAAACAGTACTACTTTTAGACAGAGGGTAAGAACTATATATACTTAAGCAGTACTAGTCAAAATGTCACACCACCATCAATAAACAACTCACCACTGTCCAGACATCAGGATCTCCTGCATGATGGTCTGACAAGCTGCAAATCTTGGAAACAAGTTCCTTCCTTGGCTGTCCAAGGGACCTCAGTCTTTTCTTCGTATAACACTGTTCTCTTGAGTAAACTCCTGTTTCTAATGTGTATTGTTTCAATAGTCTCACGTCTAAGGGAGGACTTTAGGAATCAGGAAGTGACAATATTAAGTCAAGGTATGGAACCTACCTTGGTCAGTACTGGTTGCAGGTCCTCCCTGACCTGTTTTCTAAGGACCAAGGAGGACTGATAATGACACAGACTCACTCAAAAGATAAAATAACTTAAAATTGATGAGTTGTTAAACATGGCGTTTGCCATGTACTATCTTTGAGTTAGTATGGCCATCCAGGCTCTTGCATGTGCTGAGGATGCTGTAGTGAATACTGTTCCCTTTTCTTTAAAAAAAAATAGTGCAAAGTTAATAGCTCCATCTTCACATTGTTGCCCTGAGATGCCAGCACCACAAAGGACACCCACCAAATATTGCTTTGACCTAGTAGGGACTGGGGAGATGTTGAATGCCTTTTATCCATGCAAATGTGTGTGTGTGTGTGTGTGTGTGTGTGTGTGTGTGTGTGTGTGTGTGTTTCATTTCCACACTTGGTGGAAATTGGAAATTGTCATTTAGTACAGGTACTATCATAGTTATCCACCTGACACAGTCCAGAGTTATTTGAGGGAGACTCAACCAGCATTTTGTACCAATGTGATTGAACTAAGAGCCTGTCTGTCATGAATTTTCATTATTATTGATTGATGTGGAAGGGCATCATGCACTGTGGGTAGTGCAAACTCTGGGTAGTTGAGCCTGGGATATATAAGGAAAATATGTGAGCCCCTGCCCTTGGAACTAGACAATAAGCAGCATTCTTCATTGGTGTACATTTTAGTTTCTACCTTGAGCTCCTTCCCTGGCTTCCCTCAATAATGGATAAAACCAGTAATCTAGCAAAAACTTTTTCCTACCCTAGTTTCTTTTGGTTATGGTATTTATTACAGAAATAGAAAGCAAACTAGAGGATGTCTAGAAATGAGATGTCACCACAAGGCAGGCTTCTGTCTGAAAGAAACTCTGATACATGTAGGATGCCCTTTAATACAACAGGAGTCCCTGATGTCATGAGACTTACCTTCCTCTCATCACAAGTGATCTCTATAAGGCCCTTTAGGAGTTAGCTTCTTGACAAATGGCGAACATCTAAGTTTCAAGCTTTGTCTTAACTGCTTCTTACACTGTCCTGCCAAAAAGAACTGTACCAGTATAACCATATTTATGCATAGGACAAGCCAGTCAGTTGTCTGCCTGTTCATAGATAAGCATCATATACAGGTTTTATACAAATGCATCATCTTTTATCTTGAACCATCTTATTTCATGCTCATTCAACACTCTTTGCTTCTAAAGAATTAATATAACAGTAGTATTAACACAATTCATCCTAGTGATTGTTTTGTATCACATCATACTTATTAAGTCATTTTACCTTGACAAGAAGCTAATCCATAAATAGCACACTACTTCTTTGTAAAGAGAGAAGCTGAAGCACAGAGACGTCGAGTGACTTGCCCAACTGAACATAGACAGCAAATTATAAAAAGGAACCCAACATTGAACCTGGATAAGCTGCCTCTCAATTTTTTTTTTTTTCCAATCAGGCTTTCTAGTTTTTTGTTTGTTTTTATTTGTAAGAAAAAAAATACCCAAAGTTCTAGGGAATGGTGAGATAACTCCTCAGTGCTTTCCATGCAAAAATGGGGACATGTATTCTAGTGTCCAAAGCCTACATTATAAAAATAAGTCATGGTAACACATGCTTGTAATTCCACAACTGCAAAGGCTGAATTGGGGAGCTCCTGAGGTTCTAGCCATCCAGCTTAGCCAAATCAGCAAGCCTCAGGTAATGATGAACTTGGCTTTGGTTATGGAGATTTTAGTTCATCATTATGGGAAGATCATGGTGGAGAGGAGTAATTCATATCATATCAGCTGGGAAACAAACAAAGAGATGGGAAGCTACGACCAGGGATAATTTTCACAGCCTAACCCTTACACAATCTACTACCTCCAGATAGACCTTAGCTCCTAAACTTTCTGAAACCTCATCAAAGGGAGTCACCAGTGGAGTAAAAAGTGATCAACAACTGAAACTTTGACAATCATCTCTGTGTTCAAATCAACATAATCCTTGTTCTCCTTACATCAACAGTAGTGAATTTCATTCCATTTCTAATGCTACCACTAAGAGAATGGTGACTTTTCTAGAGAAAATAATTGCTTATACATACCTAGTAAGCAGGGTATATCCCAAGTGCATACTGAGACTTTCCTTCAATATGAATGCATACTCTATATGCCAATGAGGATTGCTTGTTTTTTTGAATTCAGAAACTGTGACAATAACCAGCAGAAGTCCATGAACCTGATTTGTAGCACACAGACTTTTGGAACTACTTGCACAATCCCATAGGTGTCAGTATATTTTTTATATCATCCATATTCTCCCTAGTAGACAGAAAAATTCATAAATTTATCATAACTCTCTTAGACAAAGTATAATATTAGAAAGGCCACATTCTTTCTTAGAGACTCTGCAATGTCTCTTTGTTTAAAATTCCCTGCTTCTAAAGCATACCTAGATCATTGGTGGTCCCATTCTCACAATAAACAGCATAGCATGTCTCTAGATGTTTTGTGTCCCTTGAAGCTAAAAGAAAAATTGGGAAGCGGTGCAGATATCAGAAGCTAGAAGGGGCAAGGATATTATCATCTCACTAACCCAGCTCTATGAGAGTAAAAGCTGTTGTGCTGCCACTTGCCACTGAGAAGTAGCCAGTGGAGGAGTAAATGAAAATAGAGGATGAGCCACTGCAGGGAGAGACACCTGAGCAGGAAGAGATGGAGAATAAAACATGCCCATTTCTTATATCCATAAAGCATCTGCCAAGGGTCAATCCTAGGAGTAAGAATTTGGCCTTACCAGAGCCAAAGAGAACAAACTTGGAACCCAGAGACAAGAGCTTAATATTTGGTGAGCTTACTCTGTGCTCAACATGACTCAAGAACTGTTGAGTTTACTCAGGTTAAGAAATCTCTCTCTCTTTTTGTCTCTCTGTCTCCCTCTCCCTCCCTCCCCACTTCTTGTTCCCTCCACCCACCCCTCTTTCTGTGTTCATATGTGAGAAGGCATACATGGGGGGAGGGAGGTATGCAGGCCAGAGGATAACCACAGATGTCTTTCATCGGGTACCATCCACTTTGAAACAGGGTCTCTCATTGGCTTAGGACTGGACAAGTAGGCTAAGCTGACTGGACAGAAAGCTCCAGGGACTTGGCTGCCTCTGGTATCCCTGTGCTGAGATCAAAATTGTATGCCACCATAGCAAGAATTTTCCATGAGTACTAAAGAAAGAACCCATGTCCTCAAGTTTTCACAGCAGTCACTTTACCAACTGAACTATCTTCAGCTTCCACTTAAGGAAATCTTTTTAAAATATCAATGGGGTAGTTCTACTTATTCCCATATGGGGGAACAGGAAATCAGAGATGTTAAGGGAACTTCCAAATGTCACCCTGCTGCAAGATATCAGGACTCAGTTTTTTTTTTTTCTCTTCTCCATGACTTGGATGCCCAATTCTGAATGCAAATCCCAAGTTCCTGGAAGATCACTGAACAGAAAAGATACAACAGTGCAAAGGGGGAGAAGCATCACCCTATGAAAAGAAAATGCTTGCAAGCCTCAAAATGATGATCCTACAGAACCATATAGAAGGAAACATGACCCACCAGCTGTTCTCTTCACTACCTTCCCAGTGTTCTTCTCTCCATAGTAACTAGCCTGCTGGTACCCAGCACCCATAGGCATGTATGCTTTGGGTGTGACTTCCATAGGCCACTCCAATCCCTTCATGAGAGGCAAAGTCCTGTCCATCACTGCTTGTCTTCATTGAAATTTAAGACATACAAATTCTAGGAGTTACTTTTCTGTGGCTATGATTCAAATAATCTGATTAAAACTATTTATGAGAGGAAGAGATTTATTTCATCATAAATGTTAATCCATTATTGAACAACACCATACTAAAGACAGGAAGTTGAAGTAAACACATGGAAATGATGCTTACTGGCACATGGCATGTTCAACCTGTTTTATTATGCACCCAGGCACACCTGCCTGGAGACGGTGCCTCCCACAGTAAGCTCGGCCTTCTCATATGATTCCTCAATGAAGACATCCCAAAACCATGGCCACAGGATCATTTGTTCAGGTAATTCCGGTTGGAGCTTCTTCTTTTTAGAAGATTCTAGGTTGTGTCAATATGAAGTAGTACACAAACCATAACAACAACAACAACAGCAACAACAACAAAACTATGAGGCCATGTCTTCAAAAGATGCTTCATATTTTCTGTATAATGTTAAGGATTTTCTTTTTTTTAATACAAGGTCACATGAATCCCAGGCTTGCCTTGAAATTACTATGTAACTGAGTATGACCTTGAACTTTATTTTTTTTAAATATATCATTTTTTTTTAAGATTTATTTATTTATTATATGTAAGTACACTGAAGCTGTCTCCAGAAGAGGGCGTCAGATCTCATTACAGATGGTTGTGAGCCACCATGTGGTTGCTGGGATTTGAACTTAGGACCTTTGGAAGAGCAGTCAGTGCTCTTAACCACTAAGCCATCTCTCCAGCCCGACCTTGAACTTTAGATATTGCCGTCTCCATCTCCTTCATACTAGGATTATAGGTATGCAGCACCTTGTCAGATTTTTCCATGCTTATTAGTCTTAAGGCTTAGTACATGGTAATGAAGCAGTCTCCTAACTGAACAAGAGCCCAAGTAAGATTTCCTGACTTTTCCCCCTATTCTTAGAGGGTAAACAGAATCTCCCCTAGAGAAGATTAGAATAAGGCACCTGAAAGTCTCAGGACACCTTCCAGCAAGAGGAACAAGATCAGGACAGAAAAGGAACAGAAAAAAAAAAAAAAGACAGTTGGTCAACCCATATCACCTACTCTAAGGAGGTAATTTGCCATTTCCAAATTTAAGCTTCCTTAATTTTAGTAAAACAAATTAGATTTGCATAATGACTCCAGAAAAACCCACATGCCTTAATGAGAAAGCAAAACACCATAACCCTATCCAGTTCACCCACTTGTTGGTTAAATCATTTTATATTGAATTCAGGTTTTATGGACCATTAGAGTTCTAGAGAGTGAATGCTCAGGGATAACTCTGGACTAATGAGTGTTTTAAAATAGTTTTTCCAGCACTTTTGTTCTTTTTATTTCTGGAAATAATAAAAATCTTAGGTTTGTGGATTTTGCCCTTACACTTACGAAACAACAGCAGTTACTATAATTGAACCTAATTTATTAGTAAAAGATTTTGGTGTTTTGTGTCATTGACATACATTTTTGACACTGATCAGTAAATAATAGTATCATGCAAACTGTTATAGTCTACTATACATGTAATTGCACATCATCAAATACCCTCTGGCAAATGTTTCCTTACCTCCCCCTATGAAGATGTACATTTTCTGTTATGAATCCAACAGTCAATGGGAAATGACTAACAGAAAAGTCTGTGTCACTATTTCCCTTCTGCTGATACACCCTCTATGAAGAAGAGTCAAGCATCCCAAAGAAGTCTTCTTCCTTATCCCCAGACCTTTAGACCAGACCTTTTGAGGCTTTCAAAGGCAAATTCTTCTTAGCCATCTTTCCTAATGCCAACAGAAAGACATGTAAACCATTTATATACAAGTCCGGTTAGAAAAATCAAATTAAGATGAGGCTAGGAGCAATTCTCTCACTTATCTCCTATAAAGTGTTTGCCTTAGCTAGTGACATACATAATTCATTTATAAACATCAGGCTAGCAGCAGGGAACCAGGCAGCTCCACAGCCTTCTGTGCTTAGCCCACCAGGAGAGAGTGATCTCCCAGCAGCGATTTCACCTCTGAGCATTGAGGTGAGATCTCAACCTTCTCTCTGGAGCAGTATAGCTAGAAGCACACTGGGCATAGGATCAGTGGAGCAGCAGGGACAGGAGTCTTCCCTTCCAGCCACCATTTGCAGCAGGGAACCAGGCAGCTCCACAGCCTTCTGTGCTTAGCCCACCAGGAGAGAATGAACTCCCAGCAGCGATTTCACCTCTGAGCATGGCGGTGAGATCTCCACCTACTCTCTGGAGGAGTACAGCTAGAAGTGCACAAGGCATATGGTCATTGGAGTAGCTGGGACTGGAGTCTTCCCTTCAGGCCGCCATTTGCAGCAGAGAACCAATCAGCTCCACAGCCTTCTGTGTAAGACCCTGCCAGAAGAGAGTTGTTCTCCCAGGAGTACAGACACAGGTTAACAGGCCCATAGGAGGGGCAAGCTCCAGCCAGAGACAAGACCAACTAACACCAGAGATAACCAGATGGCGAAAGGCAAGTGCAAGAACCCTACCATCAGAAACCAAGGCTACTTGGCAACATCAGAGCCCAGTTTTCACACCACAGCAAGTCCTGGATGCCCCAGCACACCGGAAAAGCAAGAGTTGGATTTAAAGTCTCTTCTCACGATGCTGTTAGAGGACATCAAGAAGGACATAAATAAGTCCCTTAAAGAAATACAGGAGAACATGGGTCAAATGGTAAAGGCCCTAAAAGAAGAAACACAAAAATCCCTGAAAGAAATACAGGGGAGCATGTGTGAACAGGTAGAGACCCTTAAAAAGGAAAGACAAAAATCCCTGAAAGAATTACAGGAGAACACAAACAAACAAGTGAAGGAATTCAACAAAACCATCCATGATCTAAAAATGGGAGCAAAAACAATAAAGAAATCAAAAAGTGAGACATCTCTAGAGATAGAAAATCTTAGAAAGAATTCAGGAGTCATAGATGCAAGCATCAACAACAGAATACAAGAGGTAAAAGAAAGAATCTCAGGGGCTGAAGATACCATAGAAAACATTGACTCAATAGTTAAAGAAAATACAAAATGCAAAAAACTCCTGAGCCAAAACATCCAGGAAATCCAGGACACAATGAGAAGACCAAACCTAAGGGTTATAGGTATAGAAGAGAGTGAAGATTTCCAACTTAAAAGGCCAGTAAATATCTTCATCAAAATTATAGAAGAAAACTTCCCTAATCTAAAGAAAGCGATGTCCATGAACTTACAGGAAGCCTACCAAACTCCAAACAGTTTGGACCAGAGCAGAAAGTCCTCCAGGCACATAATAATCAAAACACCAAATGCACTAAACAAAGAAAGAATATTAAAAGCAGTAAGAGAAAAAGGTCAAGTAACCTATAAAGGCAGACCTACCAGAATTACACCAGACTTCTCACCTGAGAAGATGAAAGCCAGAAGATCCTGGGCAGATCTCATACAGACCCTAATTGAACACAAATGCCAGCCCAGACTTCTATACCCAGCAAAACTCTCTCTCAATTACCATAGATGGAGAAACCAAGATATTCCATGATAAAACCAAATTTACACAATATCTTTCCACAAATCCAGACCTACAAAGGGTATTAGATGAATAACGCCAACATGAGGAGGGAAAAAAAGCAAGAAAGTAATCTTTTTCCAACAAACCCAAAAGAAAGTAACCACACAAACATAAAAAGAACATCAAAAATAACAGGAAGCAACAATCACTATTCCTTAATATCTTATAATATCAATAGACTCAATTCCCCAACAAAACACATAGTCTAACAGAGATGTTTTTCATGTGGATCTTCGATTTTATCAGAAAATGTTTGTGACTCCTCTTTCAATTCAGTAATGCTTTTTGTGTCTACCATTTTGACTGTATTATTTTCCATGATAATCTTTAATTTTAACATTTTTTCCTGTGTATTTCTTCAATTTTGTCGGAGGTGTTTTTCATGTAGATCTTTGGTTTTGTCGGGTATTTGTAGTTTCACTTTCAAGCAATTTAGGTATGTTTTTGTGCCTGCCATTTTGTCGATATAATTTTCCATGATAATCTTCAATTTTATCATTTCTCTGTATTTTTCTTCAATTTTGTCAGAAGTATTTTCCATGTGGATCTTCAGTTTTATCAGACAATGTCTATAATTTTACTTTCAAACAACTTAGGAACATTTTTATACCTTCCATTTTATCTGTATAATTTTCCATGTAATAGTTTTAACATGTTTCTCTATATATTTCTTGAATTTTTTCAGGAATATTTTCTTTGTAGATATTCAATTTTATAAGAAAGTGTTTATAATTCCACTTTCAAAAAACATAGGAATATTTTTATGCCTACCATTTTATCTGTATTTTTCCATGAAATACTCAATCTTAACGCATTTTTTTTTATAAATTTCTTCAATTTTATCAGAGATATTTTCCAGGTAAATCTTCAATTTTATCAGAAAATGTTTATCATTTCACTTTCAATCAACTAAGAAATATTTTTATGCCTACCATTTTATCTGTATAATTTTCCATGATAATCTTCAATTTTAATGTTTTTCCATATACTTTTTTCAATTTTATCAGAAATATTTTCCATGTAAATCTTCAATTTTATCAGAAAATGTTTATAATTCTACTCTCAATCAACTTAGGAATATTTTAATTCCTACCAATTTATCTGTATAAATTTCTTCAATTTTATCAGAGATATTTTCTATGTGAATCTTCAATTTTATCAGAAAATATTTTTACTTCTACTTTCAATCATTTTAGGAGTATTTTTATGCCTATAATCTTATCTGTATAATTTTTCTTGAAATAGTCAATTTTAATGTGTTTTCTATGTATTTCTTGAATTTTATCAGAAATATTTCCTTTTAGATTTTAAATTTTATCAGAAGATGTTTATAATTCCACTTTCAATCAATTTAGGAATATTTTTATGCCTACCATTTTATCTGTATAATTTTTCCCTGAAATAGTCAATCTTGATGTGTTTTTCTATATATATATATATATATATATTTCTTCAATTTTATCAGAGATATTTTCCATGTATATTTACACAATGGAATACTACTCAGCAATTAAAAACAATGAATTCATGAAATTCTTAGGCAAATGGGGAACAGGGAGAGGGAAGAGGGCTTATGGGACTTTCGGGGAGGAGGGACCCGGGAAAGGGGAAATCATTTGGAATGTAAATAAAGAATATAAAAACTAAAATTAAAAAAAAAATTTAAAAAATCAGGCTATAGGAGTTATATTAGTTACTACTCTCATTATTCTGGCATAAGTTCTGACAAAGTAACTTAACAAAGAAAAGTCTTTATTTGGATCACAATTGAAAAGTGCAGTCCAGCATTGCAGAGAAGTCAGGGTGAAAGGAGCTTCCAGGAGTTAGTCACATTAAATCTATAATCATGAGACTAAAATTAATGAGTGCTGATGCTCAACTCATTTTATTCTTTCATGAAGTCTGAGACCCTTACCCATTAGTTCTCTACATTTAGGGTGAGTCTTCCATGCTCAATTAAATCATTATGAAAGAAGCCAGACATAGTAAGACATGTCTTTATAAATTGCTTCTAAATCACCTCACATTACCAGTGAAGAATAGCCATCACAGCTGTTAATGAATTGTCTGATTTGTTCACCAGTGAGAGGTTGCCTGTCCTTTGGTGAAAAAGCTTGATGTGCCTACTGCTAGAAATCGACACATAAGACCTGTGATTGAGCTCTCTTCCTGCAACAAATGTTGTTCTAATTCCGGGATCTGCAGCAGAATCAAAACAGACACTCCAGGGGATAACCTGACTTTTTTTTTAATCTCATGTGTAGATAACAAATTTATGAATAAACATACCATAGCAAGTGAAAACAAGTGCCCTAACCCTGAAAAATTGTAATATATCATAAGGAATAAAGTTGAGGGAAGGAGAAAGCTATAAAACTTCCCTATTTGAAAATTCCTAAGAGGTACTAAATTAATATTTTAATGTACAGGAGAAAAATGAAAAGGTAAAGAAAAAAGTGAGAAACAAGAGGAGATCATAAAAGGGGCACGAAAGAAAAGGGGAAAGGTGGAAAGAAGAAAATGGAGAAAGGAATTTGAAGGGTCTGTGTAACAATTTTCCCCAACTAAAACATTCCATCAAAGAGAGAAGATCATTAAAACACTTCAGAAACTCAAGAAGTTTCTCAAAATTGCAAGATTGAAAAAGACTTCTCCTCATGCTATAAGAAGTGATGATTTCTGCAGAGAACAAACATTGACCTACTGGACTTCTCTAAGTCATTAAGAGATATAGGAACCCAGTATTCCTCAACTCTTACTCAACTTTGTGTGGCCTTTGTGGAATTGCAGCTTCTTTCGAATCATGGTCCTGTAAATAACACTGAGTTGAACTTCAGTGGAAGACTCTTTGCTTTGTGGTCTGTCTGAGAGAGGGAGGGAGGGAGGAAGGGAGGGAGGGAGGGAGGGAGAGAGAGAGAGAGAGAGAGAGAGAGAGAGAGAGAGAGAGAGAGAGAGAGAGAGAGAGAGAGAGAGAGATTTTTAAAATACAAACTAAATACCTAGTACTTGGCCTTCAAAGCAATAGGAGGCTTGATTGGCTTAGAGTAGGATGACAAAGATCCTCATGCCAACAGACTGAAGGAAGCCAAGCAAGAGTAGTAGGGAATAGAGGCCTGGAGAGATTACTCAGTGGGTAAGAACACCGACTGCTCTTCTGATGATCATGAGTTCAAATCCCAACACCCACATGGCAGCTCACAAACAGCTGTAAAGAAATTTGATGCCCTCTTCTGGTGTCTGAAGATAGATATAGTGTAGCTATACAGATAGATATAGGACATTGCACAGTACACTCCATGGGAAACATGTGTTCCAATTCAGATATCCAGAAAGGCTTCCAAAAAGTAATGAATGTTTACTTAATGCAAACTGGGGAGAAAGACAAGTAAGGAGGCTACTCACATCTTCCCCCAAGCAGCCCCCAAGCAGGTGGGAGAGGGATTCTTCCTGAAAAATAAAATTATACCTAGAAAGAGACTTTTTTTTTATTTTCTAAGTTTTTTTATTTACATTCCAAATGATTTCCTCTTTCCTGTTTCCTCCATCCCCGAAAGTCCCATAAGCCCCCTTCCCTCCCTCTGTTCCCCATTCAACCCCTTCTCGATTCTCTGTACTGGTATTCCCCTACATCCAATCTTTTGAGGACCAGGGGTCTCGCTTTCCATCTTCTTGGAAATCTATTGATATGTGAATTGTGTCTTGGGTATTCCGAGATTCTGGGTTAGTGTCCCCTTATCAGTGACTGCATACCATGAGTGTTCTTTTGTGATTGGGTTACCTAACTAAGGATGATATTTTTCAGTTCTGACCATTTGCCTAGGAATTTCTTGAATTCATTGTTTTTAATTGCAGAGTAGTATTCCATTGTGTAAATATTCCACATCTTCTGAATCCATTCCTCCGTTGAGGCACATCTGGGTTTTTTTCAGCGTCTGGCTATTATAAATAAGGCTGCTATGAACATAGTAGAGCATGTCTCCTTATTGAATGCAGGGGAAGCCTCTGGGTATATGCCCAGGAGTGGTATAGCAGGGTCCTCCGGAAGTGTCATGTCCAGTTTTCTGAGGAACCACCAGACTGCTTTCCAGAGTGGTTGTACCAGCTTGCAATCCCACCAGCAGTGGAGGAGTGTTCCTCTTCCTCCACATCCTTGCCAACAACTACTGTCTCCTGTGTTTTTGATCTTAGCCATTCTGACTGGTGTGAGATGGAATCTCAGGGTTGTTTTGATTTGCATTTCCCTAATGACTAAGGATGATGAATATCTCTTTAGGTGCTTCTCAGCCATTAGATATTCTTCAGGTGAGAACTCTGCTTAGCTCTGTACCCCATTTTTAATGGGGTTATTTGGCTCTCTGGAGTCTAACTTCTTGAATTCTTTGTATATATTGGATATTAGCCCTCTGTCAGATGTAGGGTTGGTAAAGATCATTTCCCAGTTAGTTGGTTGCCGCTTTGTCCTTTTGACAGTGTCCTTTGCCTTACAGAAACTTTGTAATTTTATGGGGTCCCGTTTGTCAATTCTTGACTTAGAACATAAGCTATTAGAGTTCTGTTCAGGAAATATTCCCCTGTGCCCATATGTTCAAGGTTCTTCCCTAGTTTCCTTTCTATTAGTTTCAGTTTGTCTGGTTTTATGTGGAGGTAATTGATACACTTGGAATTGAGCTTGGTACAAGGAGATAAGAATGGATCAATTTGCATTCTTCTGTATGCTGACCTCCAGTTGACCCAGCACTATTTGTTGAAAGGGCTATCTTTTTCCACTGGATGGTTTTAGCTCCTTTGTCAAAGATCAAGTGACCATAGGAGTGTGAATTCATTTCTGGATCTTCAATTCTGTTCCATTGATCTACATGCCTGTCACTATACCAATATCATGCAGTTTTTAACACTATTACTCTGTAGTACAGCTTGAGGTCAGGGATACTGATTCCCCCAGAAGTTCTTTTACTCTTGCAAATAATTTTAGCTATCCTGGGTTTTCTGTTATTCCAGATGAATTTTTGGTAGTCAGTATTCTGCTAGCAGTCTTCAATTCCCACTTTTACCATGCATGCCTAAATGCTGCCATGATCCTTCCTTGATGATAACAGACTAAATATCTGATCCTGTAAGCTAGTCCCTATTAAATGTTGTTCTTTTAAGAGTTGCCTTAGTCACTGTGTCTGTTCACAGCAGTAAAACCCTAACTAAGACAAGTACTGCCTCCAAAATTGACAGAGAACTGTATTCACAGAACTCTTATCAGAGTATGTTATTAAAATGTGCTATTCATTGTTAGTTTTTATTAATCTCTAATTTGTCTAGTTTATAAAATAAGCTTCATCATAGATATGTAGGTACATTAGAAGGCTTTTAAATAGTTTTTATATAGGGCTGAGGTTATCTAAGTTGGGAATAATCTTTCATTTATGAGGCCCAAAATCTAATCATAAAACTATTAGAGGCACAAATCTGAGTCTAGAAGGTATCTTCTGAGCTTTTCTGGATGTGTATCCTGAAACAGAGAATTGGATCAATGCCTCATGAATAGCAATAGATGAACCAGTTCAAACCAGATTAGATTATTAAATACACATTTGTTGGGCAACTGCTTTCTGTTGAGTATACTTGCCTCAAAGACCAAAGTCAGCAAAATTCCTATGGGGATAGAAAGTGAGGGTAAGGAGAAAAGAAAGAGAAAGGAGAAAGAGAGAATGAGTATGTGAAGAAATAAGGAAAGAAGTAGGTAGAGAAGAAGGAGGAAGAAGGAGAGAAGAAGGAGAAGGAGAAGAAAAGGGAAGAGAGGGGGAAGGGTAAGGGTAAGACAGAAAGGATATCAAAATATCTGGATTATATAGGGAATAGCCTCTGTATGAAGTGTAGTCCAGAAACTGAAAAGGCCAGGGATGGGGACAGGGCATGTCATGTGGGAACTGAGTATTCTGGGAGAATCTGGAGTCCAGGTTTGCTTTGGTATGTAAAATATGCTACCAAGCTCCTTGTACTCTCTCTCTCTCTCTCTCTCTCTCTCTCTCTCTCTCTCTCTCTCTCTCTCTCTCTCTCACACACACACACACACACACACACACACATACACACACACACACACACACACACACACACACACATTCTTGTTTATTATTTCCATATTCATGTGGAGGGATTCTTAAGAATCCTGGTAAGATGTATCATTGCCAGATGTGTGAAACTTGTTTATTTCCTGTGTCTCATGACCTCCTCTCTCCTTCCTGAAGGGAATGTTTCATTCAAGGGAAATTGCTATGCAACTGGTCACTGGATGTCAACATAACAAGAAAAAGTACAGTTCACAGGACATTAGTTTTAAGGACCCTAGCCAGCTCAAATATGGACAATATGGTTTTGGCAGACACTGTTCTCCCTCATTCTCTCCGCCTTGTGATATTACATTCCTAAAGATAGCCATCAAGGTCCATTTCTTTCATTGGCCACTTCCTCTTCTTGAGGTTACAACCAAGGTCCAGCTATAAAAGTAATGAAGTCCAACAATCAAATTTCCTCATTTAGTTACTCTACTTAAATTCTAATTCAAAATAAGCCAAGTCATTATAACATGGCTTCCCTTTTTCTCTTTATAAACTACCTTTTGCCTATAGGCCACGTCTGTCTCTGTTTCATCCATAGGCAATTATCTGCTGTCTGAGACAAATATCCCATACCCACTCTCTTGTTTCTTTCATCTTCTATATCCTGCCTTTTTCTCTTATTCCTTCCCTTTTCCATCTGTGGCAAATAAATCTCTGTTATTATGAGAACTTGGACTTAAGATGACTTTTGCCAAATACCAGTTCATTCAATATTTATTACAGTGTGGCTGCAGTTGTTAACACTACATAAAGGTCCAAAGGATGTCTTCAAGGCCTTAGCACAGACACAAGACCCACAGAGTCCCAGCCTGTTCCTGTGTCTCTTGCCTTGCTCAGATCATTTCAGTTTACTTGTCAGTTGCCCCACACATTGTGATAAGTTACAGTCTTTACGTATATACTCAGCATTTGTCTGTCAATTAAAAAATGCCCTGGGTTGCATGCTACACCCATGAAATACTTCATGTATACTCCCTAGATATTCTTAAGTAATTTTTTTTATGTTTATAAAGACTTTATTTTATTCGTGTGTGTGTGTGTGTGTGTGTGTTTGTGTGTGTGTATGTGTGTGTGTATGCATGCATATGTATAGTAGTATCCATAGAGGTCAGAAGAGGTTGTTTGATTCCTGGCATCTAGAATACAGGTGCTTTTGACCTGCTCAACAGCTCAACCAAAGAACAGAAAGTGCTCGTAATCACTAACCCCTCTTTTACCGCAAATATTAGCAAACTCCAACTGTAACTGTATAAAACTCATTCTTCTCTAGAGTTCCAGTTCTGATATGGCAGACCCAAGTTACATGAGTCTAGATATTATGAACTAAGTTTGGCTAGAAATGGAAAAGTCATGCCAGACTTTGTAGAGCTAATACCAAAGGATATATAATATCAGACTTGATATTGTATATTGACTACATGCTGAAAATACAATATTGGAAATGTGCTACAAAATTAAATATATTTTAAAGTTAATTTTGCAAGGTTTTTAATCTGTGTAATATTTCTTCTTGTAAATTGTAAAGTTTTGTTTATGACTCATGTTGTGTTTCCATGGGCACTCCCAAGACCCACTTTGGTCTTCCATGACTTCCTCTTTCTCCACTGGCGTCTTGGAGAGAGCTCTCACTCTCAGGAGGCTTTCCCTCTTTCCTCATCACATCCA
Source organism: Tokudaia muenninki (assembly GCA_036184385.1). Lineage (NCBI taxonomy): Eukaryota > Metazoa > Chordata > Mammalia > Rodentia > Muridae > Tokudaia > Tokudaia muenninki. The sequence goes on from BTHS01000003.1 coordinate 88,168,979, forward strand.
GTATGAATTTCAGTCTGTCCTTTATATCTCTACCACAGTTTCGCTAGTTACTTGACTACAAGAAAGAAATTATGAGTAATCTTTTGCCTCTGATCCCCACAAGGGACTTATTTGCAGGCCCTAGTTGTTCATTCTCTAAACTATAGCCTGGCTATAAGCACTGGTTGTGTGAATTTTTCTAGGGAGACAGTAAACATTTATTCACCATAGATAGAAATATGACCATAGAACAAAGAAATGACTTGATACAAATCTATCTTATGAAACTGAAGAGCTTACACTATTTGTTTGTAGTAGCATAGTTGGGGAGGGACATTAATTACTACTTAAAAGAGTATGGGTGATTCAAAGGTAAAGAATCACTGAAAACTTCACCCCAGTCTGGGTGACAAGTCATGATAGCCTCATCCATTGTAGGCCCCCCAAAAAACATAGATTGACAAATCATCCAAAGTCTCTTCTCCGGTTATTGCTTATATAACCCTGTGTGTGAGATTTATGGATCTTATAAATTTCAAGTTCTTCCTAAACCCTGTAAGTTTGCTTTACTTCTTGAGCCTTGTATGTTTCATTTAGTTCTTGAGATTTATGAGTCTCTTTTCCTATTCAGGAGAATATGTTCCCATCGGGAGGAAATAGCTACAAAAGGGCACCTGTCCCCAATTCTGTCACACTGACTCTAGGCATCATTATCCTCACTGTACATGATAAAATCCAACACACTGGTCTTCTATTGTCTCCCTTAAACCCATCATAAATCCTCTACCAGCAACAAAATACATTTTTCTACTTGTGAATAAATCTAAGGTTGACAAAAATTTTGGCACCTCCAATAGTACTTAAAATTCAAGATCTGATCAATGAATGTAAAGCTCTATCACACACTTCACGGTCTGACTCCTGTTCACCTTCTACTTTCATGTCCGCTTTTCTCTCTTCCCCACTTTTGACACATCAACTTAAAGCACACTCTAACCTGTGGTATTTGTACTTGCTATTCCCTCTCTCTGAATCGGTGTTTTCAGGTCACTTCAATATGGTATGACTCATTATGGTGGGTCTCCTGGATGTTCTATATAAAATAGAGGCCACCTAATGCCATCAGTCACATCATCCCATTCTTCTTGTACTAGTTTTTATCACTCAAAAGTTTGTTAATATATTTATAATTTACAGTGTTAAAATGTTATCATTCAATACTGAATACTAATGCTTATTAATTTTCCATATCACAGTTTCCATAATCCTAGATGACATAGATAACTATGTAGCTGAGCCTATGAACAGACTCAGAGTTATTTCTTTTTCAGTGTTGAGGAAAATATCTAGGGCCCTGTGCATGTTGAACAAATGTATCACCACTAAACTACCTTTTCTTTATTTCAATACAGGGAGTCAGTTTATTAAACTAGCTTTGAACGTGTGATCCTCCTGTCCCAGTCTCTCAAATAGCTGGGATTATAGGCCCATGCCATCATGCCCAGCTTCACTTCTTTCTTTCTTGATAACATAAACAGAGTGGGGGGGAGATAAACAATGAACACTAAAGTTGTTGTTTACTTTGGTTTTCAGTATGTGTCTAAGGGTACTTAAAGAATTTACATTGAATCCAATTTGTGAATTGGTAGCTCATGCCAGCCACAGTTTTTAGTGCTTCTTGCTTGCTACAAGGCACATTCTCTCAGGATTTCATGCAAATTGTAGTAAACAACAACTGGGATCAATGGTTGTTAGTTGTATTCTTCTTTATGATGGTCTACAGTGCCCTGAAAAGGTTGATAAAAGCCAGGTTTGAAGAAAAAGACATACAAGACAAGAATCCAGAGGGGATCCATGCTGCTTTCTTGACACTTCCATTTTTTGGGTCAACACTGGCTGAGGTCAACTGCATTCAAATCCTTGAATTCCAGGATGTAACACTCTTTCTTCATAATAAATTCTTCTTCATTATTTTTCAATTCAGCACCTTGAACTTCTGCTCTTTGCAACCAGAAGTTTCTCTTAATGCAGACTCCCTGGAAGAAGAAAGTAAACAACCTCTGCTATTCATACTGGCCAAAGACTCAGCTTTGTAATATGTGACCTCTTTCCAGCAGGATTCTAGAATGAGAATATGAAGAGTAGATGCTTGGGTTCAGTTAGTAGAGTGCCTGCCTTTCAATCATGAGGATCTGAGTTCAGTCTACTAAAATCTACTTTTAAAGGTTAGGCATGTAATGCATACTAACAATCCCAGTATTGAAGGTTGGAGGTAAGCAGATACAAGAAATCCCAGGGCTCAATGAACAGCCAATATAGTTTACTTAGTGAGTTCCAAGCCTAGTCCCAGGTCTTGTCTTTTAAAACCATTTAATGACCCTTATATTATACTTTGCTATACATGTACGCATGGATATATTTAAAGGCACATGCACACCTGCACGCATACACTGAGAGAGAGAGAGAGAGAGAGAGAGAGAGAGAGAGAGAGAGAGAGAGAGAGAGAGAGAGAGAGACAGAGAGAGACAGAGACAGAGAGAGAGAGACAGAGACAGAGAAAGAAAATGAGTCACTCTTTCCAAAAATACCAGTTCCCAGCATGACTCTATAACAGGCACATACTTACTTCTTTGTTGTCCAATCCTTTGCTCCAGGGGGAGTTCTTTGGTTCTTTGGGGACATTGACATGAAAAATTTATGTATAGTTTACCTTATGAAGCATGCTGCTTCTTACAAAATGTGTGTGAATAACATCTTTTCAAATGGAGTTGCATTTCCCTATAGATATTGGATATCTCCCCACAGACACTTGTTCTTCCTCCATAATTATCAACTATTGTCAGCACAAAGTATTACTCTAGCTTAACAGCTATGTCTTTCCCAAGAGGCTCATCAGTAAATCATCAGCCTATTATATGTAAGGCATTGTTGACAATCTGTAAAGAAAATAGGTATTACACCAAATGCACCAGGGATTGCTGTTATCTGAATCCTCTACAAAACCATGTGAATAGCCATACTCTTATTTATCTCCTTGGCAAATTCAGAATTTTCTCTGTCAGGTTTGTCCCAAAGAGGTGTCTATGTGTTCTCAGAAGGCTATTTTTGCTACCAAAGACATAGAAAGGCATAAATGGGAATTTAAAGATAAGTCTATCTCTAATTCCTTAATAACAGTAATTGTAATGGTTGGCAGCAATAATTGTGATGATTAATGGGGTGTTCTGAGTTTAGAAGAGGCTGAAGATTCAAATAAGAGATGAATCTGTAGTTCCAGGAAAAAGAAAAGCAAACTAAAAAAAAAGTTAACAATATCCTACCAAAAACAAGTATGGAATGACCTCATTTTCTTTTGAGACAGAAAATGGATTCATACCATTGAAAGACCTTCATTTAACACTCCAGTATCTCTGTGGTCTGAATTTCCTCCAGCCTTGTGCTGATGTTATATGTATCATCCAACTGGCTTTGTGACCTATCTCAACTGAAACTACCCAGTTTCCAAAGAGAGGATCTGAAATTTGTTAGATGCTCATTATCATCTAACAACCAGGGCACTCTGGACATGTCTGAAAATACAAGGAAGTACCTACAGGTAAATACTGGAAAGAGCAAAGATGGCATACTTGAGATTTGTTATGTTTGTAAACATCAGAAATGAACTCATGCCTCCTTAATATGACAATAAGGTTTCATAATAAAAAATATTTCATATTTTAATCGATGGTGTTCAAAAGCAAAGGAGGAAAGTGCCCAGTAATGTTAAGAGAGACCAAGGAGGTTTTCTTTTGGACCCTTGTTCATAGGAGGCACTTAGCTCCTGGCTTTTTTTTTTTTGAGAGGAAGGGGCACTGTCCTTCCTCAGAGGCTTGACCTTCCTGCTGTCTATCACAAAGACCCTAACAACTTCAAAATATACTTCTTAAATTCAAGCGAAATGGAGAGATATCAACTCTCTTGGTCTAATTCCAAATTGTCATAAAAAGCTGAGCATTAGCATATTTCACCACAGGTGGCTGCCATTTACCCTATAATTAACTTAGGCTGTGGGTGTATGCTTTCTTAGTCATCTCAGAATGTCATTACAAAATATCATCAACTGCATAAGTTAAAAATCAGGAGTTTAGAAATGTTCCCCCAAATCACTGGAGGATGAGAATCTTCCTCCTATTTTCCTTGTGTCCTTACATGTGCTTTCCTAAATTCTTGTATTAAAAAAAGAACGCAAACTCTCAGAGACCTCGAATTATATCATCAAAATGTCCTGCCATTAAAACTCCAAAGAGAAAAGTCCAGCCATCAATTGGTGATGTCTTCTGTGGGCATAAACAGAGATAGCAACAAACTACTCATGCATTTCTCTGTCTAGCATTGATTTTCACAGTACTAATTTTCACAATACTAATAAATACTAATAAATAATAATACTAATAAATAATAATAAATACCAGGGATGGTGACACACATTTAAGAAGCCAAGGCAGATGGATAACAAGTTCACGCCTTACCTGTACTAAATTAAAATGTTTATGTCTTCCCTAGGCATCATAGGGAAAGCTTGTGTAAAAAGAAAAGAAAAAACAGAGATGGATACTGTGGGTATCTGACCCCAGCAACTTTAAAATCTCAATCTCATTAACTCAAGACTCCTACTGTGGTCTACTTGATTTTTCTTCTGACTAAAGTCAAGATTAATTGCAATTATTCTTTGACTTTAACCTATCTTTGTGGACAATATGCAACCTTGTACTCTTCACACACACACATGGGCACCTACACACCTACACATATACATACACATACATATACATGTACATAGTCATAGGTGTGTGCATGTACAGAGACATATACATGTACATTTACATAGACATATGCATGGAAAATAGCTGAAGAACTATGGGCAACAACTAGTTCCTGGTGGTTACTGGGGAGAGCAAATTTTCTTCTCTTCCTACAACTTTAGAAAACCCATTTGTAAAATCATTCTGTTTCTATAACTTTATGGCCCAGCTAGAATTAGCTGTCATCAATATTTGTTTTTTACTACTGTTGGAGTGTGGGGTAGACTGCTCATTCACTCCTGGAGCTAGCTTTCTGCTGCCAGGACCAGAAACTGACTGCAATGACTACTCAAAGCAAATGGAGTAGAGAGATCCAAGGGATGTGATAGCTTTTTCAGAGGCTACACTGCTGTTGCACATGACACTCTAATGCATTTGTGAAAAGCTTGATTTGTGCCCTATGGCTCCACAACAAGCCAGAAGAAAGGCAAAAAGGGGCTTGCTGTTCCCTCTCCCTTACAACATTCTTCAGGCTCTCTGATATCCTAGACACAATTAGTGATGAATGGTGCCTAGAAAAAAAGATGGCTGAGATGTACATAGATTCACTCAATATGAAATAGTGTTCAACATTAATCTGGTTTTATATTTTATCATTTTTTAGTGCTACCTTTAAGCTATTTTGTATCATCTGCCTACTCTTGTCCTTCACTGAACGTATTTATATTCTGCAATGAAAAGAAATAAATTCCCTACACCAGCCTCTCACAAAAGGCTTTTTTCATGGGAAATGAACATGACCTGATCTCATTTCCTGGCTCATCAAAAGGAAATGAAACTTCATTTGAAGTTATCTCTGGCAGCTCAGTCTGGGTGCCATTTGTCCCCTGATGAGAATCAATGCTGTGACAGATATTGCCCCATCATCTTCATAACAACTTCTTTTCAGTCTATGAGCTGTGATGAGAGCAACTATTTGCATATGCTATTCCTCATCTTCTACTCTGCTAAGAGACTATGGTGGCTTTGGTTTCATCAATGTGTAAAAAATAAAGTTTGAGGAAGGACTGTAACTCCAGATCGCAAGAGGGTGAGCCATTCTCTAGAAGCCAAGCTCTAGGTCTAATGGACCCAAACTCATGTGGACTCCTTTCCACATTGCCCCAGTCATCTTTTTTTCCTAATCAGTAATAGCCTTGTAATAAATACTTCCTAAATTTTGTTTAGTGTCTTATTAGCCATAGAAATATTGAGAGCAGTGCCTAAGCACGGTACAATGTTTCTTATAGAGGCAGAGGGATTATATTGCACAATCTGAGGGTAGCTTTATCTTATTTTATTTAATTTATTTCTTAAGAATTTCACACCTGCACACAATGTATTTTGATCATATCTACTCCCTCAATCCCCACTCATACTTCCATATGTCCCACCTCCCCCTCCCAACTGCATATCCACTTTTGTCTGTTTATAGGTAACTGAGACAAGTCAGTGTTTCCCATTTGTAATTGGGTGTAGGTCTGTCCATTGGAATATGGGCATACCACAAGGGACCAAATCTCTAAAGAAGCATTGCCATTTGCAACAGCCATCAACTTCCACTAACTGTCAACTAAGGGTTGGGACTTGTGAGTCTCATCCATCCATGCTTAAATTTAAACTGTTTTGATCTTGGGCATGTCCTGTTAAGACTATCTCTGTTGCTGAGAGTTCATGAGTATGATACCCCATCATGTCTAGAAAACATTGACAAGCAATGATCGTCCTGGTCCTTTGGGTCTTTAAATCTTTCCACCTACTCTTCAGTGATACTCCCTGAGCATTTGGGTGAGGGGTATGATATGGATATCCATTCAGAGCTTAGCACTAGACAGTTACTTTACTACTTGATGGTCTCTGTGCTAATCTCCACCCCCTGAAAGAAGCTTTTTTGATAAGAGGTAAAAACCACACTAATCAATGTGCATAAAGATAGGTATTTAGAAGCAATTACCTTGATACTACACCAATTCAGCAGAATACTACTCGTTAGTTGACCCATAAGGCAGTGTTTCTTAACCTGTGTGTCACATCACTTTTCAAATCAGTCACAGATATCCTGCCTATCAGATATTTACATGACAATTTACAGCAGAAGCAAAATTACAGTTAAGAAGCAGCAAGAAAAATAATTTCACGGTTGTCTATTAGCACAATATGAGAAACTGCATTAAAAGGGCACAATATTAGGAAAGTTCAGAATGACTACCTTAAGGTTTATGACCTATCCAGCCAGGGGAGGTGAGTGATTTTTAGTGTGTTAGCTCTCTGCCTTCTCAGAGTTCAGGCTTTCTAAATGCAACAACTTAAAATTTTCATTCCTGTCTCATTGACAGGCAGCAAAATCTCTGTGCACCAGATACACTTCCTTGGATGAGAAGCGGTCTGAATGAGCCTTCTGATAATAGCATGGGTAGTATGTCTACCTTCCCTGCAGCATGAAGCAGGCAAGTTCTTCCACCCTCTGCAACAGAAATCATCATGTTCTTTTCCTTTTCTGGGGACAATTTCTGGGGACAGGCCTCCTGCCGGTCCTTGGGAATCATGACAGTATAGACTTTTTAAAAGCGTATGTCACATTTCTTTTCCACTCTATTTTCACTTATTGTGCTTGGAAGAATGCTCTCTTTTTGGAAATACAAAAGATGAGCAAGGGGATAGAAAATACCCAGTATCATCCAAAGGAGAAATGTTTGGAGGGACTAATTAAATGTCTTATAATTATCAAATATTGGCATGTCAAAAACTCCGGCCACTCCTCATTGTCCTAGGTCCTAAAAGTGTAACACAGTGAGTAGACAAATGAGGGCACTTTTTAGATTGTGAGATAGTTCAGTCAATACACAGCTTTAGTGCATATGTGTGCAAGCTTGCACTGAGCCTGACTAGATGTTTTCTATGGGCATATACAGTGGAATATATGAGGACATAGTTTATTCTATTTCTGGATAGGGAGCTAGTATCTCACATGATCTGCCAATACTCAAGACAATGAGAAATAGGGTAAGAAATGCTCCACCCACTTTAGAGACTTGAAATCTTTTTCTTATTTTATTGACTTTCTGTGTGAGTGGTGTGTGTGTGTGGGAGGGGGGGTAAGTAGGTACAACATGCACATGCTATGACCTGTATGTGGAGCATAGAGAACAGTCTACAGGCTTACTGCAGTTAGTGCTCTTTTTATACTTTTTGGGTTCCAGGTATTAAACTCAGAACCTCAGTTTTAGCAATAAGCACCTTTAACTACTAGGGCACTGCAACAGCCCTTTTTGATGATGATGATGATGATGAGGAGGAGGAGGAGGAGGAAATGGGGGAGGAGGATAGCAATGATTGATGATTTATTTTCTTAAACATCTTTTGGGAGTCATTTGCTGTACTGTGTACAAGCATCTGCGGAAGGTGCATATGACTACTGTGTAGTGTGTGGGAAGGGTGCTTAGGAATGCAGAGGTCCCCTTAAAACAGAAAAATAAGAATAACTTTTTACCCCTTAAAAAAAAAACAAAATAAAATTACCACAGTCCCTCTGGCACCTCATGATAGAAAATAATACCAGCTAGGCTCTTCACCTATACATTAAAATGTTCAATTAAAATGCATTACTTCAGGGCATTTTTTCCCTTTTACAGCTATTTGAGAGCTAATGAAAGCCTGGTGATCCAAGAACAGAGATCAAGCTTTGCAGTCCACAGAGGTCCTTCAACTGGTTTTATTCTGTTTGAGGATTCAGGTCAGATGACTGTGATGGGGAGTGTTTGCAGCCTTGCTCTAGAACATTCTGTACTTGGCTTGTGTCTCCACTGGGGGTGGGGGGGGACCAAAAGCAAAAAACAAAAACAAAAACAAAAACAAAACAAAGGAAGCAGCTCTATGGGGCCACTTAGAATTAGAAGAACTAGGATCTCTGCAGATACTCCCATATGCAACCTCACCCCAGAAAGAGGTATTCTGAATGACAGCATTGATAATATGGAAGGAGCCACAATGATGATGGAGAAACAACAATGGGCCAGCTGAAATCAGAATGAGTTAACATTCTGCCAAATACTCCTTGGACACCCTGTTCAAGTCATGTAATCTTAGGATCACACTGAGTAATGAAAGAACGCAAGCTTAGGGTACTGAATGCCAGGCCGTGGAGATGGTTCCCCTGAGTAAAACTTTCAATACAAACATAAGGGCCTGAATTTCCTGCCTCAGAACCCACTTTGTATGAACCAGTGAGAAATATTCAAAACTCAGATGTGTGTGAGGGACAACAGTTAAGTTTGTCTTTATGCCTAGACAAACACACACACACACACACACACACACACACACAGGATTTGAAATAATGGCATGGTGAAAAGTATCTAATTTGGCTTCAAGGACACTAAAACATATTATTGGGGAGTATGGAGCTTACTAGAACAGTAATTCCTTGGGCAGACAAACAAACAACAGTATGGCATCAGTTGAGGAAAGTTCAGGTCTGAGCACCAGACATAGACAAAATGGAAGGGGCTCCAGTGTCAGGGGCCATAATGGGACAAGCTAATATTGTAGCAGGTGATCATCCTGAAATTGCCTGCTTCAGATTAGTATATAATCTGCAACAGGTGAGCCTTCATTAAGCAAGGCTGTGAGGGACTCATTTTAGGAAAGATTCCTGCTATTAATATGCTTTTCCTGGTATTATTAAACATATATAATAATCTATAAGTAATAGCACACCCCTTTGGAGCAGATCTCTGAAAATTCACAAAGGTACTGTCTTATAGTGATGCTATGTAAACAAATAGATGACTTAGGTTTCAATGATGATCCTATAAGAATCCCTAAAATTATATCTGTGATTATTCAACACTTTTATAGTGGGACTGCCATTAGGTTATTTTCTGAGAGTCAAAACTGCAATGAGAACTCTGCCAGTCTCCCAAGTGTCACCAGTTAATTGCTCTTAGATGGCAACCAGAATTTCTCCTACTCAGAGCACATTCTAAGAGGTTGTAAAAAAATTACCCAAAGGTTATATAAAGGGAACTAATGATTTATTATAGGTGCTGGGACAGAAGATATAACATTGACTGGGTTTATCTATATAAAACTTCACTAATAACTTAAAGTGTTAAACTTTCAATGAACTTGTAGAGCAGCGACACATATAAACATCTGTTGTAAACTTTTATTTCAATTTATGATTTGATTTTTTTTGTGTCTGAACTTGTGATGAACTTTGTAACATGTAATCATGTATTCTGAAAGATGTTTAAGGGCTGAGGACAAAGAGAAGAGTCAGAACAGAGGAACAGAGGTGAAAAGAGTTGAGCTGAGAGAGGAACTGAACTGAGGAGAAGGTTTTAGTCAGAAGAGAACAAAATTAGAAGGAGAATTCAGAGTGGAATAACTTAGAAATTATAGACAACAAAAAATCAAAGAGAGCTATGTGCAGCATGCAGAGGGAAAGAGGAAAAAAGAAGATGCTGCAGAGAGCAGAAGAAGCAGTCAGGCTTCTCCTTATCATGGGACAGAACAGGTCCCATGGTAAGTATAAGGCAGGCTTAGTCTTATTAAAATGAACAAAACTTTTTTTGTTATAAACATGAGTTTAGTTCATTTGGCATTAAAAGGTTGGAAAGTTTTTCTTTTTCTATGCAATAAAGATTGGAACTCATTTTTCATCCAGAATGAGTGAGTTCTTTCTGCACTGATGCTTGATCTTTTGCTCCATATGCATATGTAAGTATGGATGTGTGTGTAAGTTTGTAATTCTGAGAATGTATGCATGTGTGTGTGTGTGTGTGTGTGTGTGTGTGTGTGTAGGCATGAAACTGTGAGAATGCATGCAAGCTTGGCCCAACTGAATTTGTGTGGAAATATGTAAATGAGAACTCTGCATGCATGAAGCTATGTACGGACTTATGTGGGATTATGCATAATCACTTCTATAAAAGTTGTTTTGTTTTTTTTTTTCCGGGAGTGTTATTCTCTTCTCCTGGTTCAACAGAAGCTTATTGCTCCAAACTTCCCCCTAACCTGACAAGCAAGAGGCATCTGGACAATAGGGAAAAGTCTCTAGCAACTAATCCTTTATTTAATCTCCTGCTGTTTTAGAATGAGGTGCTAAGTGCCAGAGACTGCAGTCTCTGGCCTCAGAGGAACACAGAAGGCAGGTTAGCTACAACAGCACAATAACTTAGACTTAGATAAGTAAACTTGTATTATACAACAACCATAAATATCTTGTAAGACAAAGTCTTACCCCAGCCATCACTCTTCCCGCTCCACTGCCTCAAGAAGAACCAATATTTGATCCTTATTGGAAAGTGGATCAAAACACCCATGGCTCACAGCCAACCAATAGAAAAAGAATAGGGTCCCCAATGGAGCAGCTAGAAAGAGGACCCAAGGAGCTGAAGAGGTTTGCAGCTCCTCAGGAGAAACAATAATATGTACCAACCAGTACACCCAGAGCTCCCAGGGACTAAACCATGAACCCAAGAGTACACATGGAAGAGCCCATGGCTCCAGTTGCATATGTAGCCAAAGATGACCATTTCAGACATCAGTGTAAGGAGAGGCCATTGATCTTGTGAAGGCTCACTTCCCCAGAATAGGGGAATGCAAGTCAGGAAATTAGTGGTGGTGGTGAGGGGGGTTGAGCAGGGGGGGAGGGGATAGAAATAGGGGGTTTTCAGTGGGGTAATGTGGAAAGGGGTTAACATTTGAAATGTAAATAAAGAAAATATCTAATTAAAAAATTAAGAATAAAAAAAGAAAAGGAAAGGAAAGGAAAGGAAAGAAAAGAAAAGAAAAGAAAAGAAAAGAAAAGAAAAGAAAAGAAAAGAAAAGAAAAGAAAAGAAAAGAAAAGAAAAGACCTCCCAACCAGGGCAGGCTCCTAGCACTCCAAAGAAAATTGTGACTTTTGCAGCAAGAGTTAGGGTTTCTTCTTACACCTTTCTCTGGTTGAAGATTATTTCCTAAATAAGCCTACAGTCAGACTCCCTGATTCCTATGCAAGAAGTAGAGAAGGACTGGGAAACAGGTATGTGGTCATAAGTAAACATTTGATATAAACTCATCTCTAGGCTGAGGGTTTTTGGTACCTAGAAGTCTGTTAGCTAGAGATATATGGTCAGTGTCTCAGGCCTGAATTGCTAAGGAGGGACAGATTACTGCAGTATTGAGCTTGAGCAACGGCTGGAATCTAACATCATCCTTCATTACTTTTCCAAGCCTTGTCCTTAGCTTTCATACCTAACTTTTCTTCAACTCATGCCATTCATTTTCATGCTTAACTCCTGTCCTCTGAGTCTATTATGTGAGCTCTGAGAATTGTTGACTCCTGCCCAGTGTTAAGAGCAGAAATGCTATCTACACTTTGTGGGAAAAAATGGAGGGGGGGGGCAGTGGCAGCAAGGGTCCCGCATAGGAGAAACACTGGCGGTACGACTGCACACTGCACCATGATAGGGATTGCAGGCTCCCAAACCTATAGAGCATGAGACTGCCTGGCTAGTGTGGAGAGAGGTCCTTGCTCAGAAGTCAGTACAGTTCTGGCATAGACCTTCTGGGTACCTGTTAAAGAAGCTTGGTTGGCTGAGAGGCAGCTGTTAGTTCCTTTCCCTGGAGGCTAGAAACACTGAGGCCTGCTCCATGCTTCTACGCTGCAGGTTTTGAGAAGAAAAGACAGTTCATAGTTTCATTGCTTTATTATTAGAAGAGTAGAAAGAGAAAAGGAGATAGAGAAGAAAAGAGAGAAAGAGAAGATAGAGAGATGAGGAATGGCCATGACCATGTGGAAAGGGGGAAAGAATTGAGAGGGGAAACAGAAAGAGACAAGGGCCTAGAGAGACGAGAGATAGAGAGAGAGAGAGAGAGAGAGAGAGAGAGAGAGAGAGAGAGAGAGAGAGAGAGAGAGAGAGAGAGAGAGAGAGAGAGAGAGAAAGCCTGGATGTAGCCAAGTGACTGCAGAGGTGGAGTCCAGCCAGAACACTAGGGGCCTGGGGAATGGCCACACATAACTGATGGCCACAGAATTATGTAGTTGAGAAGTCAGCAGTCTGGGAGCAAAGCTCATGGGTTCCTTCCCTTCTAGAAGTGTTCTATCAAGTCTCTGGATTGGCCTTGATCAACCAAGCTACAGACTGTCTCACACCGCTGTCCAACGGTAGTGAACATTTAGAGTCTGAAAAAAATAAGGGGACATGTCTCAAGGTCACATAGCCTTTGAATTGGAGTAGGAACTGAAGCACACATTTCCATGTGCTTGTGCATGTGTATGCACAAGCATATGTACATATGTACAGAAAAATAAACAGGAGAATATTAATGTGTTGTATATGTTAAATTTGGAAGACAAACTCCAGTGTTACTCCTTAGGTCCTTTCTGTCTATCATCTCTTTGAGATAGCATTTATCATTGCCCTGAAGCTTGTCTATCAGTAGTCTAGACTGTTTGTTGGCACCCATAGGAGCCCTAATTCTGCCTCTACTGTGAGGGGTTTACAAACATATTCCATCATGTCCAGTGTTTCTTTCATGGGTTCTGGGGATTGAATTCAGGTCCCTGCGTTTTTAGACAAGCATTTTTCTGACAGGGATAAATTCTCCAGCTGGGAACTTAGACTTACAGAGCACCTGTCATTAGTTTTTCATCAAACTGATCTTTTCTTTCTCTTTGTTTTCTTTTCATATTTTTTTTGGTCTGAATATATCTAAATATATAAACACAAATCAATTAGCATTATTTTTCTCATTATTTTGCAGTTGGTTATTTTTCAGTAACTGAGGCTTGTAGAACATAGCAATCCCTTTTTTCCCTCCTCACACAAGAGTATCCTTTCTCTAGCAAAGGCAAATAGACTAGTTCTTCTAGGTAATGATTATGCTCAGGGTTCTTAGTATGCATGAAGGAATAAGAAAAGATGTCAATAAAGTGAGTAAATAGCTTATTTTTCTAGCTTCATCTGAATTGGATTCTTAGAACCCAACAGAAAAAGCTGACTGACTGGGTGGGGTGTATTTGTAACCTTAGCACTGAGAATGTAGAGACAGGATGATCCCTGGTGGCTAGGGATTAGTGGAATTGGTAAATTGTAGGGCAGCTGGAAAGTCTGTGTGAACAATTAAACAAATACCAAGGAGGAGGTGATTATAAAGACCTACATGGTGGCTCTCATTCATCTTTAAATCCTGTTCCAGGGGAATACACACACTTTTCTGACTTCGATAGGTATCAGGCACACACGGTACACAGACACACATACATATAAAACACCCAGACCCATAAAAATAAATGAGTTAAATAAAAACCTAGCAGCAGACTGTGATTTAGGAAGGACAGCCCAGGTTGATTCTCAGCTTCAATAAGCACAATCATGATTATGTGTAAGCACTCCCCACATCCATTACCCCAATACGCAGGAGCATCAAAACATTATATGTTCTTTCCCAGTCTAGACCTATGGTCAACTGCTGGTCAGACTGGACAGGATGTCTCAATGTGGTAGCTATATACTTGAAATCCTACTACATATCTAGCTAGAAAATGGTTTTCTTTTGGTCCACATATGAAACATTAAGAAAAAAAGTTGTGAAGATTATATGACAAAAATATGACACAGGTCATATTTTCCTGTTCTAGTGAAAGAATCTAGGAGTAGGCAATACCTACAATATGGTATAGCCGGATCCTCCGGGAGTGTCATGCCCAGTTTTCTGAGGAACCGCCAGACTGCTTTCCAGAGTGGTTGTACCAGCTTGCAATCCCACCAGCAGTGTAGGAGTGTTCCTCTTTCTCCACATCCTCGCCAATAACTGCTGTCTCCTGTGTTTTTGATCTTAGCCATTCTGACTGGTATGAGGTGGAATCTCAGGGTTGTTTTGATTTGCATTTCCCTAATGACTAAGGATGTTGAACATTTCTTTAGGTGCTTCTCAGCCTTATTCTTCAGGTGAGAAATCTTTGTTGAGCTCTGTACCCCATTTTTAGTAGGGTTATTTGGCTCTCTGGAGTCTAACTTCTTGAGTTCTTTGTATATATTGGATATTAGCCCTCTGTCAGATGTAGGGTTGGTAAAGATATTTTCCCAATTTTTTGGCTGCCACTTTGTCCTTTTGACAGTGTCCTTTGCCTACCAAAATCTTTGTAATTATATGAGGTACCATTTGTCAATTCTTGATCTTAGAGCATAAGCTAATAGTGTTCTGTACAGGAAATTTTCTCCTGCGCCCATATGTTCAAGGCTCTTCCCTAGTTCTTTTCTATTAGTTTCAGTGTGTCTGATTTTATGTGTTGGTCCTTGATCCACTTGGAATTGAGCATAGTACAAAGAGATAAGAATAGATGGATTTGCATTCTTCTGCATGCTGACCTCCGTTTGAACCAGCACCATTTGTTGAAAAGGATATCTTTTTTTCCACTGGATGGTTTTAGCTCCTTTGTCAAAGATCAAGTGACTTTAGGAGTGTGGATTTATTTCTGGGTCTTCAATTCTGTTCTATTGATCTACATTTTTGTCCCTGTACCAATACCATGCCGTTTTTAACACTATTGCTCTGTAGTACTGCTTGAGGTTCAGGATACTTATTCCCCCAGAAGTTCTTTTACTCTTGAGAATAGTTTTAGCTATACTGCTCTTTCTATTATTCCAGATGAATTTTTGAATTGCTCTTTCTTACTCTACGAAGAATTGAGTTGGGATTTTGATGGGGATTGCATTGAATCTGTATATTGCTTTGGGCAAGATGGTCTTCTTTACTATATTAATCCTGTCAATCCATGAGCATGGAAGGTTTTTCCATCTTCTGAGGTCTTCTTCAATTTCTTTCTTCTTAGACTTGAAGTTCTTCTCCTACAGATCTTTCACTTGTTTGGTTAGAGTCACAACAAGATACTTTATATGGTTTGTGGCTATCATTTGTTTATCACTTCACTTATTTCTTTCTCAACCTGCTTATCCTTTGATTATAGGAAGGCTACTGATTTGCTTGAGTTGATTTTATATCCGGCCACTTTGCTGTAGGAGTTCTCTGGTGGAGTTCTTTGTGTCACTTAAATATACTATCATTTAGTCTGCAAATAGTGATAGTTTGACTTCTTCCTTTCCAATTTGTATCCCTTTGACCTACTTTTGTTGTCTAATTGCTCTGGCTAGAACTTCAAGTACTATATTGAAAAGATATGGAGAGAGAGGGCAGCCTTGTCTAGTCCCTGACTTTAGTGGGATGCTTCAAGTTTCTCTCCATTTAGATGGATGTTGGCTATCGGTTTGCTGTAAATTGCTTTTACTATGTTTAGATATGGGCCTCAAATTCCTGATCTTTCTAAGACTTTTAGCATGAAAGGATGCTGAATTTTTTCAAATGTTTTTCAGCATCTAATGAAATGACCATGTGGTTTTTTTCTTTGAGATTTTTCATGTAGTGGATTACATTGATGGTCTTCCTTATATTGAACCATCCCTGCATCTCTGGGATGAAGTCTCCTTGATCATGGTGAATGATCATTTTGATGTGTTCTTGGATTTGGTTGACAAGAATTTTATTTAGTATTTTTTGCATCGATATTCATATGAGAATTTGTTCTGAGATTCTCTTTCTTTGTCAGATCTTTGTGTGATTTTGGTATCAGAGTCATTGTGGCTTCATAGATTGAGTTTGGTAGTGTTCCTTCTCTTTGTATTTTTTGGAATAATTTGAAGAGTATTGGTGTTAGGTCTTCTTTGAAGTTCTGATAGAATTTTTCACTAAAACCATCTGGTCCTGTGCTTTTTTTGGTTGGAAGACTTCCAATGTCCACTTCTATTTCTTCAGGGATTATAGGGCAGTTTAGATGGTCTATTTGATCCTGGTTTTATTTTGGTATTTGGTATCTGTTTAGAAAATTGTCCATTTCCTCCAGATTTTCTAGTTGTGTTTAATACAGGCTTCTGTAGTAGGATCTGATAATTTTTTGAATTTCCTCAGTTTCTGTTGTTATATCTCCATTTTGTTTCTGATTTTGTTAATTTGGATACTGTCTCTGTGCCCTCTGGCTAGTCTGGCTAAGGGCTTATCCATCTTGCTGATTTTCTCAAAGAACCAACTACCAGTTTTTTTTCTTTTTTTCTTTTTATTCCTTGTATGGTTTTATTTGTTTCTACTTGATGTCAGCCCTGAGTTTGATGATTTCCTGCCTTCTACTCCTCTTGGGTGTATTTGCTTCTTTTTGTTCCAGGGCTTTCAGGTGTGCCATTATGTTGCTAGGGTATGCTCTCTCACGTTTCTTTTGGTGGCACTCAGGGCTATGAATTTTCCTCTTAACATTGCTTTCATTGTGTCCCATAAATTAGGGTATGTTGTGCCTTCATTTTCATTAAATTTTAAAACGTCTTTGATTTCTTTCTTTATTTCTTCCTTGACCAATGTATCATTGAGTAGAGCATTGTTCACCTTCCATGTGTATGTGGGCTTCCTGTCCTTGTTTAGTTTCTGCTTTCCTGATCAGTCCATTTCAGATAGTGGGGTGTTGAAGTTACCCAATATTATTGTGTGAGGTGCAATGTGTGCTTTCGTTTAGTAAAGTTTCTTTTATGAATGAGAGTGCCCTTGCCTTTGGAGCATAGATGTTCAGAATTGAGAGTTCTTCTTGGTGGATTTTTCCTTTGACCAGTATGTAGTGTCCATCCATGTTATTTTGATGACTTTAGGTTGAAAATCAATTTTATTTGATATTAGGATGGCTACTCCTTCTTGTTTCCTGAGATCATTTGCTTGTAAGATTGTTTTCCAGACTCTTACTCTGAGGTAGTGTTTGTCTTTGACACTAAGGTGCATTTCCTGTTGATGTATCCAGTCTGTTAGTCCATGTCTTTTTTGGGGGGAAATTGAGACCATTGATATTAAGAGAGATTAAGGAATAGTGATTATTGCCACTTGCTATTCTTGACACTATATTTATGTTTGAGTTGTTATCTACTTTTGGGTTTGATGAAAGAATGTTGTTATATCTTTTTTTCCAGGGTGTTGTTTCTCTCCTTCTTTGGTGATTTCCACTTATTATCCTTTGCACGGCTGGGTTTGTGGAAAGATATTGTTTAAATTTGATTTATTATGGAATATCTTGGTCTCTCCATTTATGGTGATTTAGAGTTTCACTGGTTATAGTAATCTGGGCTGGCATTTGTGTTCTCTTAGAATCTGTATGAGATCTTCCCAGGATCTTCTGGCTTTCATAGTCTCTGGTGAGAAATCTGACGTGATTCAGATAGTTCTTCCTTTATATGTTACTTGGCCTTTTTCTCTTACTGCTTTTAATATTCTTTCTTTGTTTAGTACATTTGGTGTTTTGATTATTATGTGATGGGAGGTATTTCTGTTCTGGTCCAGTCTGTTTGGAGTACTGTAGGCTTCTTGTATGTTCATGGACATCTCTCTCTTTAGGTTATGGAAGTTTTCCTCCATAATTTTGTTGAAGATATTTACTGACCATTGAAGTTGCAAAACTTCACTCTCATATATACCAATAATACTTAGACTTGATCTTTTCATTGTGTTCTGGGTTTCCTGGATATTTTGGGTTACAAGTTTTTTGCATTTTGCATTTTCTTTGACTGTTGAGTTGATGCTTTCTATGGTATCTTCAGCACCTGAGATCTTCCTTCCATCTCTTGTATTCTATTGTTGATGTTTGCATCTATGACCCCTGATATCTTCCCAAGTTTTTCTCTCTCAAAAGTTGTCTCCCTTTGTGATTTCTTAGTTGTTTCTACTTCCTTTTTTAGATCCTGGATGGATTTGCTCAGTTCCTTCACTTGTTTTCTTTTCTTTTTTTTTCTTTTTTTGTTTTGTTTTTTTTTTTGTGTGTGTGTGTTTTCCTGTATTGCTTTAAGATATTTTTGTGTTTCCTCTTTCAGGACTTCTGCCTGTTGACCCAAGTTCTCCTGTATTTCTTTAAGCGATTTTTGTGTTTCCTTTGTAAGGGCATCTACACATTGATTCATGTTCTCCTATATTTCTTTATGAGATTTATTTGTGTCCTTCTTGAAATCCTCTAATAGCATCATGAGAAGTGATTTTAAATCCAGATCTTGCCTTTCGGGTGTTATGGGGTATCCAAGACTTGCTGCTGTTGGAGAATTGGGTTTGGATGGTGCCATATTGCCTTGATTTCTGTTAGTAACTTTACTTTGTTTGCCTTTTGCCATCTGCTTATCTCTGGTGTTAGTTGGTCCTGCTGTCACTGGCTGTTGCTTGGAACCCCTGTGAGCCTTCAAGGCTATTTCTACCCCCTGGATGACATGGTTTCCCCTGGCACTGATTGCTGAGGGGCTGCCCTGCTCCTGAGTGTCTTTGGAGCCCTGGTGTGCCTTGCTCCAAGTCATGTTATACTTGGGAAATTCCTGCGTACCTGGAGACTCAGTGTCATCTATCACTTGAACAAAGGTGGCAGACTGGAGGCTGCTGCACTCCCTCCTGGCATGGGTCATTCTGCAGGGCAGATGTCCCACAGCAGAGCTAGCACATGGATGACCACAGAACTGCCCGGCTCTTGGGTGCAGGGAACACACTAGATGGCTGTGTCCTACGCAATGATATGCTTGGTTATTCCTGCACCTGGAGGCCTCAACTGCTCTGTTGCCAGATCAAAGATGGCGGAGGGTTCTGTGCTCCCTCCATGCGTAGGTCACTCTGCAGGGCAGATGTCCCACAGCACTGATGGCGCACAGACAACCACAGATCTTCCCTGCTCTTGGGCACAGATGGAAGCCTAGCAGGCTGTGTCACAAGCAATGTTATACTTGGAGAATCCCTGTGTACCTGGAGTCTCAGTGTAGTCAATCCCGGAGCAGAGGTGGCTGAGGGGAGGCTGCTGTGCTCCCTCCCGGTGCAGGTCATTCTGCAGGACAGATGTCCCACAGCAGAGGTGGCATGCAGATGACCACAGAGCGCTCCAGCTCTTGGATACAGGGATCACACCAGCTGACTGTGTCCCAGGCGATGTTATGCTCGGTTATCCCTGCACCTGGAGGTCCCAACTGCTTTGCTGCTAGATCAAAGATGGCAGAGTCAAAGTGATATTTTTATTTTCTTTTTTATTTAGATAAACTTTACTAGTTTTGCTTAGAAATAGGATATCTTGGATTTTTCTGCATGTTAAATAGGTAAGTTTTGTCTGGGGAAATGACTCAGTCAGGTAAAGTGATTGCCTTGTAAGCACAAGGACCATGGTTTGACACCAAGAACTCATGAGAAAATGTGAGGATATGTCATAAGTGCTAGAGGGGCTGTGATCCCTGGAGCCAACCTACTCAAATGGGTGAGTTGTAGGACAGCAAGAGATTTTGCTTCAACTTCTTACTTTCAGTTTTTATTACATTGACATCCTTTTGTTTTCCAATTGCTCTAGCTAGAACTTCAAGTGCTATATTAAATAGATAGGGAGAGAGACAGCAGCCTTGTCTGGTCCCTGATTTTAGTGGGATTGCTTCAAGTTTCTCTCCATTTAGTTTTAAGTTGACTACTGTTTTGCTGTAAGTTGCTTTTACTATATTTAGATATGGTCCTTGAATTCCTGATCTTTCCAAGATTTTTAATATGAAGGGATGTTGAATTTTGTCAACTACTTTTTCAGCATCTAATGAAATGATCATGAGCTTTTTATTCCTTGAGTTTGTTTATGTAGTGGATTACATTGATGGATTTCCATATAGTGAACCATCCCTGCAATCCTGGGATGAAACCTTCTTGATCATTGTGATGATCATTTTGATGTGCTCTTGGATTAAGTTTGCAAGAATTTTATTGAGTATTTTTGCATTGATACTCATAAGGGAAATTGGTCTGAAGTTCTCTTTCTTTGTTGGGTCTTTGTGAGGTTTCCTTATCAGCATAACTATGGTTTCATAGAATGAATTGGGTAGTATTCCTTCTGTATTCTCAACAATAAATTTATTTCTGGAAGAATCACCATCCCTGACTTCATGCAATACTACAGAGGAATTATCATTAAAACTTCATTGTATTGATACAGTGACAGGCACATAAATCAATGGAATAGAATTGAAGACTCAGAAATGTACCCACATACCCACAGGTAGTTGACAAAAGAGCTAAAGGCATCCAGTGGAAAAAAAGAGACGAAATCTCCTTTCTTTCTTTTTTTTATGTTATTTTTTTCATTGTTTACATTTATTTTTATTAGATATTTTCTTTATATTCATTTCAAATGTTATCACATTTCCTTGTTTCCCTTCCAAAATCCCCTATCTGCCCCCCTACCCCTGCTCACTAACCTATCCAGTCCTGCTTCCCTATCCTGGCATTTACCTACACAGGGACAACTAGCCTTCACAGGACTGAGGGCCTCTCCTCACATTGATGTCCAACAAGGCCATTCTCTGCTACATATGTGCCTGAAGCCTTGGGTCCCTCCATGTATATTCTTTGGTTGGTGGTTTGGAACAATGTGAACCAACCAGTACCCTCAGAGCTCCCAGGGAAAAGATAAAATTTTCTATAAATGGTGCTGGCTCAACTGGTGGTGAGGATGCAGAAGAATGCGAATCAGTCCATTCTCCTTGTACAAAGGTCAAGTTCATGAGGATCAAGAACCTCCACAAAAAACAAGATATACTGGAACTAATAGAAAAGAAAGTGGGAAAGAGCCTCAAGCACATGGGAACAGGGGAACATTTCCTGAACAGAACACCAATGGTTTATGCTCTAAGATCAAGAATTGACAAATGGGGCCTCATAAAATTACAAAGTTTCTGGAAGGCAAAGGAAACTGTCAATAGGACAAAACAGCAACAAACAAATGGAGAAAAGATCTTTACCAATCCTACATCTGATAGAAGGCTAATATCTGATATATACAAAGCGGTCATGAAGTTAGACTCAAAAGAACCAAATATTCCTATTAATAAATAGGGAACAGAGCTAAACAGAGAATTCTCAACTAAGGAATACCAAATAGATGAGAAGCACCTAAAAAAATGTTCAGAATCCTTAGTCATCAGGGAAATGCAAATCAAAACAACCCTGAGATTACACCTCACACCAACCACAATGGCTAAGATAAAATAACTCAGGTGACAGCAGATGCTGGTGAGGATTTTGAAAAGGAGGAACACTCCTCCATTGTTGATGGGATTGTAAGCTGGAACAACTACTCTGGAAATTAGTTTGGTGGTTCCTCAGAAAATTGAACATAGTATTACCTGAGGACACAGCTGTACTATTCCAGGATATATACCCAAAAGTTTCTCCAACATATAACAATAGTACATGCTCCACTATGTTCATAGCAGTCTTATTTATTACAGCCAGAAGCTGGAAAGAACCCAGGTGTCCTTCCACAATGGAATGAATATAGAAAATGTGGTACATTTACAAAATTGAGAACTACTCAACTATTAAAAATGATGAATTCATGAAATTCTTAGCAAAATGAATGGAACTAGAATTTATCTTCCTGATTGAGGCAACCCAATAACAGAAGAACACACTTGGTATGCCTCACTGATAAGTGAATAATATCCCCAAAGCTCTGAAGAGAGAGAGAGAGAGAGAGAGAGAGAGAGAGAGAGAGAGAGAGAGAGAGAGAGAGAGAGAGAAGAGGAGGAGGATGGAGGGAGGGAGGGAGGAAGGGAGGGAAGGAAGGAAGGAGGGAGAGTGAAGGGGAGGGAGGGAGGGAGGAAAGCAGGGAGGGAGGGAGGCAGAATGGGAAGGAGGGAGGGAGGATGGGAGGGAGAGGGAAAGATGAGAGACAGAGATAAAAAGAAGGCAAGCTTCCAAGATGTCTTTACGTTTTCAGGATTCTAGATGCCTATAGTAATAAAGAGGTGATATTTTTCTTTTCCTTTTTTTTTTTGGAATATTTTCTATTTTTTATTTATTTATTTATTTTTTCTAAGTTTTTTATTTACATTCCAAATGATTTCCCCTTTCCCATTTCCTCCCTCCTCGAAAATTCCGTAAGCCCCCTTCCCTCCCTCTGTTCCCCATTCAACCCCCTCTCACTTCTCTGTCCTGGCATTCCCCTACATCCAGTCTTTCCTGGACCAGGGGTCTCTCCTACCATCTTCTTGGAAATCTATTGATATGCGAATTGTGTCTAGGGTATTCCAAGATTCTGGGTTAATATCCCCTTAACAGTGACTGCATACCATGTGTGTTCTTTTGTGATTGGGTTACCTTACTAAGGATGATATTTTCCAGTTCTGACCATTTGCCTAGTAATTTTGTGAGTTCATTGTTTTTAATTGCAGAATATTATTCCATTTTGAAAATATACCACATCTTCTGAATCCATTCTTCCGTTGAGGGACATCTGGGTTTTTTTCCTGCTTCTGGCTATTATAAATAAGGCTGCTATGAACATAGTGGAACATATGTCCCTAATGCATGGCGGGGAAGCCTCTGGCTATATGCCCAGGAGTGTTATAACAGCATCCTCCAGGTGTGTCATGCCCAGTTTTCTGAGGAACCGCCAGACTGCTTTCCAGAGTGATTGTACCAGCTTGCAATCCCACCAGCAGTGGAGGAGTGTTCCTCTTTCTCCACATCCTTGCCAATAACTGCTGTCTCCTGTGTTTTTGATCTTAGCCAACCTTACTGGTGTGAAGTGGAATCTCAGGGTTGTTTTAATTTGCATTTCCCTAATGACTAAGGATGTTGAACATGTCTTTAGGTGCTTCTCAGCCATTAGATATTCTTCAGGTGAGAACTCTGTTTAGCTCTGTAGCCCATTTTTTAATAGGGTTACTTGGTTCTCTGGAGTCTCACTTCTTGAGTTCTTTGTATATATTGGATATTAGCCCTCTGTCGGATGTAAGGTTGGTAAAGATCATTTCCCAGTTTGTTGGTTGCCACTCTGTCCTTTTGACAGTGTCCTTTACCTTACAGAAACTTTGCAATTTTATGAGGTCCCATTTCTCAATTCTTGATCTTAGACTATAAGCTATTGGAGTTCTGTTCAGGAAATTTTCCCCTGTGTCCAAATGTTCAAGCTTCTTACCTTTTCTATAGCCCTCCTCTATCATAGCCTTTTTGTTTGTTTGTTTTTATTAAATGGCCTAGTTGTTATCACTGATAATGGAATAGGTAACATAAAGACATTTGTGTTTATAGGAGAAGAACTTCACATCTGCATATGGCAGAGCTGTACTTGTGCATCTCTCTCTCTCTCTCTCTCTCTCTCTCTCTCTCTCTCTCTCTCTCTCTCTCTCTCTCTCTGTGTGTGTAAGTAAATGTGCATGCCTTGATGTGTATGTGCATGTGAATACATATATGTGCATGTGGTGTGTGTTAGTGAATGTGTGTGTGAGAGAAAAAGCACACATGCACAGAGTTAGGAGCAAGCAAACTCACTGCATTTAGTAAAAATATATGTTGTTTTTTACCAGCTCATCAAGTCCCCTAATGTGGCTTGGAAGCTAAGAAACTGTGGTTGTTCTTATTAGTTCCAATGGAATATCAAATGAGATTGATCTTCAGAACACTTCATCACAGAGCAAGTCTCTGAAAAATAAAAGCAAATTACTTTCATCTTTGAAAGTCATGGGGATGTTTATTGAACATACAAGCCTGTGTGTTTAACTTTCCTGGTGTCTCCAGTGCTTATTGGCATATGCAAAGACTTCATGTTTTTATTTTTTCACTTTATAAAATGTTTGATATGAAAGCACAAACATCTATATCTGATCACTAGATTAACAAAAGAAAGTTGCTGGCAATCTCCCTGCTGTTGAAGCAGGCTCAGGGAGATCCCTGAGGCTTCTGGCTATCCAGCCTAGCCAAAGTGGTGAGTTCCAGAGAAAGATAAGTCCTTGTCTCCTCCTTGGCTCCTGTTGAAAAATACTCAAGTGTGACCTCTAGTCTACACACATTTGTGAATGTATTAACACACACACACACACACACACACACTCATAAACACAGATATACAATGCAGGTAGCATAAAGGCTGCGGGAATTTGGGATTCAAATCTTTATTGATCACTGCTGAGCTAGCTGTGTGTCTGTACATAGGACATTAACACTGTGAAAACAAGACAGGAATCCTCTTTTATATTGAAATAAAGTACTATTGAGAATTTAGTACATTTGTTCAGTGAAATATGATAATGCACATCCTTCCATTTTATCCAACCAATTTCTTCCAGATCTCCCTAAACACCACTCTGAACTTCTTGTCCTCTTCATCTCCTTTAGTTTCCCCATTTACCCACTCTTGTTTTTCCTCAACAACTCATTAGGTCCCATTAGTGCTTCCCTTATGTGCTTGGGAGGTATCATCCACTGGATCATGGTAAACCTACCAGTAACCCCATTCCCAAAGAAAAATGATTTTCCTTTCTTGAGCAGCCATCAACTTTCTATTACTCCATAGTTATGATCTGCGCCTCATGAGGCCTTCCCTCCATCATGCTGATATTTTTACTGGCTTGCACTCGTGTGAGCATTTTCAACTGTGGTGAGTTCAAGAGTACAACTACTATATCATATCCAGAAGACAGAACCTCATAGGCCTCCTTCCCATGCTCCAGCATGTTCATTCTTTCTTTCTTCCTTCACAAAATGTTTCTTGAGCCTTGGAGGGATGTCTTATATGGATGTTGGATTTAGATATGAGTACACATAGTCATTCATTCTCAAAATTATAAGAAGCTATGGGCCTCTATTTTGATTGCTACTTACTGCAAAAGTAAGCTTCTAAGGCCAAGGTTTAGAGCAGTACTGTTTTATGGATATAAGCATAATGATGTGTATTCAGAAGGTAATTTGACAATGTGACCACTGAGAAAAATAATGGAAGCTCCCAATGTAGGACCAATAACCATCTCAGGATTTGACTAAGTGTAATGTACTAGACATGATTTCCAAGAAGGATAATGTTGAGAGGAAAACTATTTAGAAATATGGGAACTGTATTAAAAATATGGGGTCATATTCTTTTTGGTGTGTTCCCATTAAAGTTAAATGAGTTTTACCTATATTATTTTACCTTTCTGTTAGACAATCAGACTTTTCTTCTTGGTGCTATAAGTGACAGTGTGCTAGTGGTCACATTCAGTCATAGCTGGAAATCCAATTCCACCACATGCCTGGCATTCCTTCTAACAAACAGAAATCATGCATTCTTTGCATTCTTTCAAGCCTAATAGCAGTCATATTTTTTATTGCTAATGTTATTAGTTTCTAATCAGAGATGACTGTGATTATCACCTAATGTCCATTGCTTTGCACTTCTATCCAGATGTCAGATATATTGAGCCAATAAAAGTACTATTAATTTAGACCTGCTGACAATTTTATGCCTTCTGAGCTGAAGATTAAGGGATCTCATAATACCAGAGCACAAAGTAAGTATTCAAAAAGCCATGATAAAAATAATAGAAATACAAGTAAATAGGTGTTTCTGACTTGGAAGAACAAAATAACTTCTGTGTTTAGCTAAGATGGTTTGGACACTCCAGAGGGAACAAACCATTCCAAGATTTGAACAGACTGGCTGGAAATGTTGACTCTTTAGCCAAGACACATTCTGTCTTAGATTTGCTTGTCACAGGTTCTGGAGAGCAAGGGGCTACAGCAAATGTGATGAGGAGAGAGGTGCCTCTCTATCATTTAGAGCCCAGTAAATGCTCCCATTCCTCTGCCAGGATCACGTGCTTCCTTATAGTCATACAGTGAGCAATGTTTCATATTCCTGACAATACTGCCTAAAGGAAAAGGAGATAGCCAGCCTTGGACCAAACCAGCTGAAATTGAGTCAAATCAAATCTTTTCTCTTTAATGAACTCATGCGTTTTGCCACAGTGATGGGAATTTTTTTAATGAGTTAACTTTTTGTGTAAGTTTTCTGTTAATTCCATATTATTTATTTATATTTTCCAGCATATGCTAATGATACATAACAGTGTTTTAATTGTGGCATTTTAATACTGTTCTATACTATATTTTGATTATTCTCAACCTGTTTCCCTCTTTGTTCTTCCTACCCCTACTGATGCCCTTTCTGTTTCCAACTAGCTCCCTCTCAATTTTGTGCTTTTTTATTGCTATTACTGACCCAACACACTAGTGGCAACATCACTGAAGAAAATATCTTGACTATCTAGAAATCTTTAACTGCTTACAGATCTCAAGGAGAGATGGGGTCCCATGAGCCCTTCTTGCCCTCATGGAACTGTTGTGACTCTCTGAGACATCTAGATCATTTTATCCTCCATCACTGAAAATTTCTTTAAGACTAACTTTTCTTGTTTTCCATCCTACTATTCCTGGTAACTCAAGTAAGTGTTTTGAGCTACCTAGGATAGCTTTCTTTTTATATACAGTGACAATCAGGCTGCTGAACAATTGAATTTGGTTCTTGTCTCAGTGTATTTTGATTATTCATACTAAACAAAGGTGAACATTGCTGTGCCTTAATGTTACTGGACTGGTTTCAGTGTTATAGTGAGGACACTCAGGAACCAGGCAAGGCACAAGTTCTTGTTTCTGTATTCCTCTATGTGACTCAACTATGCCTCAGCTTTTTATTTGAGTGTGTGTGTGTGTGTGTGTGTGTGTGTGTGTGCATGTTGAGTTGTTGTTGGTGATTTTGGTAGTGGTACTGGTGGTGATGGTGGTGGTGTTGGTGTGTGTGTGTGTGTGTGTGTGTGTATTGTGTAAGCCTGCCTATGACATGTTATACAAATGGGGCCAGAGTATTAGTTATTGGCCCTTGTCATCCACCTTGTCTGATATAGTCTCTTGGTCACTGTTTTAAGACAGGGCTTGTTTGCTTGTAAACATTCAGGGGTTTGACTTCCTCTATCTCCAACATCTGGCTTACACATTACCTTATCCATGTTTATATGGGTTCTGGTGATTTAAACTCACATACGTTTGCATGCACAGCAAGTGTTTTACTCAGAAAGTCATCTCTTCAATCATCTATAAATCATTCTTTCAGAAGTATTCCTAGAATGATAAAGCTTAGAGTTGTTGCATGTTCAAGTAAACTGTGAGGAAACATATTCAAATATGTTTAAATCTCTCCTAAATCTGGAATAGGAGAATTTATTTTAAATTGATCTGGGCAGAGTTTGAACAGGTTCAACATAGCCAAGTTTTCCATCCGTGCTCTGATAGAAAGATGACTTGCTAATTTGGTTGTCTGCTCGGCCTGATGTTTTTGCAGATGTCAAAGGAGAAATCAATGTTAGTATTTGCTTACTGTTAACCATCTATCTTGGACTATTTTCTCTCTTTCTCTCTCTATGATTTTGTTACTATGCATATTAATTATGCCTGGAATTTATGGATTTGTCTGCCTCTCTCTCTCTCTCTCTCTCTCTCTCTCTCTCTCTCTCTCTCTCTCTCTCTCTCTCTCTCTCTCTCTCTCTCCCCGTGTGTGTGTGTGTGTGTCTATGGAGTGTGAACAGCATGTACTTTGCAATGATCCTGCATTCTTCATTTCATCTGGAATCAGTATTTGTGTTAAGTTATCCTGCTTAGCATATGAAGAACTTTTAAAAGCATTATCTAATTAGAAAATACCTGAAAAGAGAAAATTCTTTTGTGACTTTTTCATGGAAACTAATCCTTTTGTGGTTTTCTTGCATATTTTCCCTGGGAGGGAGTAAACACCTGCTATGTATAATGGGTGAGTTTATTAGTCACTGCAGCATCATTTGGGTATCATATACCTCTGAAAGAGATTTCTGTGACTTTTGGGTGTTTCTTCCTGTGCCAGGTTAGAGGTGGCTACCCTTGCTTGCCAGAATGTTCCCTGAACATGTGTACTACTGTGATTCCCCACTCTGGCCACAATGAATAAAATGCCTTCTGAATTGTGGGTAGACAGTTGCTGTTTCTGCTTGCTGGGCCTCTCATTCTCCTCCTTGCTCTGCATTTAGTTTTACTAAGTGTTTTTAAAAAATATTTTATTATCCTGTGTGTGTGTGTGTGTGTGTGTATACTTATATGTGCAGGTGTAGGTATACAAATTTAGAATTAATAGGAAGGCCAGACTTCAACCTTCACTGCAAATACTTTACTGCCTCAGCCCAATCTCTTAAAGCTTATTACTCCTCTAGGAGTGTACGATCTCAATTCCTTAGCATCTCTTTTGTAGTCCACTAT
This sequence comes from Tokudaia muenninki, assembly GCA_036184385.1. Taxonomy (NCBI): domain Eukaryota; kingdom Metazoa; phylum Chordata; class Mammalia; order Rodentia; family Muridae; genus Tokudaia; species Tokudaia muenninki. The sequence continues at coordinate 88,197,881 of BTHS01000003.1, forward strand.
GATCTGTTTAGTTCTTTTCTCTTTCTCTTTACTTCCTGGCTCCTGTGCCAAAACTCTGAAGTATTATTCTGCAGAGCTCCTTTGAACTTTCTGAAAGTACCTGCTAAAGATTACATTGTATGAGGCTCTTTTGCCTTCATTTCTTGTCAGCCTCCATTCTAGGCCAAGTGCTAGGTATCCCTCTCTTTTTTCTAGGATGTTGTATTGTCTGCTTTCCAGGTCTGTGTTTTCTACCTTTATCTTTTCCTTACTAGTCTCTGGGCACATTTACTGGAGCTTTGGGTTGCTTTCTGCAATTGTTTTCATTCAGCATGCAGCCTGCTGTATAGATATGATCATCTGTGTCTCACTGAATACTGTCTTTCCATGTGTCCTCTGGAAACTCCCTTCAGTTGTGTGACTTCTCATGGAACCAATGTCAGCTCAGTAGGGCATCAATGGCATAACAAAGAACTTATTCTACTTAAGTTTAGCTAAGTGAAACAGTGAGCATATTGGTATTTTTTAAAGGAGTATGACTGACTAAAAGCAGCTGTTTCACTGCAATCCCACCTCAGCATGACTTACAAGCGATGCACCCTGTGTCTCTATGCAATCTGTATGCAGTTTGCCTGGTTAAAAAAACAAAAAGCTATATCTTCTCTATATTTAGTTTTTTTTTTTTTGATGCAACTCATCGATTTTTATTGCAACTGGAATACAATACATAACAGAAATTTATGGTAGGACTTAGGACATGTTATGGATAATAAATGATGTAGTTTGTCTTTGGCAATATGATTATACATGAAGAATGCAAAATGCTGTATGGATCCCTCCCAAGCAACAGCAAGTCCCTGGAGCTTAGCTGATGGAGCCATATCCACAGCACTGCTTTAAGCTACTGCAAGCACTACCGAACATCAGTTTCTTTCTCATTTATGGTTCTCCCCTTCTGTTCATGATATTGGCAGTTTTGTGTAGAAATGTAGAAAAAATGGCTGCTGAATAAATTATTACTCTTGTAAATTAATTTATCCATGTAGACATGTTGACCAAGAAATGTGTGATGACCCTGGCCACATATCTCATAGACTTCTGCTTTATTATTCCCATCTTGTTTTCTGTAAAATTAGAACAAAACTCAAAAGTATTACAGAATCAAAGTAGTAAGAAACAAATTCTATGTAGCTATTTCCCCCCCACACACACAGATTCTTTTTCCCCATATTCACCATGGCAGGACAGGAAGTGAGAATGATGGGGTGAGTATGGCTGAGCTGAATATTACTTTGGATGGCTTCAACACCCATACTCTAGAAATAGCAACTGTGTCCATAACTGAAAATGTGCTGTTTCCTCTAAAACAGAAGAAATGGGGAAGTCAGGTATGAAAAGATAATAGAATTTCTAGGTTTGATAGGATCACCATATCAAAGTCTTTTGAGAATCCAATATGGAGTACCAGTTATTTGCAAAATGGTGGTCTACAACCACTCTGGAAAGCAGTCTTATGGTTCCTCAGAAAACTGGGCATGACACTCCTGGAGGATCCTGGGCAAACATAAAAAACTTAGTGTTGTTTCCCAACACACCAAATGAATGTTGCAGCTATGAGCTGGTGAGTACTCTTGAGATATTGCTCTAGGAGGGGTGTCCCATTCTTTACCCATCAGATCATAGAGGTCAACATGGTGATGGGGGACCAGGTAGCTGGGGACTTAACATGGGACACAGAATTGACAATTTTTTCTGCGTTCATATTGATGAGGGCCCAGGTAAGAATACGGGGCAACTAGGGTTTGGGTGCTGTAGTACATTCAGTGAGGAGGCTTGTCAGGATCACAGAAACTTGAACTTGTAAGGGTTGGAAGTGTGTTTGATAGCCTTCCATTTCATTTGTCTCTGGTTTGTCCTCAACTGCAAATCGATCTGTAATAATCCATGCTGTAATAATAGAATTTTCTGTTTTAACAACCCATATCACATCAATTTCTCCAACTGAAGAAATCTCACTACTTCTGTGGCTTTGCTGCTACTATTACCCTTGACCCTATGTTGAAGTCATCCCTCTTTTGAGGCAGTGATGGGCAGTATGTATTGATACTGAGAGATGAAAATTTTGGGCTTCAGACTCCATTTTAGGAAACCTTTAGTTTAAACTCAAGTAAACTAGCAGGCCAGTACCTAGCATGAGTTTCCAAACTACCTCCAACAAAACCTGAGCTTAGGCAAAGTTTCTAGGCTACTCTCAACAAGACCTGCATCTCCAGGTTATTCTCCCCCAATAAATCCAGCTTTTAGCACCTTGTTGTAGGGTAATTCCCAAAAAATCTGTACCTTCAAATTACAAGCCCACCTCCTGCATAACAACAATCAATAAGGAGGAAAACAGAAGTGTATGGTTAAGTTTCCTAGAACAGTCAATTATGCTAAAGGCCAAAGTAGCACCCTAAATAGATGCTTGCCAGGCTAGAAAGAACCCCTGCTTCCTGGAAAACCTTTTCCCAGTGAGAATTCATCACTTTTTCTCCACTGGAACCATCCTGCAGATGGTATGACTTCTTCCTTTCCAATTTGTATCCCTTTGGTCTACTTTTGTTGTCTAATTGCTCTAGCTACAACTTCAAGTATTATATTGAAAAGATATGGAGAGATAGGACAGCCTTGTCTAGTCCCAGATTTTATTGGGGTTGCTTCAATTTTCTCTCCATTTAGATTGAAGTTGTTTACCAGTTTGCTGTAAATTGCTTCTACTATGTTTAGATATGGGCCATGAATTCCTGATCTTTCCAAGACCTTTAACATGAAAGGATCCTGAGTTTTGTCAAATGCTTTCTCAGCATCTAATGAAATAACCATGTGGTTTTTTTCTTTGAGATTTTTCATGTAGTGGATTACATTGATGGCCTTCCTTATATTGAAACATCACTGCATCCCTGAAATGAAGCCTACTTGATCTTGGTGAATGATCGTTTTGATATGTTCTTGGATTTGGTTGGCAAGAATTTTATTGAGTGTTTTTGCATCGATATTCATAAGAGAAATTGGCCTGACATTCTCTTTCTTTGTTGGATCTTTGTGTGATTTTGGTATTAGTGTAATTGTGGCTTCATAAAACAAGTTTGGTAGTGTTCCTTCTGTTTCTATTTTGTGGAATAGTTTGAAGAGTATTGGTGTTAGGTCTTCTTTGAAGGTCTGACAGAATCCTGCACTAAAATTATCTGAACCTGTGCTTTTTTTGGTTGGAAAACTTCAAATGACCACTTCTATTTCTTCAGGGGTTATAGGACGGTTTAGATTTTCTATTTTATCCTGATTTAATTTTGGTACTTGGTATCTGTCTAGGAAATTGTCCATTACCTCCAGATTTTCTAGTTGTGTTGAATACAGGCTTCTGTAGTAGGATCTGATGATTTTTTGAATTTCCTCAGTTTCTGTTATGTCTCCCTTCTTGTTTCTAATTTTGTTAATTTGGATACTGTCTCTGGGCCCTCTGGCTAGTCTGGCTAAGGGCTTATCTATTTTGTTGATTTTCTCAAAAAACCAACTCCTAATTTTGTTCATTCTTGGTATGGTTCTATTTGTTTCTACTTGATTGATTTCAGCCCTGAGTTTGATGATTTCCTGACTTCTACTCCTCTTGCATATATTTGCTTCTTTTTGTTTCAGGGCTTTCAGGTGTGCCATTAAGCTGCTAGTGTATAATCTCTCCCATTTTTTTGGAGGCACTCAGGGCTATGAATTTTCCTCAAACACTAGGTGATATAGGCATTTGCACCCCAGTCATACTGCATATTATACAATGATGTCTAAAAAATAGAAGCTCAGATTTATGTCGTTGTCTTGATTATGAATGAAAAAATGTATGTAAAGCATTATAAACTATTAAAAACATTATAAACATATAAATCTAATCTAAGGATGTTTTACAACAGGTTCCTTTGAGTTGAAGCTTTTTACCCAGGAAGTTGAATCCTATGCACATTGGATACAGAAAAGAGGTCCTGTGAGTCATGTCTTTGAAAGTCTATTGTCCTGAGGGCATTCTGCCCTGAACACATCCTATCCTGTTTCTGTGATTTAGGAGCATTGTGCAAGGTAGAAAGCTCAGTTCCCTGTGCACTGTCTGCAGTTGTTTACCATTTCTACCATTACATGTAAAGAAATCAGAAGATTCTCAACTCCCAATGGAGTTTTATCCTGATAAGATCATTATAAAACAAATATATTTTACCTCCAAAGTTCATTTACTACACTAATGTGAACATAATTTAACTCCAAAGTATATTTATAACACTAATGTGTTGAACAGCACAGCTCAGCTTTGTTTACATTAAATTTTGTCAGGACATTTGTGTTAGCTATACAAAAAGAGAATCATATGATATGAAGCTTATTTTATCATTAAGTCTTGCAGTTCTGGGATTCATAAGACAGTTTTGAAAATGGGGTCAGAATAGTTACATAAACCCATTTCTTACCACAAGAAAGTTAAAAATATTATTTTTGGTGTGTATGCGTGTGCTTGCATGGGTTTATATATACTCAGCGTATATCTGGTGCCAGCAGAGACCAAAAATGTATATCAAATTTACTAAAACTAGAGAACAGAATGGTTTGGGGGTGGGATAAGATTACAGATCATCTTTGAGAGGAGTAAGTAATTTTGACTACTGGGTCATCTCTCCAACATCAAATTGAGAATTCATATGCCAAACCCTGGAGTTATTTTTTAAGAAGGTTTTGGTGCAACTTTGGAGACTGTTCAGTATATAGTCACTTATAATGCAAGCATGGGGACTGGAATTTAGATATACAGCTCCACATAAAATCTAGGGAGGCAAAATAGTCACCTATAATCCCCAGTACATACTAGTTAGAGACAGGGGCTTCCCAGGTAATGTACATTAGATGAGTTGGTGGAATTTATGTTCAGTAAGAGACCCTGTCCTTGTAAATAAATTGGGAGGGGGGCAATCAGAGCAAACACTCAGTGTTAGTCCCATGACTCTACGTGCACATGCACACATGTACCTGTCACCACACAAATGTGATCCCACACATACATTCAAACACATGAACATACCAGACAAATACACAAACAAAATTGTGCCCTTCTCCCAGCCTTAAGCAGGCTAAATGGACTTTTGGAATTGTTCCTTTTGGAAGCCTGTGCTTTATCTACCTAAGGTCAGTATTTCGTGTTGCCCTATTAGCTATGGAAACAATGTTCTACCTTCTCGTGGTTTTAATGTTTACTGTTGAAGTTCTAATTTTGATTTCCCCATTAACCCAGTAATTAATTAAATGCATGATCTTACCATCCAGGAATATGGATTTTCTTTAGAGTAGAATTCTGTTGCTATTGTCTCCTGTGATTAAGTTTATGCAGTGAATGTAGCCTCTTTGATTTTTGGTTGTAGTATTTCCTGAGATTTCCACAGATTAACACATGATTTCTTATGTCTACATGTGTTTTTGAAGTGGAAGTGCATTTCTTTTGGCTAAGTTTCCATACATGAATGCATACTACATCAAGACTTTTCAGTTTTGTTTTTTAAATCTTCATCTACTTTTCTCTCTCTGTTTTTTTTTTTTTTTTTTTTTTTTTGCTACCTTATCTTTGGTAAGGTATATCTGAACCTACTTTCATCTTTTTCAGTGTCAATTTCTTCTGTCTTTTCATTGTATTTCGATATATACATGTATTATCATATCCTATATGTAGATTGGGTTGATACATTTCCATATACTCATTAAATAATAACACTGATGTTGCTAAGGGGAAAACAATTCAAGTGTACAAGACACTAGAATGGAGGAGAGCTTTTAGACTCTTGTAGTACTCAAAAGTTCTACTGTCAAAAGCTGGACATCTGATTAGAGAGTACTTTTCAAACAGAAAATTGCTTTTCTATTTCCCAGCTTATCTTTAATGTATTAGTTCAATAAACACTCTGGCAATATTACAGAATCTTGGAGTGAGAAAATGTGAGTCTCTGTCTTCAAGAAGTTCAGGATTTAGAGAGATAAACAGACCATTTTTATGTAGTAATAAATCAAGTATGGCACAATTGATTACATTTAAATAGAATAGGGTAAGAAGAAGGAATATAGAAAGCAAATGCTTTCTCCAGTGTAGAAAGAAGGAGGATGTCAAAGTGGGAGGGTTAGAACCATAAACCTTGTCAGTAAACAACTTTGTGTTGCCATAAAAGTTCCTTGTATAGACTAGAGTGGGTAGAAAAACATGTAACTTTTTTTATTGTTTTTGTTTTGTTTTGTTTTTTGGTTTTCTCTGCATAAATGAGTGATTTTAAATAGAATTGTATATTTAGGAAGTGTTAATCTGTTTATGACTCAAGAGAGACTTACAATGATGTGGGTTTTGGGTTGTTTGTTTGGTTTTTTGGTTTTGTTTTGTTCTGACTAATAGTAACAAAATACTGTTCACAATGGTATAGTGTTAAATAGGCATTCAAACATAACTGCTTTGGGAATGTTTACCTTTGTCCTAGGCACTGTTAGCATCATCCTCCTTCTGAGTCTCTTAGCTTATATTCTACTTCAATTGGTAATATACTGGTCAGGACCATTCACTAGGGGGACATCACCAACAGTGTACAAAACAATGGTGCAAGAATGAGATTGCTAGAATAGGGGTAGGGTCTTGCTGCTTCCTAATGCTATTGGTAGTAGAGAAAAGTGTTTCTACAATCTGTCCTGTCATCTCAGCATCTTTTCCTGCCTTTGTTCTTTTCTGTTCTGCAATGGCAAGATCCATGTTTATTTGCTGCTGCAACTAATTTAAAATGTTCATAGAACTTAAATTTGGCTCTTATTCTCCCACTCTCTCAGCTTCTCTCTTGCCCTTTTGGACTCTTCTCTTCCCCCTTTTCCCCCCTCCATCTAGTCATGGCCGGCCTCTGCTTCTCTACTCTCTCCCTCTCTCAGCCTTTCTCTGCCTCTACTACCCCCTTAACTCCCCTCCCCATGCACTGAATAAACTGTATTCTATATTATAAAAAAAAGAACTTAATTTGAAATGACTACTAGTGACATGTTTGTTTATATTTTTTTGATTCTTTGATTTTTATGATGATCCTATAAAGTTAGGAGCTGAATTTGAGATCCTCAGTTGGTGAGTAATGGGCATAAGCATTTCATATGATTGAGACTTCCTCTTCTCCTCCCTATTACCCTCATATCGAGTGCATTGTTAGTGCAGCCTTATTACATATATATGTGAATATCAGCACAGGTTTTCTAGACAAAAATACTTAAGGAATTTCAAATTGGTAACTAGTTAGGAAAGATGGCATTTCAAAGTGCTTGTTCATTTTGAGCTCTTGAGAGAGGGTGGTCATCTAGGGGTACTGTTGAGTTTGATCTGTGGAATGGACAAATATATTTAGGATATTAACTCTCTGTTGGATGTAGGGTTAGTGACAGGAAAGTGTAGTCACATTTGGAGGGTGAGGTGGAAATTCAGACAATCAGACCTGGAGATCTGAGGCAAGGACATGAAAGAAACAGCTGACAGCTGAGGGTTCCAGATATAACGTAATAGATGTATATACTGAACCACCATTCAGTTATCTCAGGTCCTAGACTAGAAAAACAGGAAAAAGCAAGCTAAGAATCAGCAATCATGATTTGTTCTTGCTTGTGGATGTTATAATGAGTGTTTCAGGCTCCTGGTTTGCCTTTCTTGCCATGGTGAATTGTACCATTCAAAATGTAAGCTAAAACAAACATTTCCAATCTTAGGTTTCTTTATCACAGCAGTGAGTAATATAAACTAAAGTAACTAAAATAGAAAATTTTCTGAAGAGTGGGGCTGTTGCTGTGATAAAACCTGACTGTGTGGTTTGTAACATTTGCGAGCTGGTTTTCAGGAGGAATGTGAGGGTTAAGTACTCTGAGTTGTGGAAACCCTAGAATGATCTAAAGAAACTTAACAGGAACAGTATAGCTGAGTCTTCAGGTAAAATTATTTACAATTTTCTGTGGAACCATCAGATTGATTTCCAAAGTGTTGTACCAGTTTGCACTATCACCAGCAATGGAGGAGTGTTTCTCTTTTTCCACTTCCTCACCAGCATTGCTGTCACTTGAGTCTTTTGATCTTAGCCATTCTGATTGGAGGAAAGTAGAATTTCAGTGTAATTTTGATTTGCATTTCTTTGTTGATTAAAGATGTTGAACATGTCTTTAAATGCTTCTTGGTCATTCAAGATTCTTTTGTTGAGAATTCTCTGTTTAGCATTGTATCTGTTTTTTAAATGGGTTATTCGTCATTTGGAAGGTAATTTCTTGAGTTCTTTATATAATTTAGATATTAGGCCTCCATTGGATGTACAGTTACTAAAGAACTTTTCCCAGTGTGTAGGTTGCTGTTTTGTGCTTTGAGTGTGTCTTTTGTCTTACAGAAGCTTTTCATTTTCAAGAGGTCTTATTATCAATTGTTGATCTTAACACCTGAGCCACTGGTGTTTGTTCAGGGATCTTTCCCCTGTGCCAGTGAATTTGAGGCTATTTCCTACTTCACTCTTCTATTAGATACAGTGTGTCTGTTTTTATGTTAAATTCTTTGATCTATGTGGACTAGAGCTTTGTGTAGAATGATAAATATGGATTGATTTTCTTTCTTCTACATGCTCACTACCAGTTACACCTGTTGTTGAAGATGCTATTTCCTACTGTATGGTTTTGGCTTTTTTGGTTAAAGAACAAATCTCCATAATAGGAAGGGTATGGGAACCCCATATGAAGACCAACATTGTCAACTAACCTGAGAGCTCCCACAGACTAAGCCACCCCCCAAAAGAGATTATATATATATGGGTTCTGAGAACCCCCCAACCCATGCAATTCATGAAATATCAGGAAGCGGTAGGCGAACAGGACTCAATTCCCTCCTTACTTCTCTGTTTTATCTCATCCTTTGACTTGGAACAACTTCATTCTATGCCATCCCCAGTCCTAGCACAAATGTGTAGCTTGCCAATCTCCCATTGTTTACTTCTGAGTACTATATATTTAATGTGCATGCGGATCTTCACATTATAAGATCATAATCATTAGGAGCAAGTCCATTGCCAAAGCAGCAAACAGCAGTTGATGCAGTTCTGCAACCTCCACAGTTTAACTCTTCTCACTCCAATGCTAGTGGTAGCAGTCTTGTTCTGTTTCTTCCATGTTTGGAACCATAAAATATCCCAAATTATTCTTTTTCCTTCTTTCTCTAAGATCTCATTGTCTTTTTTTCCTAACACCTTATTCTCTATTTTAGTTCTTCAAAGTAACAAACATATGCTTTGAATAAATAAAAGTAATGAATATTTTTAAATAAAAAATAAGAAATTTTGCATTGTATCAATCCATGTCCACTGTTGCCATGCCTAAATATCTCTGTCCCTCTGTCTCTATGTGTCTCTGTCTCTCTCTGTCTGTCTCTGTCTCTGTCTCTGTCTCTCTCTCTCTCTCTCTCTCTCTCTCTCTCTCTCTCTCTCTCTCTCTCTCTTTTTCTGTCTGTCTTTCTGTTTGACAAGGTCTCAGACATTTGTCCTGGCCATCATGCCCATTTTACCATTTTTCATTCTGACTTACTCAAACAACTTTTGATACTTTACTTTTGATACTTTTTGTTGATTATTTATCTATTTTCCTTATACTTTAAAAATACAGAATTAACTGTTACTTTTGGGTTAATCTGATTTGGCTATGATTAATTAACATTTTATAGATAAGGATTTGAATCGGTTTTCTTCTACTGTTACTCAATTTTCTCAGCTCTTGATAATTACCAGCTAAGGCTTCGCTTCTCAGTTTCTGTGTCTGGGATTTATCAGGAAATTTAAAGAGGTGAATATGAAAATGAGACCAGGGACAGGTGCTCAATGCCTGGTAAGCTCTGTTGAGATATTTAGGTTCTATCCTCAGTGTAACCAGAAGCCACTAAAGAAGCTTAACTATCTAGTCACATGGCCCATCTTACTGCTTTTTCCAGTGTGTGTGTGTGTGTGTGTGTGTGTGTATGTGTGTGTGCACATGTGCATGCATTCGAAAAGGACAGAGGTTGATGTTTGCTGTCTTTTTCTATAGCTTTTTAACTTATTTTTTAGACAGAATCTTTTTCTGAATCTAATGCTCTCTTATTTGACTAAACTGGCTGACTTGCAATCCCCTGGGATCCTCCTCTTTCTATTTCCACCATTTTAGGATTTTAAACACATGATTTTCTACTTCAAATACAAAGAAGCTGAGAAATTTTCATTTCTTTTGTTTTTTGAATATATTATCTTGAAAATGTCATGCCCTGACCCACAGGACAGTCAATAGGGGTCTCAGGGACATCTAGGAGAGAATGGAGGACAAGAGATGCAAAGAACCAACAGCAAGACAGGAATTCTGATCAAGCTGCAATTTTTATTTTTCTCACACTGCAATATAAAGGGGAGCAAGCAGGATGTAGGGAGGGCGGTAGATGTTATCTCAGGAGACACACTGCAATGTAAAGGGGAGCAAGCAGGATGTAGATGTTATCTCAGGAGACTTGCTTTGACTTCTTCTCAGGACCTTAGAGGGAAATTGGCCACAGCTGCAGGATATTGATTTGCTTAAAATCAAGGGAAGGTGGGTGCAGGTTGTGTTGCTAGGTGACCCAACCATGGAAGAGCTATGTTTGTTTTAACCTACTTACTTTGGTTAGCTAACTTGGCTAAATCAAGAACTAGTATATTTTCAACTTAAATGAGCCTGAATAGCTGAGCCCACCAGTAACAATGAAAGGGGGCTGAAGATCAAAGTGAGAATGGCTCCTGGCAATGTCATACATGTTCTATCCTCTTTTTTATCCCCCCACTCCCACATCTTAGTTTTATATTCTGCTCAGATGCACATGGGTATAGGTCTATGGCCTGGAGTATCGTCCACCGAGCATGGGCCATTCCCCTGAAACAACAGATTCGCCATCTCTAAAAGTCATTAATTCTCCTCAACTAGAAATGTCTCTCCTGAGCTCTGTCTCTGTCGATGATTGGCTTGATCTTGTGCAGGTTTTGAGTAAGCAACAGCAGCTACTGTGAGTTTAAGACCATGTCATGTTCAGAAAACACTAATTTTTAGCAATCCTTCCTGATTCTGGGATTTTACATACTTACCACCTTCATTTTGGCACTGTTCCCTGAGCTGTGGGTGTATGTACCTGTGTATGTGGTGTTCAGTTTTGTTGTGAACATTAAGAGATTTTTCTAAAAGAGAGTTTTGTGGCACTGAAAAATGTCATACATATAGTATAAATACATAAGATAGGATGTGGGTGATTTTTTTTTCTAAAAAACAAATTAAAAGACCCTTCCTTGGCTCTGTCAACCTGAGAAATGACAGGAGCATATTCTCTGACATTTGCTCAGTGAGGAATGATGTCAGGGAAGTCTTTCACAGAAGGAAGTAAACGTAGCAACCACAGTCAAAGTTCTTTTATTTTTAGGAACAAGCACTTTTGTTTTTCATTTGAGAACATCACATCTTCTTTATTTCCTTGACTAATTGTTCTTTTGTGAAACTGACTCTTTTACCTTTAGGTTTGACATTTTAAATTTTCCAGGTTTCTTTTTTTTTGTTTTTTTTTTTAAATTTTATTTTCTAAGTTTTTTTTTTATATACATTCAAAATCATTTCCCCTTTAGGTTTCTTAAAAGGCACTAAGCTTCTGAATGTCTCAGATGGTTTAAAATTGCATCCACATATATCAACACTAGCTTTGAAAGTACATGAAGGTGAAGGGGGCAGTTACATGTATTCCTATCTGAAGCCACTTGAGGCATGAGGTGGTTAACAGGTTGAAAAGTATTTCTCTGAAGCTGTGGAGATGGCTCATTGGGTAAGGATGCTTGTTGCATAAGCACAAGGACCTAAAGTTAAATTCTCTGCACTCATATAAAAAGCTGTGTGTTTGCCTTGTAGTCCAGGGTTTTGGAGACCAGAGACAGGAGGAACCTTAGGGCTTGCTGACTGCCGGCCTAGGTCTAGGTTCTACGAGAGCTTCTACTTTAAGGGAATAAGAAAGAGAGTGATGCAACAAGACACCTGATGTCCTTGTATAGTCCCTGTGAGCTCAGGGGCACTGCACATGTGTTTCTCCGCATTTCCCTTCTTAATACACATGCTGTCTCCCTGTTATTCAATATAAAAATACTACTTTAAACGTCAATTTGTTAACAATTTATTTATAAATTGTAACCTTAAACTACAATGCTCAAGAATTTGGAGGCTACAATCACTTTTTAACTCTATACATTTCTTTTTTTCTTTTTTTTCCTTTTTATTGGATATATTCTTTATTTACCTTACAAGTGTTATCCTCTTTCCCAGTCCCCCACCCCTAGATAGCCCTAATCCCATCCTCCCAACCCCTACTTCTATGAGGGTGTTCCTCCACCTACCCCACTCCCACATCCCTGCTGTCTATTCCAACCTCATAGGAAGAACTCTATACATTTCTTATCATCCCATTTCTGATTTCGATATTGCTTTCATGAAATGTATTTTCTTCACTCTAATGAGATAAATTTCTAGAACACATTTCCTGTAACATTACCATTGTCCTTTAATAGAAGTCAACTTGAATCATCCATTTCTAGCTTGGAGAAAATGAGATTCTTTTTCTTAATCCTGTTGTGCTATCTGGAGCTCTTCAAAACCCTAAATGAGCTCTTAATGAGCCTTCTGACATCTGCCCTAACCTCCCTGCTTGTGACTTTTTCTAAACATCTTCTTCACAGGCATAACCTTCAATCTCAGCCACTGCACCCCCTATTTTAAAAGCTTCTTTTATATATAATTTATGATTATTTTTCTTTAATATGTGATTCTAAATTTGGACAATACAAATGTCTACAGATAAATTTTGCAAAACATTACATGCAACTTTATGTGTGTGTGTGTGTGTGTGTGTGTGTGTGTGTGAATGTACAGTATGTATATGTATGTGTCTAGGTGTGTGAATATGGAGTCTGGAGAACTACTTTTAGGATTGATTCCCAGGCACTGGCCTTCTTAATTTAAAACAGGATCTCTCACTGGCCTATATATCTCATCAAATAAGCTAAGATGACTAGACATTAAGTTCCAGGTGTCTGTTTCTGATTTCCCAAAGTTGAGTCTGCAAATGTGTGTCACCATTCCTAGACTTTTTAACATGGCTGCTTGGGATTAAAACTCAAATCCACATGCTTATAAGACAAGTGTTCTATTGACTGATCTGTCATATCAACTCAGGAAGCAAATACAAAGAGAAATTTGTACATTCCAACAATGGTCTAACTATTGAGTCTTTAATACGTAAAGCTTCAAGCTGAGTGAACAAACACTCTTTGACCTCAGGCCTGACTGAATGGATGCTCCATGGTCTCAGGCTGGGGGAGAAGGATCTTCCCTATCTGGGAGCAGGATTTTCCTTGTTCTCTCTTTCCTCTCTTTCACTCTGCTTTTTCTTACTTGGCATTTCTTTGTTTTCACTCTCACTGTTTCTCCCGAGTTTCTCCTAGCTAATCTCTGTTCTTGTTTTCCATAGCTCTTGATCTGCCCTTCTGGGAAGATCAACACTTGTGCCTCTCTTCTATACATTAATCTATGCCTTATGTTAATTCCTTTCAACTGTTCATTTTCACCAACAGACTTCTTAAAAAGGCTTTCCAGTTTCAAAAGCCTGAAATCTATGTACATTCTTACACCTATGTATCAGCCAGGCTTCCTACAGGCTGTAGGATTGGTAGGCATCAATCATGCATTCAGTCATTGGCAGCAAGCCAGTAAGCCCTCACTGTGTCCTCATTGTGCAGGAGTCCTGTGTTATGTACCAGGGATTCAGACATGAAAGAAACAAAACACTTAAGAATATATGTGGAGAAATGACATATCCAAGGTATTGAAGGGAATGCTCTATCAGTAAAACACATGTCGTGCAGGTGTGATAATCTCAGGTCAGATCCCCTGAATCTATGTCAGCTATATGGAGTAGTTTTGTAATCCCAGCATTCTTAAATATTGAAAGGTAGAGAGAAGAAAATGGCTGGAAGCTTGTGAGTCAGCTGGCCTGCCACTGGCAACAGCAAAGACATACTGAATTGAACAAGAGAGAAGGCAAGGACCCATGTTGATTCTCTGACCTCTAAACATGTACACAGCAAAATGCACCCCTCCCTCCCCACACACACATGTTTAATTCTAGGCTTAATGGGAGCATTACCTGTAATGGTGGAGATAGAAGTCACACACTGAAAATGTCAAATATCCACAAAGCATTACTAATTCCTGTGGCACCTACAAGGGAATTGTACATTATTAAATAGTTTTTAGAAGGTTGTTGTCACTCAGGTCTGTTATTCTCAATTTGTATCAAAACAATTACTGAAGATTAAAAAAAATGTTATCACTGTTTTGTTGATTTGGAAATCTAGAACTCAGATAAATTTATAATTTGTCTACTATGACACAGCTAATAATTAAGTTGCAAGTATGCATTTTTTGCTTTTATTATGAGCAAGTTTAAAGAGAAATTTACTACCTTTCACTCCTCTATGTTAATTAGAACCCTCATGTATTTTTCTTTTATTCATCATACCCCATATTCCTTTTGGGTACAGTGAAATATTATAAGCAAATCTAGGATGCTGAGTACTTTCACATGATTCTTTTCTGTATGTGGATGCCTCTCGTAAAAACTCAAGAAAACCATAAACAGGGTGCCCTTCTGTTAATGTCCTAAAGGTTATGATCCTTTTGAGACAGTGTCTCTCAAGCATTGGTGCCTATTCCACAGCCCTTAGAAAATTACTAGGAGTGTCAGAAGTGGTAGCTCAGCTAGAAGCAAATAGGGCATATGATCAGTGGATCGCTGGAGCTACTGAGACAGGAGTCTTCCCTTCCAGCCACCATTTGCAGCAGGGAACCATACAGCTCCACAGTCTTCTATGCACAGACCCTGCAAAAAGAGAGTTGGTCTCCCAGAAGTACAAACACAGGCTTACAGGCCCATAGGAGGGACAAGCTCCAGCCAGAGACAGCAAGACCAACAAACACAAAAGATAACTAGATGGAAAAAGGAAAACACAAGAACCCTACCAACAGAAAACAAGACTACTGGGCATCATCAGAGTCCAGGTCTCACACTTCAGCAAGTCCCGAATACCCCAAAACACTGGAAAAGCAAGAGTTGGATTTAAAGTCTCATCTCACAGTGCTGTTAGAGGACATCAAGAAGGACATAAATAACTCCCTTAAAGAAATACAGGAGAACATGGGTCAAAAGGTAAAAGCCCTTAAAGAGAAACTCAAAAAATCCCTGAAAGAAATACAGGAGAGCATGGGTGAGCAGGTAGAGGCCCTTAAAGAGGAAACAAAAAAATCCCTTAAAGAATTACAGGAGAACACAAACAAACAAGTGAAGGAACTGAATAAAATCATCCAGGATCTAAAAATGGAAGTAGAAACAATAAAAAAAATCACAAAGTGAGACATCTCTGGAGATAGAAAATCCTGGAAAGAATTCAGGAGTCATAGATGCAAGCATCAATAACAGTATACAAGAGATAGAAGAAAGAATCTGAGGTGTGGAAGATACCATAGAAAACATTGACTTAACAGTCAAAGAAAATGCAAAATGCAAAAGCTCCTGAGCCAAAACATCCAGGCAATCCAGGACACAATGATAAGACCAAACCTAAGGATTATAGGGATAGAAGAAAGTGAAGACTTCAAACACAAAGGGTCCGTAAATATCTTCAACAAAATTATAGAGGAAAACTTCCCTAACCTCAAGAAAGAGATGTCCATGAACATACAAGAAGCCTACAGATCTCCAAACAGACTAGACAAGACCAGAAATACCTCCCGTCACATAATAATCAAAACACCAAATGCACTAAACAAAGAAAGAATATTAAAAGCAGTAAGGGGAAAAGGTCAAGTAACCTGTAAGGGTAGCTGATCAGAATTGCACCAGACTTTTCACCTGAGATGATGAAAGCTAGAAGATCCTGGGCAGATCTCATATGGACCCTATGAGAACACACATGCCAGCCCAAACTACTATACCCAGCAAAACTCTCAATTACCATAGATGGAGAAACCAAGATATTCCATGATAAAACCAAATTTACACAATATCTTTCCACAAATCCAGTCCTACAAAGGAAAATTGATGGAAAACACCAACACAAGGAGGGAAACTACACCCTAGAAAAAGCAAGAAAGTAATCTTTCCATGATAATCTTCAATTTTAATGTTATTTTATATATTTCTACAATTTTATTAGAATTATTTCCAACGTAATCTTCAATAAAATGTTTCTACTTCCTTTTTCAATTAGTTTAGCAATGATTTATGTCTACCATTTTACTCTTTAATTTTCCATGAAAATTTTCAATCTTAATGTATTTTTCTATATGCATCTTCAATTTTGTCAGGAACATTTTCCATTTAAATCTTTAATTTTATCATAAAATGTTTTTACTTCCTTTTTAAATAAAAAAAAGTGAAAAAAAATCTTCTGAATTACTTCTTCTTGGAACTTCTGTTTAATTTATTTTAGTCTGTTTGACAACAGGTTGCTAACACTGGAAACACAGATATTGCTAGGAAGGTACTATTGTGGTCACCATTCTTCTGTGATAAGAATTTTTTCATCAATCATTTGGGACTCTGGAAATATGGTTAATATCCAAAAGGCAGATTAGCTGATTCTGCCTTTTTATTAAACCTATTGTGTTTTATGATCATGGATTTGCATATTATTAATCAACCCAAAACTATGCTCACCCTGAGGTTCCCCTTCATATTGTTGCATCTGGCAGAAGATAGTTATGAATATGACCTGGCACAAAGTTATAAACTTATTTCCGACACTCTCAGAATTTCTTTACAATTTTATTTTTTAACAAGTTTGGAGTTTAGTTTGAACATTTCAGATGACAACATGGTTTTGAAGTCTCAAAATGTTGACTACACCTGAGCATAAACTTGGATTGTTTGTGTGTGTGTGTGTGTGTGTGTGTGTGTGTGTGTGCAAAGTATATATGTATATATATATATACATATATATACATATATACATATACATATGTATATATACATACACACACAAATATATATATATATACACACACACACACATACATACATACATACACACACACATGTGAGATTGATGTTTGGTGACTTCCTTCATTGCTCTACACTTTATTTACATAGTCAATTTCTCTCAGTTGAATGCAGAGCTCACTGTTTCAACCAGTCTAGGTAGGTAGCCAGTTTTTCTCTGGAGAATTCCTATGTTTTTTACTGATTCTCAGTAGCATATGGGTAACCATAACCATATACCATTACATAGGTATTGGATAATCTTTACTTCCTGAGCTCTCTGTTGAGGTCAAGTCTATACCATTTCATCTCTACTTAGCTGGAGAATTTAAATAAGGAAGGAATAAAAATATTGTCTATATGTCCTGGTTCTTCTTGAAAGATATATGGTTAATAAACCAAGGTTGTTTAACCTACTATCTTCTACTTTTGGAAGAGAAAAGCCAGAGACTATGGGGGTCAGTCAGTGCCACTTCACACTGATTTTCTTTTAGGATGTCATTAACCACAATAGTCACTTCAGATTTTAGCAGTCAGATGGTGAGGATTTAGGACTGTTGTCTACATACTTTATTACTACACTATGGATGAAGATATATCATTTCCAAGGAAACCTATAGATGGAAGCATTTAATTGGTGGCTTGTATATAGTTTTCATGATCATTTTGGGGACACAGCAGTAGGCAAGCAATGTGCTACAACTCTAGTAGTAGCTACATCTCTTCCAAAAGCCTGAGGTAGAAAGAGACAGAATGTAGACGTAGCAAGGCCTTTTTAAATCTTAAAACCACATATTTCCCAACAAGGCCGCACATTCTCCACAAAATCACACATTCTCCTAATACTCTTAATCAGTCCACCAATTTGAAACCAAACACTCAAATATAGAGTCCATGGGAGCCATTCATGTTAAAACTTCCATAACTACTATCATTCATTCTTTCATCCCTGCTTCCCATGTTCCAGGGTTAAAGGGCAGGAGGAATCTCAGCCTACTTGCCTTAGCATCCCATTCCAACTTGATTTCTGGAGCAAGCAATCAGTGTCATAGAAATAACATTGAATTAGTTGAGTAAATACAGTATTTTCTCTCCAGCCCCCAGAGAGCTGCTGTTGCTGGCATCAGCAAAAGTTGTAGATTAGATGCGACTCAGTACTTCTCAAGAGCTTGATCAGGCACAGCAGCTGGAATGAAACATGTTTCTGTGTGTTCATGTGAATAAATGAAAATAATTTTCCATTGCTTTAAAAATGAAAATGATTTTTAAGATTCTCCAGGAGGTGCTAATGGAATTATAGGAGGGTAATGGAATTGCAGTTGCATGACACCCAAGATGCAGAGAGAAGGGCAGGAGACCAGATATGTTTAAGCACAGAGGCTCCATAGAGAAAAGAGAACATGTTGCTAGTTTGAGCCAGGAGCATTCCAAAGACATAGCCAAGCCTTATCTTTGTACCCATCACTGCCCAAGCAGAATAGTTGTTTGCAGATGATACAGTACATTTGTTTGTGAAAGCCCTCAACTGTGGAGTGCTTGTAGTAGACATGAACACAGGGCACACAAGTCATTCTTTCCTATGATCTTATCTACATGGACTTGAAATAGACATGTTAAAAATGAATCCAGGTAGGAGTCATAATATGCAATCATAAATGCTAGCTAATGCACGATTTCAGTGTGGCTCATGGTCTTATTAAGTGCCTTTATATCTCTTTGGGGGATACTGGATTTTTCCCACTGGCTGAGTGGATGAGTAGTGACATCTGGAATCACTATTAGAAAGGACAGGTAATCAAATAAAGGGCATTATATCAGTCCTATAGAGGGAATCAAAATCACAGCATCTCAAGTGTCTGGAAAGACCAATAGTCTTTAAAATTGAGGTCCTTCTTCAGAAATTTTATGCTGCACATCCCCACTGTATAAGCAGCTTTTATTTGCTAACATTACAAAAATGTTATAGTTTATATCTATGTTGATTTATTTGTGTTTGCCTTGCATGTATATGTGTGAGTTTGTGTGGGTTTGTGTGCATATGCACATACACATGCAGGTTGGTGTATATTCACACACATGTGGAGATCAGTGTTTGTATTAGGACATTTTCCTTTATTATTTTCAATCTATTTCTTTTGTTTTAGTTTATGTGAATATTTGCATGCATATTTGTGACAGCCACATGTCTGCATGTATCCCCAGAGGCCAAAAGAATGTACTAACTCCCTTGGAACTTGAACTACAGGTATTGTGTAGTCTCTGAGTGCAGACTAAGAACAGAACCACATTGGAAGACTGAGAAGTACTTTTAACCTCTAAGTCATCTCTCCAGTCCCTTCACCTTATGTTTTCAGACAGATCGCTTGCTGAACACACAATTCAGCAATTGATGGCTGACTAGTGTTTCCGTGTCTCTGACTTATGAATGTATAGATTGTAGATATATGGCATCACACCCAGATTTTGAATGGGTGAAGGGGATCTGACTTTAGGTCCTCAAGCAAACACTTTGCTGGTATATGTCTCCCCAGCACAACTGTTCTTTGATTTGGGAACTAGAAAGACTCGAGGGGCATTCATGGGTACTCTGATTGTGCTCTGTGTTAGAGTGTGCTACAGCAGGAGCATTCACCAAGGCACTGCTTACTCACGAATGCCCATAATGTGTTGGATAAATCATACACCTGTTGGGTCATTTTCTTTCCTATTGATATCAACTGAATATTTTCCATTTTTATTGGCTTCTCAGAATTCCAAGCTGTGGATCCTTTTTAAGATCCACAATTAACTACCTGATGGAAGAAGGGCAGAGGTTATGAGTGGGGCATGAGCAAGAAAGTTGGTGGCAAACAAGGAAACAGAGTTTGCAGGGAAAGAAAAATCAGAGATGCATGAGAGGCCTATTTCAGGGGTGGTAATTTCCATTTATCCACAGGTCCCTGTTTTGCTCAGTGGAAAGTAAGTTATTTAGTTTCACCATCATACACACTTTTTTGTCTGTAATAGATATGCCAATAGGAGGTTGGCACCAGAGAAAGCTCACTGGCTGCATGGAATTTTAGTTTTCAAACTTTAGAATATCCACCTGCTTTTTCAGAGAAATACTATCATGGAAGGTGAACACAGTCTGTGAGTATGGCTCCCTCCTTCTTATCATTGGTGTCTTACTTTCTAGTCTCTCTCAGTCTCATTCCTCTGTCTCCCTGACCTTCTCTCTATCTTTCTTTGCCTGTCTGTCTCTGAATATGTGTGTATGTGTGTGCCCCAGCTAAACTGGCTGAACAATGAATAAAAGAAAGTTACCTCTACCTCTACCTCTACCCGTGCCTCTTGGGGGAAGTCCAGTTTTTCAGAAAAGTGATGTGAATCTAACTCAGGACTTCATGCTTATATGGAGTCCCAGGCTCTCAAATTTCTTGAAAAAAATCATTTCATGTAGGAAATAAAGTTGAAGTCATGGTTGATAAACTGTGTGCAGGGCACAACAGAATTACCCTGTTACCATGGTCCCATGTCCAGGTGATACAGGCAAAAGGGCCTGGTATTTAGAGAAGCCATATTAGAGTTTTGAGACTGAGTATTTGAGTTTTGTAAACCATCATTCTTTCCAAAGCATACAATATAATAAAACTGAAATGTGAATCAAACTTAACTACATTGGAATGTTCAGTCATGAATTATTATCTAAGCAACTAATTCATAAATATTGAGTATTTTATAAAAGTTCCAGGAATTCTTATGGAGCTTGCATTCATGTCAGATAGTGAGAAGTCAGTGAAGGAAGAAGTAGGTAATATATTGGCTAATGGGCATGTATGTGGAGTATTGTGTTCATTGCTAGAGGATTCACTCTACTTAGGGCAATCTCATTCTTATGTATGTGGCCCTGGACTATACAGTCAGCTGAATAAGTAAGCTGAGTTTAGCCAGCCAGCTAAGCATGAGCTAGTATAGTACAGTAAGCAGCATTCCTCCATGGTTTTAGTTGAACATCATTGACTGCGAGCTGCTTATGCTTAAGTTCCTGCCCTAACTACCCTCAGTGATATACTATTAACTGTGAGATGAAATAAACCTTTTTCTCCATAAGTTGCTTTTGCTCATGGTGTTTGTCACAGTAATAGAAAGGAAGCTAGAACAGACACCTTCACACAGTTTTCTTCCTATAGAAGCAAAATTTCATCTCTAGTCTGTTAGACTATTATACAGATTATTATAAATTATCACCTTTATCAGGGTAACGTAGTCTTCTGAGACTCCCTCAAGCATTATAAGGCTCTACTTTTGTCAGTCATTGCAACCAAGTACCCTGTGATCATTAAAGGCAATTACTTAATCTGTTGCTCAATCTCTTTAAGTTCAACCTGCCTTTGAGAGAATAATATAACCAAATTTACAATGCCTGTGTTCTCCCAATAAACTAGCTTTTACAACCTGTACAGATGCATTTATTTAATCTTGTTATGAATTATTGTGTCCCTGACTTACTGTAATTTCTGTGTGTATGTATGTGTTATGATAATCATTTGATGAAGGCAGCAAACAGATTAAAAGCAACTCTAAAAAAGTATTGTTTCCCACAAATATTGTAAACAACATGGGAGTGTAGGCTGATCATATCTGTGTAAGGTTTTGAGTGTTTTGGTTTGGTTTGGTTTGGTTTTTGTTTTTTTTAGGGGGGTCATTAAAGTAACATTGTTGTTTTTAAAACTATGTTAAAGATTTTGAGGACATTTATCCATTGTTGATATCTCGTGGCATGTTGTTTGTGTTGTTCAATAAATAGAGGGTAAAACCCTTTTGAGGGTTAGGCAACACAAAGAGACATCTGGGACAGATCAAATACATATAACATACATACAACAAGCAACCAAAGACCAAAAACAACAGACAGAAAGGAGACACAAGGAAAAATGGAAAATTAAAATCTGGACTAGCTCACTCTTTGTTTAAACCATGTCAAGACTGCACTGGTTAGGTTAATGTCAATTTAATACAAGGTAGAATTATATTGGAAGAAGGAACCTCAACTGAGAAAATATGCCATCCAGATTGCCTTGTGAAAATGTCTCTGGTATATTTTCTTTTTAGATGCTTGATCTGGGAAGGCCCAGCTCACTGTGCTGGGATGGTGGTCCAAGATGTCATAAGAAATCAGGATGAGAAAGCCATAAGGTTCAAGCCATTAAACAGTACCACTCTATGGCTTCTGTATCAACTTGGGCCTCAAAAGTTTTGCCTTGAGTTCTTGCCCTGACATCTCATTGATGGAGTACACTCTGAAAATTGTAAGCCAAAATAAACTCTTCCTTTAGTCACAATGTTTTTTTACAGCAATGGAAACAGTAACTAAGTTAGAAAATTAGTCTCAGGAAGATTAGGATTGGGTGTTAGGACTTCCTGAGTGACATCTTTGCTAGTTAGAACATGTGGATGTCTAGTTGCATCACAGTGTCACCATTGTACATGATGTGTGATATGTCTGGGCAAGACCATTTCCATGGTATTATATTTGTCCATCGTTCTATTTATCTCCCATGTCTTTCTTTCTCTTGTGGGATAAATGAAGAGAAATTAAAAGGACCTATTTTAAAACTATTAGGGAAGTCTTGCAATTTTACCAGGGTCTGATACAGGAGAGGGCTGCTCTGTTTTTAACTTTGCCATATCCACTGATAAACCTAAATGCTTATGCCCTGAACAGTTAGTTGGCAAAACTATTAATAAATTAAGTGTTTAAGATAAATGTGTGTGTGTGCATGTGTGTGTGTGTGTGTGTGTGTGTGTGTGTGTGTTTGTATGTGTTTATGTATGTGCAGCTTCATGTGTGTCATGGGACACCAGAGAGGAAAATATTTGGTGCTGGGTCTCATCTTCCACCTTGTTTGAGGCAAGGTCTCTGGTGCTCATCATTGCATGCATAATGCTAGTGCATCATCTATATTCTGGGGATTCTTTTAACTACATCTTATATTTCTCCACCAGGGTGTTAACATCACAGGTTCTCATTACTGTGTTTGCCTTTATGTTGGTTTTGTGGATTCAAACGTGGGTGCCTATGCTTATATAGCAAAGGTTTTACCAATCAAACCATCTCTCTATTCTAGGTTAGTCTTAATCAACTAGGATAATCATGCATTGTAAAATATGGAAGATGAATTTACAGATTATTTTCTGAATTCAACAAAGAATAGCACATAATTTGTGCTATTAATATGCTTGGTAGGAAAAATACCTTGTTTGACACAACAGATCCCTTAAGGATTAGAATTTCTCAAGAGCTTTGCTTATTTCTGCCACTGTGGCTACTCTGTATTACTTCTCCAGCAAGCCAGTAGTTCCAATTGTGTATGAGAAATCTATGCTGGCAGATGTCACTTAATTCTTCACCTCTTTAAGAGACATCAGACTGATCTAGTTATAGGGTTTTTCCTGCATGGATTATTGGTGTTGAACCAGGCAACCACTGACAGAAAATTGAAATCTCCACATCTGAGGAAAGGAAAGAAAGATGTTGATGATCCTTCTTTTTGAAGGATTGATTGTACATGAAGAGCTCTTTTTACAGACATATGATCTAGCTGCTTAGTATTACACAAGGAAGTCCTAGTTTCAATAGAAACAAACAAAAATACCAATGTGGGAAAATGGCAGCTAATGATTTTGAGTAGTTGTTTTATGCATTGCTATTTAATTTTCACACAACTTCTGACTCATTTCCAAAAAAAAAAGAAAGAAAGAAAAAAAGAAATTAACCTTTCCAGGGTCCATGAACAAATGTCTTTGACCCTCAAATAGAGTTTCAGTTACAGAGCAAAGAAAAATTTTCACTCAAACCTTGCTTGGTAAACCAATGAGTTTACATACAGTTAATTACATGAGTTTTCATGAGAGATTACTTATTACTTATTACTCAAAAGTGATTACGTCATTGAAGAAAATGCTCTCTTTCTCTCTCTCCAGTCTATATATCCTTAGGAAGATGTAAGTTCCTGTCATACTCTCCTTCCTTCCCTAATAACACTTAACTGTCTATAAATCCTTGAGTAAAGACATGACCTGAGCCCTTTCTCAACTACACCTACATGATGAAAAGGTTAACGGCTCAGTATAGCTCAGATTTTCTTTATGTTTATCACAGTAGTTGATAGATCAAGAGGGCAGTGACCCTGTCATGCTAGGAAAACAGTAACAGTATTCTACACTCACAGTAAAAGTAAGGAGAATTATGTGACTTGTGCAGGAACCAGATACAGTGAGTGACAAGATAATTTACAAACCAATATCTTTACATCCTTGATGACCTTAAGCTATAACTCTGTTATTTTGTGATAAAAGTGAATCTGGTTATATTTCTTAGAGAGACCAAGTCAAAGACAGAATTAAAATATTATAACTATTAAAATATGAAGAAAATTGGACAAGCGTGGTGAGAATGATAACTCAGGTACATGGTAGAGGAATCAGTGTCCAGGGGTGTGAAATTATCACTTTAAAGACCTACATTAAAGAAAAATCCTAAATTTTGTATCCATCAACTGCCAACAGAGTTGTAGGGCAAAAGATTACTTTCTACAGAATTAATGCAGTGGCCATTTGGAGCCTAGGGCATCAAGAGTAGTCAATGATATAGACATGTTTGTAGGTAAGATGGAGAAGGGTAGCTCTATATACTAAAGATGGGAAATAAGCTCACACTTGGGACTGTAACCATACATTTTGAAATATTCTAGTAGACCCTTGTTGTCATTTTATAGCCAACTCTCAAGTCTACTCTGGCATTCTATGCCACTTTCCCAGAAATATAGAATTCTTGGCTTATTTAAATGTTTGTTCAGGACAGTGGAGTGATTATTACAGAATCTGAGTGGATATTTAAAGCACTTATTTACTCTGGGATACTTTCCTAGAGAAAGACACATGAACTTAGGTGTCTTGCCTCCTGGCCTGGATTACACCATGCACATATACCAAAACTCCATAGTTAACTGCAAGACTAGCTGAAACTGTTTCCATCGGAAGCACCATCATCTTAAATCACCATCATCTCTTCTTTCTCTCCTTCTTTAGTGTCTCTTGTTTCATAAGTGGCTTGGGGAAACTCACCTAAATTATACAGTATTCATGCTTGTGTATTACATATGCATATATTCAAACATATTCAAAATTCAGGGAGTGTTATTTTTGCTGTACCTAGATGGATGATGGATTTAAACTAAAATATACATGGAGATATCACTACATATGTCACTGTGGCAAGTCCCATCTTTCTCTGTTGCTTGTTTCAAAATGTATAAATGACAGTAATGACAAATTGGGATCCTTGAAATTCATTGAGTTAAAATATATAAAACACACAGCATATGCCTATTCAAAGTTCATATATATATATATATATATATATATATATATATATATATATATATATATGTATCAATAGCCCAGTCATTCTAAAGACAAGCATTGCCTGCACTGTGACTGCCACTTGGCTGTCACTCTCAGGAGGTACTATGGTTTGTACATAGAGAAAAAATATTGTGTTGCTTCTTTATTTTGGTATGTCTAAATATTGCATTGATCTTGATAGTTCTTCCATAGAAGAACTAGTACTACATAGAACTGTAGAAGCAGTTTTCATAGTAGAGATAAATACTAAAAGCATAGAACATATGTCCTACTATGAACAAGTTTATAGAGATAAACAGGCCCTTCATGGTAGAATGCTTTTGAAGGTTGATCACAAGGACCTAAAAGGCTATAAAATGTTCCTTGAAGCAAATCCAGTGACCTCTTCTGTCTCCCTGGGCTTTAGTGCAGTTACATGGGATGATCCTATGTGGTGGTTAATTTAGATTGACAACTTGACACAACATAGAACCTCCTTAGAAAGATATCTCAAGGAGGAATTGTTTAAATTAAGTTGGGTTGCTGACATGCCTTTAAGGGGTTTTCTCAATTGGAATAACTGAATTGGGAAGAACTTTTCTGAACATGAACAAAATGTTTCATAAGTCAGATCCTGGACTGTATAAAAAAGGCAAAGGAGAGGGGAAACTGAGCTGAGGGTTATTATTCACACATTCATTAATTGCCTTCTTCCCTTGACTGTGCAAGTGATATAACTAGCTGCTTCAAGTACCTTCCAACTTGACTACAGAGAACAGGGCAGTAACCTTGAACTAAGAACTAAACAAGCATTTTATTCCTTAAGTTCCTTTTTCTTGTAGCATTTATTCAAGACAGCCGGGAATGAAACTATGAAAACCCAAGAAGAAGGAAGGAGAGGCCCTTGGTCCTGGAAAGACTCGATGCAGCAGTGTAGGGAAATACCAGGGCAGAGAAGCTGGATGGGGTTGACTGTGGAACAGGGGGAGGGAAGAGGGCTTATGAGACTTTCAATGATGGGGGAACCAGGAAAGGGGAAATCATTTGGAATGTAAATAAAGAATATAGAAAATAAAATAAAAAGATAAAAGTAAGTAAAAATAAAAGTAAGAAAATGAAACAAAAAATGAAAGAAAGAAACCTTTTTTTGTTTGTTTTTATTTTTTTTATTTTCAGTTTTTTTATTTACATTCCAAATCATTTCCCCTTTCCCGTTTCCTCCCTCCCCGAAAGTCCCATAAGCCCCCTTCCCTCCCTCTTTTCCCCATTCAACCCCCTCTCGCTTCTCTGTCATGGCATTCCCCTACATCCAGTCTTTCCAGGACCAGGGGTCTCTCCTTCTATCTTCTTGGAAATCTATTGATATGCGAATTGTGTCTAAGGTATTCCAAGATTCTGGGTTAATATCCCCTTATCAGTGACTGCATACCATGTGTGTTCTTTTGTGATTGGATTACCTCACTAAGGATGATATTTTCAAGTTCTGACCATTTGCCTAAGAATTTCGTGAATTCATTGTTTTTAATTGCAGAGTAGTATTCCATTGTGTAAATATACCACATCTTCTGAATCCATTCCTCTGTTGAGGAACATCTTGGTTCTTTCCAGCTTCTGGCTATTATAAATAAGGCTGATATAAACATAGTGGAGCATGTGTCCTTATTGCATGCAGGTAAAGCCTCTGGGTATATGCCCAGGAGTAGTATAGCAGGATCCTCCGGGAGTGTCATGCCCAGTTTTCTGAGGAACCGCCTGACTGCTTTCCAGAGTGGTTGTACCAGCTTGCAATCCCACCAGCAGTGGAGGAGTGTTCCTCTTTCTCCACATCCTAGCCTACAACTGCTGTCTCCTGTGTTTTTGATCTTAGCCATTCTGACTGGTATGAGATGGAATCTCAGGGTTGTTTAGATATGCATTTCCTTGATGACTAAGGATGTTGAACATTTCTTTAGGTGCTTCTCAGCGATTGGAGTTTCCTCAGTTGAGAATTCTCTGCTCATTTCTGTGTCCCATTAATAGGGTTACTTAGCTCTCTGGAGTCTAACTTCTTGAGTTCTTTGTATATATTAGATATTAGCCCTCTGTAGGGTGTAGGGTTGATAAAGATCATTCCATGCTCATGAATTGGCAGGATTAATATAGTAAAAATTATCATCTTGCCAAAAGCAATATACAGATTCAATGCAATCCCCATTGAAATCCCAAAACAATTCTTCATAGAGTTAGAAAGAGCAATTCAAAAATTCATCTGGAATAACAGAAAACCCAGGATAGATAAAACTATTCTCAAGAGTAAAAGAACTTCTGGAGGAATCAGTATCCCAGACCTCAAGCTGTACTACAGAGCAATAGTGTTAAAAACTGAATGGTATTGGTACAGTGACAGGCATCTAGATCAATGGAACAGAAGTGAAGTCCCAGAAATGAATCCACACTCCTATGGTCACTTGATCTTTGACAAAGGAGCTAAAACCATCCAGTGGAAAAAAGATAACCTTTTCAACAAATGGTGCTGGTTCATCTGGAGGTCAACATGCAGAAGAATGCAAATTGATCCATTCTTATCTCCTTGCACTAAGCTCAATTCCAAGTGGATCAAGGACCTCCACATAAAACCAGACACTCTGAAACTAATAGAAAGGAAACTAGGGAAGAACCTTGAACATATGGGCACAGGGGAGAATTTCCTGAACAGAACTCCAGTAGCTTATGCTCTAAGATCAAGAATTGACAAATGGGACCTCATAAAATTACAAAGTTTCTGTAAGGCAAAAGACACTGTCAAAAGGACAAAGCGGCAACCAACTGAGAAAGAAACCTTCTGTCTTTTTTCCTCCTCCCCAACCTATTTCTTCCCAGACTTACTGCTAAATTCTCTAATCATATGCACATGTCCAAACCTTCTATGGATTATAAAACAAGGGAAATTCTTTCCTAATAGTTGTATGGATTTAGGTTGAAATGTATCTAACTTGAGAAGCCTGAGAAATCCTCCAACTTGTATCTAAGAGGACTCCTCAAGGCTGTGAGCTATCTCAGTCAGTAAAGTCCTGGCTATGAAAGCATAAGGACCTGTATTTGGATCCCCAATACTTCTGTAAAAGTCTACACATGATTGCATGGACTGGGGATTCCAGCTGATTCTACAAAAAGAGGAGATAACTGTCTATCATATGAACTGATGTTTTCTTCTCTCCTAGAACAGTTTGTCATGCAGTAGGCCCTCAACATATTCAAGAAATGAGAATATATTGCACTTAGTGAAAGTGACCTTACACTGATGATTCCAGTTTTAAGCTATAACATGAGAAGTGCTTCGGATAAGTCAGCTACTCTCAACATATATACAGAAATGTGATATTTGTACTCTTAACCTAGGCATAGCAAATTATTTCAAATCCTTGTTTAAAGTAGCTGAGATGTTGAGAACGGTCTTGAGATATGAAACAACCCTTTGTTCCTGCCTGGTTGGCCCAGTGCCCAGAGATAGATGTATAGCATGATGCAATCTGTGTACAGTAGCATAATCTTGTAATTCTAGATTTTGGGGAGGGATAAAAGAAGAATAATCAAGAGTTCTAGGGCAGCCTGTCATACTTAAAACCTCATTTTAAAAATGTTGACCCACAACAGGTTAGTTTTCAAAGCTCTGGTTGGCTAGAAGCTTGACAGCTACCTAGACACCAAGAGAACCTACTTTCCTTCTAACTTAAACATGCCCTGCAAAGTAAAATTCTGAGTAAGGTTCTACCCATTTAGTCATAATCCCTGCTGATATGTAGATTGTAAAGTAGAAACTGTTTTTCTGAATGGAAGGACTTTCTGATCTTCCTGGATTGTTAGGAATCTCTTGTCTCCATTTTCTTTTTCTTCATCTTGTCCCGATTAAGTATTTGGTCAATGTTCTCAGCCTTGGTAGAACAACTCCTGAGATGACAACAGCAGGTTTCTCTGTGGGGAGTGTTGAAGATACCCTGGAATCATACCCTGGCGTTCTGGACCAGTAACTCATAACAGATTACAAAATTAATTTAGTTTCAAGACTAGGTATCTAATGAGATTAAATTTAGATGTGACTCATTATGAGAGAAAAGATAAAGAGCCATAGCAGAATGTACAAACATTAATCAGGTAACTTTTATGTTACAGTATGCTGTTTATTAGTTTACTCCGTTTAGTATTAACATTTGTTCATTTTAATCAATGTTACCTTGTGCTTCTTAGAAAAGACTCTATTTTTCAGTTCAAGCTAAAGGAAAATTTGTGCTTCATTGTGGAAATTTTCTGGAAGAAGATTGGTGGATTGGTACAACTTCAAAAAAAGAAAAGTATCTGACAGGAGAGTGCTCTCAGATGGTGCCCTAAAGGAAAATAACAGGGCTTCGAGTCCAAAAATGAGTTTCAGTAGGAGAGAGTACAGCCATGGGCAGAGAGATAGTGTTTCTGAAAAGACCATATCTTTCATCTTTCCAAAATCAGGGTAGATACAGCAACATGAGCATTGGAAGTAGTAGAGGTGTCTGCAAGAGTCTGGAGAGAGCCTGTGAAGGAGAGAGAGGATGTTTGAACTGCCAGAGATAGAAATAGAAACAGTAAGCTACTGCTAGTCTGGTGAACATGGTAAAGAGTGTATAAACAAGAAATTTGGAAGATAAATCTTTTGCCATTGGAGTTCATAAGGTTACAACCATATCCCTGATAACCCTAATAGGTCAGACTCATCTACCTACCCATCCTTAATAAGCCTATAAAAGACACAATAATAGTGAACAGATGATAAAGAATGCTTATTATGTCTCTACAATAGAAAGATGAACAAAGAATCCATTATCTCCTTGGGGTCACAATGTCTCTTTATGGGACATTAACATGAAATTTTGGTTTTAAGTATCAATCAACAATTAAGCAGTCCTGGTCAAAGGGTGGTATAATCCATCACTGTTTCATCACCAGTGTCTCCTATAAAGTCATCTGATAATAAATAGAGATACGTCCCTCATCTGGATGGCAATGAAGCCTTGGACTTTTCCTTCTCTAAGCATGGTATTGCTTGAGAAAAATCCAATTTCTTGGGAATCACTCTAATTGTATGACAATCAAAGGGAGGGACACAAGTATCTATTTAGAATATTGCATTCCTGGCATGACAGTTACACTTAGAATAGGATTAAGCTTATTATCTGCCATATAGCATCAGGAAAGTAGAGGCTAGGGACCACAGAATCAAAACTAATGTGAAAGAAGCCTGTTGACAATGACTAGAAGCCCTTCTACATGTGAGCTTCATGAACTGAATAGCATGTATGACAAAAGATGAGTTACACAGCCACTCAGTGGATGTCCAAAAAGGGCCATGAGTTTAGTGGCCCAGTGTTTCAGGGGCTCTTCCCCAGATCATTAGTTAATTATTATTCTCATGGATGTTTCCACTTTCTTAATAAACTGTCTATTTCTATTTCTAACTACATATCCCCATTCTAGATCTCTTCCATATGTCAACAGTAAGCTACCTCTGTGTCTGTAACAATCTCAATTGCAGAATCATTGCTAGACAGTTACTTGCCCTCCATACAGAAAAAATATGGTGAAGAAATATAAGTTGGAGGGTGCCCCATAGCTAGTGAGACTAGGCTGCCTTCCCTCTGCCTTCCCTGGTGTCTCTGCTTCCTGACTCTACTCAGGGGCATTTGTCTTCCCCAGGGATATAGAGATGCATCCATTAGTATTTTTGCCTAGGAGGGTTATGTAGTACATGGCAATCCTGAAGATGATGGCTTACAGTTTTGCTGACCCTGGGGCCTCTGAAGATTTAATGTTTCTTCCTCCTGAAAAGCATGCCTGTATTAATATTGATGCCCCTGAGAGAAAACAAACTCACACACAGGTTTCTGTATGAGCTTATTTGAATTCATGCATCACTTTTGTCAAGATAGTGATCTTGAAAGTCTTTTTTCTATTTTATCCCTGAAATTGGCTCTCAGTCATTTAAACAATAATCAATAGGATTGCTTCTTTTACAGCTCAAAGTAGCTAATGCTCATCCTGACACATTGATCCCATTTTCCTTTCATACTTTTTCCTGCTGAAGATCTACAATGCGAGATGCCACCCCAGCAAGCTCGCCTATGACAAAAAAAAAAAAAAAAAAAAAAAAAAAAAAAAAGCTGTCCTCCATCCTTCTTCTCCTTCTCCTAGCAGAAGACCAAAGTCAGGGCCTTGAGCTTGCTAGGCAAACACTCTACAACTATGCTAATCCTTAAGCCTTATGATTCACAAGAAAGCTCTCTTCCCCTGATTCTTTTTTTTTTTTTAATTCTTCTGCTCCATATGTAAATTTGAAAAAATGAATAGAAGCTTCCCAATGACTCATTCAAAATCAACAAAATGAAACAGTGCCAGTAACAACTAGATACAAATAAGAAATCCATGCAAGTCTTTGAGACATCTTTTAAATTTGTTGGAAATTCTCTCAATAATAGGAGCCTGCTTGTTTTCTTTGAATACATCAAGGTAACTAAGCCAAAATAAACTTCCATCAGATGAATGAGAGAGTGTAAGATGGAGGGAAATTACCATCTCTGCATCAATCTACTGTGCCTCAGAGGTGAATGACACACCATGGGTTGTACAATGCTGCACACACACATTCATTCCTAGAACCTTAGTCTTAACCACTTTCATTCTGCAAAGTTCAGAAGCATATTCATCACCAGAGCTAGTGTATTGGAGCTTGAAAATGTAGATAATAAATGTCTTCCCCTAATTTTTAGCAGGGTCATATATTGCCTCACAGGCATGCTGAGATGTAGTTTTATGTCTTGAATTGATACATAATGAAACCAGGAGGTGATCTTGATTTGGGGATGGGGGTGAGGGGTGGAGATGGCAGTTGCAGTAGTTCTTTCTTGTTGGTTACTCTTGAGAGAGCAGAGCAAGAAAAGCTTCAGGTGGGCTAAAACTTGTTCTTATGAGATATTTAGGGTTGCTGTATAATTATAAAATGTTTACCTATCTTAAGTCTAAGTCACTTTGCTTCAGTAGTTGGCTTGCCTTATGAGTTCCTCTGAGGTAAGAAACTGTGAAATTCTTCAGCACCTCATTGTAATATAGAAGTGTATAAAATAAAGAAGCCTTTGTTCTATCTCCACGGGAAGTACGTAACTTCTGGCTTGTTAGTTGGAGTTCCAGAAAGAAAAAAAAGAACATGTTGAGAAGTGATTTTAGCCTTTATTTCCAAGTTCTAAAAAGTTTCCTTTCAAAGTTTTCTAAGGAAAGGGGATCAGGCTTAAAAAAAAGGGTGGGGGAAAAGAGGTCTGTCCTCTCTTTGTCCTCAGCACTTATACATCTTTCATAATACATGATCTCATGGCAAAAAGTTCATTACAAATTTAAATATAAATCCAAATCATAAATTGAATAAGAAATTTACCACATTTACATGCATATCCATTAGGAGTAATTATCTGGCTAAACATTCATCCTCTATCATTAGCTCTACAGGTTCATGAAGGGTTAAAACCATAACTTTTGTGACTAAGTTATTAGTGAAGTTTTATATACACAAACCCAGACAATATTTTATCTTCTGTCCTTGCACCTATAGTAAATCATTAGTTCCCTTTTTATGACCTTTATTTTACAACCTTTTGGAATGTATTCTAAGTTGAATATGCCTGCTTGCTATCTCAATAACAATTAACTCCTGACACTTGAAGATTGTTCTCAATGTAGTTTTGACATCAGAAAGGATTTATTAGCAGTCCTACTATAGAAGAGCTTAATAATTACTAATATAATTGTAGGAATTCTTATAGGATCATCATTAAGAATTCAGAACTCATCTAGTTGTCTATATAGCACTAGTACAAGACAGTACATCTTAGTTGTTTTGCAGAATATTCTCAAAAGGATTATCTAATCCCTAGTGATTGTCATGTATATTTAATAGTAACAGGAAAAGCATATTAATAGCAGGAATGACTCCTAAAATGAATTTCTCCTCAGCCTTGCCTAAAGGAGCAAATCTATTGTTGATTTTAATCCATTGTATACTCATCTCAGGAAAATCACCTGCGATTTTTATCTTCACCTAGAAGGCTCCTGGCAATCCTGAGTTTTGCAGTCTCAGAATTGTGGTTCAATAGAGAATATTGATCTAGAATGTTCTTTCAGATTATGATGTATATTAGAAGAGTTTTTGATACTTTATATATATGGAATCCTATTTGAGGTTCTGAAGTATGTTCAGGCCCACAAGATAAAGCCAGTATCTCTTCATATAAATTTCAGAGGGAGAAGGGAAGTCCCAGGACAAATATGAGTGAGAAACTCAATTATGTACTCCATAGCAATTCTTACAATGTTCACAGCTTCCTGAAGGTTTGCCTGTGATCTGGAATTTCTCCAGAGCACATAGCACTGTGAAAGTGGCTTTTATTTCTCATTAGCAGTCAGATGTATCAGAGTTAGACCTGGTAATGTGACACTAGTCTCCACATTATAGTACCCACTAATGGTTTGCTTTAGGAAAGAGCTGTACCTAAAGTTTACCCTTTCATTAGACTGTCATGTTCTGTCTGAACTATCTGGGAATTTAGCTGGGAATATAGTTCACCGGGTCACTGCTTAAGATCCTGTAAGCTTATTGTTGTTTCCAGAATAGAATTATCCAGTTCACCTAGGTTCTAGTGGAACTGAGACTAGATAGAAGGCTTGCAGGTAAAAATGGGTGGGTGGGTGGGTATGAAGGATTTTTCTTTCTCCATACTCCTCAGTCTATAGCATTGAATATGTTCTTTCTTCTTCAGTGTGTAGTTAGCACTTAGTGGCCTCAGTTTCTTCCCTGCATGTTCTCCAATTTTTCTTCAGTACCAGTTGCTGGGCCTTTTCAGGGATGCTAAAATAATGAACTACACCCTCAAGTGACAAAGTTTGTAGTGGTTCTGTTTTAAAATTTTGCACAGAAATGCCAGAGAGATGACTGAAAGCTAGGTCTAACTTGAGACTTAAAGTCCTGTCATAACACACTCTGAAGAACCATTGAGCCCTTCTTTTCTCTTTCTTTGCTTCTTTTTCTCTGTATGTTCAAATGTATATATGTGGACTGGAGATCAATTTTAAGTGTTGTTTTTTTTGGAAGCAGACTACTTTATTTTGAAGTAGGATTTCTCACTGAAACTCTTTAAGCAATATGTGCTAACTTGCCAATTTTCCCCAAGTAACCTCAAATCTCTGCCTCACCAGCACTGTGATGGTAAACCCAAGACATTATGCTCAGCTTTTTCACAATGATTATGGGTATGATATTGAAATAAGTTTCTCACACTTCCATGGCAAACACTTTATTTACCTATCTTTGTGGTTTATTCTGTACATATTTCTGAGTTCTATAAGACATAGGCCCTTCAAATAATGCCTTGCTGGGTGTTAGTAAACATTTTGAAAATAGCAAAGTTTTGGGACCATGCTAAGTGAGTGTGTTACTTGTCTCTTTTATCTCTTTAACAAATACTACAACAGAAAGGACTGCTTTGTTTATTGAGTAAATAAAAGGAAATGAGGAACATATGGATAATTTTCTCTGGACTGAAATCTAATTGAAAAAGCTGCCATAGCTGCAACTTGGTGTATTGTTAGAGGAAAAATAATGTATCTGATTTATTACAACAGTAGTTTTGACTCCAATTAAATATTCCCTAAAACTTCTGGAATACTTTATGTGGCTCCCAAAAAAAAAAAAATGGTCTTTAGCAGTTTTCTTAGCTCCAGGAAAATGACCTGAGAAGACAAATATACTTTTCATTGCTTTGCTGTAAAGAGTCAGTGCACAAGGTGTAAGGTCATTTTTAAACAAGTATTTAAATGGATCTGTATATGCTTGACATATACACTACTACCCAGTTCTTAAAACTGTCTCTTCCTGTTAGTCTCCTTTCTTTCTGGACAGTTTTAATTACAGTTTCATGTTTTAGATTCCTAAGTAATTTTGTGTCTGTATAAAATCTAGGAAGCTCAAAAGAGAGAAATCATGAGCTTTATCTTTCTGAAACTGACTTACTATGCTTACTGTTACCATCTCTAGTTGCATGCATATTTTTCTGCAATTCACATAACTTTGTTTTACTAATGGCTGAAAATAATTCAATTCTACATATAAACCATATTTAATTTATCCATTCCTCTGATGCTAGGAACCTAGCTTGGATCCAAAATTTTCCTTTTGTAAATAATACTTCAGAAAACGTGAATCTGCAAGTATTTTGGTGACATGTTGGCTTGGATATCTTAGAGAACTTTTCAGGAACAGTTGCTAAATGGAATAATGAAATGACTCCTCTTTAAAAATGAATCACAATAGCTCTAGATATTTGTTTACAGTTGAGAGTATATGATGATTTCCTAGAGGACACAGAACATTCCTAGCACTCATATCAGTGATCCAGAAATACTTAGAACTGCAGTATCAGGGGGATACAATACCATCTTTTGTCCTCTGTGGGCACCTGATTGAAGTGTACAAATGGACATGCATACATCAATGCAAATAAAAAATCAGAAAAATATATCTTTAAAATAAGAGACATATAGATAACCAACAAACAGGAAAATATTTAACATATCTAGGTATCAGAGAATCCCAATTTTAAAACTAAATTGAGAATCCAACTGACCTTATTCTAGATGGTTATCATTAAGAAAGCAAGTAGCAACTAAATCAGTTGAGAATTTGGGCAAAAGAAAACCCTTACACATTGTTTTTGGGAACATGCAACAATGTAGCTACCGTTTATGTCATAATGAATTGTTTTTGGAGGCATTTTGCACCTGTTTGAGACACGGTTCAGTCTTACTTCTATTCCAATATTAGACTTATCAATTCCTTTTTTTTCTTTATGGAACAAGGTGTCATCTAGCCCAGGATGTCTTGAAATTGCTTTGTAGCTGAGAGTGACCTTGAACTTTAACTCTTTCACCTCTGGCTCTCAAGTACCACCTTTTTTTTTTTTTTTTTTTTTTTGTACCTCTTTTCCTGATGATTTTTCCATTTTCTCAAAGATGATTTACAGAATTTCCTATTTAGAAAATGACTCTTTTCATAGATGGCTTATGGCTTTGGAATAAGATCTATAAATAGGAATATATTTCCCATAAAAGGAATTCAGGGTTTTAAGGATTATAGAGTATTATTGGATAAGACTACAATGTGCCTGTAACCTTACAACACCTGCATTTTATTAAAAAAATGTGCACTTGATAAACCCTTGGATATGAATCACCAGTCATGGCAATATTTCAAAACCTTTGTGTAGAGTCTTATGATAGGAATAAATACCCAAGTATCAGATTAGTAATTGCATTCCAGTAAGTTTGACACAGTTGCCACACATCACAAAAATGTTTATTCAGTTGTTTTCTGGAAAAAAATAAAATGAGAGGATGATTTTCTATGAGTTGTTTTCAAATAAAACACAAAGCCAATGACATCAGAAAAGCAAAAAGAAAAAAAAAGGAAGGGCTAAAACTATAATTCTATGTCCTTTGCTGACTATTTTATAGAATTTTCATTTGTGGAACATAATATAACACTCTCCAATATTTGTGACATCAGATACTTTATTTGTACTTAGATGTAATTTAACGTATATGAAAATGAGAAAAAAAACAGTCTATATGAACTTTGTAAAGATGAAATACAAGGGTATACCGAGATAACTTTGCCCTGGTAAATGGCATGCAGCAAATTGTATTCAATATGTCCTCTAATAGCAAATTGTATTCAATATGTCCTCTAATAAATATAATATGCAGTTAATGCAAGAACTGCAATAGAGTTAGCAGACATAGTAGAAATTAGAGAAAAGGAACGAGATGAAATGGTATAATTATATTTAATTAATTTTTACTAATAAATTTTAAATCAAAAATAAAAGAACCTCCACCTTCTGCCTCATTCCCTCACAAATTGATGCCTCCTTTTTCCTTATTTATTATTGTTTTACACACACACACACACACACACACATACACAAATATAAACTGCTAGGTCCCTTTTGTTGCTTTCATGGTTAACATCTTTGTATCAGAAAAACCAATTAGTTTTCATCTTTGGAAAGGACTAATTCCTTCTCTCTTAGTTGTCATTAGTGGATGTAGAGTTTTCATTTAGGGGTGGGACCCCATGAGATTCCCTCTTCTTGATTAGCCTATCATAGTTTTGTCATTGTTTAGGTCTTATTTAGACAACAATTTTGTTTATGTATCATGACTGTAGCTTACCTGTCATCTACGAGAGACACAGTCTTTCAAAAGACTTCCTGGTCCTCTGGCTCTTATTGTCTTTCTGACCCCTCTTTCAAGATGTCCCCTGAGTCTTAAGTTCAGGAATTGTGTTTTAGATGTATCTCTCTGGTGCTGTGCTTCTCATAATCTGTTGATATCAGCATTGAGACCAGGTTTTTTTTTTTTTTTCTATAATATTCTCTGTTTGCTGCAGAGAGGTGCTTCTCTGATGTGGAATAGAACTTATACATTCTGTGGGCATAAATTTTGTCAGTATAGTAAAATAGTGACAATGAATTCTCCCCTATGATCTAATACCTTGATGCCCTGGGTATTTGGTCAGACTTATAGTACCACACAAGGGTTTTCCTTCTGCTGAGCAGGCCATCAGTCCAATTAGGCATTAGTTGCCAGCAAGCTCTAAGTGGCACTGGTGTATGCTTTGGAATATCTTCCCTGCTTGTCATTGCTATGGTTCACTGGCATCATACCTGAGAACGACTATTGTTTTCGTCCTTCCATTGTCAGCTTGCCTTGTACTGTCTGGTTCCATGAAAAGGAAACCATTGAAAAGATAATTTCCTGTTAGATCCAGCTCAAGTATTTCGAATATTGTCAGAATAGTGTGGTGCCTTCGCTTACAGGGACGTACTGAGAGGCTGCCAAGGGCAACACCAATCAACAGCTTCCATAGTTTTGGAGATAACTCAGACCACTCTGAACTACAACTCTGTTTCCTCATGCCTGATCCTTGTGTTTTTGTTTGTTAGTGTGTCAGGAACTTTGTCAGCTCAAGTGGCATAACTTCACTTAAGCTTTTTATATATTATGTATTTTATATATCTATAAAATAATATGATTACTTGAGTTTATTATCGCCTTAGAGTTACTGGTCACTCTCTGTCATTCTCCTTCTGTTCTTACCTTTCTTATCATGTCTCAACTAAAGTCCTCTTCTTTGATTTCCTCTATATTTCTCTTCTTAATTTCAGGGGAATGATGAGGATTGAGATACTTTAAAGGGCCTGTAGCATTGAGTTTAGCCATACGGTTTGGCTCCCAGCAGGTCACACACGCTCACCTGCCCAGGAGCTATCTGGATTTGTGACTGGAACACACACACACACACACACACACACACACACACACACACACACCAGTTAAAATTAAAATTCCAAGGCTAGCTCAAAGGCTGGACAGTTCTGATCCTTCCCTCAGTTTGCACACATTTCTGTCCAGTAATCCTGGATTAATGTCTTCTAATTCTATATTTTATCTTTCCTACCTTGCCTCCTTCTGGGAGCCCACCATCCCTAGTCTTTGTTGCTCAACACACTGTTGCTCAGAAGAGTCTTGCACAGCCCTTTTGGGAGCTGCCCTCCTTCTCACCAACATTTTGGATGATTTTCCTTCTGCAGTTCTAAGTCTGATGCATATCTCTCTGAATCATGGCAATTCTCTGTCCCCTTTATCCCAGTTCCTAGCCTGCACAAATCTAAATGTCCCACTCCTTCTCCCTTTGCCCAGCCATTGGTTGTATAGCAATTGTTCATTGCCAGTCAAATCCAACTGGTAGAAAAGATGCTCAGCATTAGTGAACAAAGCCTTTTGAGAGCTAAATTTAATTGAGATAGCATTAGAACCAATCCCTAACAAGAGCTTTTTTTATTTTTATTTATTTATTTATTTTTATTCTGTTCTGGTACTCCACTACAGCAGGAAGTCATTTTCAATCTTCTCTTACTTTTAAGTCGTATGATTTAGAACAGTTTACTTAAACTTTCCAAGCCATTGCTTCTTCTCCAAAGTAGCTAGTACTAAATGGAGTGCCCACCCTGTATTCAAGGATTAAAAAATAAGGAAGGTAGTACATTGAAATACTTTTCACTGTTAGTGTATTTCTTTCTCTGACTCTCTGTATCTCTGTAATGTACATACATCTGGACTGTGTATCTGCACATATGCATATGGAGGCCAAAGTGGACATCAGTTGTCCTATTCTAGACAAGGACTCTCATTGAGCCTAGAGCTAAGCTTCAGTCATTATATCCCGATGAACCTCCTTAAAATGTAGCTAAGTTTTCTGTCACAGAGCTGCTGTTCTTCTTTAGTGAGGCTGAAGTTACATGTAAGTATATAACCACACCTGGCTTTTTCTATGGGTATTTGGGATTTAAATATGGGTCCTCATGCTTGAACAGTAAGCACTCTTACCCACTGACTATCAACTTGAGACAACCTCCAGTCTTCTGAGAAAAAAGTCTCCATTGAGGATTTGCCTAGATAAAACTGGCAAATGGGCATGCCTGTGAGGGAATGTCTTAATTGTTAACATTAAAAGGGG
This sequence comes from Tokudaia muenninki, assembly GCA_036184385.1. NCBI lineage: Eukaryota > Metazoa > Chordata > Mammalia > Rodentia > Muridae > Tokudaia > Tokudaia muenninki. The sequence goes on from BTHS01000003.1 coordinate 88,238,017, forward strand.
ACACATACTACTGTAATTGGCACTGTCTTCTGGTCAGGTGGTTATAGAATGTGTAAGAAGTCTAGCTAATCATGAGATGAGTGAGTCAGAAAGAACTGTTCCTTCATTATTTCTTTTTCTAGTTCCTGCTCCAACCTTGCTCAATGATGGACTCATAATCTGAAATTAATTCTTTTCTCCCTACTAAGTTGCTTTTGTTCAAGGTGTTTTATGAAAAGAACAGAAAGGAAAATAGAACATATGACAAAGAGGACAGGATGTTTTCATTGCACTTGTGGGTAAAGTTTTTTGTGTGTGAGAAAAGTATTGAGAGAGATAAGGAGCGGAGAGGGAGTATGTGATCATTTGTAGTATTAACAGGAGCTTCACAGCAAAAATTGGTAAAAGAATGTCAGAGAAATGGGAAATATTGGAAAAATGTATGGGTCTGTACAACCCCTAAGTGAAAGATTATCACCTCATGAGACTTCATTTTAGTGCTGTTTCTCTGTATGTATACCTGCATGAAGTCCAAGGTTAATCTCAGCTGTAGTACCTCAGGCACCATCTACCTTGTTTTTTAAGGAAGATTGCTCATTTGCCTGGTGCTCTATCTAGACCAAACTAGATGGCCAGCAAGCTCCAGAAATCTCATGTCTTCTCTCCATTGGTGGGCTTACAGACATGTACCATTAGAACTAACTTCTTAGTGTAGCTTCTGGAGAATGAATTGAAGTCCTCATGCTTGCATGGCTAGCAGTTTATGAATGAGTTATCTCTTACCTCAATAGCATTCTATTTCTGCTCACCTGCTATGGAAGCCGATGAAACTGTTTGAGCTTGAGATATGCTGAATGCTAAAATATCATGAAAAGAAACAAGGAATGACTTACTTTGCCTTACAGTATTAATAAGATATTCATCCTTTCCCAAAATACCTTTGATAGGGAAATAAGCATCATATTTAGGATAAAGGAGAATGGGGAACAAATCATATTTAATTAATTGAAAAATTATTTCACATGTAAGAGGAGACAACCAATGTCCTCTGATCTTCCTATGCATCCTATAGCCTGTATTACTCCCCTATTCCTAACTTCAGAGTGAGAGAATGAGAGAGATAAACTGATAGAGACAGACATACACACAAAAAGAATAATCCTTTTGAGTTGCAAGGTGTATACCCATTTCAGATTCATTAGCTTAGAAACTCAGATTTATAAATAGGAAGCAGATATGTTGAGCCCCTTATGCAATTTGCCCTAAGCAAGATGCTCCTTTGCAAAATTGCTGAGTGCATTTCACCATGAGTTGAAAACATTTTTGTGGCAGAGTGACTTACTAGCTCTATTGCTGATCTTATCATCTACCAAGTGTAGTCAGGTGGCATCTTTGTATTGCCTCAAACATTCAGTTTCAACAGTATGCCCAAGAGATACTTCTTGGGTCAGTCGTGCATCTTTGCAACGCTGCAAATCCCCATTGACATTTTTCTTTAATCCTAATTTCTGAGGATTTATTACAAAGCCTGAATGTACAGGCATTGGACACTGTAATTGTCCATCCTCATATTCTATGAAAAAAATCTTAAAAGTTGGAGAAAAAGGTCAGTGTGTAGAGTGTTGTTTTATAATCCTAATAACATGTTTGGATTTTAGAACTCATATAGAGCAAGTATCAATAATCCACCCACACTGCACCCAGGATATGCAGGCTGAGACTTGAGAATTTGAGGAAGCTAGCAGGCCACTAACTTGGTATATACAGCAACAAATAAAAAGATCTCTTATCAAATAAAATGTATGCTGAGGACTGGCCTTCAAGAAGGTTGCCCTCTAAACACAAGCTCACTATAATAGTCTCTCTCTCTCTCTCTCTCTCTCTCTCTCTCTCTCTCTCTCTCTCTCTCTCTCTCTCTCTCTCTCTCTCTCTCTCTCTCCATTCAATTTCCCCCATTCATACAGTCCTCCAGCCCCTGCTAGTTCCCCTTTGATAAAGGATAGCTTCACTTGGGTTTCCACCCATCCTAACAAAGCAAGTCACTGAAGTACTAGTCCCATCCTCTCCAAATGAGGCTGGACAAGGCAGCCCTATAGGGAACAGATACCATAGTCAGGCTACAGCTTTAGGGAGAGCTAAAGATGTCAGGGATCCACATGGAGATCAGTCCAGCCTATATACACTCTTTGGTTGGTAGCTTAGTATCTGAAAGCACCTAGTGGTCCAGGTTAATTGATTCTGTTGGCCTGTGGGGTTCCCATTCCTTTCAGGGCCTTCAATCCTACCCCAAATTCTTTCATAAGAATACTTGCCCTCCGTTTAATGTTTGGCTTTGGGTATCTGTATCTGTTTCAGCCAGCTGCTGGAAAGAGTCTCTCAGTAAAGAGTTAGGCTAAGTGCCTATCTGCAAACATAAAGGAGCACCATTAATAGTGTCAGAGATTGGTACTAGACTCTAGGATGGATTTCAAGTTGGGCTGATTATTGTTTGTCCATTCCTTCAGTCTCTGTTCCTTGTTTGTCCCTGCATTTCTTTTAGACAGATCAAATTTTGGGTCAAAACATTTGTGGGTGTGTTGGTGTCATTATATCTCCACTGGGGGGTCCTTCATAGCTACAGGAGAAGGCCTCTTGAGATTCCATGACCACACTGTTAAGCATATCAAATAAGGGCATATCTCCTCCCAGCCTCCCTATCCCAGGATTCTAGGACATCCTAGAGATTACCCTTATTGCTATCTCACTCCAACAACTACAGATTTCCATTCATTCTCCTGGCCCTCTGAGCCTTTCTCCTATTTTTCCCCACACCTATTAATGCCACCCCAATTCCTGTCCTTCTCCTCTATCTCACCCTTCTAGTTCACTTCTTCTGCATTTTATGACTATTTGTTACCCTTCTAAGTGAGATTCAAACATACATCATTTTTGCTGATGTATGTTTCTTGTATGGAGCAGAAGGATAAATGCTGATTTCACATTTACTCTGTTAGCCTATAATTTTTTTGGGGGGGGAATATTTATGTTCATTGATGTTGACAAATGTCAATAAACAATGATTGTTAATTTTTGTTTTATCAATGTTGGTGGTGACAGTCTCTCTCTCTCTCTCTCTCTCTCTCTCTCTCTCTCTCTCTCTCACTTTCTGTGTATGTATATGGAAATAGAGAGATGTGTTTTTTTTCGGGGGGGGGGAGAGTTGAAGTTAACCACTTTGGAGTGAAGTTTTCCTTTTAGTATCCTCTGCAGGGCTGGATTGGTAGAAAGACTGTTTAAATTTGGTTTTGTCATAGAATACCCTGTTTTCTCCATCTATGGTGATTGATAGTTTTGCTGGGTATATATGATCTCTAAGATACAACAAGATATACAACAAGCACTTCTGTCCTTTAACAATCTTGTTGAGACTTTTGTTGAGACATCTGGTATAGTTCTAATATGTCCCCTTTACAGGCTATTTGACCTTCATCCCTTCTGGTTTTTAATATTTTTCTTTGTTCTGCATATTTAGTGTTTTGATTATTTTGTTGAAGGAGGATTTTCATTTTTCAAATATATTTATGAATGGACTTAATAGATTTTTTTCAGACATTTAAACTACCCTTTCAAACTTCAAGACAGCCCTCCATATTCCACATTTCTTTCAGAATTCTTATGTTCTAAACTTCTGTAACAATAGCCTTTCAAGCTGTAGGCACTCGCTGTCTTTTCCACTTCAAAGTTACAAATAATTCCCTGTCTAAAAACAATATGGTCCATTCTCTCAAAGTAGTAAAGTAATATTCCATTTTCTTGTATCAGTTTTTGTCACAGTTTGCTTTCTTTTTTTAATTTTTAATTTTTTCTATTTACATATCAAATGCTTAAAACTTGTCTGGGTTCCCACTACCCAAAAACCCCCAATACCTCCTCCCACCCCCTGCCTCCAAGTATATAACCCTCCACCTGACCCACTCCACCCTCTCCCCCTTGATTTCCCTTTTTTGGGACATCTATTGAGTCTTCAGCAGACCAAGGACCTCTCCTCCCACTGATGCCCGACAAGGCATTTCTCTGCCACATTTTTGGCTGGAACCACGTGTACACCTTGGTTAATGGTTTAGTCCCTGGGAGTCCTGGATCATCTGGGTGGCCCACATCGTTGTTCTTCTCATAGGGCTGTAAACCCCTTCAGCTCCTCCGGACTGCCTTCCAACTCCTCCATTGGGGACCTCACACACAGTCCAATGGCTGACTACTAGCATCTGCTTCTGAATGTGTAAGACTCTTGCAGGGCCCCTCCGAAGACAACCATGACATGCTCCTTTTGGTATGCATTTCTTGTCGTCCATAATAGTGTTGGGATTTGGTGACTGTTTATAGGATGAATCCCCAGGCAGGGCAGTCTCTGGGTGGACATTACTTCAGGCTCTGTTCCATATTTGGTCTCCTTTATTGCTCCTGTTAGTATTTTGTTCCAAAGCACCCTCACTTCAGTTTTCCTTCTTCTTGAGCTTCCTGTGGCTTGTGAATTGTAACTTGTTTATTTTGAGCTTTTGGGCTAATATCCACTTATCACTGATTGCATACCATGTGCATTCTTTTGTGATAGGGTTACCTCACTCAGGATAACACTTACTAATTCCATCCATTTGCCTAAATATCTCATGAATTAATTGTTTTTAATATCTGAATAGTACTCCATTGTGTATATACACAACATTTTCTTCATCCATTCCTCTGTTGAAGGACATCTAGATTCTTTACAACTTCTAAGCTGCTATTAACATAGGAGCATATGTTCTTATTACATGTAGGAGAATCTTCTGGGTAAATGCCCAGGAGTCGTATACCTGGGTCATCAGGTAGTACTATGTCTAATTTTCTGAGGAACTGCCAAACTGATTTCCAGAGTGGTTTTACCAACTTGCAATCCCACCAACAATGGAGAAGTGTTCCTCTTTCCCCACATCCTCTCCAGTATCTGCTGTCCCCTGTGTTTTCCATCTTAACCATTCTGACCTGTGTGAGGTGGAATCTCAGTGTTGTTTTGATTTGAATTTCCCTGACAACTAAGGATGCTGAACATTGCTTTAGGTACTTTAGAGCCATTTGATTTCCTCAGTTGAGAATTCTCTGTTTAGCTCTGTACCCAATTTTTTCATAGGGTTATTTAACGCTCTTGGAGTCTAACTTCTTGAGTTCTTCTTATACATTGGATATTAGCCCTCTATTAAATGTAGGATTGGTAAAGATCTTTTCCCAATTTGTTTGTTCATGTTTTGTCCTAATGACTCTGTCTTTTTCCTTACAGAAGCCTTTCAGTTTTATGAAGTCTTAGAGCTTGAGCCATTGGTGTTCTATTCAGGAAATTTTCCCTTGTGCCCATGTGTTCAAGATACTTCACCTATTTCTCCTTTTTAAGCTTCAGTGTTTTTGGTTTTATGTGTAGGTCCTTGATAAACTTAGACTTGAGCTTTGTACAAGGAGATAAGAATGTGTTGATATGCATTTTTCTGCATGCTGACTTCCAGTTGATCCAGCACCATTTGTTAACAATGTTGTCTTTTTTCCACTGAATGTTTTTATTATCTTTGTCAAATATCAAGGGACCATATTTGTGTGGGTTCTTTTCTGAGTCCTCAATTCTATTGCATAGATCTTCTTGCCTGTCTTTATACCAATACCAAATAGTTTTTATCACTATTGCTCTGTAGTAGAGCTTGAGGTCAGGGATGGTGATTTTCCCAGGAGATCTTTTGTTGTGGAGAATAGATTTTGCTATCCTGCTTTTTTTTTTGTTATTCCAAATGAATTTAAGAATTGCTCTTTCTAGATCTATGAAGAATTGATTTGGGATTTTGATGAGGATTGCATTGTATCTGTAGATTGCTTTTGGCAAGATGGCCATTTTTGCTATATTAATCATGCCAATCCATGAGCATGGGAGATCTTTCCATCTTCTGAGGTCTTCTAAGATTTCTTTCTTCAGAGGTTTGAAGTTCTTGTCATACAAATCTTTCACTTGCTTTGTAAGAGTCACACCAAGTTATGTAATATTATTTGTGAGTATTGTGAAGGGTTTCATTTCCCTATTTTCTTTCTCAGCTTATTTATCCTTTGAGTAGAGGAAGGCTACTGATTTGTTTGAGTTAACTTTATATCCAGGTACTTTGCTGAAGTTGTTTATCATTTTTAGGAGTTCTCTGGTGGAATTTTGTGGGTCGCTTAAGTATATGATCTCCAAATAGCGATATTTCGACTTCTTCCTTTCCCATTTGTATACCTTTGACCTCCTTTTGTTGTCAGATTGCTCTGGCTAGGACTACAAGTACTATATTGAATAGATAGAGAATAGGCAGCCTTGTCTGGTCCCCGATTTTAGTGGGATTGCTTCAAGTTTCTCTCCTTTTAATTTAATCTTGGCTACCAGTTTTCATTATATTATTTTCACTATGTTCAGGTATGGGCCTTGAAGTCTAGATCTCTCCAGGACTTTTATGAAGGGATGCTAGATTTTGTCCAAAGCCTTTTCAGTATCTAATTAAGTGACCTTGTCGTTTTTTTCCTTGAGTTTGTTTATGTAGTGGATTACATTGATGGATTTCCATATATTGAACAGTCCCTGCATCCCGGGAATGAAGCCTACGTGATTGTGGTGAATTACAGTTTTGATTCATTCGTGGACTGAGTTGGCCAGAGTTATGTTGAGTATTTTTGTATCAATGTTCATGAGGAAGATTGGTCTGAAGTTCTCCTTCCTTGTTTGGTTTCCATGTAAGCATTATTGTGGCTTCATATAATGAGTTGGGTAGCATTCCTTGAGTTTCTATTTTGTGGAATAGTTTGAATAGTATAGGTATTAGCTCTTCTTTGAAGATATGATAGAATTCCCCACTAAACTCATCTGGTCCTGGGCTTGTTTTTAATGGGAGACTGTTAATAATTGCTTCTATTTTCTCAGGACTTATGGGAGTATTTAGATGATTTATCTGATCCCATTTAACGTTGGCACTCAGTATATATCTAGAAATTTGTTCATTTTTTCCTGATTTTCAAGCTTTTTTGAGTATAAGCTCTTGTACTAGGATCTGATGATTTTTTTAAATTTCCACAGTTTCTTTTATGTCTCCCTTTTCATTTCTGATTTTGTTAATTTGGTTAGTGCTTCTGTGCCCTCTGGTTAGTTAGTCTGGCTAAGGGTTTATCTATCTATTTGATTTTCTCAATGAATCAGCTCCAGGTTTTCTTGATTCTTTGTATAATTCTTTTTGTTTCTATTTGGTTGATTTCGGCCCTGAGTTTGATAATTTCCTGCCATCTATTCCTCTTGGGTGTATTTGCCTCTTTTTGTTCTAGAGCTTTCTAATGCACTGTCAAGCTGTTAGTGTATACTCTCTCCACTTTCTTTTTGGAGGCACTCAGAGGTATGCGTTTTCCTCTTAGCACAGTTTTCATTGTGGCCCTTAAGGTTTGGTATGATGTATCTTCTTTTTCATTAAAATTCTAAAAAGTCTTTAATTTCTTTCTTTATTTCATCTTTGACCAAGCTATCCTTGAGAAAAGCATTATTCCAAGTCCATTTATATGTGTGTTTCCATTGTTTTTGTTTAAACTTAAGACCAGCCTTAGGCTGTTGTGATCTGATAAGGTGCATGGAATAATTTCAATATTTCTGTAACTGTTGAGGCCTGTTTTGTGACCAATTACATGGTCAGTTTTGGATAAGGTCCCATGAGGTGCTGAGAAGGTATATTCTTTTGCCTTAGGGTGGAATGTTCTGTAAATATCAGTCAAATCCATTTGGTCCATATCTTCAGTTTGTTTCACTGTGTCTCTATTTAGTTTCTGTTTCCATGATTTGTCCATTGTTGAGAGTGAAGTATTGAAGTCTCGCACTATTATTGTGTGGGTCACAATGTGTGCTTTGAGATTTAGTAAAGTTTTTTTATGAATGTGGGTGCCCTTGTATTTGAAGCATTAGAAGTTCAGAATTGAAAGTTCATCTTGGTAGAATTTTCCTTTGATCAATATAAAGTGTCCCTCCTTATCTTTTTGACAACTTTTGGTTGAAAGTCAATTTTATCTAATATTAGAATGACCATTCCAGCTTGTTTCTTGGGACCATTTGTTTGGAACATTTTTTTCCAACCTATGATTCTGAAATAGTGACTGCCTTTGTCACTGAGGTGGGTTTCTTGTATGCAGCAAAATGTTGCATCCTGCTTACATATCCAGTCTGTTAATCTATCTCTTTTTATTGGAGAATTGAGTTTATTGATGTTAAGAGATATTAAGGAAAAGTGATTCTTCCTTACTGATATCTTCTTTGTTAAAGGTGAAATTCTGTTTGTGTGGTTTTCTTCAATTGGGTTTGGTGAAAGATTATTGCTTTCTCTGTGGTGTTGGCATTTTCCACCCATTATCCTTTGTAGAGCTTGATTTGTGGAAAGATAATGTGTAAATTTGGTTTTGTCATGGGATGTTTTGTTTTCTCCATCTATCATAATTGAAATTTTGCTGGATTTAGTAGTCTAGGGTGACATTTATGTTCTCTTAGGGTCTGTATGCCATCTGCCTGGGATCTTCTAGCTTTCATAGTTTCTGGTGAGAAGTCTGATGTAATTCTGATAGGTCTGCCTTTATATGCTACTTGCTCTTTTTCCCTTACTGCTTTTAATATTTTTTTCTTTGTTTAGTGCATTTGGTGTTTTGATTATTATGTGGCAGGAGGACTTTTTGCTCTGGTCCAGTTTGCTTGGAGTTCTGTAGGCTTCTTGTATGTTCTTTGGTATCTCTTTCTTTAGGTTAGGGGAGTTTTCTTCTATAATTTTGTTGAAGATATTTACTAGCCCTTTAAGCTGTAAGTCCTTTCTTTCATCTATACCTATGATTCTTAGGTTTGGTCCTGGATTTCCTGGATGTTTTGGGTTACAAGCTTTTTGCATTTTGCATTTTCTTTGACTGTTGAGTTAAGTTTTTCTATGGAATCTTCAGCATCTGAAGTTCTTTCTTCTATCTCTGGTATTCTCTTGTTGATGCTTGCATCTATGACTCCTGAATTCTTTCCAAGGTTTTCTATCTCCAGAGACATCTCACTCTTGGATTTCTTTATTATTTGTATTTCCATTTTAAGTTCCTGGATAGTTTTGTTCAGTTCCTTCACTTGTTTTTTTGTGTTTTCCTGAAGTTCTTTAAGAGATTTTTGTGTTTCCTCTCTAAGGGCTTCTACCTGTTGACACATGTTCTCCTGTGTTTCTTTTAGGGATTTTTGAGATTCTTCTTTAAGGGCTTCTGCCGGTTGACCCATGTTCTCCCATAATTCCCTATGGGATTTTTGTGTTGCCTCTTTAAGGACTTCTATCTGTTGACACATGTTATCCCATATTTATTTTAGGGATTTTTGTGTTTCCTCTTTAAGGGCTTTTACCTGTTAGCCCATGTTTTCCTGTATTTCTTTAAAGGAATTATTCATTTCTTTCTTGAAGTCCTCCATCAGTGTCATGAGATGTGATTTTAAATCCAGCTCTTGCTTTTCCGATGTGATGGAGTATCCATGCTGTTGAGGGAGAACTGAGTACTGATTGTGCCATGCTGCCTAGGTTTCTGTTGGTGATGATCTTATGTTTGCCTTTGGCTATCTTGTTATCTCTGGTGTTAGCTGGTTTTGTTCTCTCTGACTGTGGCTTCTCTGTCCTGCAGGCCTGTGTATTTGTTCTCCTGGGATTCCCTTTCTCTCAAATGTCCAGCATACAGCTGCTTCTCCAGGAAGTATCAGGAGATTGGGTCTTCCCTGTGGCAGACTTGGCAAGGGTTGAATTCCCTGCAGACTGTTGGTTCTGAAATACCCAGTGTGCTGCTGGTTCTCAATGTCCTGTGTTCTGCTGGTCCTGTGTTCTGCTGGTTCCTGTGTCCTGCATTCTGTTCGTTTTCAGATATCCTCCATTCTTCTGGATCTCGGATTTCCTGTGTTCTACTAGCTCTCTAGAAAGTATCAGGAACTAGGGTCTTCCCTGTGGCATAACTGGCAGGGGTCTACCACATTGGAATGAACGGGCAGGTCGTAGCAGAGGAGGAGGGAGTGGTAGAACCACATTGGTTTTCTGTTTCCACTCATACTCCACAGACAAATGCTACTTGGGGAGGAAAAATTGTATTTTACCATATATTTTCATGACACTGTTCATCACTGAGGAAAGTCAGGGCAGGAATTCACAGACGAGTCTAAAGCAGAAAACATGGACAGATGCTACTTATGGCTTGCTTTCAGGTCCATGTTTAGCCACTTTCCTTTTTAAATAATCATTTATTTTGAATTAATATTTAAATTTAGTTTGAATTAATACACAACTGTATGCTTGTATGTCCATGTGTTGTAATGGCAATGTGATTGTGGATTCTTATGGAGGCCAGCAATATCAGATTCACTAGAAAACTCATGTTCTCTGATAGTCCTGAGCATTCTTTTCTGATGAGACATCTCTCCAGCCCCAGATACTTATTTATACATCCAGGTCAACCTGCCTAGAAATAATTCTACCCACTTCGAGCTTATCATTTTTACATCCCTTAGTGTCCTGGATTAGATTTTTGTCAACTTGAGAGGAGTTATCTTGGAAGAGGAGTTTAACTGAGGGAATGTCTCCATCATATTTTCTGAGGCAAGTCTGTAAAGTCATTTTCTTGATTGTTCATTGATGCGGGAGGACCCAACACACTGGGGGCAATGCCACCACTGGGAAGGTAGTCCAGATACTATAAGAGAAGAAACTGAGCAAGTCATGAGGAGTAAGCCAGTAAGCAGTTTTTCTCCATGGCCTTTGCTTCAGTTCCTGCTTTCAGATTCCTCCCTTGAGTTCCTAGCCTAGCTTCCCTCCATGATGGATTATGCACATGAAAGGAGAGCTGAAATAAAATTTTTGTTCTCTATGTTACTTGTGGTCATTGCATTCTATCACAATAATAGAGTAAGACTAACTAAGACAGCAATCAAGAAAATGTCCCACAGACATGTCCACCAGTCAATATGATAAATGCAGTTCTTTACCCTGGTTCTCTATGTCCACTTACAATCAAGATTTTCCATAGTACTGTAAAGCATAGTTTTTAATTTTAATTTTAATTTGTTTCTAATTTCTCTGTTTCTTTCTCTGTGTGTGAATGTGCACATACATATGTGTGTTTACACCCTTGCGTCAGTCCAAAACCTCATTATTCCTCAGGCTCTGTTTTAGTATTTGATTCAGGGCTTCTCACTGTCCTGAAACTCACCAAGTGGATTAGGTTAACTGGACTGAAAGCTTGCTTTTCCAACCCCCTTATTTCTACCTCTTCAGCTCTGGTATTACAAGTGTATGCCCTCATGCTTAGGGTTTTGTTTTGTTACATCAGTTTTGGGTATTGAACTCAAGTCAATATGTTCACAGGACAAACTCTTTACTCAGAAAACTGTCTCCTTATACCAAATATCTCTTTCTTTTATACATGTTTTTTTTTTTTAACTTACTAAGCACAAGGTTCTAAAAAATTATCCAATAAAATACCTGTTGTGGAATAAAATTCAATCTTAAAAAGAGTGCAGATTTAGAATATGTGAAACAGAAGACAGATTTAATAGAGAATTAAATAAGAAAAATTAAAACACAAAAACAAAAGTACTGGCCTCACTTGAAATGACCCATCTGACCCAATGAGCAAACATTGTCTAGAAACCTGTCTTTTGTAACAAGAGAGAAAAACCCCAGAAAACCAAAGCTATCCATTTTGTAAATGATAAATGCCCAAAACCGGGACTCAGAGATTACTCAATAGATAAAACCATTCACTGTGTCAGCACAAGAACCAGAGTTTAAATGTCTAATTCCCCTGTAAATACCTGGGCACTACTTTGTATGTCTGTAATGAAGCTATGGGGAGCAGAGCCAGGCAGATCCCAGTAGCTTGTATACCAGAAAGCTAGCTATCTGAAAGCACATTTTTTTTTTCAGTTAATGAAGGAGGATGACACCCAATGTCCTCTGGCATGAAGACCTGTGTATCTATCCTTCTATATCCTCACATTCATCTGAACATACACACACACACACACACACACACACACACACACACACACACTCACTCACACAATTTCAGTACCAAAACCTGTGAGCATGATTCTGAAACTGTTTTGCATTTATACAGTCGGGATGAATATTATTCCTCTATGTTTCCTCAGGCTTAATTCTATCTAAAATAGAGTAGAAATGATTCTTTTAAATGCGCTTGAAATAATGTACAACCACGGGTACCTGAGTCCAGTGTATAATGTTAAGATAGTTATTTCTCACTAAATATCTAAAGGAAAGTAAAAGGATTCTTCACTGATTCTTGTCCTAGTACCTAGTACATTTTGAATGTTCTCTAATGTGTGCTGAGTGAAAACTGCAGCTATTATCAGTTTAAAACTCAATTAAATTAGAGTTGCTTTATTTTTATAGAACAGCCTTTATTAACATTTTTTCAATAGGCCCTACATAATAGACCACATTGATTTTAATAAAATGTGCATTGACTAAGGCAAAATGTCAGTTCTGTGTCTTGAACACAATCTCCCATAGTCATTAAAGTGTATTATAATTTTATGAAATCAATAATTCACATTAAAAATAGCCTTTATTTGACCTTCATGTGATTCTGGAGGGTTTCAATTAAAGATTTAGTGCCAAATCACTTTAATCAAAGTATTCTTTGGAATCTTAAACTTAAAAAATCCTTCCAAATATTGCATATTTATGGTTCTGAAGGTTTTATAGCAAAAGATGAACAAAACTTCCTTTACTCTTGAGAATAGTTTTAGCTATCCTGGGTTTTCTTTATTCCAGATGAATTTTTGAATTGCTCTTTCTCACACTATGAAGAATTGAGTTGAGATTTTGATGGGGATTGCATTGAATCTGTATATTGCTTTTGGCAAGATAGTCATTTTTACTAAATTAATCCTGCCAATCCATGAGCATGGCAGATTTTTCCATCTTCTGAGGTCTTCTTCAATTTCTTTCTTCAGAGACAAGTTCTTTTCATACAGATCTTTCACTTGTTTGGTTAGAGTCACACCAAGATACTTCATATTGTTTGTGGCTATTGTGAAGGGTATCATTTTTCTTACTTCTTTCTCAGCCTGTTTATCCTTTGAGTATAGGAAGGTTACTGACTTGCTTGAGTTGATTTTATATCCGGCCACTTTGCTGAAGTTGTTTATCATCTGTAGGAGTTCTCTGGTGGAGTTCTTTGGGTCGCTTAAGTATACTATCATATCGTCTGCAAATAGTGATAGTTTGACTTCTTCCTTTCCTTTTGAGCTCCTTTTGTTGTCTAATTGCTCTAGCTAGAACTTCAAGTACTATATTGAAAAGATATGGAGAGTGAGGCCAGCCTTGTCTAGTCCCTGATTTTAGTGGGATTCCTTAAAGTTTCTCTCCTTTTAGATTGATGCTGTCTACTGGTTTGCTGTAAATTGCTTTTACTATGTTTAGATATGGGCCTCGAATTCCTGATCTTTCCAAGACCTTTAACATGAAAGGATGCTGAATTTTGTCAAATGCTTTCTCCACATGTAATAAAATGACCATGTATTTTGTTTTTTTTTTTTCCTTTGAGATTGTTTATGTAGTGGATTACATTAATGGCCTTCCTTATATTGAAACATCCCTTCATCCCTGGGATGAAGCCTACTTGATCGTAGTGAATGATCGTTTTGATGTGTTCTTGGATTCAGTTGGCAAGGATTTTATTGAGTATTTTTGCACAGATATTCCTAAGAGAGATTGGCCTGAGATTCTCTTTCATTGTCGGTCTTTGTGTGATTTTCTTATCAGTGTAACTGTGGCTTCAAAGAAAGAATTGGGTCATGTTCCTTCTGTTTCTATTTTGTAGAATAGTTTGAAGAGTATTGGTGTTAGGTCTTCTTTGAAGATCTGACAGAATTCTGCACTAAAACAATCTGGACCTGTGCTTTTTTTTTAGGTTAGAAGACTTCCAATGACCACTTTTATTCCTTCAGGGGTTATAGGACAGTTTAGGTGGTCTATTTGATCCTGATTTAATTTTGGTATTTGTTATCTGTCTAGGAAATTGTCCATTTCCTCGAGATTTTCTATTTGTGTTGAATATAGGCTTTTGTAGTAGGATCTGATGATTTTTTGAATTTCCTCAGTTTCTGTTGTTATATTTCCCTTTTCATTTCTGATTTTGTTAATTTGGATACTGTCTCTGTGCCCTCTGGCTAGTCTGGCTAAGGGCTTACCTATCTTGTTGATTTTCTCAAAGAACCAACTCCTAGTTTTGTTGATTCTTTGTATGGTTTTATTCATTTCTACTTGATTGATTTCAGCCCTGAGTTTGATGTTTTCCTGTCTTCTACTCCTATTGGGTGTATTTGCTTCTTTTTGTTCCATGGCTTTCAGGTGTGCCATTAAGCTGCTAGTGTACGCTCTCTCCTGTTTCTTTTTAGAGGCACTCAGGGCTGTGAATTTTCTTCTTAGCACCGCTTTCATTGTGTCCCATAAATTTGGATATGTTGTGCCTTCATTTTCATTAAATTTTAAAAAGTCTTTGATTTCTTTCTTCCTTTATTCCTTGACCAAGTTATCATTGAGTAGAGCATTGTTCAGCTTCCACCTGTATGTGGGCTTTCTGTTGCTTTTCTTTTGTTATTGAAGACCACCCTTATTCCACAGTGATCTGATAGTCGGCATGGGATTAGTTCGCTCTTATTGTGTCTGTTGAGTTCTGTTTTGTGACCAATTATATGGCCTATGAGTATAATTATGTAGTACCATGAGGTACTAAGAACAAAGTATATTCTTTTGCTTTAGGATGAAATGTTCTCTCTCTCTCTCTCTCTCTCTCTCTCTCTCTCTCTATATATATATATATATATATATATATATATATATATATATATATATCTGCTAGTTCCATTTGGTCCAAGGCTTCAATTAGTTTCACTGTGTCCCAGTTTAGTTTCTGCTTTCCTGAACGATCCATTTCAGAGAGCGGGGTGGTGAAGTCACCCACTATTATTGTGTGAGGTTCGATGTGTGCTTTGAGCTTTAGTAAAATTTCTTTTACGAATGAGGGTACCCTTGCATTTGGAGCCTAGATGTTCAGAATTGAGAGTTCTTCTTGGTGGACTTTTACTTTGATAAGTATGTAGTATTCTGTGTCTTTTTTGATGACTTTACGTTGAAAGTCAATTTTATCTGATATTAGGATGGCTACTCTGGCTCATTTCCTGGGACCATTTGCTTGTAAGATTGTTTTCTAGCCTTTTACTCTGAGGTAGTGTTTGTCCTTGACACTGAAGTGCGTTTCCTGCACACAGCAAAATGTTGAGTTCTGTTTATGTATCCAGTCTGTTATTCTATGTCTTTTTATTGGGGAATTGAGACCATTGATATAAAGAGAGATTAAGGAATAGTGATTATTGCCACCTGCTATTCTTGATGCTATCTTTATATTTGAGTGGTTATCTACTTTTAGGTTTGATGAAAGAAGGCTACCATCTCATTTTTTCCAGGGTGTATTTTCTCTCCTTGTATTTTTGATTTCCACCTATTACCCTTTGCAGGGCTGGGTTTTGGAAAGGTATTGTGTAAATTT
Source organism: Tokudaia muenninki (assembly GCA_036184385.1). Taxonomy (NCBI): domain Eukaryota; kingdom Metazoa; phylum Chordata; class Mammalia; order Rodentia; family Muridae; genus Tokudaia; species Tokudaia muenninki. Next base: position 88,253,614 of record BTHS01000003.1, read on the forward strand.
GATATTATCAGGGAATGTCTTGGTCTCTCCATCTATGGTGACTGAGAGTTTTGCTGAGTATAGTAGTCTAGGCTGGCATTTGTGTTCTCTTAGAGTTTGTATGAGATCTGCCCAGGATCTTCTGGCTTTCATAGTTTCTGGTGAGAAGTTTGATGTGATTTGGATAGGTCTTCCTTATATGATACTTGGACTTTTTCTCTTATTGCTTTTAATATTCTTTCTTTGTTTAGTACATTTGGTGTTTTGATTATTATGTTAAGGGAGGTATTTCTGCTCTGGTCCAGTCTATTTGGAGTTCTGTAGGCTTCTTGTACGTTCATCGGCATCTCTCTCTTTAGGTTAGGGAAGTTTTCCTCCATAATTTTGTTGAAGATATTTACTGGCCCTTTAAGTTGCCAATCTTCACTCTCATCTATACCTATAATCCTTAGGTTTGGTCTTGTCATTGTGTCCTGGATTTCCTGGATGTTTTGGGTTACACGTTTTTTGCATTTTGCATTTTCTTTGACTGTTGAGTCGATGCTTTCTATGGTATCGTCAGCACCTGAGATTCTTTTTTCCATCTTGTATTCTATTGTTGATGTTTGCATCTGTGACTCCTGATTTCTTCCCAAGGTTTTCTATCTCCAAGAGTGTCTCCCTTTGTGATTTCTTAGTTGTTTCTACTTCCTTTTTTAGATCCTGGATGGATTTGCTGAGATCCTTCACTTGTTTGTTTGTATTTTCCTGTATTTCTTTAAGGTATTTTTGCATTTCCTCTTTCAGGATTTCTGCCTGTTGACCTAAGGGGGTCAGTCGCCATCTCCTTCGGTGTAGCAGACCCTGTGGAAGTATCACCTTCGTGAGATCTGTTTTGGCAACATCGCTCAGCCTGCTGGAGACCTGCTGAGAAGACTTGCAGCTTTGGGAGGGAGGGTCACGCCCCCAAAGCTTATATCCCCTGTTTCTCCTGAGTAAAGTTGGACTTTGAACAGCTATGTTGTCTTAGTTCCGTGTCTCCTTTCGTCGTCCTCCCCACCCATCCCTAAGTATCTTTTTAAGGTCACCGGTTCACATGTAGCTACAGGCGGCTACGCCTTTGTAAGGGCATCTACCTGTTAATTCATTTCTTTTTTTTTTTTTTTAATTTTTTATTTTCTAAGTCTTTTTTTTATTTACATTCAAAATCATTTCCCCTTTCCTGTTTCCTCCCTCCCCGAAAGACCCATAAGCCCCTTTCCCTCCCTCTTTTCCCTATTCAACCCCCTCTCACTTCTCTGTCCTGGCATTCCCCTATATCCAGTCTTTCCAGAACCAGGGGTCTCTCTTTCCATCTTCTTGGAAATCTATTGATATGTGAATTGTGTCTTGGGTAATCCAAGATTCTGGGTTAATATCCCCTTATCAGGATTCCCCAATATGACATCGCTTGGGAAACAGCCTGCTGGGCTTCCATCTGAGCCCAAGAGCACAGCCTACAGGCAGATCTCTCCTGAGACTAATTAAAACAACAACCTAATGACTTTTGATCTTCTGTTGGTTAGCCAACAGAACTCACCCCTGCTTCTTGCCTCCACGATGCTTCTGACAGCAGCAAGTCTTGGCTCAAAGAATAACTATACTCAAAGCATATTATACTTACTTATCTAATTTTGATTAGCTGTTTATGTGTAATTTTGTGAATATTGATTTCTGATCTGGGTGACCTTGTAAATCATTTCAGACCAAGGATCCTGGTATTATATCATTTCAGGTAAAATTCAAGTAATTCAAGTGTCATCCAATTCTCTTATTGAAAATATGAGCTGATCATTAACTTAAGAAAATGATGATATAACTAATGTAGTCATATGTTTCAGGGCATATGGCCACTGTTAATTTAATTAGCCAAATCAAAATGATATGACTGAATTTTACCCCAAAGTTTAAAAATAATAACAGTTCACGGTTTTGGTCTTGTGTGCCTGTTTTCGACTAAAATGAAATATTTTTTTTTCTGGAGGGATTAAGGACAGTCTGATGACTTGGAAGTCCAACAAAAACTTAAGACATAGGGAATCTCAGAAAGTTACTAGACTATTAGGGCCCTTCCCTGAAGCTTTACAAATAGTAAACAATTACACAGATAGAAGATTCTTCTGTGGAGATGCCAAAAAGTTGTGCAGGAGCTCCAAAGATGTGTCATTTATGAGTAGTTGTCCATGGTGTCCAGAATGTTTTGCAAAATCTTTCTGGCTAATGCCTTATATATATAACTACAAGAAATAAGAAGAAAATTGGGCAACATTACTAAACCTTTTGCAGAGTCAAGGCAACCCATGTAGTTGAAGAATTCCTCTTAAGGCCTTCATAGCCAAGAGATGTAATAAACTCAATTGAACTGCAAGAAGAAAATACATTAACGGAAAAGTTGTCAAATAATCTGAAAAAGATAAATAAAAATTACTCTATTTACTGGGGAAATACAAACAAAAACTTATAATGAGGATGTAGAAGGATGTCTTAGAAGTTAAGAGTATTTGCTGTACTTCCAGATGACTCAACCTAAATTCCCAGCATACAAGAAGCATACAGTTCACAACTGCCTGAACTTCTAGGTCCATGGATGACAATGCCCTCTTCTGACCTTTGTGTTTACTCATGCTAACATGCACATGGCATACACTCATACAGACATGTACATATACAAATAAATAAAAATAATTTCTTAAAAAATCATAATGAGATATCACCTTGAGCAAAGTTGAATGAAAATTATCATCAAGATGAAAGACAGCCAATGATGTAGTTACAGATTAGAAGAAACACTTATTCATTTTTAGTGTAAAGATAAATTAGTCCTAGCAGTTCATAAAAAGAACATAAATTCATGAGAAAACTAAAAATCGGGCTAGTAATATAACTCAAATGTGAAGTCTTGACATTCTAAAATCTGTACAAGCAAAATGTATAAGTAAATAAATAAATAAATAAATAAAATAATAGAGGGAGATGGTGGGTATGTGTAGTGGGAAGATAGGGATAGAGACATAAAGATAATCTAACTTATTATTCCCATTTTTAACACATAATCATAAGAAATGAACTCTATTTGAAAGGCGGAGCTGTTCTCCCATGCTCATTGTTCCATTCTCCACAATATTCTGAATGTGAGGAAACCTAAATATCTTCCAAAAATGCAGCAGTTATGCATGACAGAATGCTATTCAACCTTGTAAATGGGGACATCATAGTATTTGTTGCCATGTTGGAAGTATGCTAAGTGAAATAAGATATGTACAAAATACCCAAACCACATCATCTTCCACACACATGGAATTTAGTACATTTGTATTCATATAAGTAGACAATAGAATAGTTGTTACTCGTTTTGTAACACTCCTCCAATTTGGTTGAAATAAAATTCTTGAAACCATAGTAATTTTGCACTCATAACTAAAGAAACTTGTTTCTCTAGACCAGTGGTTCTCTCTGTGACATATATTTCTTCTTGTTATGGTAACCCAACACCATAAAATTATTTTCATTACTACTTCATAACCTTAATTGTGGTAGTGTTATGAATGGTAATATAAATATCTGTTTTCCAATGGTCTTAGATAATCTCTGTAAAAAAGTCATTTGATCACCAAAGGGTTGTGACCCATAGATTAAGAACCACCATTGCCCTAGACTCTTTCCTTTTCTCCTCACCATGAGAAATATGGCTTTGCATACCCCTAGGTATGTCATTTCCTACTCTTCTGACCTGCAGGAATGACCTGCAATGAAAGATATTAATTGGTTAAACAACGTTCTTTCTTTCTTTCTTTCTTTCTTTCTTTCTTTCTTTCTTTCTTTCTTTCTTTCTTTCTTTCTATCTTCCTTTCTTCTTTATTGCATATTTTTCTTTATTTACATTTCAAATGTTAGCCCCTTTACTGGTTTTCCCTCCAAAAACACACTATCCCTTCCTCTCTCCCAGTGCATACCAACTCACCCACTCCTGCTTCCCTGTCCTGGTATTCCCCTATACTGGGGTATACCAGCCTTCTCAGGATCAAGGGCCTCTCCTCCCTTTGATGTCCAACAAGATAATCCTCTGCTACATATGCAGCTTGAGCCGTGGGTCCCTCCATGTGTACTCTTTGGTTAGTAGTTTAGAACCTGGGAGCTCTGGGGGTACTGGTTGGTTCATATTCTTCCTCCTATGGGGCTACAAGTTCCTTCAGCTCCTTGGGTCCTTTCTCTAGTTCCTCCATTGGGGACCTTTTGTTTAGTCCAATGGTTAACTGAGAGCACCCACCTCCTAAACTTGATAAACAACTCCAGCAAAATGGCTGTATATAAAATTAACTCAAACAAATCAGTGGCCTTCATCCACTCAAAGGATAAACAGGGTGAGAAAGAAATTAGAGAAACAACTCCCTTCACAATAGTATAAATAATACAAAATACCTTGGTGTGACTCTAACTAAACAAATGGAAGATCTGTATGACAAGAACTTCAAGTCTCCGAAGAAAGAAATCGAAGAAGATCTCAGAAGATGGAAAGACCTCCCATGCTCATGGATTGGCAGAATTAACATAGTAAAAATGGCCATCAAGTTAAAATCAATATATAGATAAATTCAATCCCCATCATACCACATTTTTAAGTTACTACTCCCTGATTACCCCTAGTCCTAAATAACCACAGACTAAAATGGAACCCTTGCCAATTTCATCTCTGTGAGTGTCCCATGCTGTGAGCACAAAGCATGCTTTGATTCTTTCACCAGACATCCCTTCATAGCCTTTTCTCCTGAGTAACATCAGGCCACTCAGTCATATGTCACCATGCTGTCTTTCCTACCTTGTCTCCTTTGCATTTACCATAGGCTAATCAGGAAAGAGAAGGACGGGGGCATTTTGTTCAAAGGTACCAAGTCTCAGATGTAAGGACAGGGTGATTGACCAATAATGATGTTTCAGGCATATGTCACAAAGAGCTAGGAAAGTAAATGTTAAGTGACTCATACAGAAAAACTGATAAAATGATGCATATTAATTACTGAGATTTAATCATGTCACATAGGGTAAACTTAACAGAACATCACATCACACACCAAAGATACATAAAATTACGAGCTTTCGACCAAAAAAATATTTACCAATAATGTAGGAAAAGTTAGAGGAGAGGAGAAATATCACAAAGCACTCAACCAACCTTTTCTAAATATGACTTTGTTCCAGCTGAGACATTCCAGTTTTCAGTCATAAGTGAGTTGAAGACTTTGCTCACCCACACATCTGTAAATTCCTTGCTGTAGCTAGAAAGTTGAAGGAAAGCTACTTTTCCTTGAAGAACATCAGAAGACCAGAGGATAAGCCAGGGCTTGAGGGGGTAAATATATAACAAGTGTGCACTGACTCATGTGCAATGAGGAACTCTCCTGGTGCATTAAAAATAAATTATGAAGACAGGAGCATCCACTTGAGTGATTTTTTCTAGAATAAGACTATGATTAAAAGGAATACAACATTTCATGACTTGCATAAATATAAAATATTACATTTTTAAAATTCATTTTTGGCTATGTGTCCAAAAGCCATGTGAGCCCAAAGATACCAACTGCCTTTAAACAAGTGCCCACTATATATTCCATACACAAATGAAACAACACAATAATGAAAAGTGTATCCAGGTGAGATACAAGGTGCATTTCATTTTCTGCACAGGAGGAACTGCTTGAAATTCACTTGCTCTCAAGTTTAAGAGAACATTTCACATGCATTTTATTGAGTAGCTAAAGGGGAAGCCAATTAATTTGGCATGAACTCTTTTTTCTCTTTTTCTGCAGTATAGTATTATCTACCTATAGAGAGTTTGATTGACATTTTTAGAATGCAATTAGGTAGAGATATTAACTTATTCATCATCTACATTCTGGTGAGGGTAAAATATGAAAAACTAACTTTTTCTCCTTTACCTCCTTGAGAGCTTGAATTAGATCTCCAGGGCTGAGGAGATGGCTCCATGAGTAAAATTTCTTATCACATAAACCTGATGAGCTGAGTTTAATGCACAGTGTCCACATAAAGTGATAGATGTGGGTTTGATCATCTGGGATCGTAGTACTTCTACTGTGTGGGAGGTTGGGACAGCTCAATACCTGGAAGCTCATGGGATAGTCATTCTGAAGATATTCCCTAGCAGCAGTAACATGATTCAGTTTCAACAAGAGGCATGGTGAGAATCCCAAAAGTTGTCCTTAGATTTCCACTTTACTCAACTCCTCTGTTGAGCCCCAAAGTAGTTTTCTCAATGATATTAGAACTAGTTGGTTACTATACACAATGAAAAACATGGAACCTGACTCTAACACTCAACTGTTCTCTATCCTGATTATCCATTAACAATGTAACTTAGCTTCCAGAAGTCCCATTCCCCGAGCATCACCACTGGCTGTCTAGAGATCTTCATGGACTCCCTGAAATCAGAGTTATATTCTTGCCCTTGTTCATGAAATTATGGGTGACCGTGAGCTAGAATGAATGCAGACTTCAACCAGCTGATCCTAGGAAATATCTGCCCAAAGCCTTATCCCTTGGTGACTGGCACCCTTAGTGTTATCACTGGCACCCAGTAGGGCACTCCTACTGTCATGCCAGTCACTGCATCTGTGTCTACTACTACTGCATCATGTTTTCCTGAAATCCCCACATATGACCATCATTTATTCAATTATTGTCCGCCCTTTAGGATTCAAGGCAGACTTTATCTTCCTTTGACAAATCTTCCTTGAATTCTATCAATACTCTAACAAGCAAGTACTTTTGGTCTATGCTCTGTCACCTCACTGTATTTTTAAAACTAGTATAAGTGTGCATTTCATCTTATCTTCTTTGCATGTTTGCGCTTTTGTCTTTCACTCATTCCTGAAGCCATGGGAGTCCCTTCTCCTTGAACAATATTTGTGAATGGAGGCTTAAAGTCAAGAGATTTGGCTCCATTCCTCTATGTTTCCTGAGTGCTTGCTTTACTTTATGAAAGTCCCTTGCATTATAAGAGTTTCAATTCAGTGTAGTTCCAGTGTTCTCTTAGGTCTTCTGAAACACACAGCATCTCCAGAGAAGTTCATCACATGCAAGAGATTCTTCTAATAACCCTGTTTGTATTGTCTCACATTAGAACTACTATTTTATTTTATTTGCCTTAGTTGTATCCCTCATGGGTACTTTCCTGGAGGATTCAAAGTCAATATATCACAATACCAGCTCATTGATGGTACTGCAGGAATAGCACAATAACTATGTTAGGGAGGCAAACAAGGAGTTCAACAGAAGAGGGATGGATATGAGAGTGCAGTTTACAAACACAAGGGATTGTTTCGGCCATGGAGAATAATGGAGGTATGCCATCCATAAGAAAAATAATGTAACTAGCAAGAATTATATTAAGTGAATTAGGTCAAATATTTTACCTTTTATCTCATTTATAATTCCTGGTTTTTTGTAATCTTTCTCTCTCTCTCTCTCTCTCTCTCTCTCTCTCTCTCTCTCTCTCTCTCTCTCTCTTTCACACACACACACATACACATACATACACACACACATAAACACACATACATACACACATATAATTAAAGTAGATATTCAATTAGCTAAGAAAACAAAAAGGGATAAAAAGGAAGAATAAAGAGAAAATGTAAAGGTAGTATATCTAGGTTATGACTAATGGGTATACCAGTATGAAAAACATTAATATAATATATTCCTAATTTTAAACAATATTTTAATGTGGTATACATTGTTGTTTAATTCTACTTTGTCCAAACTCATAATTTTATTTTTATAATTTTTTGATTCCTCTATGTCCATACTTAATCTTTATTAACCTTAATCACAGTGTGTCTTGCTCTATTTCTCTTGCTGTTAACTGTTCTCTGGTAAAGCATGTTGAGTATTTTTGCTATTCGGTTCCTCTTTTTTGCTGAGTCCTGTAATGATACCAAATCTAGCTATATGTTTGACTATGTATGATCTATTTTTTCCAGATTTATATGTCCTTTTATTGATTTCTTGAGCAGCAATAAAGACTACAGAGGAAATTTTCAAAATTCAGGTTTGAATTCTCCATGAGCCCATAAATCCTCAACTAACTTTACAGAGGACAAATATTCCTCAAAGACACATACCAAACCTCTTCTCAAAACACAGCATTGGATTCAAGACAGTTAACAGCTACATTTATTGTAAACAAATACCGTCTTTCCATTTTACCTAACCATAATAAAATCTTCAATGCACATTCAAACCTACAGAGTATTTCTACTAATGCAGAATCATTGGCAAAACAAAACAAAACAAACAAACAAACACAAACCCTCAGGCAATGAGGCAGATTTTCCAAGTTGATAAGAAAGGTTTCTATTTGAAATTAAAATTTATATACATAGATATACCTTTTATGCGTATTTTTATATGTCTGTGCAAATACCGAAGCTTAATCTTGGGTTATTTTCCTAGATGTGTGCAACTTAAGTTTTTGAGAACATATCTCTCACTAACCTGGGAATTATTGAATAAGCTGTCTGGGCAGGGAGCACCAGGGCCTGTCTCTATATCTCTAGTACTGGGATTATATTCATGCACCTCTAATCTCAGCTTTTATTTTATTTTTCTTTCTTTATAAATTAATTGTTTTATTTATTCACATTTCAAATGTTATTCCCCTTCCTGCCCCCCCTCCATGAGCCATCCATCCCATCATCCTTCCCCTTTGTTCTAAGAGGGTGCTCCTCCACCCATTCCTACCTCACTCTTGTAGCATCCCCTTTCTCTGGGGCATCAAATTTCTACAAGATCAAGTACTCTCTCCCACTGAGACTAGATTAGGCAGTCCTCTGCTACATATGTAAGAGGGGTCATTTTGGTTGGTGGCTTAGTTTCCAGGAACTCTGTGGTGTCTGGTTAGGTGATAGTGTTGTTTTTCTTATAGGGATATAATCTTCTTCAACTTCTTCTGTTCTTCCCTTAAGTCTTCCATAAGAGTCCCTGTGATCAGTCCAATGGTTGGCTATAATCATCTGCATCTGTCTCAGTCAGATGCTGGAAGAAACTCTCAGAGGTCAGCCATTCTAGGCTCCTGTGTGCAAGCACAACATAGCATCAACAATAGTGTCAAGTTTTGGTCTTGATGCATGGAATGGATCCCAAGTTTGGGCGGTCTCTGGATGGTCTCTGGATAGATGGCCTTTCCTTCAATCTCTGCTCCATTTTTGCCCCTGCATTTCCTTTAGAGAGGAACAATATTTTCTCAGATTTTAAATATATGTACTCCATATAAAACTCAGAGTTTTCTGTCTGAAAATCGAATACTTTACCAATTGAGCTGTTTACTTAGGCCATCAAATGTAATAATGAGTGAAGAAAACAGACTGAGAGTCGTAAGTATGTATTTTTCTTTATAATCTTACTTATCTTACTTATGAATTTATAAGTAAATCATTCATTCATTCCCTGCTAGATGGAATTAGCAATACATTTATAAAATAAGTATGTATTGAACATCTGCTTTTTGCCAACTACATCTTAGGTAATATAAAGTGAACAAAACAGAAAATTTATGCTTTGATGATCCCAAAAGTAATTTGGATATGGGAAAAGGAAGAAAAATACTAATTAGACTAATAAGTGAGCATAATATTTCAAATACAAAATAAGCACCATAAACATCTGTTGTGATGTGAAGTGGACATGGAGGTGCGAGCATATCTAGTATATGAGTGACAAGGTTGTATTTCAGATGGTTGGGAAAATATTTAATGGGTGATATTTATGCTAAGACTAAAGGATGAAAATTTATCAGCTAAAATATGGCAAGAAGGTATGTGTTAACACTTTAGACTTGACAGGAATTAGAGTCATCTATGAGACAATCCTCTAGATTTTTCTGTGAGGGATTGTGTAGATTGGGTTACTTGAGGTTAGAAGACTCATCCTGCGAATAGAACCATTCCATGATCTGGGATTCTGAATGAAATCAAAGAAGAAAGCAAGGGGAGTAGCAGTTTCCGCCCCTTTCTGCTTCCTGATTGTGAATACAATGTGAGCATCTGCCTCCAAATGCTCTCATAACATAAAAAAAGTAACTAATATATGGAATGAGCAAGTGCCAAATACCACATGGTGGATGACAACCCTTCATAACAAGATCTGATTCTGTCTTCTGGAGTGTCTGAAGACAGCTACAGTGTACTTACATATGATAAATAAATAAAGCTTTAAAAATACTAAAAAAAGAACTCATGGGATACTTGTCAAGTCAAGCTCTAACATGTAAAATAAGGAACTCAGAACATAGAAAAAACCCTGTTATTAGCCATTCCTCTGCTACTGTAACTGAGTACCAAGACAAAAGCAAGTTAAGGGGTTAATTTGGCTTATAATTCGAGGGAAATAAAGTACATCATGATGAGTAAACCACAGCAATAGACAACAAAAGCTTTGGAGCAGGTGCAGGAGGCTGGGTGATCACATTTCCATGAAGCGTAGAGAAAGAACAGAAAACAGAATTAATCAATGCAATATCATAGCTCCTCCCTACCCTGCAGTGATGTACTTACATTAGCAAGATAAATGCTTTTATAACCTTTACAAGTACCACCACTGACAGTGGAAAACAACACTAAAGGTACTGTTTTAGAAAGTTCTAGTGCTTGGAAAACCTGAATTAACCCTTCATTGTCCTTGGTGGAAATTCACTACACACCTTTCACTTATCTTATTTTTCTTACTGTTAAAGGCCTCTCTACAAAAGCTAGAACTGTAAGAAAAAGCTGAAACAAGGAATTAGTATGACTAGGAATAGAAATAGAAATAGTCACAAGTAATGACAACCCTTTGTACCTTCCTGATGGCAAAAGTGAGCAATTTTAAGACACCTGGTATTCTTCTATGCTTTACAGAATTGTAATAATTTAATAATTATAATTGTAATAATTGTATAAAAAGCTGAATAATTATAATTGTAATAACTGAAATAAGGGTTAATGACAGAGACACAGAGGAAAATGGTTTGTTTCAGTGAACTGCTGCCTTCCTGAGCAGAGACTGCTTTTGCATAAAGAATGCACACATTATTTTAAGAATCAATGAAACAGGACTCCTGGGTTTGGAGGTGATACCTACATTTTCTCTCCATTGACTTGCACATAGGTACAGCCGGGAGCACAAGGAACACAGGAGTGGCAGAGCATCTGGGACAGGGTACTTCCGGGCTCCACATGCACCCAGGATCTGGGCTGCTCTACAGCCTTCTTGCCAGGGGAGAACTGGGCTCCCAGGGGTACTGAAAAAGTCTTGCAGGCCTGCAGGAGGGACAAATTCTAGCCAGAGACAGCTGGAAAAACTAATATCAGAGATAACCTGATGGAGAAAGGCAAATGCCAGAATATTAGCAACAGAAACCAAGGCAAAATGGTAGCATCCAAACCCAGTTCCAATAGAACAACAAGTCCTGGATAAGCCAACAGACCAGAAAAGCCAGATTTGGATTTAAAATCACATCTCATGATGCTGATGGAGGGCTTCAAAAAGGATATAAATAACTCCCTTAAAAAATACAGGATAACACAGGCAAACAGGTGTAGCCATTGAACAAATCCACCCAGGATCTAAAAATGAAATTAGAAATAATAAAGAAATCACAAAGGGAAACATCTCTGGACATATGAAACCTAGGAAAGTAGTCAAGAGTCATAGATGCAAGCATCAACAGTAGAGTAAAGATATAGAAGAAAGAATCTCAGTTTCAGAAGATATCATAGAAAACATTGACACAACAGTCAAAGAAAATGCAAAATGCAAAAAGCTCCTAACCCAAAACATCCAGGAAATCCAGGACAAAATGAAAAGGCCAAACCAAAGGATTATAGATATAGAAGAGAGTGAAGATTCACAATTTAAAGGGGCAGTAAATATCTTCAACAAAATTATAGAAGAAAACTTCTATAACCTAAAGAAAGAGATGCCCATGAACATACAGAACTCCAAGTAGATTGGACTAGAAAAGAAATTCCTCCCATCATATAATAATAAAAACACCAAATGCAGTAAACAAAGAAAGAATATTAAAAGCAGAAAGGGAAAAAGGTCAAGTAACATATAAAGGCAGAACTATCAGAATTACACCAGACTTCTCACCAGAGACTGTGAAATCCAGAAGATCCTGGACAGATGTCATACAGACCCTAAGGGAACACAAATGTCAACCCAGGCTATTATACCCAGCAAATATCTCAATTACCGTAGATAGAGAAACCAAGGTATACCATGACGAAAAAAAAAAAGAATTTACACAATATTTATATACAAATCCAGCTCTTCAAAGGTGAATGAATGGAAAATACCAATAAAAGGAGGGAAACTACACAGTAGAAAAAGCAAGAAGTTAATCTGCTTTAGCAAACCAAAAAGAAGAGAGCCACTCAAACATAACTCCAACTCTAATATAAACAACAAAGGAAAAAAAAAAACAGGAAGCAGCAATTACTTCTCCTTAATAGCCCTTAATATCAATTGCCTCAATTCTCCAATAAAAAGATATAGACTAACAGACTGGATACAAAAACAAAGCCCCACATTTTACTGCATACAGAAAACTCACCTCAGGCACAAAGACAGACACTACCTCAGAATAAAAGGCTAGAAAATAATTTTCCAAGCAAAGAGTCCCAAGAAACAAGCTGGTTTAGACATTCTAATATTGAATAATGTTGACTACCAACCTAAAGTAAGGAAGGATACTTAAAACGAGGAGTTGGTTCCTTAAGAAAATCAACAAGATAGATAAGCCCTTAGCCAGACTAACCAGAGGGCACAGAGACAGTATCCAAATTAATAAAATCAGAAATGAAAAGGGAGAGATAACAACAGAAACTGAGAAAATTCAAAAAATCATCAGATCCTACTACAAAAACCTGTATTCAACACAACTAGAAATCTCGAGGAAATGGACAATTTCCTTGATAGATATCAAATACCAAAGTTAAATCAGGATCAAATAGACCATCTAAACTGAGCTATAACCCCTGAAGAAATAGAAGTGGTCATTGGAAGTCTTCCAACAAAAAAAAGCACAGGTCCAGATGGTTTTAGTGCAGAATTCTATCAGACCTTCAAAGAAGACCTAACACCAATACTCTCCAAACTGTTCCACAAAATAGAAACAGAAGGAACACTATCCAACTCGTTCTATGAAGCCACAATTACACTAACACCAAAAGCACACAAAGATCCGACAAAGAAAGAGAATCTCAGGCTAATCTCTCTTATGAATATCAATGCAAAAATACTCAATAAAATTCTTGCCAACCGAATCCAAGAACACATCAAAATGATCATTCACTATGATCAAGTAGGCTTCATCCCAGGGATGCAGGGATGGTTCAATATAAGGAAATCCATCAACGTAATCCACTATATAAACAATCTCAAAGAAAAAAAACACATGATCATCTCATTACATGCTGAGAAAGCATTTAACAAAATTCAGCATCCTTTCATGCTAAAGGTCTTGGAAAGATCAGGAATTCGAGTTCTATATCTAAACATAGTAAAAGCAATATACAGCAAACCGGTAGCCAGCATCATTAAATGGAGAGAAACTTGAAGCAATCCCACTAAAATCAGGGACTAGACAAGGCTGCCCTCTCTCTCCATATCTTTTCAATATAGTACTTGAAGTTCTAGCTAGAGCAATTAGACAACAAAAAGAGGTCAAAGGGATACAAATTGGAAGGGAAGAAGTCAAACTATCACTATTTGCAGACGATATGATAGTATAATTAAGAGACCCAAAGAACTCCACCAGAGAACTCCTACAGCTGATAAACTACTTCACCAAAGTGGCCGGATATAAATTCAACTCAAGCATATCAGGAGCCTTCCTATACTCAAAGGATAAGCAGGCTGAGAAAGAAGTAAGAGAAATGATACCCTTCACGATAGCCACAAACCATATAAATTATCTTGGCATGACTCTAACCAAACAAGTGAAAGATCTGTATGACAAGAACTTCAAGTCTCTGAAGAAAGAAATTGAAGAAGACTTCAGAAGATGGAAAAATCTGCCATGCTCATGAATTGGCAGGATTAATATAGTAAAAAATACCATCTTGCCAAAAGTAATATACAGATTCAATGCAATCCCCATCAAAATATCAACTCAATTCTTCATAGAGTTAGAAAGAGCAATTCAAAAATTCATCTGGATTAACAGAAAACCCAGAATAGCTAAAACTATTCTCAAGAGTAAAAGAATCTTTGGGGGAATCAGTATACTGGACCTCAAGCTGTACTACAGAGAGATAGTGTTAAAAACCACATGGTATTGGTACAGTGACAGGCATGTAGATCAATGGAACAGAATTGAAGACCCAGAAATGAATCCACACTCCTATGGTCACTTGATCTTTGACAAAGGGGCTAAAACCATACAGTGGAAAAAAGATAGCCTTTTCAACAAATGGTGCTGGCTCAACTGGAGGTCAACATGCAGAAGAATGCAAATTGACCCATACTTATCTTCTTGCACTAACCTTAATTCCAAGTGGATCAAGGACCTCAACATAAAACCAGTCACACTGAAACTAATAGAAAGGAAACTAGGGAAGAACCTTGAACATATGGGCACAGGGGAAAATTTCCTGAACAGAACTCCAGTAGCTTATGCTCTAAGATCAAGAATAGACAAATGGGACCTCATTAAACAACAAAGTTTTTGCAAGGCAAAAGACACTGTCAAAAAGACAAAGCAGCAACCAACTAACTGGGAAATGATCTTTACCAACCCTACATATGACAGAGGGCTAATATCCAATATATACAAAGAACTCAAGAAGGTAAACTCCAGAGAGGCAAGTAACCCTATTAAAAAATGGGGTACAGAGCTAAACAAAGAGTTCTCACCTGAAGAATATCTAATGGCTGAGAAGCACCTAAAGAGATGTTCATCATCCTTAGTCATTAGGGAAATGCAAATCAAAACAACTCTGAGATTCCATCTCACACCAGTCAGAATGGCTAAGATCAAAAACACAGGAGACAGCAGTTGTTGGCGAGGATGTGGAGAAAGAGGAACACTCCTCCACTGCTGGTGGGATTGCAAGCTGGTACAACCACTCTGGAAAGCAGTCTGGCGGTTCCTCAGTAAACTGGACGTGACACTCCCGGAGGATCCGGCTATACCACTCCTGGGCATATACCCAGAGGCTTTACCTGCATGCAAAAAGGACACATGCTCCACTATGTTCATAGCAGCCTTATTTATAATAGCCAGAAGCTGGAAAGAACCCAGATGTCCCTCAACGGAGGAATGGATTCAGAAGATGTGGTATATTTACACAATGGAATACTACTCTGCAATTAAAAACAATGAATTCATGAAATTCCTAGGCAAATGGTCAGAACTTGAAAATATCATCCTTAGTGAGGTAACCCAATCACAAAAGAACACACATGGTATGCAGTCACTGATAAGGGGATATTAACCCAGAATCTCGGAATACCATAGACACAATTCTCATATCAATAGATTTCTAAGAAAATGGAAGGAGAGACCCCTGGTCCTGGAAAGACTGGATTTAGGAGAACACCAGGTCAGAGAAGCAAGAGGGGGTTGAATGGGGAAAAGAGGGAGGGAAGGGGGCTTATGGGACTTTCGGGGAGGGAGGAAACGGTAAAGGGGAAATGATTTTGAATGTATATAAAAAAATACTTAGAAAATAAAATTTAAAAAATTAAAAAAAAACTGAACGAGCAACAATAAGGCAGCCCAGTGATGATAGGTAGTATGTTTTCATATGTGCTTATATGTATTGGCACACACACGTGTGTACACATATGAAGGGCATAGGTTAGCATCAGCAGTTGCTATCCACCCTTTTTTTTGAGACAAGGTCTCTCATTGTCCTAGTGTTCACTGATTAAGTTATGTTTGATAACCACCAAGTCCATGGGCTCTAATTTTTGTACCTCCTAGTGCCTCACTCTATTTTCCTTCAGTTCTAAAGGATCAAAATTAGGTCCTCATGCTTACATAGGAAGCATTTTAACAAAAGAATGAGACAATTTTTAATAAAATAATATGAAAGTTACCATATCCAAGCCCCCTGTGCTATTACTAGCACACCTGAGCCTCAGCAACACATGAAACACACTCATAGTTCACAATGCTCTTCAAAGCACAAGATACTTGTCTTGTTCCTCCTTTGTTTCACTTCTGCCCAGGTCAAATTCAAGTGGCATCCTCCTGCATAACTTCCTTTAGTCTCCTCTGAACTCTGCATTTAGGTCTTAGCAGAGAGAGTGGGAGAGAAATTGCAACAATTTGAAGATTGCCCTATTTTGTGAAAGAGACAAGAGCACAGAGCCTAACTGCTCCAAAGAATCCTGCAAACACTGGTGGTCCGGGAAGTTTCTTACATAAGGGATTTCTTTGTTTCCTTGTGTTATTGTTTAAACCACTTCAGGAGCTTTGATCCTCACTAGCAGAAAATTCTGTTGTTGTTGTTTTTGTTGTTGGTTGTTGTTGTCATTGTTGTTGCTGTTGTTGCTGTATTGTTGTCATTGTGTTGTTGTTTTGTAAAGTTTTAAAAATCAGAACTCCTCTTGCAACATGATTATATCCGGCAAGAACAAGGTAAATATACCATATAGGTATGGGTTCATTTTGTTCAGCACTGAATCTACTGAGACATGTAATATTTGAGGTCCAGCATAGCTAGCAATGTTAGCCAACGGAATGACTTCAAATGAGGATGTCTGCTTCAGTAGACAACAGGGAATTCAAACTTCATTGCCAACCCAATATTAAGAAAAGTGTTCAAACTGTTTATATCCTAAAAACCCTTTAAAAGATAATGTTTGAGGGTGACAACAATTCACATGGTTTAGAGGATAAAGTCACTTGCTCCCAAATCTGTCATCTTGAGCTCAATCCCCAGGACTCACATAGTTAAAATAGAGAGTTGATTTCTGCAAAGTGCTCTTTGACCTATACATACACACACACATAAAAACACTTACACACAAGAATACACATGGGCCTGTCTGCCAACTCACATACATATACAAACACACACAAAGGTAAGCAGAGCTGAAAGTATTTGCAAAAGAGAAATGTGAGACTGTCTGGGAGAAAATATTAGTGGAATGGACTGGAACTGCTGCTATTCAGCACCAGTTTAGATCTCACATATTGCTTGTCCCGGGGGCCTTCAGGGAACACAGTTATTTTTAAAGCCCTGGGCTAATAGAAGCTCCTCATTTTTAGGGCAGAATCTATAACATGCAGTTTCTGTTAAATAACAGTGAAAGAATGGTTTTAAGCCATCCATTTACCACAGCCTAGAATAACCTGAGAAGAGAGAGCAATCCAGTAGTTGTTTAAATCAGGTTGGTGCCTGGTTGTGCAGTTTTTTGTTTTTTGTTTGTTTTTTTTTTGTTAGTGGATGTGGAAAAATTGGTTGCTGCACTATATCTGTACATAGAGAAAGGAAAACAGAAATATGTATCAAAGATCTATTCTCTTTTCTCTTGATGTTAGACATGACACTTGTAATATCTGCCTTGATTTTCCTATAAAAAGCTGGCTGTAACCTGGAACTGTAAGTTGAATAAATATTTCTCTTCTCTCAACTGCTTTAGGTTGAAATGTTATTCACAGTATCAGATTGAAATGAGAACAAAGAGCAGACTTCTCAATGATTTTTTGATAGACTCAGCATGCTTGGGAGATAGAGAACATGTTAGAATCTCGCTGCTCTGAGGAAGCCTGTTGACCCTTTGTACCTGACAGGTGACAGGACTACAGCAGAGTATGTGAACTAGTAATTCACAATTATCTCTATAATGTAGTGTCAAAACCTTCTCTAAGGGTCCTCTCCAGCATTTCTGTGGCCTTATTTCAGGCATTTGATAGACTAATAATCTGAATAATCTGTAAGATATTTCAAAAAGGAAATAAATTCCTACCAAGAAGACATTTCATAATTTTAAAGGCAGTATATAAAATGTTCTTTTTCTCTTCTCTAAATATAGAAAATAGTTCAGTTTCTTTTGCTCTTTTACCTGTTTTTCTCCTGCTTCTCAAAAACAAAATATTCAGGATTTTACTTTTTCCTTCAGTGAATTATGAACCAGCTCTAGCAGAAAATAGGGAGCAAATCCTTGGATGGATAGAGACTGTTTAGAGATCCAATGAGGAAGTTATGAACTAAATGTTCCTAAAAATCCTTCTAGATGGAGTCTGGGTCACTTGGTTAGAGGGACTAGGCAGAAAAGATAGCTTTTAACATACTCATTTCTCAAACAAGAGGGCATGAATTTCATCCCCAAACCCACATAAACTGCTGTGTACTTCTGATTCCAGTGCTAAAGACATGGAGACTGGCAGATCCCTGTGGTTCAATGAGCAGCGAGCCTAACCTACTTTATTGGTTTCAGACTACTATGAGAACATATCTAAAAAGAAAAAAAGGAACCAAAAGAAAATTGACAGTGTCTACAGTGTCTGAAGTATATACATGCATATGCAAATGCATACACACTCAAGACACAGAAATGTATTTTATAAGGACTCTCTTGTCTATCAACTAGTGCACAAGAAATTTTTGTGTGGATTCACATAAAAAACCTGATTATTTTCTAAGGGTAAGGAAACTTATGAAGACATTTGTGCAGACTTTATAGAATCTTCTAAAGATCAAGCAAATGAAAAGAAAGATTATTACAGCCCTACAAAGGATAATAGATGGAAAACCCCAACACAAGGAGGGAAACTACACCCAAGAAAAGGCAAGAAAGTAATCTTTCAACAAACACAAAAGAAGATAGCCACACAAACATAATTCCATCTCTGACAACAGAAGTAATAGGAAGTAACAATCACTTTTCCTAATATTGCTTAACATCAATGGATACTTTGGTCCTTCTTAGAAGGGGGAACAAAATACCCATGGGGGGATATACAGAGAAAAATTGTAGGGCAGAGTCTGAAGGAAAGACCATCCAGAGAATGCCCCATCTTGGGATCCATCCCATATACTGTTAGCAAACCCAGACACTATTGTAGATGCCAACAAGTGCTTGCTGACAGGAGCCTGATATAGCTGTCTCCTGAGAAGCTCTGTTAATCCGTAACAAATACTGAGGCAGATACTCTGAGCCAGCCATTGGACTGAGCACAAATTCCCACTGGAGGAGCTAGAGAAAGGACTCAAGGAGCTAAAGGAGCTTGCATTCCAATAGGAGTAAAAACAACATGAATTAACTAGTATACCCAGAGCTCCTAGAGACTAAACCACAATTCAAAGAGTACACAAGGAGGGACCATGAATCCAACTGCATATCTAGCAGAGGATGGCCTTGTTGGACATCAAAGGGAGTAGCAGTCACTTTTCCTGAGAAGACCCACCTCCATCAGAGTTCCCAGGGACTAAGCCACCTACCAAGGAGTAAACCTGGCTCCAGCTGCATATGTAGTAGAGGATAGCCTTGTAAGACATCAATAGGAGGAAAGGTCCTTGGTCCTATGAAAGCTGTATAGATGCCCTAGTGTAGGGGAATAGAGGGCGGGGAGTCAGGAGTGGATTTGTGGGTGAAGGAACACCTTCATAGAAGCACGGGGAGAGGGGATGGGAAAGGGGGATTTCGGGAGGGCAGGAAATTTTGAAAGGGTATAACATTTGAAATGTAAATAAAGAAAATATCCAATAAAAAAGGAAAGGTGTTCTTAATACAAGACTTCTTAGTACAAGTGCCATTGAACAGAAATATATACTGTCCATTTTAGTTACAAAAAATTCAAAGCCTTACTTGAATTTTGTTTTTTATTTTGTTTCAATTTCTATCTTCCCCAAGCACAGCTGTCTCTCATATGATCCCATTATCTTCTCTCTTCCATGCTTCACAGAAATGACAGGACCCCAAAGTGGACCTACTTCTCTGAAATCAACTCATTTCTCTCCTTTCCTGCTGTCCTACTGAACTAAAATCACACAATCAACATGGAGTTGCAGGTTGCTGAGGCAAGTAAAGTCTGTTTATCTGATTTCTCTTTTTCAGCTTAATGCTAGAGTAATCTTTTAAAACAATGTATCCCTTCATTTACCATTCTCCATCTTTAGCCCCACTGCCAACTGTACTTTCCATTTCACAGAAAGTTTGTTCTATTCCAATTATTCACTTTTCTGACTCTAATCCAACAGTTACAGATGGAATCCTTGGCTGCACTAAGATCTCTTACTCGTTGTCACTGAAGAGAATGATATTTTAAAATTTGGCATGTTTTGTAGACTGGCAACTACATGCATACAAGCACAATGATACTGGACCCATTAAATTGCCTCATGTTATGTAAACCAGAGATCAAAGAAGAGAACTATCAGCCGTGTAGCTATGTTTCTGAAAATGATATTTATACTTAGCAATTCAACCAAGTGCTAGCATGTTGGTGTTGTAGGGAGTTGGGATGTTATTATTTGTTTTATCTGAGAGTCTGAGACATGACAATTTAAGTTTGATTTTCAGAAGCCAGTCTTTTTTTAGTCTGGTTTGGTAGTGTGTACTTGTAATTCTAGATCTGGGAGCCAAAGATAGGAGGATCCTTGTGTCTCAAAAGTCCAGTCTAATGGGTGAGCTCAAAGCTGATTAGAGACTCTGCAAAATCAAGTTGGGGGAAATGCGTAAAAAAAAATCATACTCTAATTTCGCTTCCACATGCATAAATCAAACAAATCACAAATGAACACATATATGCATGCACAAACACACATACGCACACACACACATACACACACACTCACACACACACACACACATACACATTCATACAAACTTTAAAATAAATCCTATGCTTCAACATTATAAAGGCTTGGGACAAGCCTTACAGTTATGACTTACAGTTAACATTTGTTTGTATCCATGAATTTGTTATCACATAAACATTTCAGCATCTTATACTACTTGTGAGATTCCTTTATTGATGTCCATTCTTGTGCAAGTGAGAAATTCACCAAGCAAAAAATGACACAGTGTCTTGAATTCTCACAGTGTACATCATATACATGGACTCTAAGTCATGGTCTCCAAAACTCATAAACATGCCAAAAGCTCCAGTTGCATCATATTTAAAGACCAAGAGGAACAGATTGTTGCATGTGGTACTAAAGGAAGTGGCAAGAAGTATTTAAAGAATAAAAATGAAATAATTTTAATAAAGGATAGTAATTTACCAAGGTCAAGGAAGAAGGGAGATATCTCTGCCTGCAGCAAATAAATTGATGCTTAGAATCTGAAGTTATTCGCCAATTATCTGAGTTAGTTACCCTGGTGGATCTTATCCCTTTCAAAGTTTGGGAATTGAATAAATAACTAGTGAACATCTACAAAAGGGTAGATCCCCATACCTTGGTTTTTATGACTTCTTACATTTTAACTCCCACAAGAAACCAATATGCTTCCCAATATTTCCTTCTCCGAAATAGGAACAAATTCAGATTGAAAAATGAGACATGTCAGTTATATAACTAATCCAGTAATAGACATAGAGACTGTTGCCTCTCAAGACCCTCAGTGTTGTAGCTGAACTAAGAGAGACTGCAAACCTTGCTTTTGTTCAGAAAGTTAGAGACAGAGAGAAGAGTTCCACCCAAATATGTTTGTTTCATTTTTCACAAGCTTTCAGTCAAGTTTACAAACTCTTTTGACTTGTTTAACAAAACTGTGTCCAAACCTCTTAAAAACAACAAAAAATATGAATTCAGCAAAATAAAAATACTTCTTCCTAAAACTGTATAGATGATTAATATTTACCAAACCATACCACATTATACCATACCATACCATACAACAATATATCTTTATTTTAGAAAACTAGAGCTTCCTGCAATTCCCAACAAGAATATTTTTTTCAGATAGTTACATGGAATAAAGATTGATAGATAATAGATACATGAAAAGATAATAGATTATTGATAATAGATAGAGTATAAATAATAGTTCATTAAGTTGATACATACTAAATCAGTAGTCAATAGATTAGATAGATGAGAGATGATAGATAGATAGATAGACAGACAGATAGATAGATAGATGATAGATAGATAGATAGATAGATAGATGATAGATAGATGATAGATAGATAGATAGATAGATAGATAGATAGATAGATAGATAGATAGATAGATAGATAGATAGATAGATAGATGATAGGCTGATATGTAGATAGATAGAAAAAGAGATATTTATGGTTGATAATAAATAATAGACAAACAATAAGGTATTTGATATGAACATTTATATATTGGAGTTCTTCCATTGCTATGTGGAACCACTTTCATGGGTTCCTATGTGAAGCTTTCTCTATAATTCCTAAGCACACAGTTTTACATAATGATAAAAATCACGGCATAGGTAAGAAAATAAATGTTCCTATAGTAATCAAATGCAACTCATACCCTCTGAATTTTCAAAATCCAAACTGTAAGTGAATCTCAAAGAACCTAAAATCATCCAAGACTCCAAAACATAACATGAGCCAATTTCAATGTGAGAAGAATGACCCCTATTAAAAATGGCTTTTCACACTTATGCATTATGATACGGCTCAGGTCTGCAAAAACAGTAATTGAATGAAAATATATTCGAGAAGAAGCTATGGACCCTGTACTAAGTATATTCTGAGAGAACAATCACTCTTTAGGAAGTTTATCTACCATAGTTCTGTGCTACATTATTGAAATTTTCTTAATGAGCAGTCTCCCTCTGAGAAGACACCAGATTTTCAGAAGCAGTTGACATGAAATATATTGCCTAAAGCTAAATGAAAACGTTTATTCTTTTATATTACAGTTGAAACAGTGTCATTTTCATTTTCCCCTCTTGGGAAAAATTTTCTGTTTTGCACATTTCTGTTTATAAAAGTAATACACATATGAAAAAATAAAGTTAAAAATTAAAAATATAAAGAGGATAGAGATCAGTGTGATCTGTCTATATGAAAAGATAATTCTTGCCTGCTAGGTTATTTCCAAAAATTGAATACTCACATTATTTTTAAATATGTAGTTAAAATGTTTATTTATAATATTTGAAGACTATTTAAATTTTTTATATGTATTTTTTTCAAATTTTCATTAGACACTATTAGATAAAAATTATTGCTGTAAAGAGAAATTATGACCAAGCAACTCTTATAATGGGAAATATTTCATTGGAACTGGATTACAGTTTCAGAAATGCAGTCCAAGTGCACAGGCAGACATGGTGAAGGGCCTGCTGAGAGTTCCATATCTTGGTCCACAGACAGTAGAAGGTGAATTCTACTGGGGCACAAGATATCCTATTGGTTTGTGGTTACTTCTGAGAGAGTTAGAGCTAGAGAGATTGCTGAATGACCGAGCCACATGCTGTTCTTGCACAAGTCCCCAGGTATGTTTGCAGTACTCCTGTAGAGTTCCTGAAGATCACCTATAACTTGTGTTTCAGGGGATCCAAAGTACTCTTCCAGACTCTGAAGACTGCTGCATTTACACGTTCACAAAATCACATACAGCCACAAACATGCAACTTTTCTATAGGGAAGGAAATTATAGTCAAATTTATAGAAATGCCATAAGAGAAATCATACTGAGTGAGTCATTATATTCCTCCAACAAGACTAACTGGGGATTTTTTGGCAAAATAACCAAAATGGATTTGCAACCATCTTGATTTAGGTTTAAGTAATGAAATCATTCAATTTGATGAACAAGCATAACTCCTCACAGAAAAGTTTAGAAATAGAAAATATTTGCCAAAGTGATTTCCTACTACTTTTTAACACAACAACACAACTTTCATAATTTGAGAATGTTTCCCCAAACCTATTCTTCATCAATTGCCCAATTGCATTTGTACAGATCATTTAATTTTTGGCTTGATGCATTACTTTTTCTTCTTCTGGATTCATCAGTTGATAGCAGGTATAGCATGTTTCTCACTTGTCTGAAGATGCTATTATATGAGTTGTATATTATTTCCAGTGCAGTCATCAATTCATCATTCACTAGTATTCTTCTCCTTTGGCAATTGTCCCTGTTCATATTCTTTAAGTAGTTTCACCTGAAATCTCACAGTGTATTTTAACAGAAGATAGTCTCCATGGGCTTAATATCCAACAACTTCATGCAAAAATTATAGAAATCTATCAATACTTTAACATCATTCTTTGTGATTTAAGTAGCCTGTATCTTGTACCTTATAAATCTCATGAATAGAGCTACAGATTTTGCTGTTATAATTGAAGCTGTCAATGAACATATGTATTTATTTTTAATTTTTAAACTTTGGTAAAAGAAAAGTTTCTTGTCTTTTACATTTGCTTAAATAGTAAGACTTCAGAGGATATGGGTTACCCAAAGAACACAACTTCTCTCTCTCTCTCTTTCTCTCTCTCTCTCTCTCTCTCTCTCTCTCTCTCTCTCTCTCTCTCTCTCTCTCTCTCTCTCTCTCTCGTTTTTCGAGACAGGATTTCTCTACATAGTCCTGGCTGTCCTGAAACTCACTCTGTAGACCAGGCTGGCCTCGAACTCAGAAATCCACCTACCTCTGCCTCCCAAGTGCTAGGATTAAAGACATGTGCCACCACCGCCTGGCTAGAACACTTCTCAACTTCAATTTCCTTTATTATTTCTTATAGAACATGGGCAACAAATTTTCATCACAATTTTATATCTTTTTTGTTACATTTTTTTCCATGTGCAAGTGTATGTGTATTATGTGCATGAATATGTAATTCCAAGGTTGAAGTAGGGTGTCTCCTTTGATATCTCTCCAACTTATAGATTGAGGCAGGGTCTCCCACTGAGCCCAATTCTTTGCTTTCCTCACTATAGAATTCTATATGACAGTGTCCATCTTTAGTATCCTTGAGATATATTCTTATGAATTTGTTTTTCTTATGAAATATTAGTTATCTTACAGAAGCTTTGCAATTTTATGAGGTCCCATTTTTCAATTCTTGTTCTCAGAGCATATGCTATTGGTATTCTGTTCAGGAAATTTTCTGCTGTGCCCATGTGCTTGAGGGTCTTCCCTGCTTTCTTTTCTATTAGTTTCAGTGTGTCTGGTTTTATGTGGAGGTCCTTGATCCACTTGGACTTGAGCTTTGTACAAGGGGATAAGAATGGATTGATTTGCATTCTTCTACATGCTAACCACCAGTTGAACCAGCACTATTTGTTGAAAATGTTGTTTTTTTTTCACTGGATAGTTTTAGCTCCTTTGTCAAAGATCAAGTGACCATAGGTGTGTGGGTTCATTTATGGTTTTCAACACTACTTCATTGATCTACCTGCCTGTTATTGTACCAATACCATGTAGGAAAAAATGACAACCAACAGAGTGGGAAAAGATCTTTACCAATACTACATCTGATAGAGGATTAATATCCAATATGGACAAATAACTCAAGAAATTAGACTCCAGAGAACCAAATAGCCTTGTTAAAATGGGATACAGAGTTAAGCAAAAAATTCTCAATTGAAGAATACTTAATGACTGAGAAGCAACTAAAGAAATGTTCAATATCCTTAATCATCAGGGAAATGCAAATCAGAACAACCTTGAGATTCCACCTCACACCAGTCAGAATAGCCAAGATCAAAAATTCAGATGACAACAGATGCTGGAGATGATGTGGAGGAAGAGGAAGACTCCTCCACTTATAGTTGGATTGCAGGCTGGTAAAATCACTCTGGAAATAACTTTGTGGTACATCAGAAAACTGGACATAGCATTACCTGATGACCCAGCTGTACCTCTCCTGAGCATATACCCAGAAGATGTTCCAACAAGTAATAAGGACACACGCTCCACTATGTTCATAGTAGCCTTATTCATAATAGCCAGAAGCTGTAAAGAACCCAGATGTCCCTCAACAGAGGAATGGATACAGAAAATGTACATTGGAGTACTACTCAGCTATTAAAAACAATGTATTCATGAAATTCTTAGGCAAATGGATCAAACTAGAAAATATCATCTTTAGTGAGGTAATCCAATCACAAAATAATACACGTGGTATCTACTCCCTGATAAGTGGATATTAGCCCAGAAGTTTCAAATACCCAAGAAATAATTCACAGACCACATGAAGCTTAAGAAGGAACAACAAAGTGTGGATGCTTTGGTCCCTTTTAGATAGGGTACAAAATACCCTTGAGAGGAAATGAAAATTACATCTTTTGTTACCATTGGCCATGTAACATGACAGTTTTTTCTTCTGATTTCAAGGTTATCAGTAAGTTAAGAGGTTAGTAGTGTATATATGAAATCCCTGGTATTTTTATTTGTATCTATCTTACTTGGGGCTCACTAAACATATGTTTCTATCTTCCACTGTCTTTGACATTTCCAAACATCTTCTTTTCCTAATTTCTTTGCCTTTCTTCCTGTAAGTTATACAAACTGAAAAAGCAGATTTTTACAAATTTTTCTGTATTTTACATTAGACATTCTCATTTTTTCTTTTTCTTTTATTTTTAATTATGTTTATTTATGTGCATATCTTTTTGAATATATGGCAATTTTGTGAGAGTATTTTCTGTTCCACATTCAGGATTGGAATTCCTATTGCAGCATACTCTGAGGTGGCTCACACGTACCTGTAACCTGAAACCCCAGCGGCAAGTGACTCAAAGTCTATTTCTGACAACTATGTGCATAGAAGCACACAAATGCATACATACATACATACATACATAAAATATGTTAAAATACATATTAACTGGCAAAGTGCTTCAGAACTTAAAGACATTTGCCACTGCCAGGTTTGGTATGGCTGCTTAGGTCCTGCCCCTGGATCATCACCACACCACTGATCTCTAGGCATTCTGATTCTTGCTCTTGTCCTGAAACTGATCTACTGTCTCTTCTATTATACTTTCTGTCTTTTTTTTTTTCTGGGGAATAAATTTCACCCTTAATCAGACCTAATCACATCACAATAAATGAAGCAGATGCAATTCCCAGGAATGTGGAATGGAGGTGGTCATGAAGTTGTGGAGGACTAGGAACAAGCCTTCTTCTAGGCCTTTTGGGCCATAAGGAAATACCTAAACAATACAACCATAGAGATCATTGAAGATATGTGGTCTTTTCTAGAATTGTTCATTGGGAAACTTAGCTATGAATTTGGAATTATGAAAAGATACATATATTCTCCATTCTAATGACTACTTCATTAATTAGCAATGGTGAACTTGGGGACATCAAGGATAGAGAGTCAAAGTGTTGTCAAGAAGAAAAAGAATAGATAAAAAAAGAGAGAATCTATAAAATACAAGTAAATGATAGTGGGTTTGTTTTATAGGAGGAAAGCTTGTATATGATCTAGAAATAAATATTCTTAGAAAGAGAATATATGAAGCTATGGAATTGCTAGAGTAGGAAACAAGAATTAGAGAATTAAAAGATAATATTTAAGCATAAAAATGTTAGTACTTTATTTTCTAGTTACTTGAAGGATTAAAGACAACAATGCCTACTTTACTTGCATAAATTTAAGCCTTTATAAAACAACATTTTGTCCTTAGTAGTCTCACACCTTTCCATTTTAAATGGTTACTATAGATTCCTATATGTTGTAATAGGAAACAAGAAGACCTGTGCCCAGGTATCCTTGAAGGAGATGTCTGCTGAGCATGCAGGAAACCCTGGGTTCACTCTTCAGCAACACAGAAAAACAGTATGGCGACACTCAGTGAGTGACACTCAGCTGTCACCAGAGCACTTAGGAGGTGCATGCAGGAGGATCAGAAGTTCAAGACCATCCTTGGCTACCTAGCCAGTTCAAGGCTAGCGTAGGCTACATAAGATTCCAGAAAAGTAAAAGTAATGGAAGCTGAAGTGTTTTAAATAGGAATTGCCACATAGAATCGTGGATTTGAATGTTTGACCCCTGTGGTTTCTATAGCCTGGTAGGCAGAGGCAGTCTGGCCATCAGAATCAGAAGATGACAAGCTATTTCAATAGAGGAGAAAAATAGGAAAGATACCCTCACTTTGTTTTAGACAATGTGAGACGGTTAACTCTCTGAATGTCTCTGTACACAGTTTATGTTGGGACCTGGCAATGGACAAGGCATTTGTGTTTGGTGTACAACAATCCAGGTGGAATCCTTTGTAACTAGTGTGCCCATATCTTTTTGGAGACCTTGGAGAGTGTCAATTTTAGAATTTGGAAGTCTGTATCATTATACATTTGAACATTTAATGCAATATTCAGCAGATCTCTGAGATGATTGATCTTCTGGGGAAGGGCAGTCCAGGACCTAGGCTAGAAAGTTCAGGGTTCAGGGCCAGGTAAGCCAGGTAGGGACTGAGGGATTCAAAGAAAACCTGGAGGTCAGGTCTGCATGTGTAAAATATTCACCTCAGTCCTTTGTCCCAGAGTCCTAAACCAAACACAATTAGTCTCCTAGACCCAAAACATGTGTCCCAAACTCCCAATTAGTCAAAGTTCTCTAGAAGAACAAAATATAATGGAGATGTACCTGGAAAACCAGTTTTTACTTTGTCCTTGAAGCTGGGTGCCATTCAGAATTTCTGTCTTGCACTAACGAATTGGAGAGCTTGTGACTATCTGTTGGTCCTGTCCTTGTTGCTCAGTCCAAAAGTCTGAGTGCTTCAGCATTCCCACCAGGCAACCAAAGCCCAAGAGGCTGTTGCATATCTGCTGGTTCCTTGTCTGTGACATAAACTTGGGAACACTGGTTCTTCTATCAGTGAAGAAATCAAGACACACCCTTAGGTAAAGTTCTCTACTCAGGTGATTCTAATCTGTGCCAAGATGACATGAAAAACAACCATATATCTTGTTTCTGAGTGGGAAAATATTTTGAAACATAAACCAATTATCAGTAAACCCAGTTGTATTCATCAGGTTTAAAATCTTGCTGGGAATATTCCAGTGAGAAGTTGAAGCTAATATTCTGAAGATATTATTTGACAAAGGATAAATAATGTAAGAATTGAAAGCTAACATTGAAGAGTAGAAACATAAGTTCCTGTGATATGGAAATGGTTTTTCAGTTACTGGTGTTTGAAGAAGAACATTTAAGGTAGCAAATGAAAGAATGTCTTTGTTCTTGCTTCCTGCTATAGTTATTTTAAAGAATAATTCATCTAACCCCTCAGGAGATATTGAAATTTTATGTCATAACCTCTAACTGCCTCCAACTTTATTGGGAAAAAATAACATTTAGTGTTGCTAGATCAAAATGGGATCAAAACAGCCCCCTGAAGGCGTGGCATGGTATGTTTTATAATACCCCTCTTCCAACACTTCCTGCTATTCCTAGCAATTTAGAAGTTGTCACCTGCTTCAGACAGTTCTCTCCTGCAGCAGAAGAGAAGCTTCATTTCAGAAGACACCAGTGTTAACTACTGCCTGACACACACAGCAGATACTCAGGAAATGGAACGTTTGTATTCCTAGATGACAGGTATATTTCACATGTAAATTTTTAGTGAAAGGTTCATGAGACTGCTATTGAGAGTACACTATTTCAACACTTGGTTCTGGACTGTCTCCCAGGGTCAGGCACTGAGAAGGGGCAAAAGATGCAGAAATTCGAGCTTGTGTCCATATTCTAGTATCTCTGACAGTGGAATGATAGCCTGTGGTTTCCATTTGTATCTAAGCAATACAGCCTACGTCTTGAAACAAGGCTTCTATAATGAGCAAGCTAGTCATGTAAATTTAAAACCTAGTGTGACAATTACAAAGTATGAAACATCTGAGTTCTTTCCAGCTTCTGGCTATTATAAATAAGGCTGCTATGAACATAGTGAAGCATGTGTCCTTATTGCATGCAGGTAAAGCCTCTGGGTATATGCCCAAGAGTGGTATAGCCGGATCCTCCAGGAGTGTCATGCCCAGTTTTCTGAGGAACTGCCAGACTGCTTTCCAGAGTGGTTGTACCAGCTTGCAATCCCACCAGCAGTGGAGGAGTGTTCTTCTTTCTCCACATCCTAGCCAACAACTGCTGTCTCCTGTGTTTTTGATCTTAGCCATTCTGACTGGTGTGAGATGGAATCTTAGGGTTGTTTTGATTTGCATTTCCCTAATGACTAAGGATGATGAACATCTCTTTAGGTGCTTCTCAGCCATTAGATATTCTTCAGGTGAGAACTCTTTGTTTAGCTCTGTACCCCATTTTTAATAGGGTTATTAGATGTCCCTCAACGGAGGAATGGATTCAGAAGATGTGGTATATTTACACAATGGAATACTACTCTGCAATTAAAAACAATGAATTCACGAAATTCCTAGGCAAATGGTCAGAACATGAAAATATCATCCTTAGTGAGGTAACCCAATCACAAAAGAACACACATAGTATGCAGTCACTGATAAGGGGATATTAACCCAGAATCTCGGAATACCCTAGACACAATTCTCATATCAATAGATTTCCAAGAAGATGGAAGGAGAGACCCCTGGTCCTGGAAAGACTGGATGTAGGGGAATGCAAGGACAGAGAAGTGAGAGGGGGTTGAATGGGGAAAAGAGGGAGGGAAGGGGGCTTATGGGACTTTCGGGGAGGGAGGAAACGGGAAAGGGGAAATGATTTTGAATGTAAATAAAAATATAAAAAATAAAAAAAGTATGAAACATTATGTCTGGGCTGGAGAATATTTCAATGAGTAATAGCACTTACTGCCAACTTCAGTTAAGTTCCTGGGACCACTTGATGGAAGGAAAGAATTCATTCCTGTAAGTTGTCTGACTTACACATGTGTGCCCTGGCCATTCAGGGACTACTTTCAATGTTCATCCTGCCATTCTATAGCTTGGTAACAGCTATTTTAGACCACAGTGATATATTCAACCATGCCATCTCAGTTTCCAAGACAAAAAATTATCTTCGAATGTTATATTTATTAGTATCTATTACATTGTGTGTATGTGTGTGTGTGTGTGTATGTGCACTTATGCCATGATACATGTAGATTGTAGGACAACTTAAGGAAGTCAGTTATTTTATCTTCTTTGTCCCTGGGATTTACAGTAGGTTATCAAACTTGGAACATGCACCTTTACCTATTGGACTATCTTTTTAGCCTTATATTTTAATTGCTTTTATTTTTAAATTTATTTTTTTATTTTTTGATATGGTCTCATGTAGACCAAGTTGTTGTCAAAAGCATCATATAATTGCAGATGACCTTGTATTTCTGATCTTCTTGCCTCAACATCCTGAATGCAGGGATTAGAGTTTGGGCTTGCACACAACTAGCTTTTGCAGAGCTGGGAATAGAATCCAGGACTTTATGCATGCCTGGCAAACTCTCCAACTGAAGTAATATCAGCAGACACAAGATAAAAATTTTAACACCTCAGTTTTACCGGAGGTTGAAACAGATGAAATCAGACACATGCAGTGAGCATACAGGAAAAGTATTTTATAACTCTTTTCATTTCAACAACTTGATAGAATGGTGTATTTATACAGTGAACCATGATTGCTGAAGATAATTTTCTGCTTGCTGAATTGCATAAAGAGGTAACTAGTTACTTTCAATCTTCAGAAAGAGAAAGCAATGAGCTCTCTGAAACATAAGATACCTTCAACATCACAACATCTTACCACAGTGAAGTATAGAGACACAAGTTAATTGGGAACACATTAGAAAAGTGCATTGAGAAATTATTTATAGTATATATCTATATATATCTATATCTCTATATATATTATATTATAAATATATTTGCACAGACATTGGAAAGAGGCCAAAGTTTCTCAGAATGATGCCCATCTTGTTTTTTGAGACAGAGTCTCTTACAAATCTGAATCTCCTAAATGGGATTTCTGGCCAGTGAAGACATGGTACCTGTCAGTCTCCAACTCCTACTGCTGTGATAGCAAGCCTGTGCCACTACTCCCAGGTAAAAGTGGTTTCTGGGAATAGTACTCATGTTCTCATGCTTGTAAGCACTTTACCTACTCATCTATCTTACATTGTTTCACATTTCCTTGGACATACTATATAAAGATACCAAGCTTTATCCTTTTACTCACCCCTATGAGTTGACCCAGAATATTCTATCATTTCACACTCACATAATTCAATGATCATCCAAAAAATGAAAAATTGAGCTCAAATCAATTTCTTAGGAAAATCTTAATTGCTGATTTATTTGAGTTAAGAATCTGTTTCTATCCATTCCAAATGTGGGATTATAAGCTTACATCTTGATTTTGAACCTGCTAGACATGTAGACCCTTAGATCCTGATACTTACCCATGCCCTTTTCTTATGGTCAGTGCCTCTAAACTTCATTTCTTTGACTTCTGAGTTCCATTGCTTCAAGAAGGGTACATTACACATCACTGTGTTAGTATAATAACACAACTACTATATCTACTTCTTCAATCCAAACTGCTTTCATGCATCAAATGTGTGTGTGTGTGTGTGTGTGTGTTAGAGTGTGTGTGTGTGTGTGTGTGTGTGTGTTTGTGTAAGTCAGAGGGTAACCTCCAGTATTCTCATAAAAGCTGATCACTTAGCTTTCATTAAGACAAGGTCTCTCAATGGAACATGAAGCTCACTAATTAGGCTAGTCTGGAAGGCCAGAGAATCCCATAATTTTTTGTCCATCTTCCTGGTACTAGTACTACAAGCATACAAGCATATGCCATCATACCTCACTTTTTTCTATAAGTTTGTGGTTTTGAACTTTAGTCTTGGACAGCCAGTTCCTTATGTGCTAAATCATCTCCATGGTCCAACATATAATCTAACTCATTCTGTAATGTATTGAAACTATTGTGGTGATGAGAAAAGGTAGGACATATTTAAATAACTGTCTCACTTCATTCAGACTAATCACTTTTAAATGATTATACATTGTAGCAAACATATTTCTTTGAAAAACAAGTTTTAATATGTCAACCTGCCTGCCACTACTAGGAGGAAGTCATACTTCCAGAGGATACTGACCATATATGCTTGAAGTATATTTTGGAATTATATTTCAATGCAACATACTATGGGATGGCAGAATAAAATCTGAAAATTCAGAAAACGTGGGGGGAAAGATAGTATCTTTACCTTAAGCCAAGCTACAGATGGCTGTAATCTGCAGGGTCTGTCTTCCTTGTACAATATTTGACTCTTGCTCTTATAAAGAATCCATAACCCAGACTTTGTTTCTGTTTAACAGAGACTTCTCTATGGTTTCTGATTAAAACATCCTGTCAATCATTTGTATTTTGTTCTAGAATCAACAGTAATATATGGAAACAGAAAGATTCTGAAGCATGCCTGTTGTTTGTAGTGGGCTTTGCTTGAAGTCCCAGCTTCGACTTACATCACCATATATGCTGAATAAACTAGTAAAGCCCTGTGTTACCAGCACCTGAGAAATGGCAGAAGAAGCAATCTTTCAGGGACAGCCTTCCCACATAGGAAGTCTCTGGCAGTCTGAGATAAGTGAGAGTCTGATACAGGGATGCAGGAGCACTTTTATCACTAGTAAACTCTGGGGAATAAAATGACATCTGCAGAAAGCTAACTTTATTCAGAGAATCATTTTTATTCCAAGGCCATTTGCTTGTTGTATGCTTATTCTTTTGTGAAATTATGGTAAGTTTAGGGTCTATTTTATTTTATTTAATCAAATAAACTTGCTTTAATAAAGCAAATACACTTTCTTTGTTTATTTGAATTTTCTGTCTTCTTGGGATCATGTTGATTCACTGTTTGTCTCCTTTCTTTTCTATTCTCAAAATCTTCTATTGTGTGAAACCTAGTGTGGTTCAGACAGAGCAGTTCTTGTGTGAAAAGGTTTCGTGGGGTGTAATATCCACTGTCAGACCTTATCGGCTCAAGGACCTGATTTGACATAACACAGAGCTGACAAATTATTCATGGTGCAGAATTTATTTAGTGCACAGCCATCATAATAACAGCTGAATTATCCTTACTGCTTAATCTCTTCATAAATCAACCTGTCTGTCCCCACTATTATCTTATCAGACATGATCCCAAAAGTTACACAATTAATGAGAGATGGAATCATAATTCATATTTAAGTTTAAACTTTTCTGAAATTTGTATTTTAACCATTGCCTAACATCAATTCTGCTGTGTGTGATTTGTCATTTTAGTGACTTGAGTGAGAAAAGAATCATCCTATGAGCAAGCATTGGGCATCTGCTTCCCACAGTTCTACAGAACAAATCTAAATTAGACTTAACCTTTGGATTTTAGTGAGCATTCCATTCTGTATATTGAATCTAGTGTTTTGGAAATAACAATTCCAGAAGACCAGAGTGCTATGGAGATTTGAAGAACTTCTTTTATCCTGATTTTAGCAGGGACAGAAGATGTAAATAGTTTGCAAAGCCTTAGAATTTCTTATGTACTAGAGTTCACAGAGGTGGATCTGGCACTTACTAACTTCTTATTCATAGCAAATATTTATCATCATCATTAAAATTATTATAAAATATATGATTGTACAATGTGTTTTGATCGCATATATTCACCTCTATCTCATCCATGACACCTGGAACCCCCAAGCACATTTAACTCTTAATTCCATTCTGTCTTTATTATTACTATTGTTATTAATCCCATGAGTCCATGAGAACAAATGCATGGGTACAGGGCCATCATATGGGGCATGGACATCCCACCAATAGCCAAATCTCCAAAGAAAACATCCCACAGTCAGATATTGACTAATTTTTTTTTTTTGTCTTGGTATCATGCAGTCATCTCCAGCTACTGTGAGCTGATGGGTGTCACAGCCATATCATGTCTATAAGAGTGCATTTCAAAGAACTTCTCCTTTTTCAGCTCTTTATTTTCTTCTCTGGAGAGTCAATTATTTATCCCTTCTTGTGTGTTAATGGAATCAGCCTACCAAGAAAAATCCTCACTTGACATGAGATTGACCTCACTCTTGCTACACTTCACTACAAGAGAATAAGAGCCTGGTGGCACAATCATAGCATGTCTGCCCCTAAGAATGAGAAGGAAACATCAATTGTTAATCATGCCTTTTCTGTAACCATGAGCAAGTTCTTTGGTCTCTGTAAACCATAATATGCTCATCTATAAAATGAGCAAAATATTAACTGCTTCAAAGATGCAGTAAAAAAAGATCAAATGAAAGGCTGTGAGCACAAATGGGTTCCTGGAATGGGAGTAAATTTAACATTGGTATAGGGGTCAGATTGAATAAAGAACACCCTCTCTGCTCCCACTGTTGCTCTAATTGTTTTCATTCACACAAACTTGTAATCTGTGGGGGGGGGGGCAAAAAAGAAAAAAAAAATCTTCACTCTGGCCTGGATCCATGACCTTCTTGTCTTTTCGTTTTGAGCATAATATTTCACTGTTTGAGTCACTCTTTCTTTTTAGAGTACAACACAAAAATGCATCTGAGTTGTTTGCTAGCTGATCCTTGCCTGTAAAGTTTGGGAAGCTTGATCATCTTTCATTTTATTCTTTCCATTGAAGTTGTTTTTTGTTTATTTGATTTGTTGTTGTTGTTATTATTATTGTTTTTCCCCAATTGCCATTGGCCCTGTTGCTAGAACATTCTAAAGAAATAATGAGTCTCCTGGATGGAACTGGAGCTTGAGTTCTTTAGAGCTGCTTCATGAACTTCCTTCACCCTCCTCTCCTATCCCCTCCTTCTTCTCTTCTATCCCCTCCTTCTTCTCTTCTTCTTTCTTGAATAACATGCTCTATATTCATGGTACGTACATAACTGTCTGAATACTACACAAATGTCTTAAAGTTGTGATCTCTGTGAGTCTAACCATATGCTAGCCAGAGTCCACCTGGCTCTACTGTAAATCCTCCTTGGGTCTCCTGCTCAGAGTCTCCTACCTGAAGTGTTTACATGACCAGCAGTGACAGTGCTTCCCAGATCACTGAGACCTGGTCACTTCTCAACATTTCCTCTTTCAGCTCAGTGCATTCCTTTTACTCTCACATTCTCATATTGGTGATAGCAATAATAAAAACAAAACCAAACAAACAAAACAATAACCAACCAACCAAACCAACCAACCAAAAAAAAAAAAAGGAAAGAAAACACAGTTTCAAGATTTTTTTTTGAATTCTTGATAGCTAAATATAATACCACCTAAAGCTTTGCTTCTTATGTAATCATAAGATCTATAGTAGAATGCGTTTAACTTCCCTGTCGCTTTGTAGGAATGATTTCTTCCCAGTCTCCAAAGGGATTTTTCTTACTTCCTTCAAGGCCTTCATCAACAGCACTTTCAGCATGGATATTTAAACTGTGAATCTATCTCTAATTCTGGAATTCTGGAAAAAAATAGATTTGTCTTTAACATGTGGCTCACTACCTTTTGAACCATCATACACATAACCTTTATTATTATTATTATTATTTTTTATTATTTTTTATTTTTTTTATTTTTTTTTATTTTTATTTTTCTGTGTTTGTACATGTGAATGGTGATGGGGTGTATATACACTTGTAGATATAAATGTCCATATATTTATTATATAAATTTCCATGTGCATGTTTGCACAGACCATAGGTCTACACACAGGAGCATTTCACCTTCTTTATTTTGGAAAAAGTTCTTGACTGGGACCTGAGACTTTACAATGCACCTAATCATATTGACCAGAAAGGTCCAGTGATGCTCTTGTCTCCTTGTCCCATTACTCAAATCACAAGCATGCATCATCACACATATACAGTCTCTGCAGACAGAACTCTGCGTGACACTTTGCTAACTGACCCAAAACCCCAGAACCTATAATCTGTACTACTGATAATAATCTAGTCTATTAAATACAGGCTTTTCCTACTATGATCCTCAAATGTTTCTTACCTCTGACTACTGATCAGTCTCAAAATCACTTCAGCTATATTAAACATCTGTTAAAAGTGTTCCCAATTTTCAGGTAACAAAAAAAATAATCACTTTTCTATCATTTCTATAAAACATAATCATAGAGGCTTAAAATAACAACTCATCATCTTACAGTTTGGAAAATTAGAAATTTATTACAGCTAATCAGACAAACTAAGTGATCCTCAGTGCATCCTCCTACCATTAGGGACATATAGAGAAGATTGGACATCTCAAAAAAAGGACCCATTTCTACTCACTTTATCTTGCCATGTTTCCATGATGACTGGTCAGTTTCTTATGTATTGTGATCTTGGCTTCTTGACCACATCTCTTTCCCTTCCCCTTCCTGCCTTCCATTGTAAGAGCCTCAGAAGCTTAATTCATTGATTAAACAGCTTTTCAAAATACATTTTTAAAAGACTTCCTAGTTTACATTATAATATTGGAGGAGCCAAGCAAGCAGACAGCAATTTTATTAAAAATTTTATTAAAACTTGCTCTAAGATCAAGAACTGACAAATGGGACCTCATTAAGTTACAAAATTTTTGCAAGGCAAAAGACACTGTCAAAAAGACAAAGCGGCAACCAACTAACTGGGAAATGATCTTTACCAACCCTACATCCAACAGAGGGCTTATATCCAATATATACAAAGAATTCAAGAAGGTAAACTCCAGAGAGGCAAGTAACCCTATTAAAAATAGGCTACAGAGCTAAACAAAGAGTTCTCTCCAGCATTTTCTTTCCCCTTAGTTTTTGATCTTACCCAGTCTTACTGGTGGGAGGTGGAATCTCAAGGTTGTTTTGATTTGCATTTCCCTGATGATAACTCTATGAAGAATTGAGTTGGGATTTTGATGGGGATTGCATTGAATCTGTATATTACTTTTGGAAAGATGGTCATTTTTACTATATTAATCCTGCCAATCCATGAGCATGGCAGAATTTTCCATCTTCTGAGGTCTTCTTCAAGTTTTTTACAACCTCTTGACCACTGTTCTAATTTCTGAGGGTCAGAATGTGAGAACCTTTTTTTCACTTTTTAATCTGAATCAGAAACTTATTTCCTAAGTTATTTCATCATTATCCATCATTTTGATAGATTGGGGCTAGGTGCTACTCAGGCTATGCTCACCTGTAGCAGTGCCCCTTCCACAATCTGTTCTAAAACTATAGAAAGTATTTTGAATGCTGTTAACTTTGTGATACTCACATTCTTATGCTATGAAAGTGGCATATCCATTCCTATGTAATGGATATGTATTAACTAAAGGGCAGAACATTTGCCACCTGTACATAAGAGATAACCTCATTGTAAGGACATGAAATGGGCCACTTATCTATTACAACATGTAGACTGTCCCCTCTACCTCTGAAATTTGTAAGAGGAGACTTTTGCTAACTTCAGCAGGTTGAATCCCCTTCAGATTCCCCACTACACTGTCTTTCTGTGACATTAATAATTCTATAAATCTGTTATCAAAATGTATCATTGTTCCTCTTGAATAACGAATAAATAATTTTGCAGCCTCAACTATTCTTCCTATGATTGTTAGAATCAGACAGCTATATGAACTGAGCTATAGTAGTACGTTCCCGTGGTGATACCTCATATTTTGGATGCAGACAGTCTATGTGGATGTTTATCTTCTCACATTTTCAGTGATCCTTCTGTTGTGGCTTGAGTGTTAACTTGGTGTTGGGAACAGAATAAGTTATTAGGATAAAATAAGAATATTTGCTGCTGTCATAGTCAAATGGGTATTTAACATCTGATAACACAGAGATGATCATATTAGGGTTATAGTCAATAAATAGTAGTTGGAATTACTCTTTAGAACTATTATTCAAAACTAGCCAGAATATCTTGTGACAACCATTGTCTGTCATGGATTTGACTCCTCTCAAATACTTTGCGGTATATGTGATCTTCATGGCTAAAAATGGAGAAGATATATGTTTCTGGGCCTGGTTAAATCATTTTTAGAAAAAGAAAAGGAGCACAGTAACTCTCAAAAGGGATGAAGTTATTGTTACTAAAAAGGTATGTAAAGAACAAGCATAAAATGCTTGTGGTGAACTTGTGATAAATTCAGTCCTTAGAATCCGTAGAGGAGATTTCTCAAGGGGACAGGTCCAGGCTTAAAGTGGCCACATCTACATAAGGAGACAGTGCATAGGGGTACACCTTCCTTCCCACTGCTTTATGACCCAGGAGTCTAACTTGCTTAGGTTATCTTAGCTGGATTCACTCCCCCCCCCTTTTTAGATATTTGCTTTACTTACATTTCAAATGGAATCCCCTTTCCACATTACCTCTCCAAAAACCCCCTATTACATCCCCCACCCCCGCTCAACCCATCAACAATTTTCTGACATTCATTCACCTATTCTGGGGAATAGAGCCTTCACAGGACCAATGGCCTCTCCTCTCATTGATATCTGAAATGGTCATCTTCTGCTTCATATATAGCTGGAGCCATGGGTCCCTCCATGTATGCTCTTTGCTTGATGGTTTAGTCCCTGGGAGCTTTGGGGGTACTGGTTGGTACATATTATTGTTACTCCTGCAGGGCTGCAAAACTCTTCAAATCCTTGGGTCCTTCCTCTAGCTGCACCATAGGGAAGCATAAGGTTCTATAGGTTGGCTGTGAGCCATGGGTATTTTGATTCACTTTCCAATAAGGATCTAAGTATTCACACTTTGGTCTTCCTTCTTGAGCCTCATGTAGTCTGTGAGTTGTATCTTAGGTATTCTGAGCTTTTGGACTGATATCCAATTATCAGTGACAGTATACTATGTGTGTTCTCTTATGATTGGGTTACCTCACTCACTATGATATTTTCAACTCCATGCATTTGCCTAAGTATTTCATGAATTCATTGTTTTAATAACTGAGTAGTGCTCCATTGTGTAATTGTACCACATTTTCTGTATCCATTCTTTGAGAACTGAAGGAGCTGAAGGGGTTTGTAGCCCCATAGGCAGAACAACAATATGAACCAACCAGTACTCCTAGAACTCCCAGAAACTAAACCACAAAACAATGAGTACACATGGAGGGACCCATGTCTCCAGCCACATATGTATCAGAGGTTGGCCTTTTTGGACATCAAGAGAGGAGATGTCCTTTGTCCTGTGAAGTCTTGATTCCCCAGTGTAGGATAATGTCAGTACAGGAAAGTCAGAGTTGGTAGGTTGGTGAGCAGAGGAGGAGGAGAATGGTTTAGGAGAATTTCAGAGAGGAAAGGAGTAAAGGGGATAACATTTGACATGTAAATAAAGACAATATCTAATAAAAAATAAAAATAAAAAGTAGTAATGTCTATCTTTGGCAGGATGTATCATAGGTGATAGTATTGAGTAAAAATATCCAATGACAGAGAACCTCACAAGTAGCTGAAGCAGGAGTAATCTCAGCTGGCTTGTGAATCATATGCTGAGTAGGTAAGATTTATAGCTAAGCAAGTGAAGGCCTGGGGACAGCCAGAGGAAGGTCACTAGCTAGGTTGCCTTCAGTGGTCAACTTCCACAGTACCACAAGTACCACAGTGCATCTAACATGCTGAGCATGGTGTTGTGTGGCTGCAGGAACCCCTTCTTATCTTGGAGCATAAGACGAGACAAAATTCTGAGCGAGTAGAGAAATAGCTTTTGTGTGATTGTGAATTAGAATCTTCAAAGTCATTAAAAAACCAAGTATGATGACAGTAACGCCATTTGTAAACTATTTAAGGTGTGTGTGTGTGTCAGTGTGTGTGTGTGTGTGTGAGTGCATGTGTGTATATATATACATATATCTGTGTGTATCTGTGTGTAAATATGTATGAGTGTGTTGTCTACACATATTAGTGTGTGTGTTTGTAAGGGGTGAGTGTGTATGTGTGTATGTGTGTGTGAGTTTGTATGTTTCCATATCTGTGTGTATATATTCCTCTGTGTGTGTATGTATATATGACTGTGTTTGTCTCTGTAAGTGTGTATGAGTCTATGTATGTACATGTGTGAGTGTGTGTGTGTGTGTGTGTGTGTGTATTCCTGTGTATACTGGTTCAAATGAGTGTGAGAGTGCTCATGTGCATATATGTTCAAGTCTCTGTAGGCCCGGAGAGACTTTTATGTGTCATTACTTAGATATTGTTCACTTAGGGCATAGAAATTCTCATTGTCTTGGAATTTACATTTACATGTTAATAGAGAATAGCTTCCTGGCAAGTCCAAAGAATCCATCTACATTCACTTCTGCCTCCAATGTTGGGTTAAAATCAACCAAAGTAATTTTGAACAAAGAGGCGTTATTAGGGGCTTATTTAGAGTTATAGAGAATGGGTCTTTGAACATCATTGTCAGGAACAGAGCAACTGGCTGTCTGGTATGGTGTAAACTTACAGCTCATCTGGAAGTGTAAGGAACACACACACACTCATACACACTCACACACATTCATGCACACACATACACATACACACACACAAATGTGCACACTCATACAAATGCACAAAGAGACAGTGACAGAGACTGAGAGACAGAGGAACAAATAGACGGAGACAGAAAGAGAGACACAGAGACACAGAGAGAAACAGAGAAACACAGACACAGAGAGATGCAGACAGACACAGAGATAGAGGAGGGAGGAGATATAGATATAGATATAGAAATATGGATGGATGGAGGATGGATGGATGGATGGATGGATGGATGGATGGATGGATGGATGGATGGATGCATGGATGCATGGATGCATGGATGCATGGATAGATGGGTGGAAGGATAGAAGAAAGTTCCAACAGACAGTTAGAAAGCATTAACGGGGAAAGGCAGGAATTTTTGTAATTCTAAAGACTTCTGTAAATGACATACTTTCTCCAGCAGGACCACACTTCCTAATCCTTCTCAAATGGTTCCAAAACTAGGGACCAAACTTTCAAACATATAAATCTCTGTGGATCATTTCATTCAAGCCACCACATCCAATATAAATGGGAACTAATGTCAGGTCATCATGATCATATCCTTTATCTACAGAATCACCTCCTCAGCCAAGTTGTGAAAATATTAATGAAGCATTAACAAGTCAGCAGCTACAGCAATTTTTGGCAGATTCAGCTTCAGTTTTCTTGTTTAAAGGTTTCATATTATAATATCTTCTCATGCAGGAGACCTGATCATGTAGCAGTCTGTGAGAACCACTATTTTGATAGGGATGTGTTGAATGATTTTGGAATATAGAATCTAAAATTCTTTAACTTAGACATCTCTTATCACTCATGTGGCCCAAGTTCATTTTTTAAATTGTACTTTCAAAGGGAAACTAGCCAGTAAGTAGATGTAAGAGATCTGAACTAAGAACAAAGACTTTCACAGACTTTGAGGCTATTTTAAGTTAAAAGTGGATGATAAATATCCTCTTCTTTGGAATTATTTATCAAATCAAAATGATATGAACAATTGCCCATGGCAGAGCTTGTTAGTATTGTTCTACCAGGGGTGACCAATCTAAAGTCCATGTTGCAAAGAATAACAATTGATTTGGACCACCACAAGAATCTTAAGCCTTCTTGAAATTTTAGGAACCAAGACTAATTTGTATTTATCTGTATTAAGCTAAACCAAACTGCACTTATCCTTATTAGAGAAATACTAATGTAGAAATCAGTTTGGAATTTTGACTATTTAGCAAAACAACAGTAGTGGGCTTACCACTATGGTGAACTCACCCCAACTTATTTCTTGGTCATAATTTCAATACTAGATTTGTGTTTCTTCCTTTGGAATGTATATTAATTTCAATCAGAAGTCAGTTGTCTACTCCCAACAGATGTGTACCACTACCATACACATGGCACATATGAACATCCTGGTCTTTATTACAATTTACCAGATTCACATCTGGGGAAGAGTCAATTTTCTTAAAGGGCATGCTGCAGTAGAGGGTTCCACTCCCAGAAATAAATAGATAGCACAA
Source organism: Tokudaia muenninki (assembly GCA_036184385.1). NCBI lineage: Eukaryota > Metazoa > Chordata > Mammalia > Rodentia > Muridae > Tokudaia > Tokudaia muenninki. The sequence goes on from BTHS01000003.1 coordinate 88,296,485, forward strand.
ATTGGAATTGATAGATCACTAAATAATGATACTAGTACAAAAAGGAACATGAACTTAATTAAGAGGTAGAAGAGTGGACTAGATGTGTGTAGTTAAAGAAAGGAATTGATGAATATGACAAAAATATATTCTATGATATACTTAAAGGGTGGATAAAATAATTTTACACAACTTTCTACTTTGAATTTCATAAAACCTGATTGCAAACTCCTGAGGATGAACCTCATATGTGTCAATCTCCTGTAACAATGTCAATAAGTTGGACTTAACTCTTTCTAGTCACTATTTGGTCATCAGAACACTAACTTCTGCTATCACCTGAAACTTCCCTTAATGTGCTAACTTGTCATAATTACCTTTCCTGTAACACACACACACACACACACACACACACACACACACACACACACACTGGACAGAAGTCCAGGGCATCAAACTAATTATTTGAAAATTTGGTCCTGTGTTTATTAATTTATGTAGACAATTTCACTTAATGTATATTTTATATGATGGTCACAGTAATCCTTGTCCCCACACCATGAAACTTCTTCTTCTTCCCACTAAGATGGCAATCCATTTTCATGAGTTTTTGATTTTGTTTGTGACTCATTCACTATAACCGGGACCACTAAAATGAGCATGGTTGTGGAGCTGTCCACAAGAACATAAGTAGTTTACTAAAGGTTTCACCACAAAAGGTATACTTCCATTTTCCCAGAAGTTTTCAATTGTCATTCTTTACCCTGGCTGGAGGCCCATGGACCTGTCTTCCATCTATGAACAAATGATTAAGGCCTCAGTCCTATGGAGAATCTACTAGTAAAGCACTGCTAAGAGTCATAAATTTCATGGCCATGTCATGCCTATGTGATAGCACATCGTAGCTTTCATCCACATAATCTACATTTTACATTTTTCCCTGCAACACTTATATGATATTATCTGAGCCATGGATGGGGATAAAGATGTATTCTGTTTAAGGCTTAACAAGCAACAATGACTAGTTTTCAACACCTTTACTGTCCCTGAATCTGTGACCAGTGGTATCCTCAGCTTTGATCAGAAGATTTTCTTCCCTGTGACTTATTTTTGCATTCCTGTCAAATTTTCTTTCACCTTACAGACTCTATTTAAGTAAGATTACTGACAAAATTACTGGTAGTAAAAAATTTTACTAGAAAGATATTCCAGCCAACACTATATCAATATAGACAAAAATGCATATATTAAATTGTATGCCTAAAATACCAATTACAGACTCATGTGTCACAAAATGAGTAATGTTGAAATAAGAATGGAGAATTTCATTGAACACCCATTATTACAAATATAGCTCACCATTAAAATGTGGTCAACAGCAACATGATCAAGCCTCCTAACTGGTTTGGAGCTACTTTACTGTAGTATTCCACACTTTCAGCCAGACTTTTCTACTATTTATGATGAGAACTGGAATAATATATTCCCATAATTTCTAATTTTATGGAAATTAAAATTCAGCTACAACATAATTTTAAGACAACGACAATGTATTTTAGTTCCTTTTCACTTTATTGTCACAAAACATCCTGAAAAAAGGCAACACTGAGGAAACCATTCCCATTGTGACTTACGGTTCAAAGTACAGTCTACAATGTGGAGAAGCCATAGTGGCTGAGGATGAAGGAGCTGGTTTTATCAAATCAGCCATCAAAATGTGGAGCACAATAAACACCTGCATGTATGCATTCAGTTAAGCTTCCCAGTTATATACAATCCAGTATTCCCACACAGGGAAAGATCGTGGCCAGAATTGAGATGGGTCTCTCCACATCACTAATGCTTTAAGGCAATCCCATTATTCTGCTTCTCATATGATTCTTTATCCTGTCAAATTGACAATACTAGTCATCATTATATACATTAAGGTAATGGAATAAATTATAAAACATCAGAGAATATATTTCCAAAAAATGATTATTTCAGTGAGTTTATGTGTAAAACTTTCATAAGAAGTTGCAGCAAGTAGTGTGTAATTAATATGAAAGAGTTTATACTCCCTTTATATTACCTGTATCCTTGTGTCATCTGTTTTGTATTTAATCAAGTAAGACCTGAAAATATATTTTAGTTGCCTCAGATTCAAGAAGAAAATACTTTAACACTTACTGATGATTAAAACAACATGTTTATAGGTCCCTGATTTCTTTGTTGACAATCTCTGAATAGAAAAGTATTTTTGGTCAGGGAACATAAGACATGGGTGAAGAGAGAAAGGAAACACACACAGGGATATGTGTAATAGAATGTGTTCACTCAGGGTCTCCCAAGCTTCATTCTCTCACATTCTTTCTTCTTTACACAGGCCCAAGCTTTAAAGACATGGAAATGCTGATTTTGCTTCATTTACAAAAAGCAAAGCATACTATAAGGAATATAAGGTTTATAGAAAGGGAAAGTGGCACTCAGTCTTGAGCCTAATTTAAGAATAGAGAATTTTGATACTACAAACAAAATTTGTCACCAATACACTATAGCTATGATAGTCATTTTATAGAGACATTTTGAGTTAGATTGTTAAAGTAACAATACATTTTGTGTCACTCCTTCCCTAGCTGTAAATGTGTAAAATTTCCACCCAATCTCACATATAAGATTATGAGCTAGGTTTATAGTCTATACACATGTCTATCTCCTTACCTGTTATAGTAAGGGTTCCTTCCACCTTATGATCTATGGTTTTATCTTATCAATCTTTGTTTTGTCCAGTGATCACATTTTCTGGAAAAAAGTGACCAGAAATTCCTTAAAATCCCCTGAAGACATTCAAATCATACATGTAGCTGTTGTTGCGATGCTTAAGTAAAAATTGAAAATCCTGTCTTAAGGGTTTGGGAGTTGATTTGGTAATCAAAACCACTTTCTTCACTTCCAGAAAATGTAAGTTTAGCTCCCAGCACCTATTCTGAGTAGCAAATAACCACTTGCAATACCAAATCCCAGAGATATAAAACATTTTTCTGAGCTCTGTGGTCATTTACTTTAGTGAGCACATATATCCATACAGATGGAAATACATATGTGTAAGCTGCTGTATACATGGTAGCTTGGGACTGTCACTTGATCTTTACCTTCATTAGTCAAAGGAGCCAATAAATGAAGAAAAAAATAATTTTGGGATTTTGAATGACTAAATCCTATTTCTATAAGAACTTTTTGAGCTCTGAAAGCTTTTTAAGCATCATATGAGACTTTGACTATATGAAAATTAGATATTGTATCTTTCAAGTGCAACTTACAGATGTCTGGTTGAGACATGTAGATGCAAAGAATCAATACAATTAAGTGAAAAGTGTGCTGTCACAGAGATAACAGAGAGAGCAGTGTACATGTGACAATTATTTCTTTAAAGGAAGGTAGTGGCAGTGTCAATATAAAATAAGCAACAATCTTCTTAAAAGGATTAGGAGAAAATTTATTTTGGAGTCAAATATGAGTGACCATGACTATCGAACACAGATTCAGCTTAACCTGACATAATGGTACCAGTTTAATAAAGGTTTTTTGTAACATAAAAAAATGTTCATAAACTAAGATTAATTTTCAAATATTTTGATGGGTACATCATGTAGGCAGGTTAGAGTAAAGTGTAGAAACTTAAGCATAAGTCTCAGTTTCTATATTATATCATCCTTAGCCTCTGAGTTGATGGAAGCTAGGAGTCTTGTTTATACATTTCAAAAGGACTTAACCAATATTCACAAAGATAATAGGCAAGCACAGAAGTGAGCACTAAATGACTATTTAATGGGCCAAAATACCAAGATATTCCAAGGCAATTCAGATCTTCAATGATCACTTTCTGATTTCTCTGTAATAATTAAAATTTGAGCCATTTAGCCTTGGAGAATTTTTTATATACTTCAATTTCTATCTTGTTACTTCTGATGCTTGTGAGGGCATTTAACGTGAAGATAACATCTGTCCCAGGACACACATAGTTCTCAGAAAACTGAATGCATTCAGAAGCTGAGGTAGAATTTAAACATGTCTGTAAATGTTTTACATTGGAAAGAAAGTACAATTATAATCAGGTAAAGATTCATAGTGCATGCTCTCAATCCTTACTAACATGTTCACATTTCAATTTATAAACTCATAGAAAGTATTTTAAGGTACCTCTGTAATATGGTCAAAGTTACATGTCAGGTACAAGTGAAGACCATAAATACAATACATGTGTATAGACAAGAATAACGAGATGAATGGGAGATGTTATATAGGTAGAAATAGTAGTGTATAAAATAAAGTTAGAGCTTTTCTGTGTATAGGACATATGTTGTATGGATTGATGACTTTAATATTACTATTTACTAGCTTACTGGAAAGAGAGACATGTTTTAGAAGTTAAGTAACTTATCCAATATAGAAGAGTAATGGGCAAATTAAAACTTTTAGGTACAAAGTTCATTATTGTGTGGTCTTTTATATACAAGGAGGTGGGTCATGTGACCAGTATAAACAATGAGTAATCAATAGGAAAAGCAACAAATACAGGGAAAAGTAGAATCATCTCAAGAAGCAGAACACAAGAAAAGTAATGCAATAAATGCAACCACTTTGCACACCACTATAAATTGAATATACTATTTAGTACAATAGTACAAGGCTGCAAATGTACATTTCTTAGGCTATTTATTAAAGTAGTAAGCTTAAATTTATTATGAATAATCTATTTGTTCTATTGAAAGCAAGAATACTCTTGGAAATTGACACCAAAAAGTAAAGCAGAGTTCACGAGATAGTTCAGTGTTTCAACTGCTTGCTACTCAAGTAGGAGGAGATGAGTTTGAGCTCTAGAATAAATAACATGACAGTACATGCCTGTTTTCCCTGGACTATAGTTTGGGAGACAGGATAATAACTAGAGCTTGTGTTCCAGCTCATCTAGCCTAATTGGCAAGTTCTAAGTTCAGTGAGAAACTCTTTATCAAAAGTTAAGAGTGATTGAAAAATATATCTGACATTGAAGCTTGACCTTCTCACTCATGTTTACAATGTACATACATCACACAAATGTACATGTATACATGTGTGCATGCACACATTCACATAACACACATGCACACACACCTACACACATAAAAGCACAGTAATATAAATCGTGCTGAGCTGTCATTGGTAGTAGTTGTTTGTGCATACTCTGAGTAAGTAGCCTGTGTTCTGTTCCATCTTAACATCCACTATGTTGCATCAGACTAATTTGGTTTCTCCTTTATATCTTTCTTCAAAGTTTATGCTGTGGCTATCCGGGATCTTTTTTTTTTTTTTTTTGTATTTCAGTTTATTACAGGTAACACATGGAAAGTCTAGGAGTAAGTATTATTTTAGGCCCTAGTGGTATTTATACATCTTAGCTGGAGTCACAGAGATATGGGTAGCAACCATACAAGTAGTTGCTGTTGAAAGGTCTTATGAATAATGCTTTATGCTGATGAGATTTATTGGCTTATTTTTCCTTTGAGAAATGGAGGGGCTTTGACAGTTTTCCTGTAGAAGTTGACTTTTGCGCAAAGGGATTGAACATTTTACAAGAGACCAAGAAACAATTTTACAAACAAAATAGTTTGTTGTTTTCATGTGTCAAGTAAAAGGACCACATCATACCACATAGCATAACTCAAAGTGTATGTCAGGAAACAGAGGAAGTGAGATCAAAATTTAGAGATTTTGTAAGTGACAAGGAAAAAAGCTTAAGAGACTGAGATAAGACCCAGAGATTCAGAAGTAGTTTAAATCCTCTTATCAGACTTGAGGTTGTCTATGTTTTGTTTTGTTTTTTTAATACTAGAAGTGTAAGTCTTGGAGGTAGCATTGCATGTGAGAATCTGAAAAGGGACACTGTTCCAAACTGACTCTGGAAGTTTGGATTGCATATAAAATGTAATTATATAAATATACAGAATACTCATATTCTTTTAATATATGAAATATACAAGGAAGTATATTTGCTCTTCCTCACTAGAACCTAGTGCAGCCTAATAAGAGAATGTTCTAAAAATTTAGCAAATTTCAGACATCAACACAGCTAAAGCATGAAAATTGACAAACTAATATAGTCTCAGTTAAAGCAGAACAGCAAGTCATAACATATATTATATTTATTGTCCTGTCTCAGTTGAATTAGAGAATAAAGAATGATGGGGAATGAAGCTGAGGAAAATAAATGGCCAAGCTGGAAGGAAAAGAGGACTTCAGGAAATCATGGATTCCAAAAAAATATATATAGAAAGATTTACTAGAGATGTTATGGATAGAAACTGGTCCCCAGCATAAACAATAAGCAGTCCTTGAATATTCATCCTCAGTTGTCCAATTAAATATCAAGTAATGGTAAAAATAGGATTTCAATTTTACCAAATTGGGTAGGATAGAAATGAGGTCCAGTTACACCCTGCATCCATTATTAGAGATTGACATTAGATTTTGGTTTAAAAGAGGGCAAAATGAATACATAGATACATATTCCTGGCTATTAAATGGACATGCCAATCACTGACCTATCATGAAACTCAGCCTCCGTCTGTCTGCAAGGTGCTCAAATAAATTGTTAGAAATCTGTGTCACCTCTTTTTCGATGTTAGGTTCCCTTCGCCCTGGCACCTATTTGGTCTCTACCTCTCCAGAGTAAGTTTCTGTGGAAATTCTAATTTCTTAGGCTCTATATACTATTCCTATAGTCTGACAGCCAAAGCGAGGGAAACACGTGACTCTTGAAAACATCATTTCTTCCGAGATGGTTATCGAGCAGGTATAAAATAAACAGGAGGCTGTTGTCTTCAGTATAAGAGAGGAAAATGGTTTCTATAAAAGATAGATGTAAAGCAATGATTCACATATGGGGGAAGGAAGACAGGCTGTGCTAGGGATTAATTTAGCAGGACTTTATTCATTGAGTACTTTGTACCAGGTTTTACCATGCAGATGTATTCTACCTTTTTTTTAAAGTAACTTATTTCTGCATAAAACATATTTTTCCTCAAGCCTTTGCTTACCACAGTTTATTTATCAGAAATACCAGCTGTAAAGATTTGTGGTGAAACTTGCATGCTTTCTCAAATTCACAAATCTCTGAAAATAAATGTTTCTGTCTTCTCTTAAAAGAACAAAACATGTCAAGTCCTAATATTCCCATACTCACTGAAGGAAATCCTCATAATAAACAATGAGCAGAATTAATCAAAACTCTTCTCTTGCAGAATCATGGATGATGTGCTCACTCAAGGCACAATAGAACATAAGACTTCACAGTTAACTAGTTGAATGGTAAGATTTAATCTGAAAATATATTAGTTACTATTCTATTGTAAAGAGACACGATGACCATGGTAACTCTTTTAAAAGTAAGCACAGAACTGGGGGCTTGCTCACTGTAGTCTTAGATGATTAATCCATGGTCATCATGGCAGAACATAGATAGCCATGATGTGGGGGCAATTATAGCTAAGATCTGTGGGGTAGTGAACTGTGAACAGGCAGCCTGGACCCCAGTTGAGGTCAGGCTTAGAATCCTGGAAGTCTGGCAGGTGACTCCTCTGCAGCAGACAACAGGTGTTCGGCCACACCCCTTGGGCCCCTGGCTTCTGTCTTAGCTACAGCCTCCCACAGCCCCATCACAGAATAGAGGTGTGTGGTCATTAGTGTAGGAGCAGCAACAAGGCCTCCTACATGGAGATAAGGTTTTCCCAAGCTCTTAAACCAAGCCAATGAGAAGTGCTTGTTGCCAGACCCTGAGCCACCCCAAAACTGTATATAAGAATCCTATCCAGATTTTTTAAATTTTTTTTTTATTATCTAAGTTTTTTTATTTACATTCCAAATCATTTCCCCATTCCTGTTTCCTCCCTCCCCGAATGTCCCATAAGCCCACCTCCCTCCTTCTGTTCCCCATTCAACCCCCTCTCGCTTCTCTGTCCTGGCATTCCCCTACATCCAGTCTTTCCAGGACAAGGGAGCTCTTCTTCCATCTTCTTGGAAATCTATTGATAGCGAATTGTGTCTAGGGTATTCTGATATTCAGGGTTAATATCCCCTTATCAGTGACTGCATACCATGTGTCTTCTTTTGTGATTGGGTTAGCTCATTAAGAATGACATTTTCAAGTTCTGACCACATGCCTAAAATTTCATGAATTCATATTTTTAATTGTAGAGTAGTATTCCATTGTGTAAATATACCACATCTTCTGAATCCATTCCTCCGTTGAGGGACATCTGGGTTCTTTCCAGCTTCTGGCTATTAGAAATAAGGCTTCTATGAACATAATGGAGCATGTGTCTTTACTGCATGCAGGGGAATATGCCCAGGAGTGGTATAGCCGGATGCTCCAGGAGTGTCATGCCAAGTTCTCTGAGGAACCGCCAGACTGTTTTCCAGAGTGGTTGTACCAGCTTGCAATCCCACCAGCAGTGGAGGACTGTTCCTCTTTCTCCACATCCTCACCAACAACTGCTGTCTCCTGTGTTTTTGAACTTAGCCATTCTGACTGGTGTGAGATGGAATCTCAGGGTTGTTTTGATTTGCATTTCCCTAATGACTAAGGATGATGAACATCTCTTTAGGTGCTTCTCAATCATTAGATATTCTTCAGGTGAGAACTTTTTGTTTAGCACTGTACCCCATATTTTAATAGGGTTACTTGCCTCTCTGGAGTCTAATTTCTTGACTTCTTTGTATATATTGGATATTAGCCCTCTGTCGAATATAGAGTTGGTAAAGATCATTTCCCAGTCAGTTGGTTGCCGCTTTGTCCTTTTGAAAGTGTCTTTTGACTTACAGAAACTTTGTAATTTTATGAGGTCCCATTTGTCAATTCTTGATCTTAGAGCATAAGCTATTGGAGTTCTGTTCAGGAAATTCTCCCCTGTGCCCATATGTTCAAGGTTCTTCCCTAGTTTCCTTTCTATTAGTTTCAGTGTGTCTGGTTTTATGTGGAGGTCCTTGATCCACTTGGAATTGAGCTTAGTGCAGGGAGATAAGAATGGGTCAATTTGCATTCTTCTGCATGTTGACTTCCAGTTGAACCAGCACCATTTGTTGAAAAGGCTATCTTTTTTCCACTGAATGGTTTTATCTCCTTTGTCAAAGATCAAGTGACCATAGGAGTGTGGATTCATTTCTGCATCTTCAATTCTGTTCCATTGATTTACATGCCTGTCACTGTACCAATACCATGCAGTTTTTAACAATATTGCTCTGTAGAACAGTTTGAAGTCTGGGATATTGATTCCCCCAGAAGTTCTTTTACTCTTGAGATTAGTTTTAGCTATACTGGGTTTTCTGTTATTCCAGATGAATTTTTGAATTGCTCTTTCTTTTTTTTTTTAAGATTCTTTTTTTTAAATTTTTTAAATTTTATTTTCTAAGTTTTTTTTATATACATTCAAAATCATTTCCTTTTTCCCGTTTCCTCCCTCCCTGAATTGCTCTTTCTAATGCTATGAAGAATTGTGTTGGGATTTTGATGGGGATTGCATTGAATCTGTATATTGTTTTTGGCAAGATGGTCATTTTTACTATATTAATCCTGCCAATCCATGAGCTTGGCAGATTTTTCCATCATCTGAGGTCTTCTTCAATTTCTTTCTTCAGAGACTTGAAGTTCCTGTCATACAGATCTTTCACTTGTTTGGTTAGAGTCACGCCAAGATACTTTATATGGTTTGTGGCTATCATGAAGGGTATCATTTCTCTTACTTCTTTCTCAGCCTGCTTTTCCTTTGAGTATAGGAAGGTTACTGACTTGCTTGATTTGATTTTATGTCCAACCACTTTGCTGAAGTTGCTTATCAGCTCTAGGTGTTCTCTGGTGGAGTTCTTTAGGTCGCTTAATATACTAACATATCGTTTTAACATATCGTGTGCAAATAGTGATAGTTTGACTTCTTCCTTTCAAATTTGTATCCCTTTGAACTCCTTTTGTTGTCTAATTGCTCTAGCTTCAAGTACTATATTGAAAAGATATGGAGAGAGAGAACAGCCTTGTCTAGTCTCTGATTTTAGTGGGATTGCTTCAAATTTCTCTCCATTTAGATTGATGTTGGCTACCGGTTTGCTGTAAATTGCTTTTACTATGTTTAGATATGGGCCTCGAATTCCTGACCTTTCCAAGACCTTTAACATGAAAGGATGCTAAATTTTGTCAAACACTTTCTCAGCATCTAATGAAATGACCATGTGGTTTTTTTCTTTGAAATTTTTTATGTAGTGTATTACATTGAGTTGGGTAGTGTTCCTTCTGTTTCTATTTTGTGGAATAGTTTGAAGAGTATTGGTGTTATGTCTTCTTTGAAGGTCTGATAGAATTCTGCACTAAAACCATCTGGACCTGTGCTTTTTTTGGTTGGAAGACTTCCAATGACCACTTCTATTTCTTCAGGGGTTATAGGATGATTTAGATAGAAACTGCACCATTTAAAAAATCAGATAGTAACCATTTTGCATCAAACCCAAAAGTAGATAACTGCTCAAACATAAGATAGTGTCAAGAATAGCAGGTGTCAATAATCACTATTCCTTAATCTCTCTTAATATCAGAGTTCTCAATTCCCCAATAAAAAGACATAGACTGGATATGGAAACAGGACTCAGCATTTTGCTACATGCAGCAAACGCACCTCAGTGTCAAAGACAAACAGTACCTCAGAGTAAAATGCTGGAAAACAATTTTACAAGTAAATCGTCCCAGGAAACGAGTCAGAGTAGCCATTCTAATATCAGGTAAAATTGACTTTAAACCTAAAGTCATCAAAAAAGACACAGAAGGACACTACATACTGATCAAAGGAAAAATCCACCAAGAAGAACTCTCAGTTCTGAATATCTATGCTCCAAACACAAGGACACCCTCATTTGTAAAAGAAACTTTACTAAAGCTCAAAGCACACAACGCACTTCACACAATAATAGTGGGTGACTTCAACACCCTGCTCTCTGAAATGGATTGTTCAGGAAAGCAGAAATTAAACAGGGACACAGTGAATCTAATTGAAGCCTAGAACCAAATGGAACTAACAGATATATAGAGAACATATCATCCTAAAGCAAAAGAATACACCTTCTTCTCTGCACCTCATGGTACCTTCTCCAAAATCAACCATGTAATTAGTCACAAAACAGACCTTAACAGATATAAGAAGATCGAACTAATCCCATGCCTCCTCTCAGATCACTATGGGATAAGGGTGGTCTTCAATGGCAACAAAAACAAAAGAAAGCCCACATACACATGGAGACTGAACAATGTTTTACTCAATGATAACTTGGTCAAGGATGAAATAAAGAATGAAATCAAAGCCTTTGTAAAATTTAATGAAAATGAAGGTACAACATACCCTAATTTATGGGACACAATGAAAGAGGTGCTGAGAGGAAAATTCATAGCCCTGAGTGCTGCCAAAGTAAAAGGGAGACAGCATACACTAGCAGCTTAATGGCACACCTGAAAGCCCTGGAACAAAAAGAAGCAAATATACCCAAGAAGAGTAGAAGGCAAGAAATCGTCAAAGTCAGGGCTGAAATCAATCAAGTAGAAACAAATAAAATCATACAAAGAATCAACAAAACTAGGAGTTGGTTCTTTGAGAAAATCACCAAGATAGATAAGTCCTTTGCCAGACCAGCCAGAGGGCACAGAGACAGTATCCAAATTAACAAAATCAGAAACAAAGAGGGAGAGATAACAACAGAAACTGAGGAAATTCAAAAAATCATCAGATCCTACTACCAAAGCCTGTATTCAACACAACTAGGAAATCTGGAGGAAATGCACAATTTCCTAGACAGATACCAAATACCAAAATTAAATCAGGATCAAATAATCCTATCCAGATTAAAGGTGTGTGCAAAACACTCCATCCTCCACAAGCTCTGTCATAAAAGCTGGAACACTTGGGAAGAGGTCTGCTCTCCTGAAACGCGACCTGGGGGTCCTCCTACTCCCCATTCAGTGCTAGGCAAAGCATGGAGTAGCCAAGATGGCCCCATGGAGACAAAGGTGGAACCACTGCAGCAGTGGAGGAGCTGAACCATCTTCCCCTCCCTGTGCACTCGCACCCTCTGCTGGAACTCTTGCAACCCGGCCAGATCAGAGACCTCCGTGGAAAGTCTCTGGTACATAGGCCCCCAGAGATCTTTGCATCTTGATACATAGACAACAAGCAGAGGGCAAAAGATTGGGTTTTTAAAATATCAAAGCCTACTTTCATTGACACATTTCCACCAACAATGGTCACTCTCCTAGTTATTAAGCATTCAAATATATGAACATCTGGGAACCATTGTCATTAAAGACATCAAAGGTATTTTCTGTTACTTTTCATTTTGTTATTTTATTTTGTTGAATTGTTTGACAAAGAAAGCATTTAAACAATTAAACACTTAATGATTTTTCTGGGTTCAGATGGAAAACTCTTTAACACCTTGCTGTTAGCCAAAAGTCTGTACACCCAAATACACTTGTCACTACAATGCTATATATTTCATGATTGCCATTATTGGGTAGGGCTAATGCCATCAAGGTAGGGGAGATTTTTAACTTTACTTTTAACTTCCTGACTGTGTGCTTTTGACTAAAACAAAGGTACCAAGATTAAAAGCACAAATCAGTGGTATAGTGATTTTAGCTAAGATGAGCCCCTCAGTTCAAGCTCAAGCATCACAAAAGCAAAACTACAAAAAAGACATATTTTGTTGTAGAAAATGTCTTAGTATATTTTCACTTGAAGGTTTTCTTATATGACAATAAAATATAGCTATATAGGAAGAGAACATGTGGCTTGTAAGGAACTTTATGAAGGTGGATTTATTAAACTCTCAAAGCCCTAGAGGGAAAGTACTGTAGAAGGAATTTGATGGAAACTCAACAACTTCATCTTACCAAGGGCACAAGATGTGCCAAAGAGTCAAGTACTTAAATAAGAAGCTATGTGTGCTGTAGGCCTGAGTACAGGATAGTTGTCCATACGTGTGTGTGTGTAGAAGGCAGAGGAGAGCACTTGCTGCCTTCCTGCATTTCTGTTCACCATATTTCCATGAGATAAGGTCATTGACTAAGGTTACGGCTCACTACTTTGTGGCTGGGCAAGCCCACCAACTAATTTTAATCTCCCACATCACTGGAATTACAGTTGTGTGAAGCCAAACCCAGCTTTTTATGTGGATTCTGGGTACAAAATCTCAGGTCACTATGCTTAAGTAGCAAGCACTCTTACTCAGCAACACTTCTCTTTAGCTCCAAACACTTCTTTTCCCCCAAGTTCACGCAATTTTCACTGTAGTTAAGATTTTTATTAATATTATAAAACTACACTACTTTTATTATTATTATTCTTCATGATGATGATGATGATGATGATGATGATGACGATGATGATGGAGAAATTCTGGTGCTGATTGTTGAAAATAATGATAAAATTTAAACTTATAACTTATTGCAAATATATGAGCTGATTCTTTAAGTCTGTTTTTCAACATATTTTCTGTTTTTATTTCTATGAATATATGGCATAACTTTATATCATATGGAAGAATTTTTAAATATTATTACAAAAGAGAGTGAAAGGATTTCAAGAGATACAAGACAAGCTGAAAATAGGAAGAAAATAAGCTGGAAGAAGTGAAAAAGACATTAAGAAATTGGAATCCCAAGAAACTGTCAATCATGCTAACTTTTGTTGAAATACTTTTTTCTCAGTCTAAGAGGCAGAGCATCCTATCACTGCCAGAATCATCACTTAGAAGACACCTGCATTGTCAGTCAGCCAAGATCCAGAAACTATGCCAATCAAATAATTTCCTTACTCTTTTAATCATTCACACATTGTAGTCACTTGGTTATTAAGATAGTTGGATTCTCTCTCTTTACATACAGAAAGGGTCACTGATGGGTAATGTCACATGATCGCTTGTAGGAGACTCTAATGAATTATAAGATCTTGTTAAGGTCATCCAATAATTAAACTACAATAAAAGCAAGGGAAATGGATTCTATGACCTGTACTCCTTCCCACTAATAATTTGTGATGGTGATCATGAACCAGTTGAGCACAGGTGACTGATAAATTTGAATGAAGTTTAAATTTTAAAGGAGTTAATTATTATGTTCTAGCCCTCAGTTTCATTGCCTTAATAAGTTGGATCACCTTACTGCAGCCAGGCAAATTAGTGTATATTCTGGAACCCATCCAAGAGAGACTTTAAGACTTGTGGAAAAAATTGAAGTTTTTCATGACTTTTTGACCAATTAACTTCTTTAGGGATATTTCAATGGCACAAGATATTTATTTCCTGTGTTTTACATTTTTGCATGTATGAAGATGCATGTGCATGAATATGGATTTACATATATAATCTAGAGTACAGTTTCTTATGTCCTTCCTTGGGAGATGTCCAACTTATACTTTGAGCAGGATTTCTCACTAACTCAGAGCTCTGGAAGTAGGTTAAATCTGCTACAGATGAAGTCCCCCGGATCGAGTTATCTCTGCTTCCCTAACCAGAAGATTACATACATGTACTACAATGTTTGAAATTGTTTGCAAGGGTATTGTGTATTGTATTAAACTCAAATCTTTATGCATACCTAGCAAATACTTGGCTAATTAAGTCAAGTTGCTAGCAAAATGAAAGATATTGTGATTGCTTAGCTACAGAAGTCATTGTTTACATGTGATATGCATGATTGTGTGTGTGTGTGTGTGTGTGTGTGCACATGTGCCTATATGGTAGGTATTATGTATGTGTGGATATATGTGGATATGGTAGGTATTATGAATATATGAGGTATGTATGCATTTAAGAAAATGGGTATTTGTTTTTTTTTATGTTGTTTATGTAGGAGATGGGTTTTATTTACATATTTTTGTAATGGGTATGTGAAAGGAGTTACATAAGGTTATACTGTGAATTGCCATGTGTTAGGTAGTGTGTGAGTGTGTACATGTGTTATAGATGGTGTGTTTGTGTGTGTGTTGTATGTCAGTATGTATAATATGCATTTACATAAAATAATGACTGTATGAGAGTGTTTATATTAGAAATCTTCAATTTTCACCATGACAGTATCAAAACAATAGAAAAGCAAAATAAGAAACAAACTGGTTTACTTTGTTAAATATTGATCTAAACTGTAGCCATAGCTATTTTAAAAAAAAACTTAATTCATCCATTCCTGATGGCCTTTAGGCAGTAGATTGTTGACAAGCAAGGGAGACACATTTTTAAAATGATTTAGTCACTGGTAAACTATCCATGTTCCTGTAATAACCTCATACTCCTGTTCCTGTTATAACCTCATACCCCTATGAACAACACTAACAGTACTGACACATACAAGTACACACACACGCACACACACACACACACACACACACACACACACACACACAAGAGAGCTAGTTGGAAAGAGAAAAGAGTCAGCAGATTAGGGACAGAAAATGTCATAATGAAATACATTGATTTTCAAAATTAATATGTGCTTACAGACAAGTCTCAAAGCAATTTACTTCTCTATAATACCTTTTATTTTGCATAAATTCAAACTCTGGGTTTGTAGCAGGCAAAAAATAGAGTCACTCAAAGCAGAGTCACTGCATGTACACTGTCTGCTCATGTTTCTCTTCAAATTATCAAGTTATTCCCTAATGCATGAAAGGTGGCCTAGGACACTTGATGACTTCTATGTCACATAATTCTCCACTATCGCTGTTCATGTAATATAAACCTGGGAAGCCCTGAAAATGCTGGGAACAGTGGAATATATATATATATATATATATATATATATATATATAGTCTTATACATATTTATGCATATGTATATGTAGTGTAAGATTGATTTTATATATAAAACATGTACACACATATTTTATGTATATAAGCACATATACACATTTGTTTATTCAAATATATATGTATTTAAATAGATATCCCAGTTTGACTTGATATGGGGCAGGAATGGAAGCACTAGAGGGGGACAGCTAGCCACACTGAGTCTGCAGCAGTAGAAGAGAGTGAAAAGATACTTAGACACGACTAATTCAAGACCTTGTTCAATGGCCTACTTTCTCCAGTGATGTTTTAACTCCTGAAGGTTCTGCAATGCTTAAATAGTGATAGCATCACAGTTTAAGTATTCAAACATGTGAGCCTCTTGGAGACAGTTTACAAACCACAATAGCTTTTAGTGGAAGCTTGAAGTCTGAAGCATAATTTTTTCAACAGAAGCTTCAGTAGAACTACCCATATACCTGTTTTCCCCTTTTAGTAAAAGTCCAACTTTTTAACTGGTCATGCAGCTTAAATACCAGAATGCTCTGTGGCAATGTCACTTGATTCTGATGGCTAAAACATGTTTTATGATGCCAAGAACACAAGTGAGTGTCTAGCACATAGCCAGTAACTAGGAAGGATGATATAAAAGACTTTTCAGGAGACAAAAGATTAGAGACACATGCTCTTCAAGATGATAACCAGCATCTCTTTTTGGTGCTACAGATCATGGAGAACATTATAATTACCTTGCATTTTTTGATACAGAAAAATTTGACCCAACAAATACAGGTTTCCTTAATGTGTTTGCAACTTAAAGCTTCTGTAGTGGATATTCTTGAATTTCTCTTGTAAATACAAAGTATTTCAGCATCTATGCTTGGTTGGACAAGACAGAATAGACACATAATAAGACCATTATTTATTATATACAATGTATGTAATAAAGTTTCAGACTATAAACTATTGTTTAAAAGTTTTGATGACTTGTTAATATACACATATTTTAAACGTGTTTAAGGAATATGAGGATTTTAGGCTAGAGAGCTGTATTTGTTTGGGTTTTACTGCTGTGAACAGACACCAGTGACCAATGCAAGTTTTATAAAAGACATTTACTTGGGGCTGGCTTACAGGTTCAGAGGTTTAGTCCATTGTCATCAAGGGAGAAACATGGGAACATCCAAGCAGGCATGGTGCAGGAGGAGCTGATGGTTCTACACCTTTATGCAAAGGAAACCAGGAACAGACTGGGCATCTTCAGGCATCTAAGAGGACGATCTCTAAGCCCAGCCCCACAGTAACACACTTCCTCCAACAAGGCCACACCTTCTAATAGTGCCACTCCCTGGGACAAGCATATACAAACCATCACATTCCAATCCCTGGTCCCCATAGGCTTGTTCAAACATGAGTCTATGGAGGCCATACCTAAACATAGCATAATGCAAAATACATTTATTCCAACTTCAAAAGTCCCCCACAGTCTATAGTATTCTCAACAGTGTTAAAAGTCCAAAGTTCAAAGTCTCTTCTGAGATTCATCCATTCACTTAACTGTAATCCCAAAAGCAAGACAGGAAACCAGCTGGGCAGTCTCCAAACTCTGCATCTCCATGTCTGATGGCAAAGCAGGCTTCAGATCTTCAACTCTCTTTTTATCTTTGTTGACTACAACAAGGTTCTTTCTCCTGGGCTGGTTCCACTCCCTGTTAGCAGCTTTCCTGGCAGGCATCCTGTGTCTCTGGCATCTTTAACATCTTGGGGTCCCCAAGTCAACTTCAGCTTCACAGCTTTTTGTTCCAGTGTCTGAGTTCCACACGTGATCTTCTGTGCATCTCCAAAGAGCTGGTGTCACTTCTCCACCTCTGCCCTCTGTAGCACTCTAAGTTCAAGTTGATCCATTCTGCTGCCACTGCTGTTCTTCGTGGTCATCCCATGGTACCGGCATCTCCAATATGCTAGGGTCTTCTACTACAACTATGCTTCACCAAAGCCTCTCATAGGCTGTCTTCATGGTATCAAGTCTCAAATTCTTTGCATGACCCCTTCAGTCCTTGGCTGTCAACTACAACTGAGGCTGCCAGAAGCTGGAAAGAACCCAGATGTCCCTCAACGGAGGAATGGATTCAGAAGATGTGGTATATTTACACAATGGAATACTACTCTGCAATTAAAAACAATGAATTCACGAAATTCTTATGCAAATGGTCAGAACTTGAAAATATCATCCTTAGTGAGGTAACCCAATCACAAAAGAACACATATGGTATGCAGTCACTGATAAGGGGATACAAACCCAGAATCTCAGAATACCTAGACACAATTTGCATATCAATAGATTTCCAAGAAGATGGAAGGAGAGACCCCTGGTCCTGGAAAGACTGGATATAGGGGAATGCCATGACAGAGAAGCGAGACGGTGTTGAATGGGGAAAAGAGGGAGGGAAGGAGGCTTATGGGGCTTTCGGGGACGGAGGAAAAGGGAAAGGGGAAATGATTTGGAATGTAATTAAAAAAAAAGAAAATAAAAAATAAATAAATAAATTTCTTTCCTTTGGAGAATTATACACATTAATTTTCCTAAGAACTTTTCTATTTTCTTATTGAAAAGAAGCTGTTTTGCAAACCATGCTGCTCTACAATATAAAAATGTGCACCTTGTCATTGATCAAGTGGATTAAAGTGTTTGCATCAATGTGATTTTAAGGTAGACTTATTGATGTGGAATCAGACTTTAATCTTTATGATGTAATAAAGCCAGAGATGAACAATCCAGAATCAACTAAGCTTCAGCATTAACAAAGAGAAATATCAGGGTGAGAAGAGACACTTGCAGTAATCAGTTCCTTTCCCAGGGTCCAGGTGTTGGAAATTAGTCTTGGAGCTTTCTTTCTTTCTTCAGATAAGTGAAGCCTTCTATCAGTGGGGGTATAAAGGTGTCTTCTCTCACTGAAACATGTCTACCACTTAGAGATGAGAAGCTTTGCTAATGAATGTGAGCATTTCTGCTGTGAGAGCATCTGCCTATGGCTAAATATATTTCACATCTGCACGAACCCTAGAGTATCTCACCAGCATGCCTCCTCTGCAGTTATTCAAGGACTTGTACATGAGAATCATAAAGAGGATCCATGTCATGAAGCTGAAAGTCTGGGCTAAATAAAGAAGGAAGCACTTTTATCTGTTATTTATTTACTATTTATTTATTATTTACTTTTTACCTTTGAACATAAAGGAGCAAATCAACTTGGGGATTTTGAAATTTAAGTCAAGAAATATTTATATAATTTTATGGACTCAAGGAATTATTTTGATTTTTAGATAGACAAGATTAACCAATAAGGCTATGCTACATGAGTAATGTCAGATAACTGTGCTCAGTGCTTAATGCGTTTTCTGTACAAACTTATTTTTTATTAGATATTTGCATTATTTACATTTCAAATGTTATCTGCTTTCCTCATTTCCTTTCCAAAAACCCTCTCTCCCATCAGAAAATACTCTATCCCATCCCTCCTCCCCCTGCTCATGAAACTTAGAGCCAAAATTAGATCCACAAAACCCATGTAAATGCAGTTGTGGAAAGTGTGCCTCTGTAATTCTAGCAATCTTCCATCAAGATGAGAGGAAAAAATTCATAGGCAAAGAAGAGAGTATCTTGAACATGATGTACAATGAGGACTGACACACAAGGTTGTCCTTTGATATTCATATGTATTTTATGGCACACATGCACCTGTCACTACATATGAATGTAAACAAATGTATATTCACACTTATATGTGTGTGTATGTGTATGTGAGTGTGCATACAAACACACACACTCACAAGCACAGCACAACAGCATAAATAATGTTGTTACAAATAAGAAACAAGAAAGCGTAAATGGACTTTTATAAAGAAGGCTGAGTTGGCATCAGAGTTTTTGCTGGATTGTAGGTTGTACTTTCTAAGGAAAAACAGTAAATCATAGCACGGTATATGATAAGCTTAAGTTCAGCAGGTCTGCCCAGGAACCTATGTTTTCTACAGTCTGGTTTGGGCAGAAGTTTAACTGGAGTTTTTGAAGAGAAAAACTTAGAAAGACTATTGAGTTAGAAGTGTTATGATGAACATGTAACAAGAATGATTTAGACGACTATTTGTGGGGAACATAGAAACTGTGGTAGGTATGGTAGTAGACTACCTTAGGTATGATTTGGGGGGGGGGGATCTGAGTATTAAAGTCAGCAAGGTAATAGAATACCCAAGCCATAAAGAAAAAGGCTAGTTAGCAGTGTAATAGAACACATGAGACATTATGGGAAGACTAGAATTGCAGTCAACAGTTTAGAATACCCAAGATGTGGTAGGCAGGATAGAACTGTGGTCAGCATGGTAATAGAATACATGAGACCTGAATATGCAAAGGAGAAAGTAGACTTCTGGGGCAGACTGGTGTGATTAAGGGAAAAAGGGAGAAGAGGAACGTGGAAGAAGTATGATCTGAAAAAAAGGCATAAAAATGTCATAATGAAACATGTTAATTTGTATTTTAATTTAAAAGCAAATTATAAAAAAGTAAGAGAAGGAAATGGTTCAAATGTGGGCGTGTTTGCTACACAGCATAAGAACCTGTTTTTAAATTTCTTGCACCCACATAAAAAGTCAGGCATGTCTGCATGCTCCTGTATGTCCAATTTTGGGGGCAGTGACAGATAGAGACTATCTGGAATGGCTGACCTAAGAGAAGTAGTTAATTGTATGCCAATGAGAAACTGTGTCTCAAAAACCAAAGTTGAATACACTTGAGGAATGACACCTCAGGCTTTTCTCTGGCATCTAGATGCATATGCACACAGGTTCTCATATAACTGTTCATACATGTGTCCCTTACATGAAAAAGAACATACGCATATACATACACAATCAAATAAATTAATAAATAGATGGATAAATGAATGAATGCGTGAATGAATAAATAAATAAGTGCTACTGGACAGAAAAGAGTCAATTTATGCAATGTTCTAGTATAAGCTCTCAGGGTTTAACAAAGAACAGAAAATATTAAATCTGAAAACACTAGCCTAGACTAACTGAAGACTAGGAATTAAGAGAACATTGTGACATTATTATTATTCAGGCCATTGGAACATGAGGTGCTTGAATCCTATCTTAAAGAGCAGAGAGTCTAGAGGGATGCATGATATAAAGAGAAGCATGAAATTTAGAGATGTCAGTTCTCCAGAGTCTAGTGGAAGAGGATAGAAGGGCTTCAAAAATACTGTGTGGATCTAGAGGAAGCTTCAGGTGAGGTAAACTGAGGAAGAGAAATAAAGGATTCCCAGAATGTTGTTAACACATACTTTTGTATTTGTCTATGAGTGTGTTTCTAGAAACAATCGGCATTTGAGTAGGCAGACTCAGTACAGTTGATTGTCAACAGTTCTGCATGAGACTGAGCAACACCTGAACAGCAGAAGAGCAGTCTCTCTCTCTCTCTCTCTCTCTCTCTCTCTCTCTCTCTCTCTCTCTCTCTCTCTCTCTCTCTCTCTCTCTCTCTCTCTCCCATACTTCCATTGCTGTAAGATATATGAGTTCCTCATTAACTTATTTTTTTTAGCTCTAGGCTCTTTATTCTTAATTATGCTTCTTTGTAAAAGTTTTTTACTAAACTAATACAGTACACTCTTTTTGCAGTTGTCACCGGTTGTTGCAAACACTTAGAACTCATCAAAATGTTGAGAATTCGTAGATGCTGAATGCTCAAATAGGACATCTATATTATCCATGTTTCACCAAACATCACAGGAGAATGGCCAGAAAGAATGCAAGAGCTGGAGAAATGTGTAGAATGTTGAGCAATGCTATCTTCTAGGTATTCTTGTATTCTCAGCAATTGTGATCACTTACAAAAGACTATGCTGTTCACACTTCATTTTGGAAAGAGGGGCTTATGAGGCCATAGACCTCAGTAAGAATATATAGGTAGTCAATGTTTACAAATAAAAGGACAGACATTTTAACCTGTATAGCAACTTGTATGCTTCCCATGTGCCTTGAAATAACACTTTACCTGTGCTCCCATAACTAAGCCAAGTTAATTGGTATATATGTATATGTATATTCATATGTATATGTATATTGTGGGTGGTGCCATCTTTGGGCTGGTAGTCTTGGGTTTTATAAGAAAGCAAGTTGAGCAAGTCAGGAGCAGCAAGTCAATAAGTAACATCCCTCCATGCATCAGTTCCTGCTTCCTGACCTGCTTGAGTTTCAGTCCTGATTTCCTTTGGTGATGAGCAGCTGTGTAGAAGTGTAAGCTGAATAAACCCTTTCCTCCCCAACTTGCTTCTTGGTCATGATGTTTGTGCAGGAATAGAAACCCGATTAAGACATATGTATATGTATTTGTGTATGTTAATGGTTATGTCTGTGTGTGAGTGTTTGTGTGTGTGTGTATGAATGTATATATGTGTATATATATATATATATATTCATTCAATCTGCCCGATTGAAGGAAATATGTTATGAGAGGTTGATCCAGGATGAATTTAATCAACATATACTATGAAACCTATTATATATATTTACCATGTATATTACATTACTGACATGTCATGCACTTACTGATACAATAGTGGCATGACTAATTTTGGCATTGTTATGATTCTGTCTAAGCTCCACCCCACAGTTACTTGGCAGCAGCCAGTTATGTCCCTCCCCACCTTTAAATGGCAACAGCCACTTAGGTCTGGCTCACTATAAAAGGGGCTTCTTGCCCCTCCTCCCTCTCTTGCATCTCTTATTCTCTCACTCTTATCTTCTCTTTGGCCCTCTTGGGATCTGCTCTCTCCTCCTCTCCCCCCTCTCTCTACATGTTCATGGCTAGACTCTCTCTCTCTCTCTCTCTCTCTCTCTCTCTCTCTCTCTCTCTCTCTCTCTCCCTTTCTTTGCCTCTACCACACCATTAACTCTCCTCCCCATACCCTAAATAAACTTTATTCTATATTATTCTATTGTGTGTCTGGTCCCTCAGGGGGAAGGAATACCTCAGCATATACCTGCTGAGGCACCCCCTTCCCCCACACCATCATAGAACATACTATCTTGCCTCTTTCTCTTTTTGTGATCACAACAGGCATAAACAATCAATTTCTGATAAGAAGTGATGTTCTCTCTGACAGGACTGAGTTCCTGCATTCTTGGACTTTAATGAGTATTTATTTCTCTGGCAATACTATCTACAGACAAATTTCAGAACTTTGGATTCAGGCTTTTGTGCTACAAACTTTTTTATTTCTCCAGCTTACAAATTATATTTACAAGAGTTCTTGTCTTCCTCATTCATAGAGCTATTCCCATAATAAATATTCTCTCATTGAGATCTCTGTGAGCATCCTGCTGATTCTGTCCCAGGAATATCATGGCTGATTCAAATCAGCTATCTTGCATCAATATTTTTGATCCTTAGTGCCATTGTTTCAAGTTTTTTATGGTATTTAACTTTTGAAGTTTTAAGTATGAAGATGAATAATATATGAAAAAAAATTTACTGTGCTTGGGAATCAATCTTTATTTGACTTGAGAATCCTTCTTGCAGTGTTAAAAGGAAAAGAGAAAGCATCCTGTGATCAGCTGTTAGCCCTACCCATTATCACAGTAGTTCCTGGAGTGAGTGAGGAGACTCATGCTGATCCTTGATTGGCTGGCCACTGAACCCTCCTACCCACCAAGATTCTCTGTAAGGCAGCATCAGGTAATAAGCTTACAACACCTGCTCTGTATTGATTTGGAGGATTCAGTAATTCCAGTCCCAAACAAAACAAATTGCACCAGATAAACCTCTGGAAGAGCAGAAAAAGGGCGTGGGAATTTCTAATCTGTGGAAAAAAAAAAACACTTTGTGGTTTCTAACACTGTAAAATTTAGCTCAATACTAATTAGTATTTAGTGATTTTCTATTCTGAAACAGCAGCTTAACAAGAATAAGATGAGTGACTTCCTAGTTGTACACATGAGAAATGATTTTTGAGCCATGTTATTAGTACAAGTCAGAGTTATGGGTTTACAAGCACTGGTGGAATGCAGGGCAAAACTGTCTATAGCTTATGCAATAGTCTGGTGGTGAGACACATGCCAGAATAAATGTAGTGAGAGCTGAAATGTAGCAGGGTGGGTTGGGAAGCTTACAGACTATCGATCAGGAGTTTCAACCTTTATTTCATGGTCAATAATAAGATATTTATAGACTCAAAAAGCATAGAAAGAGATAATACAAAGCAGTGGTTTTGTCATCAACATATCAAGTAAGGAAGTCACTTTAAAGTCAATAAAATGTATTTGGTAGGATCTAACACCAAAGTGTAAAAGGATTCTGACAGTTCTTTCCTTAAATGTCTTCTTGAAGATAATTAGAACTTCTGTAGCCCTGTTGTTTGTTTTTTCATTTGCTTTGCTTTATCATTTTAGTATTTTTTTACCTGTAAGCAAAATAATTTTTTTAAACAAAAGAAACCAATTATTCTCAAGCTACTAGCCACTCTCAATGTAAATTTGCCTTCTAAACTCAGACAAGACTGTAGTTTGGTGGTATCTTAAATTTAAACAGTGAGAGAACCAGGATAGGATCACTTGGGAGCTGAGTCATTGATAAAAGGACTTTTTGGAATTTGATTAATATGGATCTAAGATTAAACCTGCTGAGTCAGGAGATATGTAACTTGGAATATTGGAAAGGACCAAAATTTGACCAGGTTCAACCCTCTTAACATTTCTTCAGTGTCTCAGACTCACTGGATGGCATGATCTATTAAGAAGGACTTCATCACTACTAAAGAATTCATTAACATTTTGAGAGTGCATCTCACTGAGAGTTCATATCAGGAATTATAGACTCACCAGCAGTGATTTCTCCAAGCCTATTTCTATATTAAATGCCCTATTATTTGTCTAAGAACACCTGTGGGTTCTGTTTGTCTGAATAACCATGACTTGTGTAAATGCATTTCCCAGAGTGGATTATTTCTATATGAGAGAAAGCCTGGATTGAGCAAAAGATGGGTTATTAATAGAACTCCTGCACTTGTATAGGGGTTCCTTCTGAAATGACACATCCTTTCTAGAGATGAAGGCTAGACAGATTAAGATTCAGGAAGTAAGCAAATTTTGCAAGACTGAAGAAACTCCAGAAATTTACATGATTCACAAGGGTCCTTATATAAATATTAAGCACTGCAATAGAGAACTAAATTTTTACCACATCAGTCTTTATGTCTATAGTTGGTTTGTCCATACGTAAATGCCATGTATTGGGTGATGCCAAATGAATGTCAATTTTCTTTGGTCATAGCAGATGCAATTGTGCTTCAGCCTCTCAATTGCTGACACTACCAGCATGTGCTGGCTACTAGGACTGCACTAGAGACCTTGAGTATCAAGCTGAAATACTGAAACCCATATTACTTTCACAGATTTGAAAAGATTTGATAAATTTATGTTTCATGAAACCTATTTTGGAACAAGGCAGGAGAAGCTTTGAGCCTAGGAATCCTATGAGTTGTAGAATTCTATGAGTAGAGAACAAGTACATGACTAACTTTTCAGGTCAGGGAGTGTTAGAAGTTTTTCATCCATAGAACTTCTGGGTTGTTAGTGTCCTGGGATCATTAAGTGATTCCCAAGTCTAACTTTAGTTTTAATATTAATAAAATATAGACTTTTTATTAAGAAAACAACAACAACAGCAAAAACAAAAACAACAAAACTGTCGAGGACCAAAACAGAGAATCTCTAGGTATGGCCTCAGCTACAGTGAGTCCTTGGATTTTAAAGACAAAACCTACCACATTGTAATTTTGAAGAGTAATGTTAATTCATATTCTGTACAGGTGCATGCCAAGCTTGATTTTCTAACAGATGTCTAGCAAAAGCCTCTGCCATGAAAGCAAGTAAGTGTTTCATACAAAAATGGAACATAGCAGCTTGCTTGTTAAATTTTTGATGTAGGTAACTCAGTCTCAAAACACATGTGTTATATATACTCACTAATAAGTGGATGTTAGCCAAAAAAAAATGAAAATACCTAGGATATAATCCAAAGAACTCAAGCTTAACAATCAAAAGAGCCCAAGTGAAATGCTCTCAATCCCTCTTGGGTAGGAGAAGAAAATAATCACAGGAGGCAGAGTGAGGGAGGGACCTGGGTGGGAGAGGGATAGGAATGGGGGAACATAATCAGATATGGGAAAGGAGAGACAAGAGAGAAGTCCCGAGGGTCAGCAGAATGAATGGAAATACATAACCTCAGGGTGTGTGGGGGGGTGAGACATGGGGGAACCCTCTAGAAACTACCATAGACCTTGGAGGTAAGAAACTTTCAGGACTCAAAACGGAGGGACCTTAGATGAAATTAATGCCCAACAGTGGGCAGAAGGAACTTACAGAGTCCACCTTCAGTAGAAAGACAGGGCATCAAGTGACCATGGGGTTGGCATCCTATCATAAAAATTCTGACCCGGAATTGTTCCTGTCTCATAAAACAGCAGGGACAAAAATAGAAAAGAAACTGAGGGAAAGATGTCCACTGACAGGCCCAATTTGGGATCCAGCTCAAAGGGAGAACCCAAGGCCTGACATTATTACTGATGCTATCTATGGTGTGCTTACAGACAGGAGCCTAGCATAGCTGTCCTCTGAGAGATCCAACAAGCTACCTACTGAGACAGATGCAGATACTTACACCCAAACATTGGACTAAAGTCAGAAACCCCTGTGGTTGAATTAGGGAAAGGCTGGAAGAAGCTGAGGAGAAGGGCGACTCTATAGGAAGACCACTGTCTCAACTAACCTAGATGCCTAAAATCTCTCAGACCAGGCAGCCTGAAATCCACCAATCAGGTAGCATAGAGGAGCTGGTCCAAGGCCCAATACAAATATAGCAGAGGATTGCTTGCTCTTTCCTCAGAATGAAATGCACCTAACTCTTGAGAAATTTAAGGCCCCAGGGAGTGGTGAGGCTTGTTGGTGGTGGCAAGGGTGGGGTGGGGTGGTGGGAGTGTGGATCTTCTTGAAGACAGAGAAGGAAGAGGAATGAGATATGGAGGGGGGTTCTGGAGGAGGGCAACAGCTGGACTGTCAAAAAAATAAAAGAACCAAAAAAAAAATAAGAGAAAACGAAAAAATTGTGTAAGAAGATATTTTTACAAATTTGAGTTTGTGAAAGAACTTCAAAATGTTTTATATGAAAAGTTTTAAATAAAATGAATAAATAAAAGAAAAAAATATAGGCAAGGAAGTGAAACACTTTAAGACAATCATCAGTTTTAAAGAGTAATCTAATTGCATTGGGAAATTGTACATCTTGGGCAAGTTAGCCAGTAGCAAGACAGGAGCAACATTTTTATGGCTTCCAGCTAAAGACAATTTTGTTTTTAAAAGTCTTTTCAGAATAGTAAATTGTTCTCTAAATTTAATATTCACCATCACATGGACATCTAGATTAGAAGCTTCTTAGCTATGCAAGGGCTTATCTGTGAATTGTTATATCCTCCTTTGTCCTTTCCTGAAAATGAGAGGAAACTCTATCAGTTATGGAAGCTCTGTGGTATCAGTGTGAAATAACTGAATGGAATATAATATTTTATTCCATTGGGAAGAATCCACAAGCAAGCCAAGGGGTTTCTATAGGAGCTGAAATTATAACCTAGACCCTTAAAAATAATGTGTCTTTTTCTGTAGTTTATTGTTTTGGCTAAGAGGGCACTAGATCCCCATCATGTATACAAGTATACACATGCACATGTGCTAAGTATCTATAACCACACAGATAATTCTTCATATGAACACTTATGAATACAGACACAAACCAGGTTAAATGAAGTTTCCAGAACCCTAGGAAGCTGAGTAAGTGTTGATCTGAGGTACAAAGCTAGAGAGTGGAGTTACTGATTTGGAGGTTTGTGTTCCTTTTCTATGGACTCCTAAACACTGATAAATGAGGTAGAGGATGTTGATTTTTGAATCACTGACAAATAGGATTTTCAAGAAGACTGGGTTCCAGCCTCAGGGCTGATCAGAAATGACTTGTTCTACTTTCTTGACACAGGTTCTTATGCAATTTTGGCCAAAGAATAAGGGATACCAGGAGACATTGGATGAAAACAGAAGATGGGAAGTATGTACTTTTCCCTTTCCAGTTTATAGGTCTCTGACTCCAGCAGAGAGCTTCAGCTTCCTTTCTTTCTGTTTCTATTTCTTTGTCTGTTAAGTATGGAAATTAAAGTTGTTTTCACTCATTAGCTAGACTGTTATGAAGGGCCACCTATCATTCAGTCAAGGGGTGGAGGAAATGTGATAAATATCATGTTTTTTATTATCCTTGCTACAAGTTTAAGTGGAGCAGTCCCTTTTCATCTCAGATAACAAGCAATCTGGGATCAAGAAATGGGGAACTAACATCATTGTTAATTTTATACACCTGTTCATCTGTCTATTAAATATTATTTAAGATTGTTCATGTATATTTATGTATGTGTATGCATTTGAGTATATAAATATAGGTTTATGTATATTTATGTACATATGACCCCATGTGTACACCAGTAAGTACATGTATGTATATAGACCAAAGGACAACATTGGTGGTTGTTCCTTCGGTTCAGTCTTCTTTGTTCCCTTCTTTCTTTTCCTTTTTTTTTAAATTATTTATAAGTAGGATGGTGTACTTTAGTGCATACGTCCAATGAGGCTAGGGCACCAAATGACATGAAACTAGAATTGTAGGTGCTTGTAAGATGCTGGGAACTAAATCTCAGCCTTCTGAAAGAAAAACAGGTGCTCTTGACTACTGAACCATTTCTCCAAACCATACCTTATTTCTTGAGCCAAGATATCGAACTTTTACCCAAAGCACTTCCAGAAAGCTAAGATAGCTGGCAAGGCCTGGGCATTCACCTATTTGCTTCTCTAGCCTTGGGTTATGAGCATGAACTACCAAACTTACCTTTTAAAAAATGATTTTACTTATTTTTGACATTTATAATATAATTATATCATTTCCCCCATTTCTTTCTTCCAGTCAACTGTTCTATATACCCTTCTTGGTCTTTTCGAATTCATGGCTTCATTTCTCACTAATTGTTGTTTTATACACACACACACACACACACACACACACACACTCTACGCAGTACAATGTTATGTGTACATATGTTTTTAAGGCTGATCAGTTGGTATTCGGTAGCCTGTTGGTGCACTTTTCCCCAGGGAAACTATTTCTTCTTTTATCACCATTCCATAGTTGCCTGTAACATTTTGTAAAGGGTTGATGGCTCCTTGACCTTCCTCATCCATATTGCCATGTATATAATTGCTGTACTTTTTCTGGTGGTGTGTGCTGTCATGACTTTATGGGTGTGGCTTCTATCACCTAAGAAACATAGTCATACAGCAAATTACCTATTACTATTCTTTCATTCATTCTGCCCCCTCTTCTGCAATGATTTCTGACCCTTAGCTATAGTTATTTCATCATACATGGATCTATAACTCAGCATTTTAATTAGTTGTCATTTTCTGTAATGATTCTATTTGTTGCAAAGAGAAATTTCCTTAATGAGAGCTGAGTACTAGACTTATCTGTTGGTGTATGTGTAAATATTTAGAAGGTAGCTAAGGATTATGCTGGATTAGTTAGTGATGGTTGTTGGCTCTTTTCAAAGATGCATGACTTTACTGGGTAGTCATGTCTCTAGCACTAGGCCTGGTTTTCTTCTTCTTGAGCAGTTATTATATTCACTTAGCAGGCTGTTGATTACTACCAAGATATACTTGTCATAACTGTACCCTGAGCTACGTCATGCACTGCAGGTCAGTGTTTTGCTTTACAGGTATCCTAGCTGTGCAGGGCTGTTAGTTGCTCCCCTACCCCTGCCTTTGGACATTTGCATGAAGTCATACCTTGAAAGCTAGTCCTCAGGGAGGAGACTTTCAAATCAGTTACAGATAAGGGATTCATGGGCCCTGTGTGTAAAGTGCATGATGTCATTAACAATAAGGAGTTCCTTCCACATCTCTGGGGTGACCAAGGGCAAGAGCAATAGTGTAATGTTTTTAAAATCTTTTGGATAGCCCTGACTAACAACTCAAAATTGGACCTTTCATGGTGCTCCAGTTTTTATTAAATAACTTTTGGTTCTTGGAGGGTTCATTGTTATCCCTGAAGAGAAAATGTCATTTAAATTACAAATGTATGTTTATATAGATATGTTTATATATGTATGTTTATACACAGATTTACATGAACTGTGGGTTTTAGGTAGATAGGCCATCAGAATTTTTGATATCATTCCTGGTGTTATATTCTCCTTCCTCATGTATTTATCTCTGTCACCTCCGAATCTCTATTCTTATCATTTTCCCTGTTAGATCATGGCTACCTTACAGTTCCCCTGTCTATTGCCTCTACTTCCTCCCTCCACAACCCTAGCAAAGGTCACATTTACTTTCCTTGTTTCTGCAGTTGCTCCAGGTTATGCACTCACATCTGAAGATTTGGAGCTAAGATCCTCAGATGAGAAAGAATATGCTATGTTCATTCTTCTAGATCTTATCTAGTTCCATTCATTTACCTGAACTTTTCTTCAGAGCTGAAGGGTACTCTGTAGTATATATGTACAGCATTTTCACTATCTATTCTTTAGGTAATGACAGATATTTGCTCAGCCAGGCTCATTGTGGCTCTACTCACAATAGCTAGGTTTTACTAACTGAGCCATATTTCCAGCCCTATTCCTTGAATATTTTTTGGAGTGTTAAATTTCTACTGCTGAGAAGACTTATGTCAGAAGTATCAAAATCCAAGTATCTAGTATAAACTTTATATTTGACTGGTCAAACTGAATACCTGTTTACCTGTTGTAATATCCTATAATAACAAACCTTTAATACATTTAGAATTATCTGATTAATCACCAAAAATATTAACTTGAATTAAATGCTTTATGAAGTTTGGTAAATCAGAATCCTATGTTTCAAATACAGTTGCATTTGGGGTTTGTGGTAGTGTGAATTAGAAATTCCCCAGCGTCTTGAACATCTGTAAATTTGTTCCTAGTTGATAGGAATTGCTGCTTGGGAGATGAGACCTTGTCGGTGAAACTATTTCAGTGGGTATAGGATTTGTCTACAACTGCCAGCCTACTTTCTCTGAACCTAACTTGAGTTTCAAATGTGATCCTCAGTTTCCTGCCCTTATTAGCAGTTCTTTAGTTTACCATCATGGATTCTGAACGTGTGAGACTGGGAGGCCTCATAAACTCTTCTATAAGTTGTCTTGGTTACGGTGTGTTTTTGAAGCAGTAGAAAAGAAACTAACACAACCTTATGTTCAGTTTTGTGTAGTCTGAGTGCACACACATGAGCACACAAATATGAACATTTGTTGTTGGCTATGACTCAGCCATTTACACTGTTTTCTCATGCATAGTATTGGGTGGTTTGCTCAGGATCAACAGTTCAACACAATCCATTATTTTAGCATATTCTTTGCCCATTCAAGTGCACAAATGCTATTGCCATTTACTGCTTCTTTAAGAACTTCATTTAGTCCTTTTTTATGGCCATATCTGATTTTTCTGGGTTGTTTTATAAGATCATGAGAATTTAAAGGAATTTCCTGAAAGGCATGTGTTTTTGCTTATACTGTTTTGTTGGTAGGCTTTAGGGTTTAACTTCCCAAAGACATGGTCATTCCTGGGTTTATTACTTAAATATACTAATTAATTAATTTTGAGTAAATATTATCAACTTTAAGATAGCATGCATCATGCATCTTTTTTGCAGGTCATTTTATAGACTACCATCTTATCTAGTTTTAAGATATTGCTTATCTATTAAGAATAAAGATGAGAAAGTCTATTAAGATTAAGATATAAGTACATTTCAGAGACATTGATATGTAATAGAATGACTGCATGCCAAAAATATCAGAGACTTGGCTTAGATCCCCTTTTCTTCCCCTTTTTTCTCTTCATTCCTCCCTCTTCTCTTATTTCTTCTCCTTTTCTGCTAGTCCTGGCAATTAAACAGAGAAGCTTATGCATATTATTACTCTTCCCCTCAGTCACCTTCCAACCATATTTTTCCTCGTTATACAGAAGCATGTTTATTAGGACCTTGAAATCATCCCTAAAAGTAAGCATTAAATTCGCTCAAGTTCTAAGTCCTCCCATTCTAAGTACTTGGGCAGGAGCAGAGAAACAAATTTTACTGAAAGATCTTTGAATTTCAGTATACTTGCATTTAATCCTGCCTTCATTGTTTGTGATTGAATGGATTAGGAAGATCACATACCTATTGAAAATCCTACTTCTTTCTTGCCTATACAATAAAGACAACAATACCTGCTCAATCCAGTATCTCCTAGAATGCAGAAATGTTGTTTTGCTTGTTTGTTTTTAAGTCATTAATGTGTTTGTTAATCAGTTTGCTCTGTGATCAGTTGAAAGATCACAAATTCAAATGGGTACTATTTCAGAGATGTATTTACTTGATATAACAGTTCCCTCTTCAACTTTGATCATGTGCTCCTATGTGCACAGGTGTGCACACATTCATATGTGTGTGTGTGTGTCTGTGTGTATGTGTGTATGTCTGTCTGTCTGCATGTACAGGTGTGTGTGTTCACTGTGTTTGGAGAGTAGAAGTCAACCTTAAGCATAATTTCTCACACTCTCAACATCTTTTGTTTTGAAAGAGTGAGCTCACCTTGCTGACTAATATGCCCCATGCATCAGTTTGTCTCTGAATCCACAGCAATGAGAATACAAGCACACACCTCTATGTTAAGCTTTTCAATAGTTTGAACTCTGTTCTTTGTGATTAGAGGACCAGTTATATTTTGCATTTTATTAATGGAAGTATCTCTCTAACCTGCTCTAAAAAATGTCTTCCCATTAGGGTTGTTTTATTATTCCCAACTGAGAGAGGTGTAACTCACCAGAAAGGGAACCACCTCACTTCCCCATCAGGAATCCCTCTTCTCCCTTCCCTCACTGCTACTGCACCTGCTTGTGCATTCAGGATCTCTGAACTTCTCCCAGTAGCCTCATATTCTAAGCTGCAGGCAACACCTCTGAGGTGGCCACACTCCAGGATTCCTTTTGTTGTTAGGGACTCAGCTCTGGGTGCTTCTCCTTTTTGTCTTTCATTTCTTTTTCAGGGATTGATATCTGAAATGTAAGAAAAAGCTTAAGTATGACATAGTTGGAATAAATCTTTCAGTGACTCAATATCCCCCTTCAGCTCTTTCCATATTTCTGTTTTGCTTGGAAGTGTCTTCTCCTCAGTGATTTCTCCTCATCTCACTGCTTACTGCTGAGTTCTTTTCAAGATTTTATATATCTATATCTGTATCTGTATATGTATGTACATCTTTATCTATCTGTTTGTGTGAGTGTGTGTGCTCATGCACGTGTGTGTGTGTGTGTGTGTGTGTGTGTGTGTGTATTTATGTATTTTACTTGGACTTCTGTGCACTCTAGTATTTTCCAATTTGGACCAAGAATATTTTAAACTTCATTCTGTACACATCCAGTGGATTTTTAAAAATAATTTATTTACTACATTTATTTTGTGTGTGTGTGTGTTTTATGTCTCTGTGTATGTCTGTGTGTATGTCTGTATGTGTTCATGTTTTTGTACAAAGAGTGTGAATATGGTGCAGGTGGTCAGAAGTCAACTTTAATGAGTCAGTTTCCTCCTTTCACACTTAGGTGGATGGAGCCTGGGGATATCTCTCAGGTCTACAATCTTTGTGAAGCAGAAAAGACTTCCCTTCTAAGCTTTCATCACCCTGAACTACAGTGGCAGTTTTGTGTCTTTCTTTTCTGTCCATGACCTCTCAGGAGTGTTTGGCCCAGTTAAATATGGTTTTTCCTCAGATATTTCCTTCTCTTCTTAATGTTGTACTCAACTTTCTCCATTCTAATTGCTAGAGTTGGAATTCTTCATCAACTACTGCTTTGAATATCAGAATGCTCAAGGTCACTGGGAATGGCATAGTAAAATCTAAGAACAACACTTCACTACACTGAGAAAATCATTCTTCATTACAGCAAGTTCTAACTGATGAGAGTGGCATCTGATTTTGCAGAGGTCTGACAATGACATTTTTTTTTTTTTTGGTGTAAAGAGAGTATGGTGTACATATCCCAAGAAGCTTCTGCCTACTTTGCTCCCTTTAAACTGTTTCTGCATGTAATAGCACTATGAGCTAAAATAAGAGACAAACATAAGTCAGAATTCCATCCCATTACAAAATTCTGTCTAAAGATGTCTATGTCTGTTCAAATAGCACCCACGTTCTTAAACATGGTCTCAGTGTCTTATTTCTTCCTTTTTCATACATCATTCAACTCTTATCTAGATTTTCAAATTCATTGAAAACATAAAGCAGACATATTTTATTTTATTATTGTTTTTATTTATGTGTGTGTCTGTGTGTGTGTTAGTGTATATACATGCATAACTTTGTGTAGGTGCCTATAGATAAGACAGCATGGAACCCTTTGGGGTTGGAGTTACAGGAGGTTCTGAACTATCTAATGTGTGCACTGGGAAATTAAACGGGCTTCTGTTCAAGAGCAGAATATATTCTTAGCTGCTGAACCATCTCTCTAACCCAAAACTTTTAAATGTTGGCCTACAGATTCATAATTCTGTGTCCTCTTCAATAACTCTATAATACTATCTTTTAGTTTTGAAGTGTAACAAAATTTATGGTTTTTTTGGTACAAGTGAAAAATTAGGACTCAATTTCACTCATGTCAAATTCATTTTGTTGGAAGTCTTTTGGTATTCTACAGCTTAAGCCTAGATGGCTTGAGTGATACATAAGACATAGTAAAGGGGGTTTTGGAATAATAGAGTAGAAAAGAAATGTTGAAAGCCTATGTTGAAGCTAATTCAATAAGATTCTTTTGTTAAGAGAGAGAATTTATAAATAAAATTTCAAGAGATATAAAACTGTTCTATTTTGATTGTTTCTGAAATCTATTATGAATGGATTTCTAATTTTCTTTGGGTATGGAAGAGCAAAATGAAGTTTCCCTCAAATTAATTTCAATTCAATTCTTCACTGTTTTAATATTTTATGATCATGCTAATGAGTCACTTTAATTTATTTTCTTAATTAAAAACATTTTTTGTATTTTATGTTATTTGTTTTAAACTTTTTATTTATGCCTCTAAAATGAAATCTTGGGAAACAGCTCAGGTTAATATGTGAAGATCCAAGTCTTGAGTTTTATATCTATGACACATTTGATAAGACGAGTTCTCCATAATTTCCCCACAATTTTTCTGCTCATATGTCATCCAGGTAGTTTCCAGTATTTCACTGTTTTTCCTACTATGAACAATGTTAAACTAAATATATCCTCATGTGGCTAAAGATATTGTTTCTTTATGTAATTTTTATTAAAGTGGTTGTTTGGAAATTTCATACATGTGTACCATGTTTTGTGGTTACTCTCAACCCCCTTCCTCTTATTTCCATCCTAATTCTATTAGCTTCTTCTCTTTCCTTCAAGTCTGTTTACCATAATCATGTTGTGTGTGTGTGTGTGTGTGTGTGTGTGTGTGTGTGTTATTTTGTTTTGTTTCATTCTGTTTGTGAACCACTAATTTTAAGCAGGCCTGACAATACATCAGAGCCTCAGTACTGTACTGAAGATTATGGATTACTATCATCAACAAGCAGGTATGGAGTCCCTTAAGCCATTTTAGATCCCTGAATTACAAGTGATAGTAGACACACTGTGAACAGCTGTGGCTACTGGTGAGATCATGAGAGCAATGGCTATGCCATGCTAAGGAGACAACATTCCACACCCTTTCTCTGTTTTCATGCTTTTACACTCTTTCCATTCCTTCTTTCTCAATGTTTCCTGAGCCTCAGAAGGTGTGGTATCAATGTCTTAGAAGAAAGAACTCAAACATTATGTATTTTCAGCACAGTGATCAGCCCCCAAGTTCTGCATTTACCTCTGTTTCCTGCAAAGAGGAGCTTTGCTCATTAATGCTAAGAGTTGAATTTGTCAGCAGGTACAAAAGTGAATACTTAGAAAGCAATTTGGGGCCTTGGCAATTACTTAGACGACATCAGTGTGTTCTTTTCATTGGAATATTTCCTCAAAGGTAGACTGCTGAGTTACTGATTACTAAGCTATTTGATTTTAAGATTATTTTATTTTGCAATCTCAATTTGTGAAAAGTGGATATATAAAACAAGTGTTTTCATTGCTATTTGTATTTATAGGGGTCTGCCTTGCCTTTTCAATGATCTTCTGAGTACAAAGATCCACGGTGAAACAAGCTTAAATCATCTCACAGTAGCTGATGGGGTGTAATTCTCTTGAACTTCATATTTAGTGAATGAGTAACTTGGTTATTACAAAATAAACAACTTTAAACCTCATGGTCAGCTAAGGCTATTCACTGCCACTGGGTTAACATTTACTATTTTAAATATTATTTCCAGATTTACTAGGCTATTTGATAATTCTTTAACATTAAAACAGAAAAGATGAATGTTTCTATGCTGGGAATATAGTTCAAAACCCTGGGTTTGATCTACAGCACTACACCAAATGGATGTGGTGCAACAGATCTCTAATCCTGACACTCTAACACTCTAGAACAGTAGAGCAGGGAATCAGAAGTTCAGAATCTTGCTCTCCTATATAGCAGGTTCAGGTTCAGTTAAATCATATGAAACACTGGCTCAAACAATATGTTTATAATGGCTCAGAAAGAATTCTCCCTGTCATAGATCTTATGTCCTTTCATGATCAAAAGACTGATTGATAAAAATATATCATAATCTTTAAAATGAAACTATTATGAAAAAAACACTAAAGAGGAGTTAGACCCAAGTACATTTTTGTATATACAGCTCACATGGTTTATATATACAGCTCTGTGTGTGTGTGTGTGTGTGTGTGTTTGTGTGTTGTTGTTGTAGTGGTGTATTTGTGTCAACTATGTCTCACTTAATATAGTCTGAAGTGCATCTCTTAGTTGCTAGCCCTTGGTCAGGATTTAAGTGTATAAAGGAAATGTCTCAGAAGCTCTGGAGGTAAATGGAGGTGTACAGTCATAACCACAGATCTCTAGTTAGTACACATTGTGCTTCCAACAAGAAGTAAAGAATTTCTATAGAATTGTCTAATTTTTATTTTTTCAATTAATTAATTAATTAATATTTTACATTTCTCATTTTATTGCCCCCATTCCCATCCACTCTCCAATTGTTCCACATGCCATACCTACTCCCCACCCCCTGTCTCCACAGGCATGTCCCCACTACCACCCCACCTGACCTCTAAACTCCCTGGGGCCTCCAGTCTCTGGAGGGCTAGGTACATCATCTCTAAATGAACACAGACCTGGCAGTCCTCTACTGAATGTGTGTTGGGGGCCTCATATCAGCTGGTGTATGCTGCCTGTTTGCTGGTCCAGTGTTTGAGAAATCCCAGGGGTCCACTTTAATTGAGACTACTAGTCCTCCTACAGGATTGCTCTTCTCTTCAGCTTCTTTCACCCTTCTCTAATCCAACAACAGGGGTTAACTGCTTCTGTCCATTGGTTGGGTGCAAATATCTACATTTGACTCTTTCAGTTGCTTGATGGGTCTTCTGAAGTGCCGTCATGCTAGGTCCCTTTTCTTTACGTGTTCCATAGCCTCAGTAATAGTGTCAAGCCTTGGGACCTTCCCTTGAGCTAGATTCCACTTTGGGCCTGTCCCTGGAGCTCTTTTCTTCAGGCTACTCTCCATTTCCATCTCTGTAATTCTTTCAGACTGGAACAGTTATGGGTCAGAGTTGTGACTGTGGGATGCCCCCCTCCCTTATTTGATGCCCTGTCTTCATGCTGGAGGTGGGCTCTATAAGTTCCCTCTTGCTACTGTCAGGCATTTCATCTAAGGTACTTCCCTTTGAGTCCTGAGAGTCTATAACCTCCCAGGTCTCTGGTGCATTCTGGAGGGTCTCCCCAACCTCCCATTTCCCCAGATTGCCTGTTTCCATCCTTTCTGCTGGTCCTCGGATCTTCATTCCTTTTCCCTCACACAATGACAGATCAGGTTCCCCTCTCCTCGTCATCACCTCTCCCCCAACCCCCATCCACTTTTTCTCCCAGCTCTCTTCCTCCCTCTCTGCCCACTTGTGACTGATTTGTTCTCCCTTCTAAGTGGGACTGAGGTGTCCTCACTTTGGAACTTTAGCTTGTTGACCTTTGTGAGTTCTGTGGACTGTATCTTGGGTACTCTGGCCATTTTTTTTTTCTTTTTTCAGCTAACATCTACCTATTAGTAAGTACATATCATACATGTCCTTTTGGGTCTGAGTTACCTCACTCAGGATAATATTTTCTAGTTTCAGCCATTTGCCTACAAATAACAGGATGTCCTGGATCTTAATAGTTGAATAGTATTTCATTGTATAAATGAACCACATTTTCAGTATCCATTCTTCTGCAGTGGGACATCTGGATTGTTTCCAGCTTCTAGCTATCACAAATAAGGTTGTTATGAGCACAACAGAACATGTGCCCCTGTGGCATGGTGACACATCTTTTGGGTATATTCCCAAGAGTGGAATAGCTGGATCTTCAGATAGATTTATTTCTCATTTTTCTGAGGAACCTCCAGACTGTTTTCCAGAGTGGTTATACCAGTTTGCAATCCCACCAGCAATGGAGGATTTCTCCATATCATATGCAAAATGTGTTCTCACCTGAAGTTTTGATCTTGGCCATTCTGATTGTAAGGTAGTATCTCAGGGTCGTCTTCATTTGTCTATCTCTGATCACTAAGGACTTTGAACATTTCTTTGGGTGCTTCTCAGCCATTTGAGATTTCTCAGTAGGGAATTCTTGATTTAGTTCTATACCCCATTTTTTGATTGGGTTGTTTGATTTTTTTGGTGATTAGTTTCTTGAGTTTTATATATATATATATATATATATATATATATATATATATATATACATTTTGGATATTAGTTCTCTATTGAATATGGGGTTAGTGAAGACATTTTCCCATTCTCTAGGTTGTTGATTTGTCCTATTGACTAACTCCTTTGCCTTACAGAAGCTTTGCAACTTCATGAGGTCCCATTTACCAATTCTTGATCTTAGAGCATGAGCCAATGGAGTTCTGTTTATGAAATTTCCCCCTGTGTCAATAAGTTCAAGGCTCTTTCCCACTTTATCTTCTATTAGATACAGTTTATCTGGGTTTCTGCTGATGTCCTTGATCCACTTGGACTTGAGCTTTGTGCAAGGTGACAAATATGGGTCTATTTTCATTTTCCTACATATAAACAAGCAATTAGACCAGGACCATCTATTGAACTTGCTTTCTTTATGCCATTATACAGTTTTGGCTTCTTTATCAAAGATCAAGTGTCCATAAGTGTTGTGGTTTAATTTCTGGGTCTTCAATTTTATTCCAGTGATCAACATTTCTGTCTCTGTACCAGTACCATGCAGTTTTAATGACTACTGCTCTGTAATAAAAATTGAGGTCAGGGATGATGATTCCCTGTGAAGTTCTTTCATTGTTAAAAATTGCTTTCACTATTGTGGGTATTTTGCCTTTCCAGATGAATTTGAAAACTGTGCTTTCCATGTCTCTGAAGAATTGTGTTGGGATTTTGATGGGGATTACATTGAATCTATAGATCGCCTTTGGTAGTGAGGGCATTTTTACTATGTTAATTCAGCCAATTCATCAGCATGGGAGATTTCTCCATTTTCTGAGATCTTCTTGAATTTCTTATTGAAAGCCTTGAAGTTATTTTCATACAGGTCTTTACTTTGTTTGGTTAGAATTACCCCAAGATATTTTATATTATTTGTGGCTATTGTGAAGGGAAATTTTCCCCTAATTTCTTTCTTAGTCTGTATATCATTTGTATAAAGGAAGGTTAATGATCTAATTGAGTTAATTTTATATCTGGTTACTTTTCTGAAGTTGGTTTTCAGCTGGAGAACTTTGTCTAATCTTTATTAAAGCATGGAAGTATCCCTAAAGAGATCAGCAATCTTCTACCAGGAAGAGGCCTGGTATAGAATTTCATCTTGATAAAACCAGACAGTGGAATCTTCCTTCTTCATAACTGTGAAATATCAAAATCAGTTATTTTTTTTAAAACATCTATTTATTATATGTAAGTACACTGTAGCTGTCTTCAGACACTTTTTCTTCTTGCTTCCACCCCTCTCACTTACTCACTATAGCTGTCTCCAGACACGCCAGAAGAGGGTATCAGATCTCATCAAGGATGGTTGTGAGCCATCATGTGGTTGCTGAGATTTGAACTCAGGACCTTCGGAAGAGCAGTCAGTGCTCTTAACCGCTGAGCCATCTCTCCAGCCCCTCAAAATCAGTTATTTAGAATGTACACAGTCATTAATAATTTGTTATTGTACCATAAATGGGGTAAAATAGCCACTTATATATATCTCCTTTGGAAAATTGTCCACTTCTATCCTTTTGACATATAGAAACTATATATACTTAACTTTATTTAATTTATAGAACTCTCTGTTTTATAAATAAATAAATATTTCTCCATTTCCTGCCATGTGCCCTTATAGATTTTTTTAAAAAAATATTTATATTTTATTTTAATAAGTGTGTGTGTGTGTGTGTGTGTGTGTGTACTCCAAGTGCCCAATAGAGGTAAGAAGAGGTGGATAAATTCCCTGGAGCTAGAGTTATAAGTAATTATAAGCCACTGGACATTTCTGCTAGTAACCCAACTCAACTGTAGTCTTCTGAAAGAACAAGAAGCACTCTTAATTGCTAAATTCAAAAACATTTTGTCTTAATACTTTGCCCTTTAATTTATGATTCTTCTAGTCAGCTTATCTAAAAATAAATATGTTACAAATACTCAAGTCATTAAATTTGTTATCTAGTATGCTTATCATGTTTCGAAATTGTTTTCAGTATTTACCATATTGATTTAGAGTTATAGAAAACTTAATTTTATTATATAAGGAGATCATTTAAATTTACCTTTGGTCAGTAACATTGGAAAACTATGCTTTATAAGGTATGACTTATGGCTTACTATGGATTTTTTAAATAATTTTTATTGTGACCTATTTACTTACATAACTTTTTATAAATTCACTATTTATAACAGTACTTACAGCATTCAAAATTGAACATATATACTATTTAGCTAGTGAAAGAAAAAAAAATAGTTTCAGCTGATGAAGTTAAACTATTTCAATATCTACATTCAACATTTTAATTTAAAATATACATTTAGCCTATGTTAATGACTAACTTTATATTTTGCTTTGTTTCAAGACCTTTTCTTTTTCTTATTTACTTAAATGTGACATTTAAAATTGCAAGAGTAAATTACATTCTATAATTTGTCAAGAAAATTATGAATATGTATTATTCCATGTGCTTTTTAGAAAAACATAATAAATGGATTTGTTTTTATGTATGGATCTATGTTTATATGTGTATGTATGCTTGTGTGTACATGTTCAATGTGTGTGTTTTGAGAATGTGAACATATACACAATACATCTACATATCTTTATGTGTCTCTATGTGTGTATTTATGTTTCTATGGGTATATATGCTGTCTTAGTTAGGGTTTCTATTGTGAAAAGATGCACAAAACATGGCAACTTTTATAAAAGAAAACATTTAATAAATAAAAGAAAACATTTTATTAGGGCAGGCTTAGAGTTCCAGAAGTTTAGACCATTATTGTCTGGGCAGGAAGCACAACAGCATACAAGTGATTTTAGTGTTGGATAAGGAGCTGACAGTCCTACAGGTGTATCAGCAGGCAGCAAAAAGTGAGTGTCACACATACTTAAGCATCTAACACCTCAAGGTCTTCTCCCTCTGACTACATTCTCTAATAAGATCACACATGTAGGATTAGATTTTTCAAAACCCACTTTAATGAGGGATCTTAAACTGCTTCAACCTCCTTTTAGTTCATCTACCACATATTAGGGAAAAGGAAGGGTTAATAGAAGATGGGGAATATGGTCATGTTTAGAAGTAGTTCTTTGGGTCTGATTCAAATCTTTCTTGTCAGGATATCAGAAGTCTACTCCAATATACCAAACACACATCAGTAGCTATTGTTCAATCCAGAAGAAAACTCAAGACTCCACTGGATTGGCAGGTGTCAGCAGAGGTAGCAAGAAACAGCTAGAATACTGCAAAAAGTTCTATGGCACTTTTTCCTGTACAAAGTTATGACAAACAAAGATATGTGACGGCCAGCAAAGTTTTGCAAAGTGAATCAACGTAAGTACATCATCAGCAAAATTTCGGAGAATGTTGTAACATGAATCAATGCTAGAGTATTGTTCACTGTCTGTTAGATTTTCCATATAATTTTCCTAAACATCATGCCTACTCTCAAGTGTGCCTTAGCAAAATATCTTTTCACATGTTTACCTCAGAAAATGATCTTTCCATGTGTCTGCTTCTCCAAAACATTCTCTCAAATGAAAATTTGATATAAATATCAAGTGACAGGTGAATCTCAAGAAACAAGAAATTTCCCTTTCAGGCATCTACTTCAAAAAGGCTACATCTCCTAATAGTGCAACCTCAGCAAAAATATGGAGAATGTTATTGGCTTATAAGGGCTATTTTTATTCAAACGACCACATATGTGTGGACATGTGTAAAATGGGACCACAAGAAGGGAAGAAGAGCTCTGAAAAAGAGAGAAAGTGTGGCAACAGAAGTTAATGGAACGCATATGATGTGAAATCAAATCAGTGGTATATTTGGACCAGAATGGAGCCAGAAAGAGTGACTAAGAATGTCGCAATTATGTTTGTAAACCTTGTAAAACATAGACATACACAAAAGAAGAAATCTCAGTTAGAATAGATTCTAACACATTAGCTTGTTCAA
Organism: Tokudaia muenninki; assembly: GCA_036184385.1. Classification (NCBI taxonomy): domain Eukaryota; kingdom Metazoa; phylum Chordata; class Mammalia; order Rodentia; family Muridae; genus Tokudaia; species Tokudaia muenninki. Next base: position 88,339,254 of record BTHS01000003.1, read on the forward strand.
AGTCTCTAATTCATTTTTTGGTTGTTAATTTATATAGAAGGTCTTATCCATTGTGGGCAGTACCATTCAAGAATAGTTTGGCCTGACCTCTATAAAAAAGATTACATAGCAAGTCATGGAAAGTCAGTCATCAAGCACAATTCACCTAGAATTCTAAGATAGTTTCTGTTTCAGTTCCTTCCACTAGGTTCCTGTCATGAACCTAGTAATAATAATTTGTATATATTGGATATTAGCCCTCTGTCGGATGTAGGGTTGTTAAAGATCATTTCCCAGTCAGTTGGTTGCCGCTTTGTCTTTTTGACAGTGTTTTTTGCCTTGCAAGAACTTTGTAATTTAATGAGGTCCCATTTGTCAATTCTTGATCTTAGAGCATAAGCTATTGGAGTTCTATTCAGGAAATTCTCCCCTGTGCCCATATGTTCAAGGTTCTTCCCTAGTTTCCTTTCTATTTGTTTCAGTGTGTCTGGTTTTATGTGGAGGTCCTTGATCCACTTGGAATTGAGCTTAGTGCAAGGAGATAAGAATGGGTCAATTTGCATTCTTCTGCATGTTGACCTCCAGTTGAGCCAGCACCATTTGTTGAAAAGGCGATCTTTTTGACACTGGATGGTTTAAGCTCCTTTGTCAAAGATCAAGTGACCAAAGGAGTGTAGATTCATTTCTGGGTCTTCAATTCTGTTCCATTGATCTACATGCCTGTCACTGTACCAATACCATACAGTTTTTAACACTATTGCTCTGTAGTACAGCTTGAGGTCTGGGATACTGATTCCCCCAGAGGTTCTTTTACTCTTGCGAATAGTTTTAGCTATCCTGGGTTTTCTGTTATTCCAGATGAATTTTTGAATTGCTCTTTCTAACTCTATGAAGAATTGAGTTGGGATTTTGATGGGAATTGCATTGAATATGATATATACAAAGAACTCAAGAAGGTAAACTCCAGAGAGGCAAGTCACCCTATTAAAAATTGGGGTACAGAGCTAAACAAAGAGTTCTCACCTGAAGAATATCTAATGGCTGAGAAACACCTAAAGAGATGTTCATCATCCTTAGTCATTAGGGAAATGCAAATCAAAACAACCCTGAGATTCCATCTTACACCAGTCAGAATGGCTAAGATCAAAAACACAGGAGACAGCAGTTGTTGGCGAGGATGTGGAGAAAGAGGAACACTCCTCCACTGCTGGTGGGATTGCAAGCTGGTAAAACCACTCTGGAAAGCAGTCTGGTGGTTCCTCAGAAAACTGGGCATGACACTCCCAGAGGATCCGGCTATACCACTCCTGGGCATATACCCAGAGGCTTTACCTGCATGCAATAAGGACACATGCTCCACTATGTTCATAGCAGCCTTATTTATAATAGCCTGAAGCTGGAAAGAACCCAGATGTCCTTCAACTGAGGAACTGATTCAGAAGATGTGGTATATTTACAAAATGGAATACTACTCTGCAATTAAAAACAATGAATTTACAAAATTCCTAGGCAAATGGTCAGAACTGGAAAATATCATCCTTAGTGAGGTAACCCAATCACAAGAGAACACACATGGTGTGCAGTCACTGATAAGGGGATATTAACCCAGAATCTAGGAATACCCTAGACACAATTTGCATATCAATAGATTTACAAGAAGATGGAAGGAGAGACCCCTGGTCGTGGAAAGACTGGATGTAGGGGAATGCCAGGGCAGAGAAGCGAGAGGGGGTTGAATGGGGAAAAGAGGGAGGGAAGGGGGCTTATGGGACTTTCGGGGAGGGAGGAAACAGGAAAGGGGAAATGATTTTGAATGTAAATAAAAAAAAACTTAGAAAATGAAATAAAATTAAAAAAAATAATTTGTAATCAAAACAACCTCTTTCCTTCCAAAATGAATTTTGTTCAGTGTTTAATCATAGTAACAGAAAACCAAAATAGTAAAGAAAGCCAGGGAGGGTAGTTATGGATGATGATGAAGAAGAAAAGGAACAAAGTAAATATATATATATATATATATATATATATATATATATATATATATATGATATGACATTATTAAACCCACTACTTTGTATGATAACTTAAAAAATAATAGAAACAATTGAGTTCCTCATTTTATTTTGTCATTGTTACTTACAATTCTTCAGGATCAATGAGATGGATTTGGAATAGGAATGAGGTTAAAATCAGGGGCCAGATTGTGTTCTTCCAAAGCCTGTCAAAGTGATCACTTCCTCCATTGAGGTCCCACTTTATAAAGAATCTACATTCTCCCTGAAAAGCATCAGTTGAGGAACACCTGTTAAGAAATATTTGTGCATTTGTGTCGTGTGTGTGTGTGTGTGTGTGTGTGTGTGTGTAGGTGGGTACATTCAAACCAAGGCAGTATGTATTTGTTCGTAGTTTCACTTTATTTTGTTTAAATAATATAGGTCTACCATTTCTTTCTGGTGTGTAGTTCTTTTTCTCTATGTAATAATCTAAATTATTTTCACATATTTATTCTATAAATTTATCAACAAAACATAGAGTATTCTCTATTCTTCTACTATTTTTTGGCTGGTAATTTTGGGTGGGGAGCCCAAGGTTGCATGTCAGGTGAGGCAGGACTTTTTTTTTTTTTTTTTTTTTGGAGTGATACAGAGATATCCAGATTGACAACTTTCCTGGTACCTTGTGATGCCTCTTAGATCCCAGGTGCCTGAAAGCTAGTGTTAGAATCCTGTTTCATGACTAGTGTCATGAGAAGAGTATCAACTCTAGTAGGTACCCTATGAGCCAGTGATATCAGATTCTGTGCGGTTGCCACTTCATAAGAGAAGGAGGTAACCATTTTTTTTTTCGTTAGATATATTCTTTATTTACAGTTCAAATGAGTTGCCCTTTCCTGGTTCCTCCCTTCCTGAAAGGACCTTACATCCTCTTCCCTCCTCCTGTTTCCCAATCAACCCCCTCCTGCTTCACTGTCCTGGTATTCCCCTACACTGCTGCATCCAGCCTTTGCAGAACAAGGGGCCTCTCATTCCTACTTCTTGGGCATCAATTGATATGTGAATTATGTCTTGGGCATTCCAAGCTTCTGGGCTAATATCTGCTTATCAGTGAGAGCATACCATGTGTGTTCATTTGTGATTGGGTTACCTCACTTAGGATGATATTACCAGTTCCAACCATTTCCCTAAGAATTTCATGAATTCATTATTTTTAATAGCTGAGTAGTATTCCATAGTGTAAATATATCACGTTTTCTGTATCCATTCCTCCATTGAGGGAGATCTGGGTTATTTCCAGCTTCTGGCTATTATAAATCGGGCTGCTTGAAACATAGTGGAGCTTATGTCCTTATTAAATGCTGTGAAATCCTCTGGGTACATGCCCAGGTGTAGTATAGCAGGGTTCTCCTGTAGTATCATGCCTGGTTTTCTGAGGAAGCACCAGACTGATTTCCAGAGTGGTTGTACCAGCTTGCAATCCCACCAGCAGTGGAAGAGTGTTCCTCTCTCTCCACATCCTAACCAACACCTGCTGTCTCCTGAGTTTTTGATCTTAGCCATTCTAACTTGTATGAAATGAAATCTCAAGGTTGTTTTGATTTGCATTTCCCTAATAACTAAGGATGTTGAACATTTCTTTAAACAATCATTCACCACAATCAATTAGGCTTCATCCCAGGGATACAGGGATCTTTCAACATATGTAAATCAGTCAATGTAATCCACTATATAAACAAACTCAAAGAAAAAAAAACACATGGTCATTTCATTAGATGCTGAAAAAACACTTGACAAAATTCAGCATCCTTTCATGCTAAAAGTCTTGGAAATATCATGAATTTAAGGCCCATATTTAAACATAGTAAAAGCAATATACAGCAAATCAGTGCCCAACATTAAACTAAATGGATAGAAAATTGAAGCAATCCTACTAAAATCAGGGACTAGACAAGGCTGCCCTCTCTCTCCATATCTTTTCAATATAGTACTTGAAGTTATAGTTAGACTAATTAGATAACATAAGGAGGTCAAAGGGATACAAATTGGAAAGGAACTATCACTATTTGCAGATGATATGATTGTATATTTAAGTGACCCAAAAAGTCCACCAGAGAACTCCTACAGCTGATAAACAACTTCACCAAAGTGGCTGGACATAAAATTTACTCAAGCAAATCAGTAGCCTTCCTATACTTAAAGGATAAACAAGGTGAGAAAGAAATTAGCAAAATGACACCCTTCCCAAAAGCCACAAACAATATAAAGTATCCTGGTGTGACTCTAACCAAACAAGTGAAAGATCTGTATGACAAGAACTTCAAGTCTCTGAAGAAAGAAATTGAAGAAGACCTCAGAAGATGGATAAAATCTTCCATGCTCCTGGATTGGCAGGATTAATATAGTAAAAATTACCCTCTTGCCAAAAGCAATATACAGATTCAATGCACTCCCCATCAAAATCACAACTCAATTCTTCATAGAGTTAGAGCAATTCTCAAATTTATCTGGAATAAAAAAAAAAATCCAGGATAGCTAAAACTGTTCTCAACAGTAAAAGACCTTCTTGGGGAATCAGTATCCCAGACCTCAAGCAATAGTGTGAAAAACTGCATGGTATTTTTACAGTGACAAGCAGGTAGATCAGTGGAACAGAATTGAAGACCCAAAAATGAACCCACACAACTATGGTTACTTGATCTTTGACAAAGGAGCTAAAACCACCCATGGAAAAAAGTTAGCCTTTTTAACAAATGGTGCTAGTTCAAATGGAGGTCACCATGCAGAAGAATGCAAATTGATCCATTCTTATCTCCTTGTATTAAGCTCAACTCCAAGTGGTTCAAGGACCTCCACATAAAACCAGACACACTAAAACTAATAATAAAGAAACTGGAGAAGAGCCTTGAGCACATGGGCACATGGAAAATTTCCTGAACAGATCACCAATAGTTTATGCTCTAAGATCAAGAATTGACAAATGGTACCTCATAAAATTAAAAAGTTTCTGTAAGGCAAAGGACACTATCAAGTGGACAACAGCAACCAACAAATTGGGAAAAGATCTTTACCAAACCTACATCCGACAGAGTGCTAATATCTAATATATACAAAGAACTCAAGAACTTCGTCTCCAGAGAGCCAAATAACCATATTAAAAATGGGGTACAGAGCTAAGCAAAGAATTTTCACCTGAAGAATATCGAATGGCTGAGAAGCACCTAAAGAAATGCGAAAACCATTTTTAAGGTATCTGCAAATGTTCCCTGTTCTAGGTCACTATGTTCCAAATATATATGCATGTACTAAGGCCTAATTCCCAAGAGGAGCAGGCAACCAGAAGGCAGATTTGGATCAGTGAAAAGGGCAGATGAGGGGGATCAGGTTTTTGGTTTTTTTTTTCATATATTGTTTTGGCCAGTTGTTCAGATGGTTTTCCACTGCTATCTATATTCTGATTAACTAACACATTTTTCTTCCTTCTAGTCACCACTCCGTTTCAAAAAACCTGCCTTTCTCTTGGCCCTTTCTTTTCTCTTTGGCTTTCTTCCTCTTGGTTCTTCCTCTTCCTTCAGACCCATCCCTGCACTTCTTTTCTGTCCCCTATCCTCTCCTCTCATTCCCTTCTTTTCTAAAATAATGTCTTGTGTTAATCAATTGATCCACCTATATTTGATTATGTTTAATTAAACTGTCTAGGCTACCACTTAAAGCAGTGGGACCCTGACCTTGATACTGATATGTTCTTCGTTTCTGTAACCTCTGTGCCTTTTGGTGAGAGTAGGTGTTATTGTTTACCAAGTGATTTGCAGGGTTTTTAATTTGGTGGATAATGTTGTTCAAATTACTATTAACTAGTCAATGCCTTGGCAGTTTACCTCTACTGGGGTATCTCAGAAATAAAGTAAATTAGGAAAAAAAATACAATAATGACCTCAGAGATGCTGTTCAGCATTGACAGCACATGATAATTTTGAGGTGGAAATCAGTACTCTGAGGATACTTCCAACCACCAGTGCTAGCTCCTTGACCCTGAGAAGGAAACAGCTATTGGAAGTGCTGTTTATAGACATCATTTAGACACATAGAACCACATAATATCATTAATGGGTGTTACATAAATTCTAGTTTAGTCAGTGTTGGTGTTACAGTGTTATTGTAGCAATTTCAGCAGACTCAAAAATGTAAATAGTTGTAATTAAAGGCTTCCTGCAACAGCAATGTCAGGCCCTTGAGTGTATCACACTTGGCACAATATTCAAAGCTGAGAGTGATATTTAGTAGACCATCTGTTGGTTTTTATTAGACTTCCTCTCATCAGTAGCTCTATTAAATATAACTGAACCCACTTTAAAATATCCCTGATGTCTGTGCTTTCATCTGGAACATCGAGCAATATTAATAGCAGGGTTTGACCTGAATTTATTATTGATGAAATCTTAAATGTCACATAAATAGGAATGTTTGCCTTAAACACTTTTAATATTATTTATTCAAACAAAGCCAGAAAAAGGTACCCTGTCTCAGGGACAGACATGAACCAAAAGCCTGGACACAGGTGCTCCAAAAAATTGGTGACCAAATGATTGTAGCATCTGAGCATCAAGTTCTCTCCAGCAAGCCTTACTCTGTAAAAAAGTTGCTGTCCTTTGTAATTAGCTTAAGCAGAATCTCCATGTGGAAGCTATCTTCTTCCTTGGTGTTAATGTGTTATTCTCTCCTTCTGTCTCTCTGTCTCTGTCTCTGTCTCTGTCTCTGTCTCTCTCTCTCTCTCTCTCTCTCTCTCTCTCTCTGTGTGTGTGTGTGTGTGTGTGTGTCTCCTATGTTGTGTTGGATATTTTTATGTTAACTTGACAAAAACTTCATTTTTAAGTATAGAATAAAGTTTATTAAGGACATGGGGAGGTTGAGTTAAGAGGGTAGTAGAGGCAGAGAAAGAGAGAGAGTAGAGAAGTAGAGGAACCATGAGCACATGGAGAGAGGGGGGAAGGGAATGGGGAGAGAGGGGAAGGGGCAAGAGGACAGAGTGTGAGCAAGAAGGCAAGAGACCAAGAGAACCAGGAGGGGGCAAGCAGCCACATTTATAGTGCGTCAGGCCTACCTGACCCACTTGCTAGGTAATTGTGGGGAGGAGCATATCTGGCCATTGCCAGGTAACTGTGAGCTGGAGTTTAGACAGAATGCTAACATTCTTCTGTCTTGGTTTAATTAAAAAAGAAAAAAAATAGAAATAGGTGATGGTAGAGCAGGAATAGAGTCATCGTAATATCTGGCTATATCCTGCTGGCATTGGGGTGATGTGTCTCTAGGGAACTGAGAAGAATGGATATGTGGATGTTTGTACAGTCTTAGAGTTGGCTGATTCCTTCTTGGCCAGAGTCTGTGGAGCCGTCTGAGGACAGTTCAGAAGGAACAGGTTCAGAAGAAGTGTTTGTGTCTGTGAGAGAAGGTTGGAATATCTGTAAGTCACTTCTCTTTAGCTCTCCTGCATGTAGTAAGTACCTGGACTTGATGAGATGCTGAAACACACATGTATATTTATTGTAGGTAGAGAATAAGAATAAGTAGGTTTGGGAGAAAGAAAGAAAAAATTAAGATGTACATTTGAAACTCAGAGGAATCCCACCCTCTAGAATAGGTACTAAATGGGGAATTTAGACATATGTACTGATCTGGGTGGAGTCTATTTTGTCCATGAGAGGTAGATCTGAGTAGGGTTCTGTAGCTTATATGTTAATAAAAAAAGAGATAATAACATGAGTTAACAACGTGAATAGTCTTTAAGATGAGCCTTTTGTGGAGCAGAAGAAACAAGAATTTGTGACTAAAAAGTTGGACCATATAGTGAAAAGTTTTATTAGAGTTAGGCAAATTTATAAGAACTTCAATAATGCTAAGACTATGGCATGGGAAGAAGAGAAAATATGAGGCGTTTAATCACTGGAACCTGAGTTTAGGTAAGGAAGTAACAAGAACTGTGAAAGTTTTTCCTAGCTGTCAAACTATAGTTACCTTAGCTGTCAATGTAGTCAGAAATCTGAGAAAGAATAAGCAATAATCTCGCAGTCATAAAATTTTAAAAATTGACAGAGTTCAGTAGCCAACAATTCTCTGTGGTCTCTGTGGCAATTTGGGGAGAGTCAGTCTGGCTTTCAAGCTCAGAAGACAAAAAGAAAAAACAAAAAAACTTTTTTTTTCTCTGTGGAGTGGATACATGTGGCTTGAGAAATGGCTTACCTTGATTTAGACAAGTCATTTGACTCAGAGTATCCAGGTTTGTCCACTTTATTTCTCAGTGATTATCATATTACAATCCAGTCAGTATCTTGAAGGTGTGTCCAAATCTTCTGAGACCTTGTGGCACTAAATAATTAGCAGATCTCTGACAAGATTGAAGGCTGTATTGATTGGTTATATCTGAATAGAGCACACCATAATTTAATGGCAGTAATAAAAATCATTATGTATAAAGACAGGTTAGGGATTAAAATTGCAAGTATCTTTGAAAGATTGGGTAAGTGGAGAAAAACACATTTTGGCATTGGCAGAGAAACATTTGTCTTAGAGTTTGATGTCGACCAGAATAAGAGATCTAGCAGCAGTGGCTTTAGATCATGGTGACAGAGATTGAGTTTGTCCAGGCAGGTTTAGGCTTGCAACATGAACTGTGCTGGCAGGCAAGCTATGGGGATGGCTAGTCATCCGAGAAGAAGGAACCTTAATTTAGAAATTGCCACCTTTAGACATACCTATACATAAGCCTGTAGGGCATTTTCCTAATTAGTGACTGATGAGGAACAGCCCAGCCCATCTTGAGTTCTTTTCCCTAGGCTAGTAATCCTAGGTTCTATAAGAAAGCAGACTGACAAGGTTGTAATGAACAAGGCAATAAGCAACCCTCCTCTGATGTCTCTGCAACAGCTCTATCCTCCATGTTCTAGACATGTGGTGTTTCATCAGCTTCTACTTTCAGTTAGTGTCCTGACTTCCTTCAAAGATGAACTGCCAGGTGGAATTGTAAGCCACATAAACCTTTACCTCCCCAAGTTGCTTTTGTTCTTTATCAAATTTACCTAAAATCTTGTTTTATGTTTTTATTAATGCCAATTCCATGTGTGTGTGTTTGTGTATGTGTGTATGTGTGTGCACATGCATACACTCTTACCAAAGTGTGTTGAGACCATATGACTGCTTCCAAGAGCTGGTTCTCTTTTCCTACAATATGAGTTCTAGGATTCTGAACAAAGATTCTTAAACTTGATAGCATGTACCTGTACTTAAATAATTATAATTTACATATTATTATGTACATATGTGTTCTACATATACACATGCATAAATGTATACATAACATACATAATCTTAAGCAGTATATCTGAACATTGAGCAATTTGTCTTTAAGTGTTCATATGATATTATCAAAAATACAAAAATAAATGAACAGATGAATAAAATGGAATTCTACAATAGGAAGGAGTGAAAGCATGGCTGGATCTGATATGTGTTGACTTCCGAGGCTCAGAAAACACCATAGAAATGGGAGTGAAAAAATAATAAGAACTACAGGTCAGGAAGGTGAGAGGAAAACAACATCTTCTTCTTGACATGACAGAAGAGATTCATTTTTGATAGTTCCAGCATTGCAAGCATGGTGCCAACAGGTCTTGCCTTCTCTCCTTTCCTCTCCCTTGATAAACCATTAGATTAAATTGTTAGAGCTAACCACGGAGATCTATACCCATATTAGGCCACTTCCTTATGTTTGACTGAAACATCAAGGTCCAGTTATCAAAACACCAATGTTCAGCAATCAAAATTAATTATTTAGCTACACTAACTAACAAGTCCAATGAGGACTTAATAACTCTATCTCACAGATTTCCCCTTTTCTCCTTAAAAGCTGCTATCTTTGCCCAATCCAGAGGCATACACTCTGGTTGTTACTCCTTGATAACTATCCTTGATAACAAATATCTTCTATGCTAAGAATTTCATGTCTGTGTGTGTTCTGTGTCAACTTCAAGGTCCCTTTCAATTAAGGGACATACAGCAGCTATGGTTCCTTGCATAAGACAATCACAAGATCAGGCCAATAAAAATTTCATCATTGGAATAAGGAGGAGTTCATGATTAACTACTCCCAGGCAAGGACCTATTGACAGCTGATGGCTATAAGGAGAAGCAAACTCAATTATTTTTTTCAGAATATGGCCCTTGGTAGGTCAATTACTCTTTTGTTATTGGCCGTACATTTCTATTAGGGCAGTACTATTTAGACTCAATGAGTTTCATTACGTGTATACTCACAGACACACAAACACAAACACACAAACACACACACACACATAAAGATGAGTCATGAAGCACATATTTATCAAAGCATTCAGGAGGAAGAGGCCAGTTACCAGTCCAAGATCAGTCTACATAATGAGTTTCAGCCTACTAAGAAGTGCTAAGTAATGAGTTCCTGGAGAGAGAGAGAGAGAGAGAGAGAGAGAGAGAGAGAGAGAGAGAGAGAGAGAGAGAGAGAGAGAGAGAGAGAGAGAGAGAGAGAAACAGAAAAAAGATTTGAAGCTGAGAGGGAAGAATAGGGTGAAGAGTGGATCCAGGAAGTGCCATAGGAATGAAAGGGAAGTGAAATGCATATATAAAAATTTCAAGGAATTGAAAATTATTTAAATAATTGTTGAAAAGTTGTGCTTTGTCTAGCAGACTAACAAAGAACTTGGCCAAAATGAGAGAATTTATAGGTGTGCATTGACGGTAAATTTCTCTTAAGATTCTACTTTTATTCTTGCTCTGTTTTTCCTTTCTTGCTGTACACTTGAGTTCTCTGTGGAGACATGAGTGTTGCTAGTTTTAAAATTGGCTCAGTGGAGAGGAAGTTGGAAAACGTGTGTTTTCTATATGATATGGTTCAAGAAAACTACCCAAGCTGAGAAGGTCAACTGTGTCTAAGCAAGTGCTTCTCATCTGAGCCATGAGAAAGACATTAATGAACATATGCCTACTGAGTTAATGAAATATATGACTGCTTAGGAGTCTGTGTCATGCTTGATGAAATAACAATAGATATAAAGTCATCGTTATTTTCTGTTCATTTCTTGTGAGGTGTGGATGCACAGCTGTGTTTAAGCACCTGAGCATACAGGCATAAACATGTGCATACTAGTAGACCAGAAGATGATATTGGTTGTCTTCCTCTATTAAATACTATTTCCACTACCTTGTTTTTCGTTTTGATACAGGGTCTCTCATTAAATCTGGAGCTCATTGACTGGCTACACTGGTTGGCTCACAAACTCTGGAATCTACCTGTATCTGCCCCTGCAGCACTGGGAATGTAGGTGCATGCTGATATACATGGTTTTTCTATTGCTTCTGGGGATGTAACTAGACCATGACTATCGCATTACTGTTTTTTGTTCACTCACATCCACTATAACATATAACAGGCTGAAAAAGCACTGACCAAGTAATTTGAAAGCTCAACATCTTACAATATAGTTGCGTATTTATAGCTTTGGACTATGGAGAATGTTATTACAGGGAAGGAATAATTTGTTTGATTAATACCATTTTTTTATTTGTTTTATTTTTTTCTCATCTTTACACAAGGTGGAGAAATTTGGGATGAAGAACCTCAATTGAGAAAATGCCTCCATCAAATTTTCTGTTGACAAGACTGCAGGACATTTTCTTGGTTAATTATTGTTGTACTAGGGCAGAACTTACTGTGGATGTGTCACCCCAGTGAAATTGTCTTCTCTTCTATAAGAAGGCAGGCTGAGCAAGCCATGAGGAGTAACCCAGGAAACAGCACTTCTCCATCTCCCAAACTTCAGTTCATGCCTCTAGATTCCTACCTTGAGTTTCTACACTGACTTCCTTTTTAGATGTGCTGTGGCTGATAAGCTGAAATAAAACCTTATCTCCACATGTTGCTTTAGTAATGATGTTTTATCTCTTCAGTAAAAGCCATAACTCTCAATATGGTAGTATTCAGGGCATGAATAGCATGTGATAATAGTTTCAAGGGACAACAAAGGTCCTTGTAGCTTTGTAATTATGAAATGCTCCATGGATTTAATAACTATTCTGACCTCTTTAAAATCCTCTTTTAGAAATGGTTGAAAGACAATAGAGAAAAACATTAAAATACCAAAATAAAAATAAGGGTATTTTGCATGGGAGACACTAAGACAGTGGGGGTTAATTTTGGTGTATGCCAATGGAGGGCAATAGGAGTGTGTTTGAAGCTTTTGTAGACATTAGTTATGTTTAGTGTAGACAGAGCCATCATTAATTGTACATTATGGGTGTAGGAGATTGTCTTTTGTTTCAGAATTTTGGCTTTGAGGGTTTGATGTGTTCTTTCTATTATTATTCTTTGGCCCTGAGCATTGTGGGGAATCTCTTCTGTATGGTGGGGAATTTTTCATGTGTGCAGAAGGTTTTTAATAGAAAGCTAGTAAAGGTAGGGCCATTATCAGGTTTTATCTGTTGAGGAATGTCCATGATGGCAAAGGTGGAGAGTATATGGTAAATTAACCTTTTTGAATTTTCACTTGTTTAAGCTGCAGCACATATAAAAGGTATGTATATATCTATGGTATCAAAAACATATTTCTGCCTATCAAAGTGGGAATTATGGCTGACATCAAATTTGCCATGAGGAATTAGATTTGAGGCCTCGAAGATTTCTGCCCATTGTTTGAAAAGCTGGGATGATAATAATGGATGCACAACTAGAGCATGTTTTCTTTTCTTTCCTTTTTTTTTAATTTTTTAAATTTTATTTTCTAAGTTTTTTTTATATATATACATTCAAAATCATTTCCCCTTTCCCGTTTCCTCCCTCCCCGAAAGTCCCATAAGCCACCTTCCCTTCCTCTTTTCCCCGTTCAACCCCGTCTCGCTTCTCTGTCCTGGCGTTCCCCTACATCCAGTCTTTCCAGGACCAGGGGTCTCTCCTTCCATCTTCTTAGAAATCTATTGATATGCGAATTGTGTCTAGGGTATTCCGAGATTCTGGGTTAATATCCCCTTATCAGTGACTGCATACTATGTGTGTTCTTTTGTGATTGGGTTACCTCACTAAGGATGATATTTTCAAGTTCTGACCATTTGCCTAGGACAGAGACTCTGTTGATATCAGCCTGTCCCATTTTAATTGGTCCTATGTATTGCTGAATTGCACTTAAGATTGGCAAAAAATCACGGGAGGTTGTTTATTCTTCTTGGATATATCTATTTCTGATGAGAGACGCTACTCAGTTCCATGAGTAGGGGCTATAAATATCAACATTGGCTATACATAGCACTATCTGAAGGACTATATACCTGTAATTCTAGCATGGAGTAACAGGAATAGAAACAACCCTGGGGCTCTGTGGTAAGCCAATGTAGCCAAAAGAGTGATCTCTGGACTCACAAGGAGACCCTATCCCAAAATAAAGTGGAGAAATATAGGGGAAGACACCTGATCCTGACTCCTAGCTTCCACATTTGCATGAAAAGGTGAATACACACACACACACACACACACACACACACACACACACACACACACACTGCTACAATAAATATACTCCTAACTATTTTAACTTGCCAAAAATACTGCCTTGTTAACATCCTCTTTTTTCTGCTCAAGTGTGATTGAAATTTTATTTTTATAGTTTTGGCCCCAGGAAAGATGGCAATCCAGCATGTTTCAACTCTACTTCATGAGAGCCTTCTGACATATTTCTAGAATTCAATTACAAAGGGCACACTCTTGGTTCCCATTAGTTTGGTTTTCAGATTTTGATTCCTACAGAACCACAGGTCAAATCAAATGCATATGCTGGCACCCTCTGCCACATTCTCCCATCTCTTCTTCACTGGTTTTCTGTATTAGTTTGGGTTTTACTGCTGTGAACAGACACCAATGACCAATGCAAGTTTTATAAAAGACATTTACTTGGGGCTGGCTTACAGGTTCAGAGGTTTAGTCCATTATCATCAAGGCAGAAGCATGGCAACATACAGGCAGGCATGGTACAGGTGGAGCTGAGGGTTCTACACCTTTATCCAAAGGAAACCAGGAACATACTGGGCATCTTCAGGCATCTAAGAGGAAGATCTCTAAGCCCAATCCTACAGTGACACACTTCCTCCAACAAGGCCACACCTTCTAATAGTACCACTCCCTGGGACAAGCTTATACAAACCATCACATTCCACTCCCTGGTCCCCATAGGCTTGTTCAAACATGAGTCTATGGAGGCTATACCTAAACATAGCATAATGCAAAATACATTTATTCCAACTTCAAAAGTCTCCCACCATCTATAGTATTCTTAACAGTGTTAAAAGTCCAAAGTTCAAAGTCTCTTCTGAGATTCATCCATTCACTTAACTGTAATCCCAAAAGCAAGACAGGAAACCAGCTGGGCAATCTCCAAACTCTGCATCTCCATGTCTGATGGCAAAGCAGGCTTCAGGTCTTCAACTCCCTTTTCATCTTTGTTGACTACAACAAGGTTCTTTCTCCTGAGCTTTTTCCACTCTCTGTTAGCAGCTTTCCTGGCAGGCATCCTGTGTCTGTGGCATCTTTAACATCTTGGGGTCCCCAAGTCAACTTCACAGCTTCTTGTTCCAATGTCTGAGTTCCACACATGATCTTCTGTGCATCTCCAAAGAGCTGGTGTCACTTCTCCAGCTCTGCCCTCTGTAGCACTCTAAGTTCAAGTTGATCCATTCCACTGCCACTGCTGTTCTTCGTGGTCATCCCATGGTACCGGCATCTCCAATATGCTAGGGTCTTCTACTGCAACTATGCTTCACCAAAGCCTCTCATAGGCTGTCTTCATGGTATCAAGCCTCAAGTTTTTTGCATGACCCCTTCAGTCCTTGGCTGTCAACTACAACTGAGCCTGCACCTCCACCAATGGCCTTCCATGGCCTCTCACAGTGCCAAACCTCAGCTGTTCTTCATGATGCCTTCATGCCTTCAAAACCAGTACCACCTGGATTATTCTTACACATTACCAAGTACAACTGCAGCATGAGGTGCAACCTTGGCTATCTCTGGAACACAGCTTCTTTGTGCTCTCAGGAAACACTTCCCAGAAAATATCACCTAACTCATGCTGGTCTTTTCTTAATCACCACTAATTTCTTAGTTCCAGCTAACCAGCATCAATTGTCCCAATAGCCTCCTTCTCCTCTTGAATATAAAGCCTGAGACACATGGCCTAAGCTGCTGAGTTGTGCTGCTTGCAGGAGCTGGAACACTGGCCCCCTTGTTCTATTACACTATCACTAGCTTCCTTTATTTCAACACTTTCACTGCCTAAGCTTGGCTGTCCTGGATCTTGCTCCATAGACTGACTTTGAATTCAGAGATCTGCATGCCTGTCTCCTAAGCACTGGGTTTAAAGGTATGGTTCACTGAGTATGGATGTAAATTTTTCTTCACCTAGTATTTGCTCTGTTCTAGGCTGGCCTTGAACTCAGAGATCTGCTTCTCTTTGTCTCCTGAGATTTAAGGCTTGTACTACCATGTCTGAACCTAAATTTAGCTGGGAGGAATCTTGCCTCAAAGGTACTACTTCCTTAATTCAGTTTAATATCCTTGAATTCAGCTTCATTTCACTTACTTGTGTCCCTTTAATGGTCAAACTATATATTTTGTATTTTTTCTTTTTCAGCTTGCTATGTTTGTTCAAAATGTTCTTCATCAGACTTAACCAGAGAACAAAGTCTCTGTTAGGCTTTTTTGAGACTTCCTTTGTCAATGCAATTAATATACATCTCTTTACCTTAGGGTTAGACTGTCTCTTCAGACAATGGTAAAAAGCAGCCATGTTCTTCACCAAAACATCACAAAAACAATCTCTTGGCCACATATTAAAGTTCTTCACCACTGAAACCTTTTGGGTCATCAGGCCTACAGAGTTCAAATGACCCTCAATATCACTGTCTTCCATATTACTACTAGGCTGGCCCACTAAGCCCCACTTTAAGCATTCCATGACTTTCCAAATCCAAAGTCCCCAAATCCACATTCTTCCAAACAAAAGCATGGCAAGGCCTGTTACATCAATACCCCACTCCTGGTACCAACTTCTGTATTAGTTTGGGCTTTACTGCTGTGAACAGACACCATGACCAATGCAAGTTTTATAAAAGACTTTGGGCTGACTTACAGTTTCAGAGGTTCAGTCCATTGTCATCAAGGCAGAAGCATGGCAGCATCCAGACAGGCATGGTGAGGAGGAGCTGAGGGTTCTACATCTTTATCCAATGGAAGCCAGGAACAGACTGGGAATCCCCAGGCATCTAGGAGGAAGATCTCTTAGCCCACTCCCACAGTGACACACTTCCTCCCATGAGGCCACACCTTCTAATAGTGCCACTCCCTGGGACAAGCATATACAAACCATCACATTTTCTTTCTGTTTTGTCCTCTTTTACTTTCTTTCCACCATCTGGCTGTAGTGAAGATGTAGGTAGAAGCAAATGAGCAAATCAGATTAGATGAATTGACCTTGAAATATCTTGCCTTCAGCTTTTGGTGTGAATGATTATTGATTTCCACACTGATAAAAGCTGTGATGTGTTGAAAATTAGACAGATATTATAATATTCTGAAGCTTACAAGGGGGCTCTATTAATTACATTCCTTGGACAAATATTTCATGGAGTAGAATCATAATACTCAGAAATATTAATTTCAAGCCTTCTTGACATGCTAATGTTAAGACTTAAGGTCTGCTTTTCTACTTTTAAGAGAGAACTCAGTTAATTATAATTGGCAACAGGAAAATTATGTTCCATAAGTCTCAGTTCCAGCTAGTAGTGCCAGTAGTTTTACAGTTGGTGTAAGAGAAGCCAAAACTTTTGGGACGTCTGCACAGAACAGGTAGCTGAGGGCCCAAGTTTCTCATCATCTATTGCAGGAGCCATAGTCACAGTGGCAGGACAGGTAGAAGTATGGACATTAGCCTGTCCAGTGAGACTAATCCAAGGTCCATTGATGAATGCTATAAAAAAGAGAACTCTTCCCCAAGTGTTACAAACCAATATAATAAGCCACTCTCAGAGGATCCTCCATGAAATAAGTGGTGGCCTTAATTTCATCCAATCAAGTGGCTGGATAGAAGGTCAAGTCAAAAAACGAAATCAGTGGCCCTGTGTCATTTATAGAACAGACTTAGAAATAAATTTACTAAATGACACCTTTCACAATAGCCACAAATAATATAACATATCTCCTTCTCCCCTTCCTCCGCCATCACCTATCTGTTCTGCTGAGATAGACCCTTGGCAGTTCTGTCACAGAGAAGACCCCAACTCCTGGTACTTCCTAGAGAACCAGCAGCATGCAGGTCATTCAAGAACCAGCAGAATGCAGGGCATTTGGTAAGAACTACCCCCACCTCAGGAGACCCAGAACTGCTGGGACTAGATAAGCAGCAACAACCAAAACACCTGCCCTCCAGAATACCACCCCCCTTCCATTACTTCCCCCAATTCCTCTGCCACCAGCTGCCTGTTCTGCTGTGGTAAGCCCTTACCAGATCTGCCACAGTGAAGACCCCATCTCCTGATTCTTCTCTTCCTGGAGAACGAACCACATGCAAGGCATTTGAAGAAACAGGAATCCCAGGAGTATAGATACAAAGGCTTTCAGGGCAGAGAAGCCACAGTCAGAGACAGAAAGACCAGCTAAAATCAGAGATAACAAGATGGCAAAAGGCAAATGTAAAATCATTACCAACAGAAACCAAGGAAACATGGAACCATCAGAACCCAGTTCTCCCACAACAGCAAATTCTGAATACCCCAACATATAGAAAAAGCAAGAGCTGAATTTAAAATCACATCTCATGATGCTGATAGAGTACTTCAGGAAGGACATAAATAACTCCCTTAAAGAAATACAGGAGAATATGTGTCAACAGATAGAATCCCTTAAAGAGGAAACACAAAAATCCCTTAAAGAAATACGGGAGAGCATGGGCCAACAGGTAAAAACCTTTAAAGAGACAACACAAAAATCCCATAGGGAATTATGGGAGAATGTGGATCAATAGACAGAAGCCCTTAAAGAGGAAACACAAAATCCCTCAAAGAATTTCAGGAAAACACAAAGAAACATTTAAAGGAACTGAACAAAACCATTCAGGATCTAAAAATTGAAGTAAAATGAATAAAAAAAATCAGAAAGTAAGACAGCTCTGGAGAAAAAAAACATTGGAATGAATTCAGGAGTCATAGATGCAAGCATCAACAGCAGAATACAAGAGATAGAAGAAAGAATCTCAAGTGCTGAAGATACCACAGAAAACAGTGAATAAACAGTCAAAGAAAATGCAAAATGCTTGTAATCCAAAACATCCAAGAAATCCAGGAGATAATGAGAAGACCAAACCTAAGGATTGTAGGTATAGAAGAGAGTAAAGATTTACAACTTAAAGGGCTCAATGATAGCTTGGTCAAGGAAGAAATAAAGAAAGAAATTAAAGATGTTTTAGAATTTAATGAAAATAAAGACACATCATAACATAACTTATGGGTTACAATGAAAGCAGTGCCAAGAGGAACACTGATAGTTCTAAGTGTCTCTAAAATGAAAATGGAGAGAGACCTTACACTAGCAGTTTGACAACACACATGAAAGCTCTAGAACAAAAAGCAGCAAATACACCCAAGTGGAGTGGACAGCAGGAAATAAACAAACACAGGCCTTAAATCAACCAAATGGAAACAGAAAGAACTTTACAAAAGATTCCACAAAAGCAGTAGATGGTTCTTTGAGAAAATCAACAAGATAGATAAACCCTTACCCAGACTAACCAGAGGGCACAGAGGCACTACCCAAATTAATAAAATCAGAAATGAAAAGGGAGACATAACAATAGAAACTTTGGAAATCAAAAAAATCATCAGATCCTCCTACAAGAGCTTATACTCACCAAGAGTTGAAAATCTGGACAAAATGGATAATTTTCTAGATACATACTAGGATCTAATGTTAAAAACAGGATCAGATAAACCATCTAATTAGTCCCATAAGTCCTAGGGAAATTGAAGCAGTTGTTAATAGTCTCCCCCCAAAATAGAAGCACAGGACCAGATGGGTTTAGTGTGGAATACTATCAGATCTAAGAAGAAGAACTAATACTAATACTCTTCAAACTATTCCATGAAATAGAAACTGAAGGAATACTACCTATTTCATTCTATGAAGTCAAAACAACACTTATACTAGATCAAACAAAGACCAAACAAGGAAAGAGAACTTCAGACCAATCTCCTTTGTGATCATTGAGTCAAAAATACTCAACAAAATTCTGGCTAACCAAATCCAAGATGGTAGCAAAAGGATAATTTGCCACAATCAAGTAGGCTTCATCCCAGGGATGCAGGCACAGTTCAAAATACAGAAATCCATCAATGTAATCCACTAAATAAACAAACTCAAAGAAAAACACCACATGGTCAATAAAATTAGATGCTGAAAAAGCTTTTGACAAAATTCAGCATCCCTTCATGATAAAAGTATTGGAGAGTTAGAGAATTCAAGGTCCACACCTAAACATAGTGAAAGGAATATACTTCAAACCAGTAGCCAAAATCAAACTAAATGGAGAGAAACTTGAAGCAATCACACTAAAATCAGGGACCAGACAAGGCAGTCCACTATCTCCCTATTTATTCAATATAGTATTTGAAGTCCTAGCCAGAGAAATCAGACAAAAAAAGGAGGTGAAAGGTATACAAATTGGAAAGGAAGAAGTCAAAATATCACTATTTCCTATACTTAAGTGATCCCAAAACTTCAACCAGAGAACACCTATAGCTGATAAACAACTTTAGCAAATTGGCTGGATATAAAATTATATCATACAAATCAGTAGACTTCCTCTACTCAAAGGACAAACAAGCTGAGAAAGAAGTTAGGGAAATGACACCCTTCACAATAGTCACAAATAATATTACATAACTTGGTGTAATTCTAACCAAGCAAGTAAAATATCTGTGTGACAAGAACTTCAAGCCTCTGAAGAAATTGAAGATCTCAGAAGATGGAAAGATTTTCCATGCTCATGAATTGGTGGGATCATTATAGTAAAAATAGCCATCTTGCAGAAAGCATTCTACACATTCAACGCAATCCCCATCAAAATTCCAAATCAATTTTTCATAGAGGTAGAAAGAGCAATCTGCCAATTCATCTGGAATAACAAAAAACCGAGGAGAGTAAAAGCTATTCTCCACAACAAAAGATCTCCTGGGGGAATCACCAACTCTACAAGAGAGTAATAGTGAGAAAAACTGTTTGATATTGGTATGGAGATAGGCAAGAAGATCAATGGAATAGAACTGAAGACCCAGAAATGAACCCACACACCTATCATCACTTAATATTTGACAAAGCAGCTAAAAACATCCAGTGGGAAAAAGACAGAATTTTTAACAAATGGTGCTGGATCAACTGGAGGTCTGCATGAAGAAAAATGTAACTCAACCCATTCTTATTTCTTTGTGCAGAGTTAAACTCCAAATGGATCAAGGACCTACACATAAAACCAGATACACTGAAGCTTATAGAGAAGAAAGTGGGGAAGAACCTTGAACACATGGGAACAGGGGAAAATTTCCTGAATAGAACACTAATGGCTTATGCCCTAAGATCAAGAATCGACAAAAGGGCCGGACAGTGATGGCACACGCCTTTAATCCCAGCACTTGGGAGGCAGAAGCAGGTGGATTTCTGAGTTCGAAGCTAGCCTTGTCTACAAAGTGAGTTCCAGGACAGCCAGAGCTACACAGAGAAACCCTGCCTCAAAAAAAAAATCGACAAATGGGACCTCATAACACTGCAAAGCTTCTGTAAGGCAAAGGACACTAGGACAAAACAGCAACCAACAGATTAGAAAAAGATCTTTACCAATCCTATATCCGATAGAGGGCTAATATTCAATGTATACAAAGAACTCAAGAAATTAGACTCCAGAGAGTCAAATATCACCATTATTTATGAGGTACAGAACTAAACAGGGAATTCTCAACTGAGGAAACTCAAATGGCTCTGAAGCACCTAAAGAAATGTTCAGTATCCTTAGTTACCAGGGAAATGCAAATCAAAACAACCCTGAGATTCCACCTCACACTAGTCAGAATAGCTAAAATGAAACCTCAGGGGATAGCTAATGCTGGAAAGGATGTGGAGAAAGAGGAAAAATTTCTCAATTGCTGGTAGGATTGCAAGCTGGTAGAGCCACTCTGGAAATCAGTTTGGTGGTTCCTCAGAAAATTAGACATAGTACTACCTGAGGAGCCAGCTATACCACTCATTGTTATATACCTAGAAGATACTCCAACAGGTAATAAGGACACATGCTCTACAATGTTCTAAGCAGCCTTATTTTTAATAGCCAGAAGCTGGAAACAACCCAGATGTCCTTCAGCAGAGTAATGGATATAGAAATTGTGGTATATATACACAATGGAGTACTATTCAGCTATTAAAAATAATGAATTCATGGAATTCTTAGGGAAGTGGATGGAACTAGATAGTGTCATCTTGAATGATGTAACCCAGTCACAAAAGAACACACATGATATGTACCCACGGATAAGTGGATATGAGCCCAAAGGCTCAAAATAAGTTACAATTCACAGACTAGAGGAAGCTCAAGAAGAAGGAAAACTGAAATGGGGTTGCTTTGGTTCTTCTGAGAAAAGGGACAAAATACTCACAGAAGCAATTATGGAGACAAAGTGTGGAACAGATACTGAAGGGAAGAACACCCGGAGACTGCCCTACCTGGGGATTCATCCTATAAACAGTCACCAAAACCTGATACTATTATGGACAAGAAGTACATACAAAATGGAGCCTGTTATGGTTGTCTCTAGAGGGGCCCTGCTACAGCCTTACAGATACAGAGTCAGATGCTAGCAGCCAACCATTGAACTTAGCATGGGGTCCCCAATGGAAAAATCATAGGGTGAACTGTAGGAGCTAAACTGTTTTGCAGCCCCATGGGAAGAGCCTAAGATGTAGGCTACCCAGACACCCCAGGACTCCCAGGGACTAAACCATCAACCAAGGGGTACACATGGTTCCAGCCAAAAGTGTGGCAGAGGAATGCCCTGTCTGGTATCAGTGGGAGGAGAGGTCCTTTGTTCTGTGAAGGCTCAATAAATTCCCCAGAATAGAGAAATCAATGGGTGGTAGGTGGGAGTTGGTCGGGTGGAGGGTCATATACTTGGAGGCAGGGGTGGGAGGATGGTTTGTGTTTTTTTCGGTGGGGAGGGAAACCAGAAAATGTTTTAGCATTTGAAGTGTATTCAAATAATATATTCAACAAAAAATATTTTAAAAATAAAATAAAATCTTAAAAAAAATAATAATATACTATATCATAGAGGTAATTCTACCTAGGCAAGCTAAAGACTTGTGTTATGAAAAGTTCAAGGCTTTGAAAGAAGACATTGAAAAAGGTTCCAGAAGACAGAAAAATCTCCCATGGTCATGGATCATTAAGATTGGCATAGTAAATATGTCAGTCCTAAAAAGGAGTATGCAGATACAATGCAATCCTTATCAGAATCTCAACACAATTCTTTGCAGATCTTGTAAAGACAGTACTCAACTTCATGTAGAAAAACACAAAGCATACAAAAGCTGAAAGAATATTAAACAATAAAGTAACTTGCAGAGGTATCATCATCCCTAATTTCAAGCTATAGTTAAAAAAAATTAATGACATTGATATAGAAACAGACATATTGATCCATGGAATTCAATTCAAATCCCAGATATAAAATCATACAACTGCAATTATGTGATTTTTGATAAAAAAAAAAACAGAAAATCACAATTGGGGGAAAAAAGCATCTTCAACAAAGGGTTCTGTTCTTACTTGACATCTGCATGTAGAAAGATGCAAATGCATCCTTTGTCATCAACTATATAAAACTCAAGTCCAAATGGATGAAAGTCCTTAGCATCAAGCAAGAAATATTGAACTTGATAGAAGTTGAGGAATAGACTTGAATGCAATAGCATAGGAGACAACTTCCTAAAAAGAAAACTGATAGGATAGTCACTAAGATTAACACCTAATAAATGGGGCCTTGTGAAACTGAAAAGTGTCTGAAATACAGAGGATAACATTAATAGAACAACAAAGCAATATACAAAATGGAAAAAATTTCACCAACTCCACATTTAATAGAGGGCTAATATCAAATATATATAAAAAACTCAAGAAACTTGAAAGTAACCAACTAAATAATAATAAAAAACAGAATAAAGATTTTTAATAAAAGGAGAATTGTCAATAGAGGAAACTCAAATGGCTAAGAAACACTTAAGAAATTTTCAACATCCTTACCCATAAGGGAAACACAAATCAAAACTAGTTTGAAATTCAGTCTTACAGCTGTCACAATGGCTAAGATCAATAACAAAATGATAGCTCATTATTGGAAGAATGTAGGACAAAGGGAAGACACTTATATTGGGAATGGTAATTTGTACCACCACTATGAAATTCAATATGATGATTTCTCAGAAAACTAGGAATCCATCTACCTCAAGAATCAGCCATATAAATCTTGGGCATATACCCAAAGGATACTCAATCTTATCATAAAGGGACTTCCTCAATTATAGTGAATTTATTTATAATAGCCAGAAACTGGAAACAACCTATATATCCATGAAAGAAAGAACAGATAAAGAAAATGTGGCACATTTTCACAATGGATTATTATTTCATTGCTAAATGTAATAATATCATGTGTAGGCAAATGGACATAACTATTGAAAAATCATACTGAATGAGATAATCCAGGTCCAGAAAGAAAAACGTGGTATATATCCACATATAAGTGTATATTAGCTGTTAAGCAAATTATAATCAGGCTACAATACACAGATCTAGAAAGGCTAAGCAACACAGAGGGTTCTATGATGGATGCATAGATCTCTTTGGGAAGGGGAAGCAGAATACATTTGCAAGCTGACTG
This sequence comes from Tokudaia muenninki, assembly GCA_036184385.1. NCBI lineage: Eukaryota > Metazoa > Chordata > Mammalia > Rodentia > Muridae > Tokudaia > Tokudaia muenninki. Next base: position 88,363,262 of record BTHS01000003.1, read on the forward strand.
ACACAGGTGAGAATGGGAACAGGAGAGATCAGGTGGATAAAAACATGAAAAGAAAAAATATAAAGAGAGGTGCCTGGAATTGGAGGGCATTTGATGGAGCTTGGAGAAGGGACATGGAAACCGAATGCAATAGTAATTTCCAGAGCTCTATGATTGTGTCCCTTGGAAGTACTGCTAGTAACCAATGATACAGAACATGAACTGGCCATTCTTTGTAACCAGCCAAGGATTCTACTGGAGGGAATGGATAATCAACTCTTCCACAAAATTCTTGACCTATAGTCTAACTTGACTTCAAGATATGCTGAAACAATGGAAGTACAGATCATTTGAGAATAATCTACTCATGACTGGTCTTATTTAAGGCCCACACCATGAGAGAGATTCCATGTCTGACAATGGCTGGATGACCAGAAAACATAGACTGGATATCCCAGAGATCTATGATGGTAAAAAAACGAATAAAATGATTCTTAATGATATTTTTATATATTCACACATCAGTGATTGTCCAATCCTCACCAGAGACTTCTGGTGACATCTGATATGAGTAGATGTAGAGATTCACAGTCAGAAATTAGGCAGAGTTGGATAATAAATTGGAAATTTCCATCAGGAGATCTCCATCACCTTGGAGCTCAGAAATACCATTGGAGGGGTGGGAATAAGTATTGTAGCTGCCAGAGCAGAGAACGTGATCCACAGATATCACCTAAGTAGAAATCATAGGGACTCTTCAGAGATTTAAACAGCAAGTACAGAGCCTGCTTGAGTCTGTGCTAAGGCCTCTGTATGCATGCTATGGTTGTGAGTTTGGTATTTTTATGGAAATCCTGACAGTGGAAATGAGCATGTTTTGAACCATATGGACTCTTTTGTCTGCTCTTGGGACACTTTTCATCTTATTTAGTTTCTTTACCGATTATTGATATGAGGGTGTATACCTAGTTTTCTTTTTTTCTTTATTCTTCTTTCTTTTTTAATTTTCTTTAATCTTTTTTACAGTAGAGTCTTTGTCCCCCTCCAGTCTACTCTCCAACAGTTCCTGATCCCATTCCTCCTCCCTTGTTCACACACTTCCCACCCCATTAGACCACCCCACTTCCTGGGACCTCAAGACTCTCAAGGGTGCATCTTGTCTCACTGAGGTCAGACCAGGCAGTCCTCTGCTGTATATGCATTGGAGGCCTCATATTGGCGGCTTTATGTTTGAGAGATCTCATGGGTTCAGATTAGTTGATAATGCTGGTCTTTCCATTGTGGTTACTCTCCTTCTCAGGTTCTTCCACCCTTTCCCTTATTCAACCACAGGGGTCCTCAGCTTCTGTCTATTGGTTGGGTGTAAGTAGTTTTTCTTGTTTGATTTTTATTCTTTTTGTTTTTATATTCTGAACACAGTTTCCCCTCACTCTTCTCCTCCTAGTACCTCCCCTGACCTCCTCTTTACACATTCCACCCTCTCTTTCATTTCTTGTCAGAAAAGGACAAGCCTCCCATGGATATCAACCAGTTGCAGTAACACTACACACTACCTTTCATATTAAGGGTGGAAGAGGCAACCTGGTATGAGAAAAAGTGTCCCAAAAGCAAGCAAAGGAGGCATCGATAGCTCTACTCATAATGTAGGAGTTCTTCAAAAAGATCAAGCTACGCAACTGTAGCATACATGCCAGTAGAGAAGACAAGAAAAATGGAGAACTCACTGGCTGTGCTTACAGCAATTCGGGATTCAGTCCACAGTATATACCTGCTGGCTAACAGCCATCTCTGACTCCAGTTTTAGGACATCCAAATCATGTGTTCTCCCAAAAATTCTCAAAAGTATTAATTATTCAATTTACCCTAAAATCAGGGGAAATGCATCAGTCAATAATGTGCTCACCAAGATAAGTAAATGTGTTCAAATTCCCAGCAAACATGTAAAATTCCAGATGTAATGATGTGCACTGTAAGTTCTAGAGCTGAGTAGACGGAAAAAAAGAGGATCATTAGTTCTCACTGGACATCAATCCATGGTAAATCAGTGAGCTGCATATGTGGTGAGAGACACACTTTCAAAAAAACATAATTGCAAATGTGAAGAAGTCACCTATCTCAAGCCTCCATATATATGTCCAAATGCACCAATACATATGGACATATTCAAACATATATATGCATATACAAAAGTGAATTTAATTTATGTTTTTAATGACCAAACATAAAAATCTTTGCAGGTGTAGAAAATAATGACACAATAATATGTAACTATTATTCTGTCTGGTTGTGTATGGTCATCCCCTCTGAGTAGAAACAATCCTTCAAGTAAGGAAAGGAGAAGTGGATCAGAAGAAAAAAGTAACAAACCCAAAATCCTACAAAGAAAGACAAGCATGCAGCTTTCCTGCAACCAGTGTTACGACAGCTTCTCATTGACATAGTTGCCTTTGAGTTATCCCTAATATTGTAAATAACCTGTCACATGCACTCTTATCACTAAGTTCTGAAAAATTAATTGGTTCTTAAACCTTGAATTTTATGTAATAATTACTTTTTTTCTGTCATGGTTTTATATAGGGGGAGGGGTAGAAATATGAGTACCGTGTCTTCCAAGGAACACTGTCAAAAACTACTCATATACAAGAATCATATCTAAAAAGAGGTTAAACAAAACTATTAAAAAATATAATATTGCTATCTTGTCTTGAATACACGGATAACATGAATAAAATCAAGGCATAAAATTTGCCTGTACAGAAGATACTCAGTAGATCTTTGGATAAATGCTGATGTAGGCAGCAATAAGAGAAAGATCTTTGCAATGGAAAGACTTTGAAGGTCATCAAAGATAGCACTTTTCCTACTTTGGTCAGACCTTGTCTCAAAAAAAAATGAAAAAAAATATAGTACTGTGATAAAAACAAAAATGAAAACAATCCTAAACTATAGAAATGGAACGAAAATGGCTACTTGACTACTTGACTAAGTTGAATGGTCTAGCTAGTATGTGTGTGTGACTCTTCAATTAATGTCATCAGAGAATTCTGTACTGCCTTTGTGAGTTATGTGTTTCTCACTCATTGTAGCAATAAAATTATTGACCAAAGAATTCTCCAGAAGGAAAAGTTCCTCTTTTTTTTTCTCAGCGTTCTAAGGAACTGTCCATCATGGAGGGGATGGCCTGATGGCAGGAACATGAGACAGCCGACTCTTCCCCAGTCAGGTGGTGCTCACCTCACTTGCTCACTTCTCTCAAGTTTTCCACCCTATCCCATGGGATGATATTTAGTGTATTTGCAGCAGCTTAGACCTGGTCACAGCAGAAGAACACACATGTGTTCTTGGGAACCTTGCAAGGTATTATACCCACTATTTTGTGCTATCTTTACAGTGTGTCTCCAGGAATTCATGTATCAAAAATCAGTTCTGTATTAAGTTGCAGGTGGATCTTCTCAAAGAAATGCTGTGATTGGATTAAACCTTCTTTGTAATGATATATTTATTTTCTATGTATGTGTTTTTGCACATTTGTATGTACATTCACCAAGTCCATGTCTCATGTTCTTGGAGATGAGAATATAGTATTGGATTTCCTGGAACTGGAGTTATAGTCAGTTGTGAGCGATAATATGGGTGTTGGAAACTGAACTTAGTCCAGTGAAAGAGAAATAGAAGTAAGCACTCTTAATTGCTGACCATATCTCACTCACAAACATATTTATGTTTCACAATTAATTCCTATAGGTTAGCTTTCAAAAACAATTCCTTCTGGAATTCTGGCATTGTTCATTAGGCTTTTTTTTTCAACTCAAAGAGAAGATAGGTGACCCCTTATCTCATAGAACTTCAGTATACCCACATACACAGTGTATCTTAAACATTTAAGAACAAACTGACTACAAGAATCTAGGTTGAAAAATTATTGTTAATTCGGTTTGTTTTCCCTGCAGAAAGTTCAGATTGGGTAAGAATTCTTTTCCTTCACTGAATCTTCCATTGAAGTTCATTATAGTCCTAATGGTTTTCCTTATAGTTTTCACATATATTTTGTGGGAGGCTTTTTTATGAGGAACTAAATTGCTAAATTCCCTTTCATTGGAAGAAAATATCCCTGCTTCACAAATCTGGGTCATTTAAAAATCATTATTTAAAAGACCTGCTTTAAAATAGCTTTAATATATAAAACCTATTCATCCATTTTCGAATCTTTGTTCATGAGCTTTTGTGACCTTGCTGTGGAAGAATTCTAATCTACAATAGCGTATGTAATTCAAAATGCTATAAATTCAAAATTTAATAACATTGTAAATAATATATGCTCACTGCAAGAGTGTACTATATAAATAAATCATAATAATGTTATATGATTCTAATTCAAGTGCAAAACTTATGGAAGTAATGTATATCTTCAGTTTTTAGAACTTTACTCATTATTTGGGAGTCTGTCCTAAATAAATAGTATTTAGGATTTCTGTTGTAAGGTAAGCCACCTTGACAAAAAGAAACTTAGTTGAGGGAATATTTATTTAGCTTATAAATGCAGGTCACACACTATAACTGAATACAGTCAGGATAGAATCTCAAATAGAAACAATGGAGGAACAGTTCCTGCTGGCTTGTTTGTATATGCTCAGCTAGCATTTCTGTATAGTCAAGGGCCACCTACCCAGAAATGGGGTTACTCATAGCAGCCTGGGTTCTTCTGAATAAATGGACATCCAAGACAATCCTCATATATATGGCCACAGACCAATTTGATCTGGGCAATCTGTTGTTTGAGTCTTTCTTCTCAAATTACACAAGATTTTGTCAAGATGAAGAAATCTAATTAGAATAGGAGTTATTGTTAACATTGTTCATCTTATCTTCTCTCTGAAGTGGCTATTTAAACATTTTATGACAATTATTAGAGTTTTGTTTTCATTCAAATCTTTAATTTACCTTCTCTGAAAATATTGAATCTCATTCAAGGAAGAGAAACTACATAAGGAATGAATTTCTGGTACCAGGGAAGGGAAAGACCTATGCACCACCTTCTTTTGCCATAAAGAAACATGCAGTCAGACATAATCTTTCACAAAGGAGGATGAAACAAAAACAACAACAACAACAAAAAAAAAAACAAGTTTCTTGATTGCTCTGACAGTAGGAAACATCAATATGCACATGCTGTTACAAACATTCAGTCTCAGTTGCTCTACAGCTCTCCATATTCCTTTTTGAGGCAGGGTCTCTCACTGTATTTTAAAGATACTGAATTTGGTAGACTTGTTAGCTAGGAACCTTCAGTGCTCTTGCTAGCTCTCCCTTTCAGCACTGGAGTTTTGGATGTGTATCATAGTGCCTGAACTTTTACAAGAACTTATGATATACATGTTGGGGTTCAATTGAAGTTCCAAGTCCTAGATTTTCTCCTTTAGATTGACCAGGCTAGAAGGATGAAGCTGAATCCAGAATGGGTGGGGTCTGCAGGGATTTGGTCCAGCTGAGAGTGAGTGCTTGGGGTCAGGAAGGCATTTTCTGAGTATTACAATGAAACAGTTTTTAGATTATTTTAGCTTCTGTGTATACCATTATTTGTGATGGACTTGTATATATACATCTTATTCTGAGTGATGTAGGGCTATATATGAACTTTAGAGAGTGGGAAAAAGTTTTCAGTATGATTATAAAGTCATTGGCTAGAGTTCAAAGTACAGTGAATGCCTTGTTTATATGGAGAGGCAGTCTCAGTATCCAAGGTACTGGCTGGGAGTTCTTGTATGAAAGGAGGAAGGTGAACTTGTAGATTTACACAAGACCACTAGACCAAGTAGATGGTGTGAGGTTCAGGCTCCCCAGAAAATGTCATAGAAGTGGAAACCCTGCTTGTGAAGGGAGTCCTCCATTTTGCATTCACTCAGAGTAACTTGGAAGACTGTGACCTAAATTATCAGGATCTCCCCCACAGAATTTAGGCCTTATCTTTGCATAGAAAATATTTTCTCACTGAAATGTCTACCATAACCCAAATGGATACAGGAGTTATTGACTATCTATAATGGCTTATCTTTGAGCTACATTCTTCCAACTGTCAAGTCTCTCTCTCTCTCTCTCTCTCTCTCTCTCTCTCTCTCTCTCTCTCTCTCTCTCTCTCCACCCCTACCTCTAACTCACACATTCATTAAAATCTATTAATTATGTAGAGAAGTAATTTCATTTATAATTTGGACATTTTTCTTATCTGTAAACATTCACTTAACAAGAGACACTGAAGAATTTAGAATAAGCTTGTCACAGTGGACACCAACAGCTCCACCCTCCAAACCAAACCTCAATATGATTTTGAGCATCTACAGATTCCAGTCAATATATAATGATTATGCTCAAGATACATATACTCCCCCTTCCCTCTCTTGGCATATCCCTGTACTGGAGCATCAAGCCTTCTCAGGACCAAGGGCCTCTCCTCCCTTTGATGTCCAACAAGGCCATCCTGTGCTACATATGCAGCTAGAGTCATGGGTACACCAACCATTTGTACTCTTTGGTTGGTGCTTTAGTCCCTGGGTGTTCTAGTGATACTTTTTGGTTTATATTGTTGTTCCTACAAGCTCCTTCAACTGCTTTGTTCCTTTCTCTAGCTCCTTCACTCAGGACCATGTGCTTAGTCCAGTGGTTGGTTGACAGCACCCACCTCTGTATTTGTAAGGTACTGGCAGAGCCTCTCAGGAGACAGTTTTATCAGGCTCCTGTCAGCAAGCACTTGTTGGCATCTGTAATAGTGTCTGGGTTTGGTGACAGTATATGGGATGGAGCCCCAGGAGGGGCAGTCTCTGGATGGTCGTTCCTTCAGTATCCGCTCCACACTTTGTCTGCCAAATTTACATGAATCTTAAAATGCTGATAGACATTTATGTTGATATTAATACAAATGCATAAGTTACTAATAATCTGGCACAGTGACACTAAAGAATTAAATGAATTCACACATACCCACACCTTGGTAGCAGCTAAGTTACTGCCTGGAAGAGAAATTATTTTTTTTTACTTGACATTTTGAGGTGAACTGACCTTTATCTCACTTGCAATAATATTGCAGTTTTAGTTTCTGTGCTTTCTTACTCTATTTCTGGCTTACTTTCCATCTCCTCTTTCAGGGGACAGAACATTGTCACCTCTGGGCATGGCACTGCTCCATTCCACTCTTGCTTTTAGTACAGCACAAATATTTGTCTAGGAATATGGAAAAGTGTATAGCTCCTACCTTCCCTTCTGGGGATTTCAGTCCTTGAGACCACTGAAATATAGGATTTTTAAGAGAAGGGGAAAGAAAGTACTCAGGAGTCTATGGCAGAGGAAAAATTGAGAAAGGACCAAAAGCGGGTGAAAGAATACGCTTGATATAGGGTGATGGCAGGAAGGAATAATAAAGTTGCAGATGAAATGGCATATCAAAATATACAAAGCAGAGCTCTGTCTACATGGGGCATTACACTATTTCTAGCAACATCTAGCCCACATCCTCTTGAAACTATAGCTGTGGACTAATCTTCAGGTCTTCAACTAATGTGATAACGGTCTCTATGTATTATCTGTCTCTCTATGTGTACTCATGTATGTAGGAGTGCATATTTTTATGCAGATATGTGTTAGTCTATATGCATAGAGAATATGGCAGATGGCCTTGGTGTCACTTATTTAACTTTTTCTATATTTCTCTTTTTTCTTTTCTTTTATATTTATAAGATAATTTCTCTATATACATTTCTAATATTTTCCCCTTTCCTGGTTTTCGCTCTGAAAAAAACCTTATCTCCCCTCACCCTTCTCATCAACCCAACCACTCCCCCTTCCCTGTCTTTGCATTCTCCTGTACTGGGGCATCAAGCCTTCCCAGGACCAAGGACCTTTCCTCCCTTTGATATCCAAAAATGCCATCCTGTGCTACATATGCAGCTAGAGGCATGGGTCCCTCCATTTGTACCCTTTGGTTGGTGGTTTAGTCCCTAGGTGCTCTAATGTTACTTTTTGGTTCATATTGTTGTTCCTACAATCTCCATCAACTGCTTAGATCCTTTTTCTAGCACCTTCATTCTGGACCGTGTGCTCAGTCCAATGGTTGGCTGACAACACCCACCTCTGTATTTATAAAGTACTGGCAGAGCCTCTCAGGAGACAGCTATACAGGCTCCTGTCAGCAAGCACTTGATGGCATCTGTAATAGTGTCTGGGTTTGGGGTGGAGCCCCGGGAGCAGCAGTCTCTGGATGGTCTTTCCTTCAGTATCTGCTCCATATTTTGTCTCTGTATTTACTCCAATTGATATTTTGTTCTTTTTGAGCTTCCTTTGGTTTGTGAATTGTATCCTGGGTATTCTAGGCTTCTGGACTAATATCCACTTATCAGTGAGTGCATACTGTGTGTTCTTTTGTGATTAGATTACCTCACTCAGGATGGTATTTTCTAGTTCGATTCATTTGCTTAACGATTTCTTGAATTCACTGTGTTTAATATCTGAGTATTATTCCATTGGGTAAATGTACCACATTCTCCATGTCCATTCCTCTCTTGAGGGATATCTGGTTTTTTTTTCCATTTTCTGGCAATTATAAATGAAGCTGCTAAGAGCATAGTGGAGCAGCTGGACCCTCTGGTAGAGTTATGTCCAATTTTCTGAATCCCACCAGCAGTGGAGGAGTGTTCCTCTTTCTCCACATCCTTGTTAGCACCTGCTGTCACCTGAGTTTTTGATATTAGCCATTCTGACAGGTGTGAGGTGGAATCTCAGACTTATTTTGATGTACATTTCACCGATGACTAAGGATTGAACATTTTCAGACATTTGGTATCCCTCAGTTGGAAATTCATGTTTAGCTCTGTACCCCATTTTAAATAGGGTTATTTTGTTCTCTGGAGTCTAACTTCTTAACTTATTTTTATATATTGGATATTAGCCCTCTGTTGGATGTAGGGTTAATAAAGATCTTTTCCTAATATGTTGGTTGTGTTTTGTCCTATTGAAAGTGTCCTTTGCCTTACAGAAATTTTGTAATTTTATGAGGTCCCACTTGTCAATTCTTGATCTTAGAGCATAAGATATTAGTGTTCTGTTCATGAAATATTCTCCTATGACCATGTCCTCAAGGCTCTTCCACACTTTCTATTCTATTAGTTTCAGTGTATCTGCTTTGATGTTAGGTCCTTGTTCCACTTGGACTTGACCTTTGTACAAGGTAATAAGAATGGATCGATTTGCATTCTTCTGCATCCTAACTGCCAGTTGAACCAGCACCATTTGTTGAAAAGGCTATCTTTTTTCCACTGGATGGATTTAGCTCCTTTGTCAAAGATCAAGTGATTAGAATTGTGTGGGTTCATTTCTGGGTTTTCAATCCTATCCCATTGATCTACCTGCCTGTCATTTACCAATACCATGCATTTTTATCATTATTGCTCTGTAGTACTGCTTGAGGTAATTCCCCCATAAGTTCTTTTATTGTTGAGAATAGTTTTAGCTATCCTGGTTTTTGTTATTCCAAATGAATTTGAGAATTGCTCTCTAAGTTTATGAAAAACTGAGTTCAAATTTTGATGGGGATTTTATGGAATCTGTATATTGCTTTGGGCAAGTTGGCCATTTTTGCATCAATCCTGCCAATCAATGAGCATGGAAGATCTTTCTCCCTTTTGAGGTCTTCTTCAACTTATTTCTTCAGAGACTTGAAGTTCTTGTCATGAAGATCATTCACTTGTTTTTTTAGAGTCACAACAAGATGCTTTGTATTTTTTGTTACTATTGTGAAGGGTGTCATTTCCCTAACTTTTTTCTTAGCCTGTTTATCCTTTGAGTATAGGAAGGTTACTGATTTGTTTGAGTTAATTTTATATACAGCGATTTTGTTGAAGTTGTTTATCAGCTGTAGGAGTTCTGTGGTGGAGGTCATGGTGTCACTTAATTATACTATCTTATATTCTGCAATTAGTGAGAGTTTAAGTTCCTCCTTTCCAAATTGTATCCCTTTGATCTCCTTTTGTTTTCTAATTGCTCTAGCTAGGACTTCAAGTACTATATTGAAAAGATATGGAGAGAGAGGCCAGTCTTGTCTAGTCCCTAATTGCATTGTTTTGATAAAAAATAGATAGGTTGATGAACTGAATATAGTCAAAGGCACAGAAATAAGGCCACAAAGCTATGGCCACTTAATTTTTGACAAAGAAGACAATGCCACATAATGTAAAAAAAAGAAAGCATCTTCAACAAATGGTGCTGATCTAAGTGGTGCTCTGTGTGTAGAAGATTGAAAATAGATTCATATTTATCACACTGCACAAAGTTCAAGCACATGTGGACCAAGGACCTCAACATAAAACCAGATACAGTGAATGAGAAAGTAGGAAATAACCTTGAACATATTGGCACAGAGGAAATTTTCTTGAAGAGAGCACTAGTGTCTTAGGCTCTAAGATCAAAACTTGAAAAATGGAACCTCATGAAACAGCAAAACTTCTGTAAGACAGTGGATAATGTCTATAGACCAAATGGGCAGCCTACAGATTTAGAAAAGGTCTTCAATTAACCTAAATCAACAGAGGACTAATATAAAAAATATATAAAGAACTCAGAAGGTAGACTCAAAAAGTCAAATAACCTAATTTAAAAATAGGGACCCCATAACCCTAATAAAAAATGGGGTACAGAGCTAAACAAAGAGTTCTCACCTGAAGAATATCTAATGCCTGAGAAGCACCTAAAGAAATGTTCAACGTCCTTAGCCATTAGGGAAATGCAAATCAAAACAACCCTGAGATCCCACCTCATACCAGTCAGAATGGCTAAGATCAAAAACACAGGAGACAGCAGTTGTTGGTGAGAATGTGGAGAAAGAGGAGCACTCCTCCACTGCTGGTGGGAATGCAAGATGGTACAAGCACTCTGGAAAGCAGTCTGGCTGTTCCTAGGAAAATTGGGCATGACACTCCCGGAGGATCCTGCTATACCACTCCTGAGCATATACCCAGAGGCTTCCCCTGCATGCAATAAGGACACATGCTCCACTATGATCATAGCAGCCTTATTTATAATATCCAGTAGCTGGAAAGAACCCAGATGTCCCTCAATGGAGGAATGGATTCAGAAGATGTGGTATATTTACACAATGGAATACTACTCTGCAACTAAAAACAATGAATTCACAAAATTCTTAGGCAAATGGTCAGAACTGGAAAATATCATCCTTAGTGAGGTAACCCAATCATAAAAGAACACACATGGTATGCAGTCACTGATAAGGGGATATTAACCTAGAATTTCGGAATACCTAAGACGCAATTCACATATCAATAGATTTCCAAGAAGATGGAAGGATAGACCCCTGGTCCTGGAAAGACTGAATGTAGGGAAATAGCAGGACAGAGAAGCAAGAGGGGTTGAATGGGGAACAGAGGGAGGGAAGGGGGCTTTTGGGACATTCAGGGAGGGAGGAAACGGGGAAGGGGAAATCATTTGGAATGTAAATAAAAAAAATATAGAAAATAATAAAAAGAAAGTCAAAAAAATAATAGAGACCCCAATGGAGCTGCTAGAAAACGGACCCAAGGAGCTGAAGAGATTTACAGACCTGGAGGTGGAACAATAATATCTACCAACCAGTACCTCCAGAGCTCCCAGTGGCTAAACTAAAACCCAAAGAGTACATATGGAGAGACCCATGGTTTCAGCTACATATGTAGCAGAAGATGGCCATTTCAGACATCAATGAGAGAAGAGACCATGGGCGTTTTGAAAGTCTGGTTCCCCAGAAGAGTAGAATGCAAGTCAGGAAATTGGGGGGGTGGTGAGCAGGGGTAGAAGGGGTGGAATAGGGGATCTTTGGATGGGTAATGCAGAAAGGGGATACCATTTGAAATGTAAATAAAGCAAATATCTAAAAAAATATTTTAAAAATGAATTCAGAGCTAAACATATTCTCAACAAAGGGATCTTGAATAGCAGCGAAGCACTTAATGAGATATTCAACACCCGTAGTTATTAGGGAAATGAAAATCAATATTACACCATAATTCCACCATCAGAATGGCTAAGATCAAAAACTAAATCAACAGCACATAGTAGCAAGACCATAAAGAAAGGGAAACACTCTTCCATTGCTAGTGGAGTTTCAAATTTATACAACCATTCTGGAAATTATATATATATTATTCTCAGAAAATTGGAAATAGTTTTACTTCAACACCCAGCTGTACTGCTCCTTGACTTATACCCAAAAGATGGTCTTCGACACTGCCAGGACACATGGTCCACTGTTTTCTTGAAACTGCAATCAACCCAGATGTCCCTCAACTGAAGAATGGCTTCTGAAAATGTCATTCATTTACAGGATGGAATAATAGTCAGCTGTTTAAAACATGGATATCATAAATTTTGGAGGAAATGGATGGAAATAGAAAACATCATTCTGAACAAAGGAACCCAAACCAAAAAGTACATGCATGGTCTGAATCCACTGATAAGTGAATGTTAGCCAAAATGTACAGAATATCCATAATACATCCCACAGAACATAAAATAAAGAAGAAGGAAAGCCCAAGTGAGAATGCTTTAATGGCTCTTAGAAGGGGAAACACAATAGTCAGGGAATGCAGAGGGAGGAAGGGACCTGGTTGGAAGAGGAGAGGGGAAGGAGAATAGAGGGATAAGTTTAGGTATGGGGATTGGCAGGAGAAAGGCAAAGAGGGCCAGGAGAATGAATGGAAATATGTAGCATCCAGGGATGAGATGTGGAGGAGATGAGCTGTGGAGGGGGATCTCTAGGCCCTGAGACCTGTAGAGGGGAGGCTCCCAGGATTCAACGTGGTGATTCTAGCTAAAGTCCCCAACCATTTATTTATGGAACCTGAAGAGCCCACTAGTAACCAGAGAGAATCCCCAGAGAAGGGATGGGGAGATCAACCAACCTACAAAACTTCTAATCCAAAATTGTTTTAGTATAGAAGAAATACAGGGACAACAATGGAGCAGAGACTGAAGAAATGATTATCCCATGGGCAGACACCAATCCCTGAGAACATAAATAATTCTATGTTCTGCTTACAGACAGGAGCTTAGCATAGCTGTCCTCTGAGAGGCTCTATACAGCAGCTGACAGGGACAGATGCAGATACTGACAGCCAGACATTGAATGCAGGTCAGGGATTTCTATGGAAGTGTTTGGGGAAAGATTGGAGGAACTGAAGTGGATGGGAACCTGACAGGAACACCAAATTGTCAACCAATCTGGACCCCTGGGATTTCCCAGAGACTGAGACACCAATCAAAGAGCATAAACTGGCTGACTCAAGGCCCTGGACACATATATATCAGAGTGCTACCTTTTCTGGCCTCAGTGGGAGAGTATGAGCTTAATTCTGAAGAGAATTGACACACCAGAGTAGGTAGATACTGATGTGGGGGCATCTGCTTGAAGGTGAAGGTGAGAGGGCATGGGGGAAGGAACTCTCAGAGGGAAGACTGAAAGGTGGCTTCATTTGTGATGTAAACAAATAAGCTAATAAAACAAACAAAGGAAGCAACAACAACAAACAAACAAACAAAACAAAATGAAGTACAATTAACCAGAAGGGCCAGGCGATTTCCTCAGTCTCTTCAATTTTAAAAGCAATTCCCAGGAACACATTACCTAGGAATATATTTTAGTTAAATCTGAAATTTCAGAACAGAAGAGAGCTAGCTGTCAGGATTATTTAACATTGTGCTAAAAGTCTGAGATAGAGTAGTAAGGCAAGAAAAATAAACACAAACCATGATGTTCAGAGTATAGTACAGAAATTAGAAATTTATTATTCACTTATGGTAAAATTTTAGACCTAGAGAAATGCCAAAGTATCTTAATTGAATGATGAAGCTATATACTCATGTTTTAAATCTTAATATATTTGAACATTATGTACAGCGTCCATATCAGGCACTTAGAACTGCCTATAACACAAGCACTGGACTTACAGTCTCCTAGCTTTAACATATATGGGCACACATCACACTCATACACACAGATGCAGCACATTAACCTAAATAAAATAAAAATAAACTTTTAAACATATTCACAAGTTGGCAAAGATTTCTTAAGTAACTCACTGATAGTTCTAATAATAAAGGGATATGTGAAGAAACTTAATGGTAGAAAAGACAAACACAAATAATGTCTCAGAAAGTGTAGCTATGGCAGACTTAGTGTTGTTGGGCTTATAATCCCAGCTATTCTGCAGGCTGAGTCAGGAATAATCAATGTTCAAGTGTGTTCAAGATCAACCAGAACATAGAGACCATGTTTCAAAATAAAAAATGAGCTGGGGATATAGATGATAATGCTGGCCTGACTTATATAATTTTCTGGGTTTGATTCCCAGTATTCAGCAGAAAATACAAATCTAGTGAAATGTGAAGAAAAAAAAAACATCTCAATAGGGTAAGTATTTCAAAAGACTTCATTTAGGGAATGTAGCCCCTGGGAATTGATTTGTCAGATCAATGGTAATGATAGGAGAGCTAATTGATGTCTTGAAAAGACAGCGAATGTACCCAAGCAGCCACCATCAGTGAGCAGATACCAGATAGCAACAGTCATCAGAGAAGTGTAAATTTAAACCACATTGAATATGTGGTTTAAACTTTGTTCATCCAAAACAAGAACAAACAAACAAAAACTTTATCAGCAACAACAAAAACACTGAGAGGCTTTTTTGGGGAAACAGAACACACATGACTACTTACTATAGGTTGGAAACTTACAACATACAAATCATTGTGCCAACCTTGGGGAACCATGAGTTCATACCTGTTCTGACAGTGGTACAATTGATAGGTTCCCTAAAGGGACAGGGATGGCTGAAAAGCAGCTGCATCATGGAAAAGTTCATACAGATGATGGCTTATAGATGCTGCATCCTTGGTACTCTCTTAGTCAATCTAGATACCCCATGGGCCAAGAAGTCCTCTTCTGAACTCAGCTTCCTTCCAGAACAGGTAGTCCTGGCTGCTATAACCTTGGGAGGGTTCTGATACATTCTGTAGGCTCAAGCTGGTGAAGTTTCTTTATCTTCTAAGGACCGTGAGTATCCTTCTAGGACTTGAGCTTTCAACTAAAAAAAGAAAAACACTACCACAAAAACAACAGGATACCATATTTTGTTGCAACTGGATTTTCTTATACTGTCTAGGAAAATAAAACTAGTAAAATTATTTTGCAAAATTAGTAAATATGTGCAGTCTCTCTGCATAAGTAATTCTACTTCTAAATTAAATCTATCATAACTTTCTTCCTTATTTATTTAAGATTATTTTTAAATCAATTTAAGTTTTGTACATGTATATAAGTGGAGGTAGTTGTATGCACAGAAGTAACAGCTCCTGAGGAGATAAGAAGGTGGCTTTAGATCCCCTGTAGCTAGTGTTATGTGGGGTTGTCAAGGTGGATATAGGAACTGAGCTTCCCTCCCTCCTCCTGCCCACTGTTCCCTCATCCCTCCTTTCCTCACTCCCTCCTTTCCTCTCCTTCCCCCCACCATCCTCCCTCCTTCCTTCCTTTCCTCCTTTCTTCATGTCTTTCTTTTTTCTTCCCTCCTCAGTGCATGTTTTTATCTAGCATGTATACTGGGATGTTGGGTTTTTTTTGTTTATTTGTTTTTTTTTTTTTTTGTGCTAACTACTGACCAAAATCAGCTTTAGGAAGGAAGAGGTTTATTTGAGTCACATCTACCATCAAGGGAACCTAGTGGGAGCAACTGTAGCAGAGGCCATGGAGGAAATCATGATCGGCCCAGTTTCTTAATGTAGTACTATCCAACATGGATTGGGCCCTGCTTCATACATTTGCAATCAGATGACCCATAGACATGATACCAGATCAACCCAATCAAAAAACTCCCTGAGTTGAAGCTTTCTCTTCCCAGACAGCTCTTGATTTTATCAAGTGACCAATCAAACTAATCAGTACATATGTGTTTGCATGATTGCTGATTATGTAAAAGTGCTTGCCATGTGAGCATGATGAACAAAATTCAATCTTTAGAACCTACATTAAACAAAGCAAAGCAAGCAAAACAAACCCACAGTACCCCTGGATCTGCTCGTGAGCCTCTGTGATGTTAGGAGTCCTATGTGAAGATGAGAGGCATAGAGAAGAAGACTGCCAAGCAGCTACTTGGCCAGCATTCCTGGAAAATGCACTACTACAAAAATAAGAGTCCCTGCCTTAGAAGCAAAAAGTCAAGAGCTGACTCCCCAAAATTGTCCTTTATGTTGGAAGCACAAAGGTCATTTAACCTACTGATGGTTAGGGAAACCAAGAGTGTTAATCATGCAGGGTTGTCTTTTTAAAGAAAAAGATGCAATATCTGGTTTCCACATAAAAGACTGGTAGTGGATGTTGTTTATTACCTGGTGACTTTTGTTATCTGTAGAGACAGACCTCATCCAAATTCCTAAGAAAATTTATCTAAGACTTCCTTCCTAGGATTTTATCTTTATTTTTGTTTATCAGTCAATAGGACACACCGTGAAGGCAGATGTTACAAGTACTTTATAACCTAAATGACCTCTACCCTATCTATATTACTGAAGCCACATGAGATGATTCTTACAATAATGATAATAATAATAATAATAATAATAATAATAATAATAATAATAATACAGCTGATCTTTAGGACCCATTGTGTTGGGAGTAATGACATATATTTTGAGTTAAGTTTATATGTTAAGTTTGCCACCCTATGCACCAGCCATTGTCTTATAACAGGAAAAATTTCCCCCTACTTTTACTATGTTTACATATGCTTACTTTAAATCACCTGGTGTCATACTCTGAAAGTTTTGACACAGCATGTTGACAGGATGTTTTCCTTATTTTCTCACACAGTTTCCATGCTAACAGTGGCTTTCTGATGAGATGTTCTTACTGCTGTTGAATTGATCTAAATGCTACTTACACAGGCACGTTCACTTTGCATGAGTTGTTTTGACGGTATACTCATGGTTCTTATACTTCTCTTTTTGTTGTTCTTTTTTTCTTTTGTTAATTGGATATTTTCTTTATTTTCATTTTAAATGTTATCCCTTTTTCCAATTCCCCCGAAACCCTCTATCCCATCCCCTATACTCTCCTTCTACAAGGGTGTTCCCCCACCCACCCACCCACTCCTGCCCCCCTGCCCTCACATTTCCCTACACTGAGGCATCGAGTCTTCACAGGACCAAGGTCCTCTTCTCCCATTGATACCCAACAAGACCATACTCTGCTACATTTGCGTCTGGAACCATGGGTCACTCCATGTATATTCTTTGGTTGGTGGTTTATTCTCTGGGAGCTCTCGGGATTCTGGTTGGTTGATATTGTTGTTCTTCCTATGGGGTTGCAAACCCCTTCATCTCCTTCAGTCCTTTCTCTAGCTCCTCCATTGGTGACCCCCCCACACACACACACCCTGCTCAGTCCAATTGTTGGCTGCCAGCATCTGCCTCTGTATTAGTTAGGCTGTGGCAGAGCCTCTCAGGAGACAGTTATATTAAGCTCCTGTCATCTTGAATTTCATGGCATCCACAAGAGTGTCTCCATTTGGTGACTGTATATGGGATGGATCACCAGGTTAGGCAGTCTCTGAATGGCCTTTCCTTCAATCTCTGCTCCACACTTTATATTTCCTCTTTTGAGTATATTTTACCCACTACTAAGAAAAACCGAAGCAGCAGCCAGGCAGTGGTAGCACATGCCTTTAGCACTTGGGAGGCAGAGGAAGGCAGGTTTCTGAGTTCCAGGCCAGGCTGGTCTACAGAGTGAGTTCCAGGAGAGCCAGGGATACAAAAAGAAACTCCATCTCAAAAAACAAAGAAGAAGAAGAAGAAGAAGAAGAAGAAGAAGGAGGAGGAGGAGGAGGAGGAGGAGGAGGAGGAGGAGGAGGAGGAGGAGGAGGAGAAGAAGAAGAAGGACCACTGTAGTCTTCTTTCTTCTTGAGTTTCATGTGGTCTATGAATTGTATCTTGAATATTTTTAGCTTTGGGGCTAATACCCACTTGCCAGTGAGTGCTTACCATGTGTGTTCTTTTGTGATTGGGTTATCTCACTCAGGATGATATTTTCTAATTCCATCCATTTGCCTAAGAATTTCATGAATTCATTTTTTTAATAGCTGAGTAGTACTCCATTGTGTAAATGTACCACATTTTTTGAATTCATTCCTCTGTTGAATGGCATCTGGGTTCTTATTATAAAGAAGACTGCTATGTCTTGTACTTCTTTTTATGAAAATAGCATTTAAATTAAACAATTATTTATAGTGAGGGTTAGGAAGAAGTTTCAGCATTTATTTACTTAATTTTCTTTAAGGATGAGAATTTTTGTGTATAGAGGTATTTCTGTCCACCTGAGTGCACTTAACTGAGGAGTCCTGAAGAAGCATGAGATAGCCTAAAGCTAAAATCATACCAATGCAGGTGGTGAAAACTGAACTGGGGTAAGACTACTTACTGGGTGACCAAAGGGTCATTCTTCAAATTGCCATGTCCAATGTAAGTAACTGGGCATGACAGGATAAATGCATTTATTTGCTAGGGACAGTATAAAATCCAGTGTGAAATCCCAGTTCTTCATAAAGGCTAGTGGAACTATATAGAAGTTCATCAAGATGTACAGATTTTATGTATAGTTAATTATTCTGAGTGAATTATTTATGTGCAAGTTCTTTCAAACATCATTTTAAGTACAATCTCTAAAATATCAGTTGAACGTATATGCTAAGGAGAAAATGAAAATAGACAGTGATAGTGGTGGTAGCTACAACTTGTACAGAATATTCATGGGGGGGTGTCAAGGCCTACATTTGAATGTGATGTGAATTAGTAGGTAAGGTATGAGATATTTGGACATCAGGGACACAAGCTGTTTAGTAGACAAAAGGGCAAGTATGAAAGCCTGGAAAACTTGTGACTGAAAAATCTCAGCACTCCAAAGGGGAAACTAGTGTTTGCAGAAAGATGGATGAGGTGGTGAGTGGGAGTTGATGAAGACAGAGAAACAATGGGTTTAGGTCCAAGGGATTCATAGATCAGCATGGGGCTCTTGATCTTGTAAAGGATGAGAATTGGAATGTGCTGTGCAGGAAGTTGACCTGGGAAACAGGAATGACTGCCCTAGAAGTAACTCACTCACTTGGATTACTGTCGTACAGACAATTTCAAGGATGAAAGCAAATTTTTCTCTATAGATATCTATGGAAGTCTCAGTACTATCAGTAACCCAGAGACAGAGTTAATTTTGGTAGCAAACAAAGGATAAGGACTGCATGGTGAGATTTGGAAGGATCCTTGACTGGACTTACTATTATATTATGTGTAATGGTACTAGACGATATAAGAACACTCCAAGAAATGCTTTGAGTGATGAAAATGATACAGCTTCCACAAGTGTAGCACAGAAAGAATAAAGGCTGGAGTAGTAACAGGGCCATCTCCAGGTGGGACTTAGAAAGATCCCTAAGTCCAATGGTTGGCTGTCCCCAATGAAATTGTTAGAGAAAAGAATAAAGGAGATGAAGGGTTTTGCAACCTCATAGGAAGAACAACAATATCAGCCAATCAGACACCCCAGAGTTCCCAGGGACTAAGTCATCAACCAAGGGGTACATAGGTTCTAGCTGCATATGTAGCAGAGGATTTCCTTGTCAAGCATCAATAGGAGGAGAAGTCCTTGGTCCTGTGAAGGCTCAATATATGCCCCAATGTAGGGGAATTGAGAGCAGGGAGGTGAGAATGGTGTGGGTGGAGGAGCACCCTCATAGAAGTAGGGGGAGGGAGGATGGGATAGGTGCTATCTGGGAGGGGGGAAACTGGGAAAGGGGATAAAATTTGAAATGTAAATAAAAAATCTATTCAATAAAAAAACAAATATTCCTCAGCTGTTCAAGTAGAGATGTTAGTTGTGTAGGTATGTCTAGACTAGCCAAACCCTAGAATAGACATTCTAATTTTAGATCCATTTGCATATAGATTATATTTGGAGCCTGGAGACGTCATGGGATAATAAAGGAGATGACCTTAGAAAGGGTAAGATAATGGGTTTAAAAAAATCCTCAACATACAATCTTCTTTTCTCACCTTTAAATACATAGATTATCCATGATTTTAGCATCATTTCCCTGTGGAAGGATGGCTAAAATTATGGGAACATCGGGCAGAAGACACAGTAAAGAAAAAAAAAGGCTCTCCATACCAATGTCTGGTTTACAGTCTCTACAGGCAATAGTGGGAAGTTGTAGATAGCATGGATAAAGCCCAAAATGCCCACTGAGACAGTCCATATTTCCTTAAGGACACCTCAAGAAGAAATATCAAAGACAATAGATGTGTTTAGACAAAGTGTGTTTCATTAGGTCAAAATGATTTGTAAACTTTCAGATTACAGATACATTTTCTCATTGTCAAATTCAAAGAGTGTCCTTCATATATCTATCCTATAATATTGTTACTAAACTAATCCTTTAACCTTTAAACCTTGTAATGAATTACACTCTTTAAAAATGTAACTTACAAATTCACAGAAAACAAAGAACACATACTTAACTTTGCTATTCTTATGCAACTTGGACCACCTACTCAAGCAATGTCAGATTCATAGTACACTAGGCCTTTCTACATCCTTAATCAAAACAAATAAATTCTACATGCAAGCTAACAAAGAAACCTAATCAATGGAGATTTTCTCTTCAAATGATTCTAAGCTTTGTTAAGTTGGCAGTTAAAAATAATGAGAAAAAGTAGGTCCTGTAATCATTCTCAATAAACATTTGCAGAAACCAAGGTACAAGCTAAGAAGTTCCAGAGCTATGGAATTAATGAGTTGTAGACACACAATATTTCAACCCAGCAAGTGTAGGCCTTCTGCTATTAGATTAAGTAAGCCTCAAAATGAGGCACAGAAACTGGTTATAGAGATGAGCTCAAAGAACGTCCTTAAGATAGTTGCTTCTCTTCCAGTGGCAAATAACCCTGAATATGTTTGAGCTCAGATATCATGAAATGCTTTATCTTTTTTACTTCCAACTAACAGTACAGCAGTGTCAAATGTGTTCTAATCTCCCTTCTGGTAAAGATAATTTGTGCGGCCACAATATACTTCTGCCTAGATTCTAACAGCTCCTTTTCTTATGGCTAATTTCATTAAATTCATAGTTTCAATTTATCAAAGTCAATTTCCTCATGGCAACATTACCAATATTATTCATGTGTACCCTAGTTTAAGCATGAACCAGACAATGAGTGCTGTTGGACCTTTTGTACTTGGAGAATTTTTAGATGGATTTTATGGACCTGGAGAATGGGATTAGTGGGTACAAGTACCAATTGATTTTCTGGAAGACCTTAGGGAATCTTATGCTATCGTTTCACCATTTTGTGCCATTTTAGGGCCCCATTTTGATATCACAGTATTATCACCATGCCTTGTTGTGCCATCACAATGTCCTTTTCTGCCATTGCCTTGATATACTTCCTTTTCGTGACTTAATTTTTTGACTTAATTATGCCAAAAAAATAGTACTCTGTTGCTTCAACACAATGTCCAATGGTGCCATCACAATGTCATATTTTGTTACCAGCATTCTGTAGTAGTGAAGCAATGTCTTGTTTTTCCATCACAGTGTCCAATTGTACCATCACAATGCCCTCTTGTGCATCCCCATTTTGTGCTGTCACAGTGTCCTATAGTGCTTTAATTTTGCACTCTAATAGTATCCGGATTATTGGGTGACAATGTTATGCAATCACATACCCATTTTGTGATATCACTGTGCCCTAGTGTACCATCTACATAAAATGCTGTTCTGTATCAGGGCCTGTTTAGCCAAGACTGTTCACTGTTGTGCCATAACATTGTGCTCCAATGCCTCCTCAGTATCTAATGGTGCCATTACTGTATTCTATTTTGTTATACAGTGTCCTTTTGTGCCATGAAATGTGTTATTGTGCTGAGTTCCCTATTATGTCATTGCAGAGTCCTATTGTGAAACTACAACATGGTATTTTACAAATACAGATCTCTTTTTCACACCTATTCTTTCATAAGAGTATCTTGTCACCCCAATGCCCTGTTATGTAATCACACTGTCCATTTGTGGCATAACAGTGCCCAATTGTGCCACCACTATGCCAATTGGCCATTACAGTGTTTTATTGTTATACCAAAGTGTCTTGTTAAGCCTTCAACAAGTATCACCATCACAGTATAATATTATGTTATCAGCTTATCCTATAATGCTATCATATTGTATGTTGCCATTAAATGTCCTACTCTACCATTATGTAATTCACTGTGTTATCACAGTGCATTTTTTATGCCATCCTAATGCCCTAGTATATGAGTGTAGGTATTTTTGCCACTACAATGTCACTGTCATCACTGAGGACCATTATGCCATCATTGCACTCTACTATGATGTAACTGTACCCTGTTGTGCCATCTGCATCCTATTGTGTTGTTAGAGTAACTTGTTATACCATCAGTGTGTCCTATTGCACAGTGTGCCATGTTGTGCCATCACTGTGTCCTATTATGACATCATTATGCTCAATTGTGTCATCCATGTGTCTGAATATGCCACCTTTATTGAGTCTTCACAAGTTAGTACTCTTTTGTCATCACAATAACCTATTGTGCCACTATTATCTCCTATTGTGCAATCACTGTGAACATGGAGTTTCATAAGCTATATTGTGTCATCACAGTGACCTAAAGTGCCATCATTTTGGGTTATTGTGCCCTCATGGTGTTCTATTGTGACATCCTTGTGATCTAAAGTACCCTCACTGTACCCTGTTGTGCCATTTATGTGTACTATTAGCCTTCACTCTAACCTGTGTGCCATCACCATACGCTTTTGTGCCAACAAATACGCTCTTGTACCAATTATTTTATCAAGCTAACATAATGTACTACGGCACCCTCACTGTTCCATGTTGTGCCATTATGCCATCTTGTGTCTTATATTGCCATCAAAACAACCTGATACTACATTATGCCATTTTTCTATCATAGTGTATTATTTTGAGTTTGAAATGAGTGATTTTCCCATCACACTGCTCTATTTTTGTCATGATAGTTAGTGCACTACTGTGTCAGCACTGTGCCCTTTTGTGCCTTTACTGGATATTATTATCCAAACACATTGCACTCTTTATCATTCATAATGCCCTACTATGTCATTACAGTCCACTCTACTGCCAACATAGTATATTCGGCCACCATAATCACTCATTTAAGCAGCGTAGTTGCATATTGTGCCAGAACTATACCCCAGTGTGCCATCACAGTACCCTATTATGTCACAAGTATGTCCAATTGCATCACAGTTGCCTATTTGACAACACAGTGATTGATTTGTTCTCCCATTATCATGTCCATTGTGTTATCACCATGAACTATTGTATCATCACAATGCTCTACTCTATCACTACAGTGTCCTCTTATGCCATTACAATGCCATATAGTGTCGTACTATGTCATATTGTGCTAGCAAATGTTTCCTATTTTGGCATGGCTGTATTATATTGATCTATCTAAATGCCCACATGTGTTATCCCATTGTTCCCATTTTATCATCATAGTGCCATATCATACTATCACTATGCCCTATATAGTAATCACTGTGACATTATGCTATAAAATTTCCATTAGCTTCATCTTTGTGTACTATTGTGACATTCGTGTGTCCTATTTTGTCACTATCACATGTGCTTTAATGACTCACCACTATTCCCTATTTTTCCAGCCAGAACTATGGCCAATTATTTTAACATTGTGCTCTACCATGTTATTATTTTGTCTTCTAGGTTTGTTTCTGAGCCCAATGAGGTTATCACAGAGCTCTATTGTACAGTAACTCTGTTCAACTGCTATCACAGTTCTCTATTGCACAATTACTATGTCCTATTGTACTATCACTCTGACCCATTAAGTAATTACAGTGACATTTTGTGTCATCACTATTTCCTCTTTCTCCATAAATGTGTACTACTGTGATACTTTTGTGTCTTATTGTGCCATTACTGTGCCCCATTGTTTCACCACTGTACAATACTGAATTGTCAGAGTCCTTTCGTTCTATTGTACTGTCATTGTGTTCTACTGTGCCATCACAAAGCTTTATTCTTCCACCACAGTTGGAGACTACTGTGTCTTCAGTTTGACTGTTGTGCTTTAATTTTTGTCTATGGTGACATTACAGTTTCTTATGTGATAATCATGGTGTCTAATTGAGACATTTTCTTGACCTATTATGCAATCACATTGTATATTGTGACATTACTATGCTCTATCATGAAATCAAGTGACATCACTCTGCTGTATTATGCCATCCCTGTACTCTACTATGCTATTACTGAAGCATATTATAATACTCCACTATTTATTACATATCATATAATATCTGGCAAACTGAGTCACCACACTGGTCTATTGTAAACTGTTCTCTTGTGTTGCCACAGTGACATCACTGTACCATATTGTTCCATTAATTTGCCATATTTTGTAATCACAGAGGTCTATCATGAAAACAGTTCTTTACTCTGTCATAAGTGTGAACTATTGTGCTTTTACTGTACTCTCTTGTGACATGATTCATTAATTTTATGTGATTACTGTTCACTATTCAGTCATTACAATACCCTATTTTGTCATTACAACATCATATTTTTCCTCCCTAGTGGTCTGTTATGCCATCAGTATGTCCTACTGTGCCGTAAAAGAGTCATAAGAGTTCAGTATTGTGCCATCAGGGTATCCTGTAGTGCTATCACAGTGTTTAATTGTTTCATCATAATTTGTCATCACAGTATGTTATTGTGACATCACTGTGAATTAATGAATCATCACAGTATCATAATGTGCTAATATAGTATCATACTGTGAAATAACTACTATACCATAATTGTGTCCTATTAAATAAAAAGGTTCTCTTGTGCCATTGAATTGTTCCACATTGCAATCACAGCATTATATGGTGACACCATATCATTCAATTGTGTCATCACTGTGTCATGGTGTACTACCACTGCCCTATTATGCCATCACAGTGTCCCATTGATACATCATTCTGAGTTATTGTGCCATCACTGTTTCCTATTAAATCACCACAGTTTTCTAATGTCCAATCACTAGTGGGCTATCATTGTGTCTTATTGAGCATCATTGGGTCCTATGGTGTTATCAGACTTTCTGTACTGCCATAACTTTGACTTACTGTGCCCTTTTAAACCTTCTTGTAACCCATTAAATTATCAAGTTGGCCTATTCTGCCATTTTACCTTCCTATTGTGATATCAAAGTGGTTTACTATTCTATCACTGTGCCTTATTAAGTCACATGGTCTTCTGTTGTATAATTTGCTGTCTTTTGCTATCACCATGCCCTTTGACCAGTTGTGCTGTCACTGGACTCTAAATAGTTAATACAATGAATCATTATGACATCACTATGCTGCCTTGTGGTATCACTGTGTCCTATTGGGCCATTGATCCCCTTGTATCATCATAGTGCCTTATTGTGTCACCACTTTAGTTTATTGTGCTATCACTATGCCTTATTGAGTCATTGTAATACCCTATCATGTCATCAGTGTTCTACTGAATGCACTGTGAAGACATGATAAATCAGTGTGCCTTTACTGACTTATCACAGGTCTTTATTTTATTGCTACAGTGGCCTAACATTTTATTATATTGTCCTATTGTGTCAACTTGTTTTTAGTGTCATCCCTGTGACAAATTGTGCTACTGTTGTGCTGTATTGTGGCAAAATTTGACCTACATTGCCACTATTGTGCCATTTATACTAACACTGTGCCCTATTTTGCCACTGTTTTGTCTTAATAGGACATTGCTGTGACCTATTGTGTCATCAATTTCCTACTGATCCATCACTGTGTCCAATGGTATCATCACTTTGCCCCATTTAGTAAAATAATTCCCTATTTTGACATTATAATGTATTATTTTGCTATCATAGCATTCTGTTGGACCATAATCACATCCTATTGTATAATCACAATTTCCTCTTGTGCCAAACATTTTTTGTGCCTTCCCTGTGTCCTGTAGTGCAATTATAGTATCTTTTGTGCCTTCACATTAGCCTATATTGCTGTGCAAAATTGTGTCATTAAAATGCTCTATGATGTCATCCCAATATCCTCTTGTATCATCACGTTGTCCTATTTTGTCAACACTGTACCAGATTATGCTCTCACAGTTCACTATTGTGTCGCTATTTTGTCCTACTGAGCCATTATAGTGTCCTGACATTCCAGCAAACGTAGAACTTGTAGAATCAGTATTATCTACTGTACCATCACAGGCACCGACTATATCATCATGTTTTGACAAGACTGGGACATATTTAGTCATCACAGTAACATATTGTTCCATGACGACATTACCTCTTATGCCGTCAGTATGTTCTATGGTGCTTGAGGGGGCCTAGCTGTGGATCAGAGTGCCCAATGATGGCATCACAGTTTGCAATTGTGCCAACAGTGTGTTTCTATTCTGTCATCACAGTGTCCACACTGTGCCAAAACTTTGACTTATTTTATCATCACTGTGTCCTGAGTCTTTACCATGCCCATTTGACCACAATGCCCTCTCTTGATCATTATAGCAATCTAGACTGTCTGCACTGTGGTCAGTTATGTTTCTACAGTAGCCCATTATAGTATAAGCATACTATCTTGTGCCAACACTGTCACTTATAGTCACAAAAATCTGCCCTGATGTGCAACCATTGTGTCCTATTGAGTCATTCCTGTGTCATACTATGTTATCACAGTATTTCATTTTGTTATCACATTGTTTTCTTGTACAACAACAATTATGCTTTCTGCTAAATGTTTTTTTCCCTTTGTGCCTTCACTATGTTCTATATTGTCATGACAATAGTGTGTCATTGCATTTGTCTATTGTGTCACCATGATTTCTTATTGGGTCATCACAGTGTCCAGTTGTGACATTTTGGCATATTTTGTCACCATAGTTCCCTATTCTGCCATCACTGTGCCCTATTTTATTATCACTAGGTCTTACTGTGCCCTATATCTTCCCTAAAGAGTTATCACCTACATCATTGTTCCATTACTGATGCTTATTGTGCAATCACCGCACCATACTGAGTTATCACAGTTCCCTATTATACCCTAAAATGACTTACCGTAGCATTGCATTGTATTTTTGTACTATCATTGTGTCTTATTGTGCCATTACTGCACCCAATAAAGTCATCATGTGGCCTTCATATGCTCTCTCAGCTATAAAGTGATATTGCAGTGTCTGTGTACCACCACTATGTTCTATTCTGCCAACATTGTGCTCTATTTTGTTACACAAAGTTGTAGTTTAGTGTCATCAAGTTCACAGCTAATGCCATAAGTTTGACGTTTGTGCCCCCTAAGTCACTATTGTCTCTCATTGAGTCATCACATTGACCTATACTGACACCTCAGTGTTCTATTATGACAACACAGAGGCCCATTGTGCTATCACAGTGGCATTACTATATTTATTGTGGCATCACTAAGTCCTATTGACCTATCATTATTCTCCTTAAGCCAAATATGTGACCATAACTGTTATGTAGTATGGCCTTAATGGTAAATATTGAGGAAAATAATTTCCCTATCATGTAATAACTGTGACATATTAAATCATCATAATAGCCTACTATGTCATTAGATATCTTTGTTGCTTTTTATGTCACAGCTGTGCCCTATTTTGGCATTATAGAGTCCTCTTCTGTCATCCATACATTTTCCTTCCGGGCCTTCATAGTGGACCATCGTGCCATGATCAGACACTACTGTGGATAACTTAGTAATATACCATCAATGCACTAGTGTGGTTTATTAAGACATCAAACTGCTATATTTTATCATATAGTGAATAGTGCATGCTTCTTTCCAATTAACCTATTGCCATCACTTGCCCTATTGTGCAACCACTGCTTTAATGAGTATCCAGAGCCAGTGTGATATCAATGTGCTATTATGCCATCTTACATATGGTGGTATAACTTTTCAGTATTGTGCAATCCCTGTTGTTTCTTTTTCCCACACTGTACACTACTATCTCATCAATGTGCCTTCTTAAGTCATCACAGTCTCCTTTTGTGCACTATTGTGTCATACTGTGCTTTCACTCTGACCAATGTCTGTGAACTATTGTACCATAACTCTTGTCATAGTGAGTCATCACAATGCCCTATCATAACATCTCAGTGTATAATTTTGGCATTGCTATGCCCTATTTTGTCATCACTGTGGTCTATTGTTCCACAATTTTGTTCTGCTGTCACATTGCTATGACCTACATTGCCTGTTGAGTCCTTACACTAATATGTTGGCTCATCAGAGTGCTTTCCTGTGCCATGCAGCATATATCCTATACAGCATATATCCTGTCTTTTTGTGTCATAGCAATGTTGTATTTTTTCCATCACAATTGACTATTAGCAATAACTATGTCTTATTGAGTTATCACTGTGCCCTACTGAGTCATGACATTGCCCTATTTTGCAATGAGTCTTCATTGTCTCTACTGAGTCATCATAGTGCTATTTTCTATCATCATTCTCTTCTACAAAATTGTAATGTTTTTGTGGTTCTTCCCAATGTGTCTTATTGTCCCTTCACTGAATCCTACACTGCAATCACTGTGTCTTATCAAGTCCTTGAACTGTCTCAATGAACAATTACTGCCATATTGTGAGATCATAGGTTCTCATTGTACTATGTATTATTGTGTAATCATTCTTCCCTATTTATTATTAAAGTTTCCATTCATATTAGCACATTCAACATTGTGCCATAATTTTGCCTGATTGTACCCTCCATTGTAACCTATGAAGTCATCCTGTGCCTATTGTGCCATGATTATGTCTTACTGTGTCATAATTGTACACTTTGTACCAAACCTGTACTCTATTGTGCACTCACTGTGCTCTACTGTGTCATATTGACACAAACACTTCTGCATTTTGCCATCACTGTGGTATATTGTGTCATAACTGCACCCCACTGAGTTATCACAGAGCCCTACCATGTCATTACAGTATCTTTTTATAACTTCCTTGTGGCTTTTTGTGTCATCACTGTTCCCTCTTTGGCATCATAGAGTCATCTTCTGCTACCATAGTTTCTTTCTAGGCCTTCACTTTGGTCCATATTCATTATGTTTTATACTGCTGTGTCATCAGTAATGTCCCATCACTGTGAGAACTGTTAGAGTCCATGCTTATGCCATTTGAGTTCTTGGTTCTATTGTGACTTCACTCTGTAATACTTAGTTATCACAAACACATATCATATCATTAAAATGCTTTGTTTTGACATAGTTGTACCTTATTATGCTATCACTATGTTTTAGTAATCCATCACTGGGCCTATTGTCTCATCATTTTGTCTTAGTTTGTTAATTTTGCCCTATTGTTCCATCATCTTGTCATATTGTGACACTGAAATGTTTTACTTTGCTATTACTGTGTTTTGTTGTGCCACATTCTATCCTATAATGACATCATTGCCTTCTATTGAGTTTATCAACACATTGACCTATTATGACATCACAATATCTATTGTGATAGCACTGAGCTTTTCTGTATTGTCGTTGTATTATCATTTTTCATCTCAGTTAATACTAATTTTATCACTCTGCCCTTTGGACCTTCACTGTGCCATGAAGTGAAGTGTCTCATAATGTACCATGAGAGTGATCTATATGTGTTTTTACTGTGACTTATTACACTATAACTGTGCCATATTATGATATTTCTGTATCCTATTGATCCATATTCTATACAACTGTTCTATAAATATGTGTTAATGAGTCATCAGAGTGACATATTGTGTCTTTGCAGTGTCATTTTTGATATTTCTCTGACATATTGTGTCATCTTTGTTCCTTATTATGCTATCTTTGTATTCTAAGGTTTCAGCTGTGTTTATAGTGGGGCATCACAGTTTCCTATTTTGCAATCAATCTCTCTGGCCAATTGTGCCATCCTTGTAACTTACGAAGTTATTGAAATGCCAAATAGTTTCATTATAGTATCCTATGATGACATCCTGTGGGTCGACTGTTGCATCACTGTTTCCTGTTTTGCTACTACTGTGTTTTATTGAGTGAACACTTATTCTACTATTGTCATAAGACTGGCCTACTGTGCAATAACATATCACATATCAAAATATCTTCCTGTGCCATTACTGTGTTTTGTAAATTCCTATTGTGTAATTACACTGTCCTATGTGCATCACTGTGTTCTATATAGTCATCAGAGTGCTCTATCATGCCATCAACACACCCATTTGCATCATCACAGTACCTTGCTGTATGGCATCTCAATCTTATTGTGCAAACACAGTGTTCTATTTTGCTACCACACTGCTGTATTTTGTCATGACAATGTGCTATTATGCTATCAGAATGCCATATTTTCCAATATAGTGTCATTTGTGCCATTTTAGTGTCCTACCGTGCTGTCACAGTGTTCTTTTTAGCTATCTCAATGATGTATTGTGCCTTAAATATCACATATTGAACCATCACAGTTTCCTTTTGTTCTATCACTTTGTTCTATTGTCATGCTAGTATCCTATTGTACCATCCAGTGTACTATTGTCCCTTCACTGTGTCCTATCCTGGAATAACAGTGCCCTGTCATGGCACCAGTGTTAAATGTAGCATCATAGTGCCATTTTTTGCCATCATATTATCCTATTATTTCATTAAAGTGTCAATTTGAGGCATTATGGTGTTCTCTTTTGTTCAAGCTTTCCTACTCTACTGTAAAAGTGTTTTGCTATGTCATCAGTATCCTATTGTAAGACCACAGTAACATAATTGGTCATCTTTGTTCCCCACTCTATTAACACAGTACAAACAAGACTTTCCAATGCCATATTGTGTATCTACCTATCCCCAATGTGCCATCTAAATGCCCTTTTGTAGCCTTTGTGTGTCAATTAACCTGTCGTACTGTCTGATTATGTCAAATCAGTGATATACTAGGTCATCCCAGTGGTTTATTGTGATGCTCAGCGGTGTATTCTGCCATAACAGTGTCCTGTTGTGCTATGAAAACATCATCTTATGAACTTCAAGTATCCACACATGCTATCTCTATGTCCTACCATGACATGAGTTCTCATTTGTGCTATCACATTATCCATATAGTGTCATCACTGTGTTCTATTCTTTCATCACAGTGCCCTACTGTATCATCATAATATCTCACTGTGTGACCACTATGGCCTACTACACCATCTCATTACTTGTAACATCACAGTGCCAAACTGTGCCTATACAACACTCAATTATTCCATCTTCATGCCCAATTGTGCTTCCACAGTACCTCAGCATGTGATCACAATGTCCTATTGTGCCATCATGGTGTCCAATTGTGCCTTCTTTATGGTTTATTATGTGATCACAGTGTTCAGTTGTGTCACCATTGTATACTAGTGTGCGATCACCACATACATTTGTTATCAACTTATTGTCCTCTTATAACTGTAATATGCTCTGTAGTGTCAACACAGTGCCCCATTGTACCATCATTATTTCCATTTGCAATTTCTATGCCCATTTAAATCACCACAGTGCAAACTCTACAAGCACTGCACCCTATTATGTCATCAAAATAACTTATCATCACAATACAATGACAATTTGTTCATCAGTATATCCTGTTGTATCTTTACTGTGTCTTAGTCTTTCATTGGAGGTCCACATGGTGTGGTCAATCTGACTATTGTGCAGCCATTGTGTCCTTAGAGTCATCATCACAGTCTACTATTGTGTCATCATTGCATCCAATGTGCTATCACTTGACTCTATTGAGCCATCACAGTTCTCTATTTTCCCATCACAGTGTTCTCATATGCCATCACAATTTCTCTTTTGACAGAAATATTTCCAATTGTACCATCTGTCATTGCCTCACAATGCTATCAGACTAGCACATTGTACCATCATTGTATCCTATTAAGTCATTACAATGCTCTGTCATGCTATTACTCTGGCCTACTCTGTCATCACTCTGGCTTATGTTTCTATCATTATGCCTTATTGTGCCACCACAACATCCTGGTTGCCATCATAGCTTCATATTGTCCCATTACAGTCTCATAGTGTAATATTTGTGCCATATCATGTTATCAATATGCCATACTGTGGCATTACTGATTTTTATTCATTCATCATAGTAATCATAACCATACTAATCGTAAAAGGACATAAAAGTGACCAAATGAAAAAAGACCTTAATAGAATCTTAGCATAGCTGATGCTAAAAATTGAAGTATCATTTAGGCCTTGGAACCCAGATATAAGGCAGTAACATCTGGCAGAATGATAACAAAGAAGTAATTATCAAATTCTATAATTCTTGGAAAATCCCTAAATTCACTAACATGAATTTACTAACCTTGAATTTGGGTTTATGTAGTTCCGCTCCTGGTTAACTAGTCTTGCTTATGAGTATCAGTCCAGGGTGTGCTTTTCATCCTTTAAAGCTCACCCTAAGGAAAACTCATGACTGCACTTGGGTACTGAACATGCAATGTAGTGACTGAGTATCTGATAAAGACTTTCTATGGCTTGAACTCATGTCCATGTGATTTTCTCTGGTGGATACCTCACAAGATTATTGTGTAATCACAGACACTATTGTGTTATCAAGTTCTCTGTTGTATCCAAGTTAGCCGTCAGAGAAAATAAATGTGTCATTACTATATAGTATTGGGCCATCCCTGTGCCATGATGATTCATAACTGTGACCTATTGTGTAACCACAATTTCCTTGCTTCCCATCAGTCTCTCATTATATCATTATCGTGCATGACAAATCATCACATTTTCCCATTTTTCCAACTTTGTGAACCATTGTGCCATCATTATATGCTATCGAGTCTGCACAGTAGACTACTGTATAATCACAATGTGTGACCTATTGTTTTTCCCCACAAACTTTTTTTAAATTTTTTTATATTTAATTTTTTTCTATTTACATTTCAAATCCTAAAACCTTTCCCGAAAACCCCCAACACCTCCTCCCACCCTCTGCTTCCAAGTATATGACACTCCACCCGACCCCCTCTCCCTGCCTCTATTTCCCTTTGTTGAGGCATCTATTGAGCCTTCACCAGACCAAGGACCACTCATCCTACTGATGCCCGATGACACAGTCCTCTGCCACATTTTTGGCTGGAACCATGTGTACACTTTGGGTTATGGTTTAGTCCCTGGGAGTCCTGGGAAATCTGGGTGGCTGACATCATTGTTCTTGCCATTGGGGCTGTAGACCCCTTCAGCTCCTATGGACTGCCCTCCAACTCCTCCATTGGAGACCCCATGCCCAGTCCAATGGTTGGCTGCTAGCATCTGCCTCTGTATGTGTAAAGCTCTGGCCAGGTACTCCTCCGGGGACAACCATGACATGTTCCTTTTGGTATGCACTTCTTGTCATCTGTAATAGTGTCGGGGTTTGGTGACTGTTTATAGGATGAATCCCCAGGTAGGGCAGTCTCTGCATGGCCTTTCATTCAGTCTGTGCTCCACACTTTGTCTCCTTATTGTTCGTGTGGGTTATTTTGTTCACTTTCTCAGAGGAACCAAAGCATCCCCACTTTGGTTCTCCTTCTTCTTGAGCTTTCTGTAGTCTGTGAATTGTAACTTGTATATTTTGAGCTTTTGGGCTAACATCCACTTATCAGTGTGTGCATACCATGTGCATTCATTTGTGATTGAGTTACCTCAATCAGGATGACAATTTCTAGTTCCATCCATTTGCCTAAGAATTTCATGAATTCATTGTTTTTAATAGCTGTATATACTCCATTGTGTATATATACCACAGTTTCTGCATCCATTCCTCTGTTTAAGGACATCTGGGTTCTTTCCAGCTTCTGGCTATTATAAATAAGACTGCTATGAACATAGTGGAGCATGTGTCCTTATTACATGTAGGAGCATCTTCTGGGTAGATGCGCAGGAGTGGTATAGCTGGGTCCTCAGGTAGTACTACGTCTAGTTTTCTGAGGAATTGCCAAACTGCTTTCCAGAGTAGTTTTACCAGCTTGCAATCCCACCAACAATGGAGAAGTGTTCCTTTATCTCCACATCCTCTTCAGCATCTGTTGTCCCCTGAGTTTTTCATCTTAGCCATTCTGACTGGTGTGATGTGGAATCTCAGGGTTGTTTTGATGTGCATTTCCCTGATAACTAAGAATGCTGAACATTTCTATAGGTGCTTTAGAGCCATTCGAGTTTCCTCAGTTGAGGATTCTCGGTTTAGCTCTGTACCCCATTTTTAATAGGGTTATTTGACTCTCTGGAGTCTAACTTCTTGATTTCTTTGCATACATTGGACATTTGCCCTCTATCAGATATAGGATTGGTAAAGATCTTTTACCAATTTGTTGGTTGTCATTTTGTCTTATTGACTGTGTCCTTTGTCTTACAGAAACTTTACAGCTTTATTAGGTCCCAATTGGTGATTCTTGTTCTTAGAGGACGAGCCCTTACTGTTCTATTCAGGAAATTTTCCCCTGTGGCCATGTGTTCATGATTCTTCTCCCAGGACCAGTGGGGATGATGTTATCCAAAATTCCCAACAGTAGGGAGATAGAACCTGATGAGACCATCTCCAGCAGATAGATGGTGCATGTAATTTTAAAAACATGTTCCCGCCTTTGCCTGGAACCATGGCATGCACTCCAGGCTTAGCTATGAGATTTGCTGCTACTGACTACACTTCTGGAAAAGCCCAGTACTACTGTCTTAGTTCCACCAATATCCAGCTACCACCTTTTCCGAGATCTGTGATAATGCTCCAAGTACCCCCCCCCCGCCAACTTAGCTTTACTAAGCTGCCATTAACAGCCCAGTTTCTCTCTGTCTGCCCATCTTTGCTCTGTAGAGGGAAAACCTTCAGACAGCTTTATTAGTTTAGAATTTGTCAGATAGCACAACTGCTGAGCACAGAATTACCTGCCTTAACCTTATGAGGTAGTTTATAACAGCCAGCTTCTGCTGACCTTGGATAACTGCCGGTGGAAGAGGTCGCAGGTTCTAGTTTCCATAAGATCTTATATGACTGCTGCTTTCTGCTCCTTCCAAAGTCTGGATAAAAAATCCTCTTATCTTTCCTCATGTCTCTTTTTCCTCTGTGTACCTGGAAGTTTTACATTTATCTTTCATAAGAAGCCAACAATTGGCTTCTACCTTCTTTATTAACATAATCAAGGACCAATTAGGAAATCAGAACCTCGCCCCCCCCCCACAGATAGACATGATTGTGGGGCCTCCCAACTATCTAAACAGCTTTAACCCAGAATTGTCCCTGTTTAAAAGGAAATGCAGGGAAGAAAATGGACCAGAGGCTTAAGGAAAGTCAGACAGCAAACCCTGACACTATTGTTGATGTAAAGATGTGCTTGCAGACAGGAACCTAGTATGGCTCTCCTTTGGGATGCTCTGCCAGCACCTAAGACAGATGCAGATACTCACAGCCAACCACTGGACTGAGCCTGGGGACCCCAGTGAAAGAGTTATGGAAAGCACTGAAGCAGATTGCAACCCCATAGGAAGAACACAATATCAATTAACTGGATTCCTCAGAGCTCTCAGAGACTAAACTGCCAACCAAAGAGTAGGCATGGACTGGTGTATGGCTCCTGCTATATATGTAGCAGAGGACTTTCTCATTTGGCATTAGTGGGAGGGAAGGTGCTTGGTCCTGTGGAGAGTTGATACCCCAGAGAATGGAATGGCAGAGGGATGAGGCAGATGTGAGTAGGTGAGGAGGGAGCACCCTCTTAGAGGCAAAGTGGATGGGATAGGGTAAATTGGTTTGTGGAGTGGAGACCAGGAAGGGGGAAACATTTAAAATGTAAACAAGTAAAATTATTAATTTAAAAAAATTAAAAAATATTCAAGAATCAGCCTTGAAGGATGTTGGCAGTTAAATGGCATTAATGGGAAGACAGAAGAAAAAAGGATATTATGTAACTATGTGTAGAGATGTATGGGAAGACCCTACTAAAACTGAGGACTTTGAACCCTCAATTCTCAAGGGCTTATCTTTCCCAGGGAAATAGTCTCTCTGTTCTCAGTAGAAGATGTATTCAATTCCGACTCCCTGAAATATTGTATTGTCTAGCTTTGCTTATGGAAATTAATTCTTCATTTTATATTAAACCAGCTCTGATTTTTCCCTAATGTACATGGCAAGTAAGGCAACACTGATATCCCTGAAAGCCCACCAATAGTTGTCTCTAGATATATTGCACCATGGCTCTTTAGTAGTATATGATCCCTGTATACTACTGAGTCATTAGAGTATCCTATTCTGACATTGCTGTGTCATATTATTCCATCCTAGTGACCTGTTGTGCTGTCACTTTGCAATTTTGTGAAATCACTATTTTCTAGTGAGACATCTAAATCCACTATTGTGACAAGTCATTATCCTATAGTGCCATCACAGTATACAATTATGTCATCATTGTGTCTTATCCTATCATTAGGGTGTTCTTTTGTACCTTCCCTGTGGACTATTGCCACAAATGTGTTCTATTATGCCATCAGTATGCTTTAAAATATTGTTACAGTCCCCAACTGCACCATTAATATTGTTCCATAACCATGTTTTACTGAGCCATCTTGGTTTCCTATTGTATTGTCACTGTGCTCCATTGTACCGTCATTGACTGTGATTGAGTCATCACATTTCTGTTTTGCCACCACACTGGGCCATCACAACCATACTATTATATGATCTTAATTTCTTCCTATGGTAAAAGTTTTTCCCTTGTGTCTTCTCTGGGCCTCATGGTAGATTCAGTTTCCTACTCTTTTTGCGTTAACCTATTTTGCCATCATTGTACCCAAATGGCTCATCACAGTGCTATGGTACTATTTGAGTTGTGTTGCAATACTATCATATTATAACTCTGGCCTATTTTGCATGTCGTATTGTTCAATTACATGCCCTACTTTGGTTTCATTATATCCCACAGAGACATCCATCAAATGTAATGTCCCATCAAAGCATATAGTGGTGCTTATACGGCTCTCTAATATGCTGTTGCAATGCGCTATTGTGACATGACTCTCATTTTTGACATATTAAGACATTCCTCTTCTCATATGTGTTATCAAATTGTCCTATTCTTTTACTTCTCTGGTTATTGTATCATCAGTGACCTATGATGCCTTCTCTGTGCCGTGTTGAGTCATTACAGTTCTATATTCTACATCATAAGTTACTATTTTGCCAATATAGTGTCCTATTGAACCATTCCTAAGCACTTTGAGTCATAATAACTCTGTCTTGTGTAATCACAATGTTGTGTTGTATCAACATGGCATTACATTTTACCATCACAACATATGATTTCCAACCACAATTATGTCGTCTGTCAATAGCATTTATCTTGCACCTTCACTGCGTCCTATTATAACTGCGATAGCATTGTGGCCCATTTGCCTTCACAGTCTTTTATTCTGTCATCACTAGCTCTTCCATCACTGTGGCCTAGTGTGCAGTCACAGGACTCTATTATGTCATCTCAGTATCTCAACGAGTTCTCACAATACTCTGTTGTGCCATTACTCGGTCCTTCTATGGCATTGATAGGTGCTGTGGGGCAAACACACTACTTAATATGCAATATCTGCTATAATGTGACATCACAATTTCTTCTTTTTTTTAAACATTTTTATTTATTTTATGTACAAGTACACCATCCCTGTCTTCAGACACACCAGAAGAGGGCATCAGATCTCATTACAGATGGTTGTGAGCCACCATGTGGTTGCTGGGAATTGAACTCAGGACCTCTGGAAGAGCAGTCAGTGCTCTTAACCGCTGAGCCATCTCTCCAGCCCGACATCACAATTTCTTATTGTATCATCATTATGCCTTGTTTTGGCACCACTCTGCCCTATTTGTTAATCACAGTATCCTTCGGAGATATCAAGTTTACCATTAAACCATAACTTTGACATAGTATGACATCACTCTGACAATTATGTCATCACAGAACCACCATATCAAACTACCGTCCCTTCACAGCATTATATCATGACATTATAGTGACCTATTGAATCATCACTGTACCCACTTAAGCAATCTCTGTATCTTATTTTGTCACCATCTTTCTATGTCTTCACTGTGGCTCATAGTGTTATAACTGTGCACTACTGCATATTCACTCACTAATATTACATCATCACTCTGTCCTATTGTGACACCACAGTGCCCTATATTATCATTATACAGTTCTATGGTTCATGTCTGTGTCCTATTGTTATCATTGCTTTCTAATGAGTCATGAGTTCTATGATTTCCTCACAATGTCCTATTGTGCCATAACTGTGATCTAGTAAGTCACCTCCTTGGCCTATTGTGAGTTTTTGTGCTATATGAGTCTTCACTATTCTTTACTGAGCCATCACAATGCTCTCTTGAATAATCATCATGCACTTTTTGCCACGATTTTGTCCCATTGTACAATTACCTTGTCCTATTATGTCACTAGTGCCACTTATTGTTCTATTGCAGTCTCTTATTGTGCTATCATGGTGTTTCCAATTTTGCTGTCATAGTGCCATATTATGCAACAAATTATTTCTATATTGCTATAACTATATACTGAATCATCATTGTTCCCTATTGGTTCTAATACTTGACTTCTTATGTTATCACAGTGTCTTATTGTACCATCGTAATATCTTCTTGTTCTACAACTTTGTCCTTTTGTCACATCATCAGCTCTTAAGTCATTATAGTGCCTTTTTTGTCCCTTTTGTATTATCATTGCGCCTTTTATGTCTTCATTACACCTTGTATGCCTTCGCTATGTCCTATTTTGCCATTACTTTCTAATACTGTGTCACGATTATGCCTTATTTTGTCATTACCATGTCCTTTCATGTTCTCATGTATACCATTGTGCCATAATTTTGGTCTATTGTGCCATCTCTATTTCTTATCATGCCATCACTGTGTCTGAGCCCTAGTGAGTCCTAAGATTTCCAATTTTTTCGTCACTGTGATCTATGAAGCCATAATTTTGTTCAATTTGACTATCACTCTGCCCGATTGTGCCACCACTGTGGTCTATTATGCCATAAGTTTGTCAGTTCTTGCTATTGCTTTGTGAAATTTGCCTTCACAGTCTTACTTGGTCATCACAGTTTCAGACTCTGCCATCAGTGTGGATTATTGTGTTTTTACACAATGTTCTACTGTGTCATCACTTGGTAATAGTTGGCATTTACCACATCCTACTGAGACATCATAGCACTCTTTTGTGTCATTACATTGTTCTATGGTTCTTCCCCAGCAATCTATTATAATCACTGTGTCCTATCGTTCAACTGAAGAACTGAGCAAGTGCAGGCAAGCCCTATCCAGTCAATTACAAAGAATCAAACAAACAAAAGCAAAACAAAACAAAAGCAAACAAATAAAAAACCACCACCAGTCTCAGCTTTCATGGCCCATAATGATTCTGGAATGTCTAGAGATAACATAAATTAAAGCTCATCAACCCTGGAATTTCAATGTGCTTTAAAACAAGCCTGTAAGCTCATTTGTCTATCTTGGCAATAGGAGACTCCAGCAAGCTACACTTCTAAGGAATAAAACACTCTTTTATTTACATATTATTTGAGTTTGGGATGTCATTCTTTGGCAAATCATGGGCCCTTACATTAGTAAATTCTAATATACCACCACCATGACCAATTATGTTATTTCTTTGTTTTGATTTAACACTGTTCACTAGGTTTTCATCACTAAAGCCTTTTGTTTCATCATTATTCCCCTTTGAGTCTTGACATTGCCTACTGTGTTATCATAATGTGTC
The DNA here is from genome assembly GCA_036184385.1 of Tokudaia muenninki. Classification (NCBI taxonomy): domain Eukaryota; kingdom Metazoa; phylum Chordata; class Mammalia; order Rodentia; family Muridae; genus Tokudaia; species Tokudaia muenninki. Next base: position 88,403,182 of record BTHS01000003.1, read on the forward strand.
AAATGGTGCTATTTTGAGGCCTATTGTGCCACATATGTGCACTATTGTTATAAGTCTATGCTCTGACACGTCATAAAATTTTCCTACTGTGCTATGTTGGTGCCATAATCATACCTTCAAAATGGCTTATTGTGCTATTGCTATAACACAATGTACAATAACTGCAATATTGTACCATATCTGTTGCCCATTATGTCATCAATGTGTTCTATTGAATAATATCAGCAGCCTTTTGTGCCATAGCAGTGACTCTTGTGTCATAAGTGTGTTGTATTGTGTCCTCATAGTACTATATAGTATCATCATAGTGTCCAATTATATAATAAACATTTTGCCATGCTATGCTCTCATGTGATCTTCTGTGATAACACTGTGCATTATTGTGACCTAATTGTATCTGATTGTGACATGACTGTTCTATTGTGGCATCACTATGCCATATTGAGTCATCACAGTTACACATATACTATCACAATATAATCTTGAGTCAAGAATGTGTTATATTGCACTGTCTATCTGTTCTATTATGTCATATATTGTGCCATCACATTAGGCTAATATATCATTATTATACCCTGATGGTTCATAGTAGTGCCATATCTTGTCATTTATAATGTCCTATTGTGACAACACTGAGATTTTGTAAACACCATGTCCTATTGTGGCACCACAGGGTCCTATTATGTTTCTTTAGTGTTCTAATGTGCAATCATATGTCCTATTGTGCAATCACTGTGTCCACTGTATCACCAGTATGTTCTATTTCTCTCACAGGTTCTTATTCTGTCCTCATTTTGGACTATTATATTATCACTGTTTTCTATTGAGTTGCCATTTGGCAATATTATGCCATCGCATTCTATTGAAACATCACAGTGGTGTGCTGAGTCATTAGAATGTTCTAAGATAGGTTCCCATTGGCCTTTGCCATTATTTTGTACTGTATTGCATTACTGAATCCTAGTAAGCAATTACTGTTCCATATTGAATCATCACAATTTCCTAAAGTGTCCTTTGTGCTATCACATTTCTCTTCTGTGCCATTTCTGTGTCCTATTGTGTTGTCATTTGTTCCCTATAAAGTAAACTCTATGCCCTATTGTGCAATGACTATACATTATTGCATCTGTTTTCACAATTTTGCCATCTCTGTGTTTAATTATGTCAATATAAATTCCAAGTTGAGTACGACAGTTTTATATTATGATATCACTGTTACCTACAGTGCTGTTTATTTGGGTCATCACCGTGTTCTAGTATTCCAATGTCCTATTTTTTTCATTCCAGAATTTTATTATGGGAACCCAGGGTCATTTTGGTGGATCACTGACTCATCATTCTGTACTATTTTGCTTAATATGTGGTCTATTCTTCTACTACAGTTGTAACAGTGATCTATTATAAAATCACATATCTTATTGTGTATACCATTACTGCACTATTGTGCAAAATGGTGCCCTATTGTGCTATCCTGTGTCCTAATATAGCATCATTGCTGTTTATTGAGTTATTAAAGAATCCTATTATTCCATAATAGGGCTCTCTTTTACCTGCAGTGTATTATACTGACATTACTTTGTCATATTGAACCAGTAGACTGTCTTATTATCTTAGGGTTACCATTGCTATAATGAAACACCATTACCAAAAGCAAGTTTGGAAGAAAGGGTTTATTTAGTTTACAGTTCCACAATATAGTGATTGTGAATGAAGTCAGAACAGAAATTCTAACAAGGCCGGAACTTAGAAGCAGGAGCTGATGCAGAGGCTATGAAGGAGTACTGCATATTGGTTTTGCTCATTTTGTCTTGCTCAGTTTGCATTTTTATATAACCCAATATCAGCAGCCTATTGATCACACCCTAGGCACAACTGACTGGAACCCATCACAGATTAAGAAAACACCCGAGAGTCTTGCCTGTAGCAAGACCTTATGGAGACATTTTCTTGAGGTTCCCTCTTATCAGATGAATTTAGCTCACGTGAAGTTGACATAAAACTATTTAGCAAAGGTGATTCCTTGTCCACTTGACACACAAACACTTCACTGTACAGCCACAGTCTTTCCAATTTTATTCAGCCCCAATAAGCCACATTAATATAAACAACACAATATAAAATATTCCAATTTTAAAAGTTCCGCAGTCTTTAAAATTGTAAACATTTAAAAGTACAAAATATATTTTATAATATACAAACTTCCTTTCTGTTTTTAAAAGATTTATTTATTTTATCTGTATGGGTACAGACATACCAGAAGAGGTCATCCCGCTCCCATTCCAGATAGTTGTGAGAAACCATGTTGTTGCTAGGCATTGAACTGAGGATCTCTGGAAGAACAGTAAGTGCTCTTATCTGCTGAGCCATCTCTCCAGTCCACAATTTTTTTTTAATGAAAAGTAAACCTCCAAAATCTCTTTAAAAATAAAATGTCTCTCAACCCTGGATTCTAGTAAAATTAAGAATAAATTAAGTACTTTGTTACTTCAAGAGGTGAGTACCAAGGCACACTCACAATCACATCAATGCAACACCAGACTCCAACTGTAAAAGTTACACAGTAGTCAATGTCTGCGATCCACTAATGATCTTCTGCATTCTTCCAAGAGGCTTGGGTCACTTTTGGTTTTTCCTCTGCAGCAAATACAGCTTGTGTTCTGAACTCGGGTAGGCACAACTCCACTGCTGCTGCTGTTCCTTGTGGTTGTTCCATTTCATAGCCCTCTTGCACTGTCACAGTGTTTTACTTTGCCCTTTTGTACCTTCATTGTGCTGTTTGATCACTCCACTGTCTTTATGAGTCTTCATTGTGCCCTGAAATATCATCACAATACTCTGTTTTGGCATCATTGTTCTTCTTGCACCCTGGCTGTATTCTATTATGATATTAGTGTGTCCTGTTGAGATATCACAGTGCCTTATTTTGTTGTCCCAGTGTCCTAATGTGTCTTCATTTTGCCATTTGAGGCATTTCTTCTACCTGTTGCAGCATTACTGTAGCATGGTTTGCCATCATGTTGTGCAATCAGTGTGCTCTATTGAGTGATTCCATTTCTTTATCATATAATTGCAGTAATCTACTATGCCATCACAATTTCTGCTTTTGTTATCAATGTATGCTATTACGCCATCTCTGTAATGTATTATGCCATTTTTGTGCCCTACTAAGTCAGCGTTCTGACTTCGTGTGCTATTGCTGTGCCTTCTTGTGCCAGTGTCATATTTCGCCATATCTAGGACCTATTCATCTTCATATATTATATGAATACATCAAATATTTGTCTTCATAATATATTGCTATCTGGGCGGTGGTGGCGCACGCCTTTAATCCCAGCACTTGGGAGGCAGAGGCAGGCGGATTTCTGAGTTTGAAGCCAGCCTGGTCTACAGAGTGAGTTCCAGGACAGCCAGGGCTACACAGAGAAACCCTGCCTCGAAAAACCAAAAAATATATATATATATATATTGCTATCACAGAAATATAGTATGTCATTACTGTGTGATTTTTCTTAGAACATCACAATTTCTTATTATGCCATTATAGTATATTTGGTGCAATTATTCTCCCTTATTGTGCTCCAATGTGCCACAACAGTTTCCTATTATGCTAATACAGTGCTCTATTGAGTCATCACAGCACTTTACTGTGCCATAAACCTGACATTTTCAACCAACCACTATGACTTCTTGAACCATTATTGTACCTTATTGAGTTAGAGCATTGCCATATTGTGTCCTCACTGTGACCTATTGTGGCCTATTGTGGGCATTCTTTGGCATCTTAGTGGCCTATGATTTTATAACTATTTTCTATTTTGTCATCACAATTCCCTATTGTGCCACAGCTGTAAGTTGCTCTGCTCATGTGTTTAGCTTGATTTATTTTTTTCTTTTGGCTTCTCAGATCCATGCTTTGTGATTACTATGTTATATTGTGCTTTCACAGTTTCCCTACGTGCTGTCATTTTGTTCTGCTTTGTCCTGCATCATGTGCTCTTCTGTGTCATTTCAATTTGCTATCTGTCACACTCATACATAAAAATAGTAATAATTTAAGTGTTTTATTTTTAAGGGTGTGTGATGCAGCATAATAGCTATAATTGAGAGATAGAATGAGGTGAAATATTCTGGAAGGCAAAGCAAAATGAGGTCTGTAAAGGGAGCAAGCTTGAAAGAGAACATTACTGTTACTTTAGTTTCCAATATATATATCTATCCTGTAGGGTTATCTAGGAGTTCATTTTAATACAGTATTGAATATCACTGGGAAAGTCAAAGTTTAAGAAACTGTTTGTTTCTTATGTAGTATTCTTAAAATATAAACATTGGGGAATCAACCATCCTTAGCTATGTTTCTTGCAACATTTTCTTGAAAGGACAGAACCAAACTGAAATCAAGTATAACATCCTTGAAGGGAGATAACCTGAGCCTTTTTTTTTTTTTGATGGAAACTCTGCACCTGACATCTCACTGATCTTCATGGAAACAGAGCAGTTACTTTCCTTGGCAATAGAGATTTAGCTATTTTGGTGGACCCATGTCCCTGCAGCTGGTCCTCTCTTTTCTTCCCTAGTGATCATAAAAAATGAGTACTTTGTTGGAAGCTATAAATGAGTCCTGTAGATTTTAAGACTCATAAGGGTAGGAGTTGTGTATAATACTTCTCTATGTTTTACCAAAAACATGGCATTGAACAGGAAACATAACAAGTCACAGAACTCATTAATGTGGGAATCAGCCTTTAGTTCAAATCCCTGCTATGTCATTTACAAGTAATCAGTGAAGAATTTTACATAATCCTCTGGATTTGCTTTATAAGATAAAGTAAAAATAATCTATATCTCAGAAGGATGTTACAGCCCCTACAGTGGCACTGAAATAAAGTCTCTAACATGAACAGAGCAGTTTAAGGGATGAGAAATCACTGAGGTGTACATACCATGTTCACATAACCCTTTAGCAACAATCTACTTAAATCTCATCATGCTTTTACTAACAGCTTCTAAGTGTCATCCTAGCCCCTTTCCAGCATCTCCTAATACTAAAGCATGTGCTATGTATTTGGGTTCTTATTACAATATTAGCCCTCTAATGTGATTAACATTTCTACTTCCAGATAACTGATGGTCACATACATAATTATGTATACTAGATAGTTTTCTTTTATTTACAAAGAGTGTGTCAAGAGTCTAAGGTGACCCTAAAAGAGGAGTTATTGCTTGTTTCTTTTGGGAAGTTGCTGTCAGATCTTAGGAAAAAGGCAGTAACAGGAAGACTTAATTGGGTACACATTTAAGAAGTGGTATGTATGTGACCAGACGAAAGTTAAATAGTCTCTCATTTGAATTGTGTTGGGTGACTGTTTTTTTAACCAGCCATCTCAGTGTAGCTGTACAGAGTGGCTGACTTTTCCCATTGTGGCTGACCAGGTGAATCGTCAGGACGCTGTATGACCCATTATCAACTTTTCTATAGAAGACACAATACCATTCTACCCTGCTTTTTGCTTTAATAAAGTTATAAGCCTCTAAGATTTTTGAAGCAAAGCAGCTTCAGTGTCTTAAAAATAAGTCTTGTCAGGGACTTTAAGAATATGTTTTATTTTACTGTTCAATTTATTTATTCTTTTTATTAATACATATATAAGTGTGCCTGTATGAAGAGTATATATGCAGCACATGTTTGTATGTGAGGCAACCCAGAAGGCGTTAGATACTCGGGAGCTGGGATTATAAGTGGTGGGCCTTAGTGAACTGTCTGATGTGAGTGCATCATACAAATCCCAGTCCTCCACATGGGCAATAAATACACCGAAGCACCAAGCTGTCTCTCCAAACTCAGAACCAGGCTTTATATTGCCAAGTCTTTGTTTGCTTTTGGTTGCTGTGACAAATATTGGCCAAATCCTACATGGGCATGAAACACTTTATTTTGTTTACATGCCTGGATCAAAAAACTTTTTATGAGAAGCCAAGATAATAACTCAAGGAAGAAACCTGGAGAGACAAACTGAAGCAAAGTTCATGGGGGGAATCTGCTTACTGGCTTTCCATTGCAACCTTAGTGTGTTTTCTTATACCACCAAGTTTACCAGCCCAGGTTATTATACACAGTGGAAGCTAGACCCTTCCATAAAAATCATTAATCAAGAAAATTGCCCCGATAGAGTTGACTAAAGGACAGTCCAATCGCAGAATTTTCTCATTTGAGCTTCTCTCTTCCCAGAAGAATCTAGCTTATAAAAAGTTTACAAAAAAAAAAAAAAAACAAAAAACTCAAAACCTAAACAGATTACTGTACTAAATAATGAAAACTATCAAATTACACTAGTTTGTGAAAGTTTTTGTCATCATCAGAAACAATATATGTTTGAAATGTGCTACTAACAGATAAATATTCAAATTAGAGAATATTTTATTATAACAGAAAATCAAAATTTGCTAGCCACATGTCCTTTTGGAGAAGTCAGAAATAGGAAAGGAAGTAGTGGAAAGAGAAAGTTATATAATAAATATAACATATGTTTATTGAGTATCAGAGAAAGGAACACAGAAAAAAAAATGAACAAATATGAAGAAAACTCTTGAAAAATGTTAGAAAACAGAATGAGCACTAGTAATTTGATAAATAAATATGATATAATGAATGTACAGCTGTTACTAGAGCATGTGCTTCAAAGTCTACCCTGGCAGCTGCTCAGAAGATGAGCTCTGCCCCCACCCTCAATAGACTAACTAAATAAACAGTAATAATGAAAAGCAGAGAAAGGAAATTAATTCAATGTAACCACACTGGGAAAAGAACAAAGAGTTCCAGTAATCCACAAATACATTTTTGGGTACAATAATGAAGTTTTAAATTTAAACAGAGTGCAAGAGTTGTGCATGGTTTAATAGTCCTAGTCAAGGTGCAGTCCTGCTCATCACTGACCTATTGTCATCTTGTTTTTAGCTCTCCTACAACTTAATCCGGAAAAGACATAGTACTGTATGAAACCTACTCTTCTAAAGAAATCCAAAATTCATTTTGATTGTATTATTAGGAAATGAGCTCTCAATGCTCATACATGGTAAAGTACAAAGATGCTGTCATTTTTGTCCAGGACTATATGTACACATGCTATATAGGTCAAGGATATCCTAAAGATTTTCTTTTCCCACTTCCAAATGGGAGAACTTGGCATTCTTGTGTTACTTTCCACTTTACAAATCACATGTTATAGATGATGAAGTTGACCATTGGTTTGTTGTGGGAAATATTATAAAAGAGTATTGTCATAATCCTGCACTAGTGCTGGCCCAACTGACAAGCTGCAGAGCTCATACATCTCACTCGGCAGTCTCTCTGCCTGCCATCTCTCTGGCAGAGGATTCCAGAGGTAGGTTCTTCTAGCTACCATGCAACACCAGACACATCCCACGATCTGCCACCTAATCACCTAATTACCTGGTAGAATCAAGACTCTTAAGGCTTAAACAATCAGACTTATGTATAAGTAATATTACAGTTTACAACTTGTCAATACAGTAATTTTAGAGCCAATTGATAATGATAAAAGCTTAATCCCCACATTTCTAACCTTATAAAATCATAGCTTCTTGTGGCTGGTAAATGCCACACAGATACATGTCCAAAGCCGTCTCTGTTCTTTCTTCTCCTCTGGCATGCTCCCTGTCTTTGCCACTCTTAGGTCTGCCCCCCTTTTACCTGTCCAATCACAGACCTTCTCTGCACTTAAGTAACTGGACAGGGAAAATCTTGCAACATTTGCTCTATTTATATGTCACAGAATATTAAACTAGTTTTTTTTTGTTTTGTTTTGTTTTTGACTGGCACAGAAGTTACATTCCTTTTGCCTTGAAATGCACTACGGATATGAAATCATTGTGCAGCTTCTGTTACTGACTTTGGCCTATGGCACCCTGGGGAGTATTGAGCAGAGTTGTAATTATCCAAGGGTAATTTGTAACTTGTAAAGTGAAGTTGAATGCTCAAGTAGAGAGGTATACAGGTTATGTGTCTCACTGCACGACAAGATACCAAACAAATGTATCTTAGGGAGGGTATATTTTAGTTCAGGCTGAGGGTGCTGGAGTATAGTTCATAGCTGGGGTTTGTAGCATCTGATCACATTGTATCCACAGTGGGTAAGCAGAGAGATACACAAATTTAAGATGAGTATTTTTACCTCATCTAACCTAATCTAGATAATTTCTAACAAACATGAGATTAGTTTCCATGGTGTTTCTAAATTCCATCAAATCAACAAACAATATTAACCAAACTGTTGATGGTTTTCCAGATTCAAGCTTTTTTATCATTTTTTTCTTTATTCATATTTATTTATTTATTTATTTATTTATTTATTTATTTATTTATTTATTTATATTATATGTTCTTTTCCCTTCAAGAAGCTCTGTTTTATGTCCCATTGTCAGTGACTTTCCCAAGTCCTTTTACATCCTTTCAGATATTGAATTGATTTATAACCTGAATCCAGTCAATCATACTAACTAGTTTCCTGTGTCAAGGTTAATAATTCAGTTAGCTTTAACTATGAACTATATAAATGCTAAAACAATGTTAGAAGAGAGTTTAAGTTGAAGGATTGAACAGGTCAGATTGACCTGATGACATGTCTGTTAAGTATTGTCTTGATCTGTGATTGCTGTAAAAGGGCTCACCTATATAAGAAACCAACTGCGCATTAACCTGAGAGCAAATGAGAAAGCAGTCCTTTTCCATCATTCTGGCCTAAATTTCTGCTGGAGTGCCTCCTCCAACTTCACTCAATGATGGACTGTGACATGAAAGTATAACCAAAGAAATTCTTTCCTCTTCCAAAATGCTTTTGGTCAGTCTATTTTATCATATTAACTCAAGCGAAACTGGAACTATAGTTATTTTATCATGTAAACAACAAATTAATGTTCTTTCATGTAACTATTATTTAGGCTATAAATGGTGAGAACCCATTTTATGGAAATTGGCAAAGCTGAATTGGTATGATGTAAATACAGAAATATGAATCATCATACTATTTGCTGTATGGATGGTGCTGCATATGACAAAGGGGAGACAAATACACAGAATTAACAACAGAGTTGAGAACAAAAGCACTGATTGTCATTTGAACAGCAGGTCTGCTTGAAATCACTACAAAGTCCAGGTTTTTTAGTACCATGAACATTTAATTCAAGCAAGCTTTGGACTGTTTGTATATTTTTAAAAATAAAACAAAAACAAAAACAAACCCATAACTAAAAAGTCAATAGATGTTTATGTGTTCATATGCATGCATGTGTATGTGTAGGTACATGAGCATATGTGTGTACGTTCATATGGTAGGGACTAGTCAATGTAAGGGTGTCCATTTCTGTTATTCATCACTTATTTTTGTCAAAAGATCTCTCCATGAATGAAGAGCTCACCAATTTAGCTACACTTGCTGACATCTTTAAAAACAATATTGTCTCTACATCTATAGGTCCTAGATTAATAGGGTTGGCTGTTTTCTTTTTCATCTTTTTTGTTTGTTTGTTTGTTTTAATATGACTTTTAGTGAACTTTTAAAAAAAACTCAGGTTTTTCTGCTTGAACAGGAAACACTTTACTGACTGAACCATGCTTCAGACCTAGTAGATATTTTTATTCGGCTTCTCTTGAATAATTGATCTTAATTTCTAAAGCCTTTTCAATTGTGGTGTGTGTTAATATCCCCCTTCTTCTCAGACTCTCCTCTCTGGCCCAATAATAATAAAACAATCGAAGGTCATGTATACATTTCCAGCAAGTCACTTTACTTTGTAAATTTTATTTATTTATTATTTATTTATTTATGCATCTGTGTTATACATGGCACATGAATGGAGCCCAGAGAACAACTAGCAGTAGTCAGTCCCTCCATCCATCATATTGTGTCTGGAGATCAAACTCAGGTTGTTGAACTTGGTGACAAGCATCTTTCTCAGCTGAGCCATCTTGCAAGCCATTATTTTACTTTAATATATTTTTATGTACTCATCCACAAAATGAAAATTGTATGCAAAATTGTCCCTAAAACACACCCCTCTATTGTAAAATCTGTTGATTTGGTAAAAAGAAAAAATAGGAGAAGCTCTAGCCAGAAGCTGCACAGACTTTAGCACATGCTTGATTCAAAGGCAAATGCGCTCAGGTGAAATATCTCTTAATTCCCTCTTTTCCTCTTGGGTAAGTTCATGATGCTCCACAGTAAGTGAGGTTTTATTTTCCAGAGAAAAAGAAGAATTGAAGAGGCAGAAACTGTTCAATAATACTGTTATTGTTATCTGAGTCCCATTCATTAGCAAAGCATCCTCCTGCTTTTTGCATTTCAATGTCCCATTTCCTTTTAGTGAGACCAATTACCATAAGCCATCACAAAGCCAAAGCCCTCTTCTCATGGAGGAAAAGTAGAATCCTAAAAGTGTTAAATATTCATATTCATTTTCCTCCCTTTCAGCCAAACAAGTGCACTAACTGCTGTGAGAAAACTTTACGTTTAATGGAAAACTTAGACATATAACCCACTCCTGAAAAACAACGCTTCTCAGTTGATATTCCTCCTTTCAGGCATCTACCACTAAATATATCTGTGGTTTTGTCACTTTTTTTCCTTTCTCTTTTCTCTTCTATTGAGGGGTCTACAGCAAGAATAGAAAAAGGAAGCAATTATTACTCAGATACACTGACAAAAACCACCAAATATTTCAATTTGTACATAAGTTTTATCTTGTATCCAATGATATTTCTTTGTTTATTCCAAATTAAATTAAATCTGTCTCCATGATATTTGTCAATGTCAAAGACAAATTAATTACTTCTGTTTTGAAGAAATCTCACCCTCTAAGGGATCACTTCAGAATCCCTACAATGTTCTATAGCTTTCAGCTCAGGTCTCCTGATCTTCTCCTCACTATGGTTAGCAGGAAGTGATCTGTCTAAATCAGTAGTTTCTTGATGCTATCAGTATTATTTGTGCATCAAACTTGCACAGTGTGATTATCAGTAATATTAAGAGACTTCCAGTCTCAGGAGTAATCTTCCTACCAGATAGTCTTTCTTATAAATGTCTGTGAATTCTCTGTGGTGAGGAAATGGGAATAGCAAACTTTCCCTCTTATCTTGGGGTTCTTCTTTCATTGAGTAGAAGTTTAAAAAGTATTGATATCAATTATCTTTATCCATATATTGATCGATGTGTCTCTATATGTGTTGTGTTAGAATCACTGCTTGTCCGGACAGATCACACAAGATAAATTCAGTTATGTGGGAGAGAGGTTTATTGTGGGGCAAAAGGGCAAAAGGGGGCAATGAAGATGAAGGGGAAAAGAGAAAGAGAAGGTCAGGAGGGTCTGGCTGTTATTTGGGTTGTGATGTAACTGTTCACAGGTAAAGGTTGGAGGTGGACCAGGGAGGTGCTGGGAATGTATGGTGATTGCCATGGTAACTGATATGCGGGTCCTTGTTGCCTATGGGTGACATTACCATCATCACTGAATTTGGAGATGACCCACGACTATAAAGCCTGTTCCTGACTCTAAAGTTAGTTCCTGAGGCCAAAATTATCTATATATTTTCAAGGGTATATATCCAGGTATTTATATATTTATGTGCTTACCAATCTACACAGCTTTTTAAATATCTATATATGCATGCATTATATCTAACATCTATCATCTATCATCTTTCAATCTCCTTGTCATTTATGTATCTATGTATATTTGTGTCATGTATCACCCATCTATCTATATATCTATGTATCTATGTATCTATCTATATATACTATGTTTTATCATCTATACTTCTGAACTATTATATATCTATATTTATCCACTTATCATCTTCTGTCTAATCTATCAAGCATCCATAATCTATTATCTATCAATCATCTAATTATAATCATCTATCCATCTATATCTGTCATCTTTGTCTCTGCTTCTCACATCTTTTTTTTAAAATTAAATTTATTCTTCTTTATTTACATTTCAAATGTTGTTCCCTTTCCTGGTTCCCTGAGCATAGGGTCCTCAATGGAAGGACTCGAGAAAGGACCCAAGAAGCTGAAGACCTTTGCAATGCCATAGGAAGAACAACAATATGAGTTATGAGTCACTCAGTACTCCTAGAGCTCCCAGGGACAAAATCATCAACCAAAGAGTATACCCATGACTCTAGATGCATAGGCAGCAGAGGATGTCCTTGTTAGACACCAAAGGGAGGAGAGGTTCTTGGTCCTGGAAAGACTTCTCACATCCTTCTCTTCTCCATTTATCTATATGAACTTTGTCCACACCTAAGCTTTGAAGCTTTCCTTCTTTAGGTATTGAGAGCAAAGATCAGGGATAGCTTAGTTGTGAAACTCTTGATTTAAACCAGAACATAAAAACGAAAGACACCTTCAAACAAAGTCTCGGGACCTGATATTACCTTGTACTACTTAGTGTCATGTAGCATGCAAGGAACAAATAACTTTACAGAGTTCATATTCTCACTCAACCTCTCTTTTCTTGTGTAACTCAATGATAATTGCTTACTTGGATTCTGTATTCATGTGTCTTAATTTGCAAATAAATGCTGTAGTAGCAAATAACTTACATGTTGCTATGAAGACTAATTGAGCTATCCTCTGGAAAGACTAAGAAAATTGCCAGGTACCTGTAATGTTCTTTAGTAATGTTTCATATTTATTAGTCATATTCTAAACCTATTTTTAGAATTCAGTCCTCAGTGTCTGATTGAGAATCTAGCAATATGGTCTTCAGAATCAGAGATTCATATCTTTATTCTGTCAACCACCAGACATTATGGTTTCATTGAGGAACACAATGATGGACTACAGATGTTATAAGGAATGATGTCTTTGAATTGCTCAGTAAACTCTTAAGAAGTCTTAAGTCCTTCTCTGACTTTATTCAGTCTGACTGTGTTAGCACATTCTTACCAAATGGAATCTTGTTTTGTTATTGTTCTAAATCTCTGTTCTCTCATTTTCCCTATTGCAAAGTATATCTTATTTTTCTAAATGCCAAGACAAAATACCAAACAAAATAAACTTAAAGAAGGAGGAGCTTTATTTTGTCCACCAATCTGAGGGTACTATCCATCATATCAGCAGGATGATAAAATTTCTGATTGTATTGTGTTCACAGTCTGGAAGCAGAGAGGTGTGCCATCTAAGTTTCTGCTTTGTATGTAGGCTGGGTCCTCAGCTCATGGGATGAAACAACTCATCGTTAGAGGGGGATTTTCCATCTCAGGTAGCACAATCTACATACTTCTATGTCTGGATGTTTGTTTTCAGGTTAATTTTAAATCTCATCAAGTTAATAATCAAGATTAGCTGTTACACAAAGATAGATACATACTAAACATGTAAAAAAATCTGTTGAATTTAGTTAACTTAAAAGAAAGTCTGGATTGTTCATCAAATAGATTCCCCCATCATTAGACAAAGTATACCATCTGTAGGTCAGATATGGCTTTAGGATTTAGCCCCCAGATACATTCATTTTCCATGAAGTGAAGCCTCCTGAGGACATAATTCTTACCATAGCCCTCTGTTTCTAGCCAAGTGGCAAGACTGCCTGAATAGAAGCAGATGCAATGTTCTAGGCTTAGAGGCATCATTAGAAAGACCTCTCGGTTGCTCAGGGGGTGTTGTTGGGCCAAACTTAACACATGGGCCCATTAGTAATAATGATAAATGTCCTCAGATGGGCTCAGCTGAATGTCATTTCTATTATGAAGTCTTCCAACTAACTCTTTATGGCCAGGATGATTAGGATAATGTGACTTAGCCTTTTGACTCTCTCAGTTCCTAATGTGAAGATATGGGTGGGAACAATTAAATAGTGTTTCTCCATGTATTATATTTAAATCTCATCCTTGTTTCTGCTTATCACTGATAAAATGACAAATTATTTCAATATGTTTTCCTGTGTATGATGTAAATGTATGTACATATTCTTGTGTGTGAATGCAGGTGTGTGCCATGGTGTAAGTGTGGAGATCAGAAGACAATCTCAGTTGGAGGGGAACCCTCTAGAAAGCAGTAGAGGTCTGGGTGCTGAGAGACTCTCATTACTCCATGTGTGTGACCTTAGCTAAAATGTTCAACAAAGGGGAGAGAGAACTCAAAGGGTCCACCTCCACTAGATAGAGAGGACCTTAAGTGGAGAGATGGGATTACTAAACCTCAGTCTAAATTTCTGACCCACATAATGGAACTGCACGGACAAAAATGGAGAAAAGACTAAAGACTAGCATGACTGTCCTCTGAGAAGCTCTGCCAGCAGCTGACTAAGACAGATGCAGATACTTACACAATCATTGGGCTGAAGTCAGGCACCACTATGGTTGAATTAGGGGAAGAATGGAAGAACCTGAAGGGGACAGCAGACCCCCATAGGAAGACCATCATTGTCAAGTAGCCTGGAACAAAGGGAGCTCCTAAAGACTGAGCACCAACAGGTAGCATAGATGATTTGGTCAGAGGCCCAGGACACATATATAACAGAGGACAGCCTGGTCTGACCTCGGTGGAAGAAGATACACTTGCCTAATCCTTGAGAGTCTTGAGGCCCCTGGGAAGGGGGAGGGCTCGTAGGGGGAGCAACCTCTTAGAGTCAAGGTGGAGGACTAAGATGAAGAACTGTTGGAGGAGGGACTGGGAAGGAGGCAATGACTGGAATGTAATTAAATAAAATAATTAAAAACAAACAAACAAACAAACAAAACAAGAAACCCATAGGAAGAACAACAGCACCAATCGTCCAGACCCCTCAGAGTTCCCAGGAACTATACCACTAACCAAAGAGTACACACGGAGGGACCGATGGCTCCAACCTACATTTGTAGCAGAGGATGGCCTTGGGAGGAGAGGCACTTGAGAGTGTTTGGGAGGCTGGAGTGGTGGGTGGGTGAGCACCATCATGGAAGCAGGGGGATGGAGATGGGATACGGGTTGACAGATGGCAAAATTGGAAAGGGGAGAAAGTTTGAAATGTAAATAAATAAAATATTCAATTACCAAAAAAAAAAAATGTGTGTTTTTGAGCCAAGTTTGACAAGTGTTAAATTAAATCTGCATTGTATTAGTACCCCAAGTAGTTTGAATAGTATCCTGCAACTAGTAGAAAGTCCACAATGCTTTGTGCTGTGGCATCCAGATAAATGTCAGTTTCAAGCATCATCCATGTTGAAGACAGTTTTGCTTTATATGAAACCATTACATTTGACTTTTATTGTTGTTAAAACATTTTCTGTAACACATGTGTTTGAGAATGAAGTTTTTCTTTTCTAGTCTCTGTCCATTCTCAAATTAATTATGAAAACCATAGCTGGCACATACGTATTCCAACAGAAGACAAGGACTCATTTCTGCTAATATCCTTATTGGGACGGTATTTGCAGATCATGTCAGTTTCCGAGAGTCTGGGCACAATGGGCATTCTGCCATCTAAACCCAAAGCAAAAACTGGAGACTGATAACACACCTTGGAAACAGAATTTGCTTCATAATTCCTATTAATAGTTCTATGAATTGGAACCTATAGAGAGCTGTGTAAGATTTATAGGCTAATATCAACTACATAGTAAGATCACGAATAACTGGGATATGTAAGTAATATTGTAGACAAATATACACCAGAGGAGAAGGATGGGGGAGGAAAAGGAGAGGGGGGAAGGAGGAAAGCAGAGGAAGTAATGAGGGAAGAATGAAGAGAAAAGAAAAGAAAAGAAAAGAAAAGAAAAGAAAAGAAAAGAAAAGAAGGAAAGGAAGGGAAGGGAAGGGAGGGGAGGGGAAGGGAAGGGAAGGAAGGGGAATGGAAGGGAAGGAGAGAGGAGAGAGAGAGAGAGAGAGAGAGAGAGAGAGAGAGAGAGAGAGAGAGAGCAAGAGAGAAGCACATTATTAGGTTTGGGGCAAGGGGCAATTCAGTCCATGTACAACTGAAGGAACATCTACTCTCACTGTTGCTATAAAGGAAATACTAACTCTCCTACCAAAATCCCTGCTGCGACTCTTTCTCTCTGATGGGAACTAACATATTCCCCCATAGGTGCCTATATTCAAGGAGAATGATATGCACTCTTATTCCTATTCTCTAAGGAATTTTATAGTCTTCTGTGGCACAGCCAAATGTGCCCCTCCTACCACTTTTCCCCTAATCCTAACTTATATAATAACAACATTATTTACTGTCTTCTTATGTAACTGTTTCCATTCCTCAATTGCCATGTAAGACTTATGAATAACTTGATCACTAACAGGTGTTGTAAGCATCAAAAAGATAACATGGGAAGCCACTTTTCTCAAAGAACTATAAGAAAGTTCCACACATTCTCTCTCATGAACTCCTTCTCAGAGGTATTGTCATACTGTCTGCATCCAGTGTTGGTGCCTGAATTCTCCACAGAGTGCCTTTCCCAATGCAGTCTTTTTAGAGTATTAATAACTATTCTATTATGTCACATACCTAAAAGAATAATCTCCCCCAATCTCCCCCTTAAGAACCAACCAGAGACTTTCACAAATGCTCTTCATTTTACATTGTGTGAAAGAAAGCTTTGGTTTCTTTCAAATTAAGAGCTGTATTCCAGAAAAGAATGACAGTTTCTGTGCAAACAGATGGTATGACCAAGTCGTTATTTGGTTAAGGAGAAGGTTTTGATTGTATATATGAGGGAGAAAACATTCAGGGTCATCTGAAGAGTTCTGAGAAAGAAGTAGACTGAACATGGTCAGCAAATTGAACTTGACCATAAGAGGAGAGAGGGGGTAGAAGAGAGAGAGTGATGAAGAAAAAGAGAAAGAGAGGATAGGCAAAAAAAAGAGAAACCAAAACAAGAGCATAAACATTACAGTATCTTATGAGGAGAATGTGAAGCTTTAGGAAGGGAAGCTGGAGGAGGTTTGAGTTAAGCAAGGGAAGGGCAGGGATGTGAAGTACCAGAACAACAGGAGGACTCTGAAATGTCTAACAGGCACTTGTGATACTCAGGGAGCCCAGAGGCCATTATGTGCTTGAGTATGCTAATATGCCCCACAGACAACCATTTTATTTTTCATTCTGCCAATAAAAATGGCTTAGAGGGGAACCAGCTTCAAAAGTTCCTCTTGGGACTAGTTGTCATCTAGCCTCTCAGTTCTTTGCCTATGCCCAGCTGACTACCTGTTGTCACACTGTAGAATGTTTTTCTTTATTTCTTCTTTTGCGTGTGTATGCTGTGTGGGTTAGTATTCATGAAGGTGTGTTCACCTGTATGTCCAACTGAGGTTGATGTCCAGATCTTCCTGCATTATTCTTCACTTTTTGTTTTAAAATAGGCATCTTGCTGAACCTGGTTCTTACGGATTTGGCTAATCTAGACTTCCAATCTGCTCTAGTGTCTGCTTTATCCCCACCATAGTTTTAACATATTTGATTTTTACATTGATTCCAAGGGTCTTTAACTCAGGTCCTCATGTTGTACAGTTATACTTTACACACTGAGCCATTTCCTCAGGACTGTATGCTCATCTCTTTCCATGTCACTCTCACATGAGAAAGAAAATGTTTCTTCTCCCTCCCAATATCACCATAGTATAAATACTGATTTTATTCGCATTGCAAGTCAATTACTTCTGCAAACAGTATAAGATAGATATAGCCCCTGTATTTGTATTAAATCAGTTGTCTTCTAACAATAAAAATAAAGAAAAAAGAAATTAATTAGCCTTACAAGCAAGGTTGTTATGAAAAATAATATAGAATAGCTTTGGTATTTTGGAAATTGGCTTCAGCATGGTTCTGATGTGCTAGATAGTAGGTGGTATTATTTTGTTTTAGTATGTACTTCTTAAGATATCCAGTACATTACAACACCACATTTTCATTCCCAATCTTCTCTCCCATAGCACTTAGTTTGCAAAATGAAAGGATACATGTTTAATCTGTGGCTGAGTGGAACTGTTTATTTGGCAAGTTGTAATGATTTTTTGTAATGAGGGTTTCTTAACTATATGAAAATAGGCAAATGTTAAATTATAAAAACATCGTTTGTCATTAGTGTAGTGACAGCATCTGAAATCTAAATGCTGTGTACACTAATGCATCTGTTATTTTCTGTGACAAACAGGAAAATAAAAACATCTAATAGATTATATTTTTTTTCTTCCAGACATGTTTATTTATTCTTTTTTCTCTGTTTAAGAAACACACTTTTACACATCAGCCTTGATTTCTTCCAAAGGCAAAAAGGTAGGAAAGAGAACAAGTTAACCTTGCTCTGAAAGAAGGATGAATGTATTCTTGATTGGAAATATTCAAGAAACCCACTCCTACTCATCAGCCTCAACTTCTACCCACAGCAGAGGAAGAAAAGAGAACAAGCCAAACTTTCTCTGAAAGCAGGATGACTGCAGACATTGGAGCATAGTTTGTCATTGCCAACAGATAATGGGAGGACATGAATATTGAAGATGTTTGTGCAGTAGCAGCAACTCTTCTCTACCTATGGTTTATTTTCCTTCTCATCTCAAAGAGAAGATGGCTGTGTGAGAAGCACATCATGAGAGTTGTCTGCTTTGACATGTTTGTTGAGCAGTGTACAAACACATACTTTTTTGCTTAAGTTAATGCCATTATTTAAGCTAACTGAGGGGTGTGTGTGTGTGTGTGTGTGTGTGTGTGTGTGTGTGTGTGTAAAATGCATTGAAAGGTCTTGTTTATAAGTAAAATATTAGACAATAATGGTTAACAAAATTGATTCTGTGATAGCAATAAACAACACATTAATGCACTATGTCATGAATATACTTTAAAAACAGGATCTGAGAAGATTCAAAGAGTAAAGGGCTTAAAACTTAAGCATGAGGATCTAAGTTCAGATCCAAAACATGCATGTAGAAACTGTGAGCCACAGTGCATACATAAGTCTATAACTCATGAATGGATGAGGCAGAAACAGGTGGATTCCTGGAATTACCTCTAGAACCACTGTAGCCAAAGAGTGATCTCAAGCTTCAGTGATAGAGGAGAGTAATAAAGAGGAACATGCTAAACTCTGGTATACCTCTGGCTTTGATTTTAAGCATCTGTGAACACAACACACACACACACACACACACGCACACGCACACACACACATACACACACACACACACACACACACCTACACACAAATAAATAACTGCAATAAAACATCTTCTTTTGAAGCAGATCTAAAACACTAAAACATCAAGAACCAGCTCCAGAACAGCTTTCTCCAATCCCTTCTCTATTACACTCTTCACTTTAGTGAATTCTAGGTAACTAAAAGATATGGTTACCCCCGCACCTGAGTTCCTTAAAAGAAGAAAAAAGAAGTGAAGTGTTCTGACCTTAGTGTGGAAATGTCTCAGGATTTCACAAACAATATCTCAGTTTGTTAAGAAGAAAAAGGCTTTATTCCTGCAACCAGGCCTATCCAAGGAGTGACTTTTGAAGAGAGATCATCTCTTAGACTCAAACGTAGCTGTGAGAAGCTCAAGGAGGGAAGTGGACCAACTAATGTAGTCTTAGAAAGTAGCAATGAGGGTTGGGGACCTAGGGGCTAACCACCAAAACGTTCCAGATACCTAGAAAGCAAAGACTCCCAGGACACAACAGGTATGATAATAACTGAAATATTCAACAAGCGGGACAGAGAACCTATAGAAACCATGTCTAGAAGTTAGGCATGGCCCCCGATTGTGGGGTGGGGCCACCCACCCATCTCAAAAATATTAACCCAGAATGGTTCCTATCTAAAGGAAATACAGAGACAAACAGTGGGGCAGAGAGTGAAATAATGGCCATACAGAGATTGTTCCTCTTGGGTATCCATCCCATATATAGCCACCAAACCCACACACTATTGCTGATGCCAATAAGTATTTTCTGATAGGAGCCTAGTATAGCTGTCTCCTGAGAGGCTCTGCTAGACCCTTACCAATACAGATGCAGATGTTTGCAGCCAACCATCAGACTGAGCATGAGGACCTCAATGGAAGAGTTAATGGAAGGAAAAAAGGAGCTGAAGGGGTTTGAAACCCTATAGGAAGAACAACAATATCAACTAACCAGACACCCCAGAGCTCCCAGGAACTAAACCACCAACCAAAGAATACACGTGGAGGGACCTATGGCTTCAGCACCATATGCTGTATAGGATGGGCTTATTGGGCATCAATGTCATGGGAGGCCCTTGGTCCTGTCAAGGCTGGATTCCCCAGTGTAAGGGAATGCTAGGGTGGTGAGGCAGGAGGAGCAGTGTATGTGGGAGCACCCTTATAGCAGCAGAGGGATTTGCAGAAGGGAAATCAGGAAGGTGGATAGCATTTGAAATGTTAAATAAAATAACCAGCAAAAAATTTAATAAAATGTGAGTTCATGTTATTTTAAAAATAACAATTACAAACTAAAATCATTTCTTACAATAAAAAAGTAAATTAAATTCCAACTATTAATAATGTTTCAGTCTAATGAACATTTTTGGTGATCTAATGACTTATGCTTACTGTCTTCTTGCTTTAATCTGGAATCAATTAAGAGATGTAGGACCATGGAATATTTCCAGGGATGTTTGTCTATCTTTTTCCCATGTCTTTGCATGATTAACTTTCACAGACATTATTGCATATAAGGTATTAACTTTGCAATTTAAAATTATCAAAGCCTTAGAGAATTAAATGACTAGATAAACTAATAGATCATTGATAAATTCATAGCTCAGTATGAAGTTAATGAAGAGTTCATTCTATGGAAGACCTTATTTGGGGCAACTGCCCAGTTTGAGGCATGTACTCAGCTCATGATCATGAGCAAAACTGTTTCTTTTTTGGTGGGGGGAGGAAGAAAGTGTTTATTTGGCTTACACTTTCTTTTTTTAATTTATTTACATTTCAAATAACTGTTTCTGAAACTTAGTTTCTTCTGGATACCAGAAAATAAAGACTGGACCCACTAAACGATGAGTACAGTATCTCAGCGGACTTTTAACTCTTTTTACCTGTCATGCTATATTTATACACAAATTTCAAAGAAAAACTGTAATATAACCTATGGATTAATTCAGCAATAAGCTTCAGATAATACATAACATCTAGAAATAACTCTGGATGCTAAGATATAACAATGTGCCAGTATAGTTGCCACATATTGCATACATTTTCAGCATGACAAATGAACCTCTGAGATCAGTAGACTTTCTTGGATGAGTCAAGTATAAAATAATCACAGGATTGCTCCTTCTTTGAACTGTGTAACTAGGAATACACAAAGAAATGTTATTTTAATATATAAAAGTAGTAGCTGCCCAGCAAGACCAAAGTAAGTACATGGTATAAGAAAAGACCATCTTCCAGGTGGAAGCTGCTCTGATAGGATGTAACAAGGAGTTGACAAATGTTCATGTACATTCAGGGAAGTCAAGTTGTGTGACTGATCTGAACAGTGAGGGACAGAGGTTCAGGGAAAGACAAAGAGAGGAGAGGAATTGCAAATGGACTGACACGATTATTAGTACCAAAATAATAAAGGGAGGCTTACAACTGCAAATGAAAACTAACTTATAGAAAAACCAACGAGACTTTACTATGTTATGATGAAGGTAACTAACTGATCATGGATAGACTACTAACATTACATGGATCAGACACCTACAGTGTACAGGTTAGTCTTGCATAATGAGCATGTTTTGATTATATCTGGGCCATTGAATGGATTCTATAGTCTTAGATGGTTTTTAAAAATCAAAAGGAAAACACAGTTGTCAAACATATAATAAAAACATGCGAGCTTCAGATTTCAATATGCAAATGAAAGTTGGGCTTAAAAGCCCACTTGTTTATATATATAACATCTACATGCACAGTAATATAAAAATTGAGTTGTGACATTATCATGAGAACTATACAGTCTAAAATATGTCCTATTTTTCCATAAGAGTCCTTAAGCTCCATCCCCTGTTTGACTATGGGAGTCTGTATTAGTCTGAGTCAGCTGCTGGTTTGATCCTTTCAGAGGACAAAATGTTCCTGTCTGTAAGTATAATAGACTATCATTAACAGTATTAGGATTGATGCTTACCTATGACATGACTCTCAAGTTGTGCTGGTTATTGGTGGTCCATTCCCAGAGTCTCTGCTCCACTGCCTTTGTCAGCATTTCTTGTAGACAGGATAAATTTTGGCTTGAAAGTTTTGTGAGTGGGTTGGTTTCTATATCACTTCACTGACATTCCAGCCTGATTACAGGAGGTGGCCTTTTCAGGTCCCACATCCCCAATGTTGTCACTCACAGATATTGATTCTTGGTTGTCTCAGTCTTGTCCTGGAGATGCCCCTACCTCCTCACGCCATGTCAGTTACAGATGTGCATTCATTTTCATGGCCATCTAGCCATTTCTACTGTCCTTCCACATATGTTATCCTAAATGCCCATTCCCCGCACCAACCCCTTCATTCCCAATTCTCTCCCTCCATCTGCCTCTTAGAACTATATTATTCCCCTTTCTAAGTGAGAATCAAGCTTCCTTGTTTGGGCCTTCCTTCTTGTTCAGCTTCTTTGAGCCTTTGGAGCATTGAATAGTACTCTTTTATGTCAAATATCTAGGTATAAGTGAATACATGCATGCATGTCCTTTGGGACTGGGTTACCTCATTCAGGATGATTTTTTCTTTTTCTTTTTCTTTCTTTTTTTTGGTAGTGGTGGTGGCACACATTTATTTTCACCAACTGGGAGTCAGAAACAGGCAGACATCTGTAAGTTAGACACCAGCCTGGTTGACAGAATGAGTTCCAGGACAGCAGCCAGGGCTACATAGAGAAATCTGTGTGTGTGTGTGTGTGTGTGTGTGTGTGTGTGAGAGAGAGAGAGAGAGAGAGAGAGAGAGAGAGAGAGAGAGAGACTGTGTGTGTATGTTTCTGTGTGCATACATATATATCTGTATATATGTACGTATGTAATATATATATGTATGTATATATATGTGTATATATATATAATATATATATATATATATATATATATATATATACCATCTTCAAATTTTTTTCATTGTTTTCACTTAAAAATTAGTAAAAGATACAAATGTGGAGGCAAGAAAGTGGCAAATTCAAGGCTAGTGTGGGCTTTATAGTCAGACCCTGTCTAGGATGATATTTTCAATTTCCATCCTCTTGCCTTCAAAATTCATGATAACTTTGTTTTAAATAGCTAAATAGTATCTCATTGTGTAGATGTAACACATTTTCTTTATTCTTCAAATGAGGGACATCTATGCTGTTTCAAGTTTCTGACTTTTACGAATAAAGCTGCTATTAATATAGTGGAAAAATTGTCTTTGTAGAATGTTGGACCATCTTTTGTGTATATGCCCTGGAGTTGTATAGCTGGGACTTGAGATTATTTGCAATTTTCTGAGAAACCACCAAATTGTTTTCCAAAGTGGATACACTTTGACTTTCCCATTAGCAATGAAGACATGTTACCCTTGTTCCACATCCTCTACAGCATGTGCTATCTCTTGAGTTTTTTTATTTTAGCCACTCTGATGGGTGTAAGACGGAACCAAAGAGTTGTTTTGATTTGCATTTACCTTATGTCTAAGGATTTTGAACATTTTCTTAATTGCTCTGGACCAATCAAAATTCCTCTACTGAGAAATATCCCTTTAGCTCCCTGCCCCTTTGTTTGAGTTATTTGGGTTGTTGATGTCAAACTCCTTGAGTTCTTTGTAAATTTTGGATATTAACCCTCTGTCAGATGTAGGGTTTGTAAAGATCGTTTCCCAACCTTTAGGCTGACATTTTGTTCCATTGACAATTTCCTTTGCTTTACAGAAGCTTTGCAGTTTCATGAGGTCCCATTTATCAGTGTTTAGATTAGAGCCTGAGACATTAGTGTTCTATTCAGGAAATTGTGTTTAATACCAATGTGTCCAATGGTATATCTAAATTTCTCTTCAAGAGATTTAGTGTATACAGTTTTATATTGAGCTCCTTTATCCACTTGGACTTGAGTTTTGTGCAGAGGGATAAATATGGATCTATTTCATTCTTCTACATGTAGAAGTTCAGTTAGATCAGCACCATTTATCGAAGATGCTTTCACTTTTCCCCTGTATTGTATTGCCTTCTTTATTAAAAAATATCCATAATTGTGTGGGTTTATTTCTGGTTTTTGATTCAATTCCATTGATAAACATGTCTCTTTCTGTACCAATGCCAGGCAGTTTTTATTACTATTGTTCTGTTGTAAAGCTTGAGTTCAGGGATGGTGATTCCTCCAGAAGTTGTTTTATTGTTCGGAATTTTTCTGGCAATCCTGTGTGTTTTGTTTTCTATATGAATTTGAATCCTGCCAATCCATGAGCATGGCAGATTTTTCCATCTTCTGAGGTCTTCTTCAATTTCTTTCTTCAGAGACTTGAAGTTCTTGTCATACAGATCTTTCACTTGTTTGGTTAGACTCACAACAAGATACTTTATATTGTTTGTGGCTATCGTGCAGGGTATCATTTCTCTTACTTCTTTCTCAGCCTGCTTATCCTTTGAGTATAGGAAGGCTACTGACTTGCTTGAGTTGATTTTCTATCTGGCCACTTTGCTGAAGTTGTTTATCAGCTGTAGGAGTTCTCTGGCAGAGTTCTTTGAGTCGCTTAAGTATACTATCATATCGTCTGCAAGTAGTGATAGTTTGACTTCTTCCTTTCCAATTTGTATCCCTTTGACCTCCATTTGTTGTCTAATTGTTCTACCTAGAACTTCAAATACTATATTGAAAAGATATATATAGAGAGGGCAGCCTTGTCTAGTCCGTGATTTTAGTGGGATTGCTTCAAGTTTCTCTCCATTTAGTTTGATGTTGGCTACTGGTTTGCTGTAAATTGCTTTTACCATGTTTAGATATGGGCCTTGAATTCCTGATCTTTCCAAGACCTTTAACATAAAAGGATGCTGAATTTTGTCAAATGCTTTCTCAGCATCTAATGAAATGACCATGTGGTTTTTTTTTCTTTGAGATTGTTTATGTAGTGGATTACATCGATGGACTTCCTTATATTGAACCATCCCTGCATCCCTGGTATTAAGCCTACTTGATCGTGTTGAATGATCGTTTTGATGTGTTCTTGGATTCAGTTGGCAAGAATTTTATTTAGTATTTTTGCATCGATATTCATAAGAGAGATTGGCCTGAGATTCTCTTTCTATGTTGGATCTTTGTGTGATTTTGGTATTAGCGTAATTGTGGCTTCATAGAACGAGTTGGGTAGTGTTCTTTCAAGGTCTATAAAAATTTGTTTTGGTATTTTGGTGAAGATTACATTGAATTTTATATTTTGTTTGGTAAGGTAGACATTTTTACTATATGCCTACCTATCCATGAGCATGGAATATCTTTCTACCTTCTGATATCTTCTTCAATTTCTTTTCTTTTTGACGGACTTGAAGTTTTTGTTACACAGATATTTCACTTGCTTGTTTAGAGTTACACCAAGATATTTTATGTAATTTGTGGCTATTATAAAGGGTGCTGTTTCCCTATTTTCTTTCTTATCCCTTTTATCATTTGTATAAAAGAAGGCTACTGATTTCTTTGAGTTAATTTTTCATCCAGTCACTTTGCTGAAGGTGTTTTTATGCTGTAGCAGTTCTCTAGTAGAATTTTTGGAACTGCCTATGTATACTATCATATCATCTTCAAATAGGGATACTTTGACATCTTCCTTTCTAATTTGTATCCACTTGATTTTCTTTGGTTGTCTATTGTTAAATTTACTTCCATTTAGATTGGTGTTGGTTATTCTCTTGCTGCATATTCTTTTATGTTTAGGGATGTGCCTTCTAGTCCTGATTTCTCTAATACATTTAACATGAAGAGATGTTATATTTTGTCAGAGTTTTTCAGCATCTTATGAGATAAACATGTGAATTAGTCTTCAGTTTGTTTATAAGGTGGATTACATTGATGGATATTAGATTATCGAACCATCTCTGCATCCCTGGGATGAAGTCTGTTTGATCTTAATAGATGATATCTTTGATATGTTCCTGGATTTGTTTTGTGAATACTTTATTGAGTATTTTACCATCAATGTTCATAAAATAAATTGGACTGAAGTTCTCTTTCTTTGTTGAGTCTTTGTGTGGTTTAAAGTATCAGGGTTACTGTGGCCTCATAGAATGAGATTGGCATGTTCCTTCTCTTTCTGCGTTCTATAGTATTTGAGAAGTATTGGTATTAGGCTTTCTTTTAAGTCTGGTAGAATTTTGCACTAAAACAATATGGACCTGGGCTTTATTTGGTTGGGAGCCTGATAATGACTTCTTGTATTACTTTTGGAGATATAACTGTTTAAAGACAATCTTATTGTGATAGTGACTTAATTTTGGTCAGATATCTACAATGTGGTCCATTTTGTATAGATTTTCCAAGTTTGAAATAAGACTTAATCATTCTTTGAATTTCCTCAGTATCACTTGCTATGTCTCTGTTTTAATTACTGATTTTGTTTACTTGGATACTCTCTCTCTTTCTCTCTGTCTCTTTTTAGTTTGACTAAGGGATTTATCTATTTTGTTTATTTTCTCAAGGAATCAGCTCATGGTGTCCTTTGTATTGTTTTCTTTGTTCCTAACTGATACTGTTCAACCCTAGTTCTGATTATATCCTAACTTCTCCTTTTTGGTGTGTTTACTGCTGCTGCTTCTCATTCTTTTTCTTATTTTTACTAGAGCTATCAGATGCATTTTTGGAGACATTTATTGCTATACACTTTGCTCTTCATACTGCTTTCATTGGATCCCATTTAGGGGGTATGTTCTACCTTCACTTTCATTGAACTCTAGACAGTCTTTAAGTTCTTTATATCTTCTCTTACTCAGAGACCATTGAGTAGACAGTTGTTTTGTTCCCATGGCTGCGTAGACTTACCCAGTGTTTCTGTTGTTGTTGAAGTTCAGGTTTAATTCATGGTGGTCCTATAAGTTGCAATTATCTTGTATTTGTTGAGGTTTGTTTTGTGACCAACTATATGATCGATTTTATGGATGGATCAATGAGGTGCTGAGAAGAAAGTATATTAATTTGTGCTTGCATGAAGCATTCTATACATGTCTACTATGTCCATTTGATTCATAATTTCTCTGATTTTCATTATTTCTCTTTTTAGATTCTGTCTGGATGATCTGCCAGTTGGTGAGACTGATGTAATTAAGTCTCTCACTACTAATGTTTGGAGATCAATATGTCAATATGTGATGTAAGCTTTGGCAATATTTCTTCAACAAATGTGGGTGCCCTTGTGTTTGGAGGACAGATGTTTATAATTAAGATATAATCTTGGTAGATTTTTCCTTTGATGAGTATGAAGTGTCCTTCATTTTCTGATTAATGTTTGTTGAAAGTCTATAGTTTGAGATGCTAGAATGGTCACTCCAGTTTGCTTCTTTGGTCCATTTGCTTTGAAAGCTCTTTTTCAGACATTTACTCTGAGGTAACAAGCATGTACTTATATTGCATAAGTGTGTTTCTTATATGTAGCAGAATGCAGAATCCTGTTTTTATGTCCTTTATGTTATCCTGTGTCTTTTTATTTGGGAATTGATTCTGTTGATGTTGAGAGAATTAATGACCTGTGATTGTTATTTCCTGTTATTTTGATGTTGATATTGTTTGTGTGTGTGTGTGTGTGTGTGTGTGTGTGTGTATGTTAGTGTGTGCTTTCCATTTTTGATGGTATGAAATTATATATTTCCTGTAGTTTTTTTTTATTATTTTTTTGGATGTAATTATTATTCTTCAGTTGGAGTTTTCCTTCTAGGATTTTCTGTAGGAGTTGGATATAGTTCCAAACCTGTGTTTTTTGTTTTTTTTTAAGAAGTTGAATAATATCTGTTAAGGAATTTCTAACTTTAAGAGTTTCTGTTGAGACTGAGACGTCAAGTATAATTATGATATGTCTACCTTTTTTTATCTGGACTTTTTCCTTGCTGCTTTTTGTATTCTTTTTTTGTTCTGTACATTTTGTGTTTTGATTACTATGTGGCAGGAGGATTTTCTATTCTGGTTCAGTCTAATTGGTGTTCAGTAAGACTCTTATATGTTTATAAGCATCTCTAGATTGGGAAAGTTTTCTTTTATGATTTTGTTGAGAATATTATCTGGGCCTTGGAATGGGGACTCGTCACCTTCTTCTATTCCTATTATTCTTAGGTGAAGTTTTTTCATAGTATCCCAGATTTCCTTGAAATTTGTGTCAGGAATTTTTTACATTTAACATTTTCTTTGACTGATGTCTCAATTTCTTCTATTGTGTCTTCTATGTCTCAGATTCTCTCTTCTATTGGGTTGCTTGCCTCTGTTGTTCCTGTCTTCTTCCTTAGTTTTTCTATCACCAGGTTTTGCTCAGTTTGTGTTTCTTTGTTGATTCTGTTTTCACTTTCAGGTCTTGCACAGCTTTATTTCCTTTACCTGTTTAATTGTCTTTTCCTGTATGTCTTTATGATATTTATTTGTGTCATCTTTAAAGCTGTCTTCTTTTTTTTTTTTTTTTTTCAGTTTTTCGATACAGAGTTTCTCTGTGTAGTCCTGGCTGTCCTGGAACACACTCTGTAGACCAGGCTGGCCTAGAACTCAGAAATCCACCTGCCTCTGCCTCCTAAGTACTGGGATTAAAAGTGTACACCACCACTGCCCAGCTTTCCTGTATCTCCTATAGGGATTTATTTATTTATTTCCTCTTTAAAGGCCTCTATCATTATTTTAAGATTGAATTTAAGGTCAATTTCTTGTGTTTTCATTGTGTTAGGATATCCAGAGCTTGCTGTAGTGGGGTAGCTATGCTTCGGGCATGCCATTTTGGCCTAGGTTTTGTTAATTCAGTTTCTCTGAGGGCCTTTAGACATTTGTATGGTTTTGGTTCCTGGATTTTCTTCTTATAGTAGGTACTGGGGTAGGGATGAATCTTGATGTTCCTGCTGTGGTAGACCTCTGATTGTTCTCCGTAGACTTAATGGTTCTGGACTTGTAGATCTGTATATCTCCAGATCTGTAGGTCTGTATGTTTCAAGAGCCTCAGAAGTGAGGAAGATGGAGAAGAGATGGCAGGAGAATGGAGGTCTCCCTAGAATGGCAGGCTGCTAATGGCAGATTGACTTGTCCCAAAGGGCACAGTAAGAATGTCTGTCTTTCTTTTTTGTGTCTCCTGATTTGGTAATCTCTGTCTATCGATGTATGTATGTATGTATGTATGTATGTATGTATGTATGTATGTATGTATCTATCTATCTATCTATCTATCTATCTATCTATCTATCTATCTATCTATCTATCTATCTATCTTTCTATCTTTCTATCTTTCTATCTTTCTCTCCCTCCCTCTCCATCCTCCTTCTTCCTTACTGTTATTATTTCCTGAGTCATTCTGCAGTGATGAATAAACTCAAGTCTATTCTCATAAACTTGAGAATATTTTGTGTAAAATTATTTTTTGAGAACTAAAAATACAAATAATTGTCTTTAAATGTTACTAATTTGAGGATATTTTTAATTATCCATTATATGTTAATTTTAAATTTTATTATCTAGTAGAGAGGGCTAAGACACAGTAGGCTCTTACAATCTTTCTGCAATGTCTCCTGATCCCCAAGGGAGGGATTTGAGGGAGAGATCTCATTTAGGACTGAGTGTACTTTGTGCAATTTTGAGTCTCTGCATTTGTTCTCATCATCTGTAAGCTCCACAAAACATCCTTCTATACACATAAATCAGCATCACATTCAGCCATCATCAGAAAAATAGATGTTTAATACATAGCATAAAATTGTAAATCTGTTTACTACATTGTACTATTGATTTACATAAATCACATGCTTTGGTAAAATGTTGACAATAAGATGCTTTGTGGTGTGAATATATACATGCATGGAAATTTCCAATTTAACTCAGAATTGCATATCATCTCTAACACTTTGTCTTTGACATATTATGGATTTTAGGTGTAAAATAATCATATAGAATATAGTCATGGTTACTATATCCACTTGTTAAATTTTCCTTATTGCATACCATTTCTCTTCATTATATATTTTTATTGCCTTTTTTCTATGTGCTCAGATTTGAATATAGGGTCTTAGACCCTATATTTAATATATGTTATATTTATATATATATATAGATTTTATATATATATATATATATATATATATATATATATATATATATATATATATATATATATATATATTTTAGCAAGGTCCTGTTATGGATGGGCCTGGTTCTGTTCTTGTGAACCAATTCCCTAAAGAAGCCAATCGCTGGGAGAGTAAGTGAAACTTCCTGGTTGGAGAGAGGAAATGAGGAAGCAGGAGAGAGTGAGTTTCTTTTGAAACCAGGTCAGCAGAGGGATAAGATGTAGCTGCTAGAGATTCCTACTATCATGGCAGATCAGCCAGGATTCATCACCAGTGGAATCAGATTTTAACAAGGCTTACAAGATTCAGTTTTAGTTGTTGCACTTAGAGATTGAGTTACTATTATCTTTGAACTAAGTTTGTGTTGTGTTTTCCTTCACATGGTGGCTTGTCTGGGTTCAAGAGAGAAAGGTATGGCAGCAAAACGTGGGTTTGTCAGATGTTCACCACAAAGGCTATGGGGGATGTGAAGCAGGAGGTTAGTGTGTTAGTGGCCCACCACTGGGAACCTAGCGAGCTGGGTGAAGACATTTCACGAGGTCTAGGCCAATGAATCTCCATGAGATAAAAACATGTTGGCCATCTCCCACCAGTGCATGGCCAACCAGGCTGGTAGGGCAGAGGCACAAGCATGTGAACAAGACAGTTCTACTTTTTTAATATTTCCCACAACAATGTCCTTGATTTCTTTTTCCCATTTTTTCTTTTCTATTATTCATTTCATTCATTTATATTTTAAATGACAGCCCCCTTCATGGTTACCCACCCACAAACCACCCACCCATTTCACTATCACCCCTCCCCTTTGCATCAATGAGGGTGCTCCTCCACCCAATCACCTACTCCTGTTACACAGGTCTAGCATCCTCATAGACTGCCTCCACAAGACAAGGGCCTCCCCTTCCATTGATGTCAGGTAAGGCCATCTTCTATTACATGTGTAACGGGAGTCATGGAACTCTTTGTGTATGCTCTTTGGTTGGTGCTTTAGTCTCTGTGTGATGTTGTTCTTCCTACGGGATTGCAATCCTCTTCAGCTCATTCAGTCCTTCTCCTAGCTTTTCCATTGGCATCCCCAGGCTGAGCCCAATGGTTGGCTGTTAGAATCTGCATCTGTATTGGTCAGGTGCTGATAGAACATACCAGGAAACAACCATGCCAGGTGCCTGTCAGCAAGCACTTCTTAACATAAGCAATAGTGTTGGAAGTTTTGTGTCTGCAGATGGGATGGATCCATAGGCAGGGCAGGATCCATGGATCTCAGTGTGGCCTTTCCTTTAGTATCTGTTCATTTTTTGTCCCTGTCTTTCCTTTGGACGTAGATGTTTTTAGGTTAACAAATTTGAGATGGCTGGGTGGCCTCATCCTTTAACTGGAAGCCAAGCCTATATACCGGAGGTGATTTCTACAGGTTTTATCTGCCCTTTGTTGCATATTTCAGCTAAAGTCATCCCAGTTGGATCCTGGGAGCCTCTGGCTTCCCTGGTGTCTGGAACTTTCTAGTGGCTATTCCCAGTTCCCAATCCCTACTGCTAAATATTTCCATTCGATTGCCTGCCCCTCTGTACTCCTCTCCTGTCCCTTCAGAAGATAACATTTCACAATACTTCATTGCATTCTTCCTCAAGTTCTTATTTTTATATTCCTTCTGTTCCTCTTTGTGATGTTCCCTGAGTTTTGAGGTAGGGAGAAGATTGAGAAATGAAAATTGCTAGGAAGTTTTGTTATAGATTGTTTCTTTTGATAGTAACACCAGTATTAAACATATACATATATATTTTCAATTTATTGATGAGGGCTAATATACAAATATTGTTCTAGTAAGTAATGACATTATATTTATCACAGTTCGTCACTACTGCTCCTAGTACATATTTTTGTCCTGTTTATATCTCCCCCAAAAGAGTTTCACACAAGAACATCTTAACTTATTATTAAAAGCTTGATCCTGTATTTTGAAAATATAAGAACAATATCTGTCTTCAGGCTTTAGCTATAGGAAGCACATGGCCTTATTTCAATATTCATGGACAGACTTATGTTCAGAAATTATGATAGACTAGTGACTTTAAGCTTCACATTTCATTATTTGGAGTAATTTGTGCACATTTCTATCCCACAAGTTCTCAGAGAAATCTTAACATTATATGTTCCATACCTGGGAAACTGCTTTTAGCATTCATCTAAAATTTGTAGTTTACATGTCTACACTGATAAATCAGTGTGGCCAGGTATAGCAAATGTTTCTTAGTTCTGATTGGCTAAGTGTGAAATATACAAGTTTTAATAAAAACTACAAGAACTGGGAAATTGGAAATAATATACTAAGGTATGGCTATCCAGTACTCAATTTTTCTTTTGAAAATGTTGTTCAGGTTTAAACTTTCCCAAGAGGTTTTTGTTTTTGTTTTATAATAAGAAAAGTTTGTTCTCTATGTTTATAAGTGCCTTATTTGTATTAAATACCATTATTTATTCATTACTTAGTGTGTGTGTGTGTGTGTTTCTGCACATAACGATGTATGCATTTACATGCATGTAGAAGTGCTTTTGCTATGGTATGAGTGAGATGGTCAGAGAATAACTTTCTCCTTACTATGTTGGTTCTGAAATTTGAGTTTAGTTAATAAATAGCCTTTTTGAAAGCCATTTTACCCAGGATGAAATCTCACAGCACCTTATTTGCATTTCTATTATGTTTCTTTTTGCATTACTATGGGCATAACACAAGGGTTGGCACAGACCCCACAAATATAGCCCCAGAGCTACAACCAATACTGAAACTTCTGAAGTATGCTTTTTACTGGTTTAGAGACAGGTTTTCACTGAGTAGCTCTGACTGCCTAGATATTGTTATATATCCCCGATGGCCTCAAGTTCACAGAAGTCTGTCTGCCTCTGCTTCCAGAGTGCTATGATCAAAATCATGCACAAAAAGACACAGGCAATAATCCAATCTTTAAGTTTTTCTTCAAACTGCTTTACTGTACTCGGGAGATAGAGATAGTACAATTGCAAATACAAAGTCACCTTTGGCTACATAGTGATCTTGAGACCATTCTGGGTTATAAAAGACTTTGTCTCAAAATAATATAATGAGTGAAATAAAAATAAAATAAAATAAAACTAACGAAATCATTGGAGTGTTATGTGTAACCTTACAATTGAAACCTATATGCAAGGGATTTTAGTAATTTCTTGATACTACCTCAATATAGTTATTGATAATTTGTCTAGGCACCACACCACTGTTATCTGGCAATAACCAGGTGTGCCTGACTCACCATAAAAAGGGCTGCTTGCCCCCTCCTCTATCTCTTGCCATCTTGCTCTCTCTCCTCTTTCTCCTGCTCACCCTTTCTCCCCATTCCCCTTTCCCCTTTCCAAGGATGCATGGCTGTCCTCTACTCCTCTTCTCTCCTCTCTCTCTCTCTCTCTCTCTCTCTCTCTCTCTCTCTCTCTCTCTCTCTCTCTCTCTTTCTCTTTCTGTCTTTACTACCCGCTCAACTTCCCACCCCATGCTATGAATAAACTGTATTCTATAATATGCTTTCCTGTTGCTGGTCCCTCAGGTGGAAGTGATGCCTCAGCCAGAGGTACTCCCTTCCCCCATACCATAATTCTCCTCCACCAAACATATCCCTGGCCTCTCTTATCTTTTTATAAAACACAACAATAGTTTGGTGCATTCTAATTTAGAGGAAGTAATATGTGAGAAACATTGTTAATGATAAAGCTAAGCATATTGTGAGAGATTTATGAACTGTCAGTCATTTTACTGAAAACACAAAATGCCTCAAAAAAGTAACAGGATCAATAAATCCTAAAAATTTGTGCTAGAAAAGATATAATTTAAGCAATTTCAATGCTTAAGAAGGTTCCAGAGGCTTTTTAAATGTATTTACAAATGCATGTTCATTGTAAACAATAGAAAATAAAAATGAGGAAAATGTTTCATAAAATAGAAAATAAGATAAAAGGTCATTGCTGCACTATTTAAACACAACCATAATTATAATTAAATTAATAAATAAACATAAACACAAATGAGGAATTTACAAACATGGAGAAAATTGTGTTTTAAGAAATAGTTGAAACATTTAAATTTGAAAAGTAGCATTTTTAAAAGAACAAATGAGTACTAGTTCATATGGCCTGTGAACTGTGCAACTAGAAGAACAGGCATGGGGCTGGTTAGGTGGAGCATGCTCATCCCTGGGAATCACACAAAATGAAATGGCAGGAGTAGAGTTACTACTTCCCTCTCTGCTTTGGGGCAGACAATCATAAACTCAAACTAAGGTGGTGATGAGCAGCTAGTCACTTAACACAGCACCTGGAATTGTTCCCCACACAATTAGAGCATCAGTAGCATTTTTGCCTCAGTCAAGAGACTGTATTTATTCTCAAAATACTGTCTCACTCTCCAAGGTTCCTATAGTCTCTGTTCATGTGAAATCAAGCCCACAAATTATTTCACCATGGGTCTGAAACTGGTTCTTTTTAATGAGCTCTAATATTTGGGAAAAGAATATTTCCCCAAAGAACTCATCATCCTTAGACCTCAGAAGCATTCATTATTCTTAGACCTCAGACACATATATCTGGCCAGGGTCCTGTTATTACCAGAGACTTACTTCAGAGCACTGGTTGTGGCCATAATTACAGCAACTGCAGCCAATGTGGGACCCAGGACTTGGTCATCTGCCCTACACTGTTGGCCCAAACCTCTTTTCTAAGAAATGTAACACTCTAGGCATTCCAAGCTTGACTGTAGTCCTGTAGAGCCCATTTGTCTTGGACTTCAGATCATCTTTCTTGGTCTGGTGTATAGTGACATTTGATGGTCCACAGATAAGGGACAGACTATGGACTGCACCCATTCTAGAGCTGGTGTACCAGCAGCAACTAGGCATTCCAACAGAAGATGTGGAATATGGAACTGCAACAATTGGCTACATTCCAACATGAATCATACAAATTCCTAGTGGCCTGTGATTTAGAAAGGGGTATGTATGGTCTTCAAGAGCCTATGGCCGATGAAGAATATTGACTATTACTCAGATATCATCCATTTACTCACTACTATTTGTTTTTCTATTAATTAACTACCCACTCATCAATGAGTTTACTCACTATCTACCTTTCTATCTATCTGTCTATCTGCCTATCATCTATCTATCATCTATATCTCTATCTCATATCTTAGTTACATTTTGGTATTGTGATAAATCACCATGACCAAAAGCAAGTTATTCAAAAGTTCCTTTCAACTTACGTTTTCAGAGGGGGTGTCCATAATGATGGGAGAGGCATGACTGAAAGTACCTGAATCAGGAATTCAAGATATCATCATATCTGCAAATACAAGCCACAAAAAGCAAACTGGAAGTGAAATTAGACTATAAAAATTCAAAGTATGCCAATAGTATGGTATTTTCACTAACAAGGCTCAACCTCTTAAAATGTTTCATAACCTCCCAAACATTACCATCATCTGGGTAACATGTCTTCAAATATCTAAGTCAACAGGGTACATTTATCATTCAAACCAACACACCTAATCTGTTCCACACCATTGCACAGGACAAGAAATGTAGAAGTAAATAACTGGGATTGAATTTACAATTAAAATGAACACATGAATATATAAATGCAAGAGGGAGTTTGGATAACTTAAAATCTTTTCTATTACTAGACAGTGTTAACCAGTCCTCCCATTAGTGTTGCTAATTCAATTCTCTCTCTCTCTCTCTCTCTCTCTCTCTCTCTCTCTCTCTCTCTCTCTCTCTCTCTCTCACACACACACACACACACACACACTCTGTGTGTCTCTGTATGTGTGTTATATGATATGTGCATATGTGTATATGTTCTGTGATATCTATGCCCAAGACTGTGTGCTAAAGATAGAGGAGGACATTGTTTGTTCTTCTCAACTACTTTCAGTATTATGACCTTCAGGCAGGGTTTGTCCCAGAACCTGGAACAAGACTGGCAGCCAGAAATCCTCAGTTATCTTCATGGCTCCACTCATCATAGATCTTATGTTATACTTTTGTATTCAGCCAGTTTTATCATTTTTTAAGTAGGTACTAAGAATGTGACCTTAGGTCCTCATATTTACTTATTAATATCTATTAGCTACCGAACCATCTTCTCATTCCATATATAGTTTTTAATAGTCTAGGAGGCCACTAATTTGGCTAGACTAGCTGTCTTGGAAGTCCAAAATAATCCTTATCCCTTCCTCACACTGCTACCATTGCAGGTTTATACCACACTATACTTTTGGCAGTGAGCTTCATATTTCTATTTATAGTTCATGATACTTATTCAGCAAATACGTGACCAAATTATCCATCTTTTCAGCCCAAAACTTTTCAGCCCAAAACTTTTCATATATATATATATATATGCTGGGCTTTAATGAGACTTCCTTTTTCAATGCAATTAATGAGAATTTCTTTACCTCAGGGAGACTATTCCTTCAAAGGAAAAAGCTATGACTTTCTTCACCAATACATCATAAGAGCAATCTCCAGATTTCAAATTATTCCCTCCCTCCCGAAAGTTCCATAAGCCCGCTTCCCTTCCTCTGTTCCCCATTCATTCAACCCTCTCTCACTTCTCTGTCCTGGCGTTCCCCTACATCCAGTCTTTCTAGGATCAGGGGTCTCTCCTTCCATCTTCTTGGAAATCTATTGATATGCGAATTGTGTCTAGGGTATTCTGAGATTCTGGGTTACTATCCCCTTATCAGTGACTGCATACCATGTGTGTTCTTTTGTGACTAGGTTACCTCACTAAGGAAGACATATTCCAGTTCTGACCATTTGCCTAGGAATTTCGTGATTTCATTGTTTTAATTGCAGAGTAGTATTCCATTGTGTAAGTATACCACATCTTCTGAATCCATATCTCTGTTGAGGGACATCTGGGTTCTTTCCTGCTTCTGGCTATTATAAATAAGGATGCTATGAACATAGTGGAACATGTGTCCTTATTGCATGCAGGGGAAGTCTTAGGGGTATAAGTCCAGGAGTGGTATAGCCGGATCCTAAGGGAGTGTCATGCCCAGTTTTCTGAGGAACCACCCAACTGCTTTCCAGAGTGGTTGTACCAGCTTGCAATCCCACCAGCAGTGGAGGAGTGTTCCTCTTTCTCCACATCCTTGCCAACAACTGCTGTCTCCTGTATTTTGAACTTAGCCATTCTGACTGGTGTGAGATGGAATCTCAGGGCTATTTTGATTTGCATTTCCCTAATGACTAAGGATGTTGAACATCTCTTTAGGTGCTTCTCAGTCATTAGATATTCTTCAGGTGACAACTCTTTGTTTAGCTCTGCACCCCATTTTTTAATAGTGTTACATGGCTCTCTAGAGTATAACTTCTTGAGTTCTTTGTATATATTGGATATTAGCCCTCTGTTGGATGTAGGGTTGGTAAAGATCATTTCCCAGTTTGTTGGTTGCCGCTTTGTCCTTTTGACAGTGTCCTTTGCCTTACAGAACCTTTTTAATTTTTTGAGGTCCCATTTGCCAATTCTTGATCTTAGAGCATAAGCTATTGGAGTTCTCTTCAGGAAATTCTCCCCTGTGCCAATATGTTCAAGGTTCTTCCCTAGTTTCCCTTCTATTAGTTTCAGTGTGTCTGGTTTTATGTGGAGGTCCTTGAACCACTTGGAATTAAGCTTAGTGCAAGGAGATAAGAACTGGTCAATTTGCATTCTTCTGCATGTTGACCTCCAGTTGAACCAGCACCATTTGTTGAAAAGGCTATCTTTTTTCCACTGGGTGGTTTTAGCTCCTTTGTCAAAGATCAAGTGACCATAGGAGTGTGGATTCATTTCTGGGTCTTCAGTTCTATTCCATTGATCTACATGGCTGTCATTGTACCAATACCATGCAGTTTTTAACTCTATTGCTCTGTAGTATAGCTTGAAGTCTGGGATATTGATTCCCGCAGAAGTTCTTTTACTCTTGAGAATAGTTTTAGCTATCCTGGGTTTTCTGTTATTGCAGATGAATTTTTGAATTGCTCTTTCTAACTCTATTAAGAATTGAGATGAGATTTTGATGGAGATTGCATTGAATCTGTATATTGCTTTTGGCAAGATGGTCATTTTGACTATATTAATCCTTCCAATCCGTGAGCATGGCAGATTTTTCCATCTTCTGAGGTCTTCTTCAATTTCTTTCTTCAGAGACTTGAATTTCTTGTCATACAGATCTTTCACTTGTTTGGTTAGAGTGACACCAAGATACTTTATTTTGTTTGGGGCTATCATAAAGGGTATCATTTCTCTTATTTCTTTCTCAGCCTTCTTATACTTTGAGTATAGGAAGGCTACTGACGTGCTTGAGTTGATTTTATATCCGTCCACTTTGGTGAAGTTGTTTATCAGCTGTAGGAGTTCTCTGGCAGAGTTCTTTGAGTTGCTTAAGTATACTATCATACTGTCTGCAAATAGTGATAGTTTGACTTCTTCCTTTCCAATTTGTATCCATTTGGCCTCCATTTGTTGTCTAATTGCTCTATCTCGAACTTCAAATACTATATTGAAAAGATTTTGAGACAGGGCAGCCTTGTCTAGTCCCTGATTTTAGTGGGATTGCTTCAAGTTTCTCTCCATTTAGTTTGATGTTGGCTACCGTTTGCTGTAAATTGTTTTTACTTTGTTTAGATATGGGCCTCAAATTCCTGATCTTTCCAAGACCTTTAACATGAAAGGATGCTGAATTCTGTCAAATGCTTTCTCAGCATCTAATGCAATGACCATGTGGTTTTTTTCTTTGAGATTGTTTATGTAGTGGATTACATTGATGGACTTCCTTATATTGAGCCATCCCTGCATCCCTGGGATGAAGCCTACTCAATCATGGTGAATGATAATTTTGATATGTTCTTGGATTTGGTTGGCAAGAATTTTATTGAGTATTTTTGCATCGATAGTCATAAGAGAGATTGGCCTGAGATTCTCTTTCTTTGTCGGATCTTTGTGTGCTTTTGGTATTAATGTAATTGTGGCTTCATAGAACGAGTTGGGTAGTGTTCCTTCTGTTTCTATTCTGTGGAATAGTTTGAAGAGTATTGGTGTTAGGTCTTCTTTGAATGTCTGATAGAATTTTGCAGTAAAACCATCTGGACCTGTACATTTTTTGGTTGGAAGACTTCCAATGACCACTTTTATTTCTTCAGGTGTTATAGGATGGTTTAAGTTGTTTTTTGGATCCTGATTTAATTTTGTTATTTGGTATCTGTCTAGGAAATTGTCCATTTCCTCCAGTTTTTCTAGTTGTGTTGAATACAGGCTTTTGTAGTAGGATCTGATGATTTTTTGAATTTCCTCAGTTTCTGTTCTTATCTCTCCCCTTTCGTTTCTGATTTTGTTAATTTGGATACTGTCTCTGTGCCCTCTGGCTAGTCTGGCTAAGGGCTTATCTATCTTGTTGATTTTCCCAAAGAACCAACTCCTAGTTTTATTGATTCTTTGTATAGTTTTATTTGTTTCTACCTGATTGATTTCATCCCTGCATTTGATGATTTCCTGCCTTCTATTCCTCTTCAGTGTATTTGCTTCTTTCTGTTCCAGGGCTTTCTTTCAGGTGTGCCATTATGCTTCTAGTGTATACTTTCTCCCGTTTCTTTTGGGAAGCACTCAGGGCTATGAATTTTCCTCTTAGCACTGCTTTTATTGTGTCCCATAAATTAGGGTATGTTGTGCCTTCATTTTCATTAAATTTTAAAAAGTCTTTGAATTCTTTCTTTATTTCCTCCTTGACCAAGTTATCATTGAGTAGAGCATTGTTCAGCCTCCCTGTGTATGTGGGCTTTCTGTTGTTTTTTTGCCATTGAAGACCACCCTTATTCCATAGTGATCTGATAGGAGGCATGGGATTAGTTCGATCTTCTTATATCTGTTGAGGTCTGATTTGTGACCAATTATTTGATGGAGCAGCTGGGACAAGCGTCTTTCCTTACAGCTGTCATTT
This sequence comes from Tokudaia muenninki, assembly GCA_036184385.1. Lineage (NCBI taxonomy): Eukaryota > Metazoa > Chordata > Mammalia > Rodentia > Muridae > Tokudaia > Tokudaia muenninki. The sequence continues at coordinate 88,443,401 of BTHS01000003.1, forward strand.
GCAGCGGGGGACCAGGCAGCTCCATAACCTTCTGTGCTTAGCCCACCAGAAGAGAATGATCTCCCAGTGACCCGTCCAGCAGGTCTAGTTATTCAGGGTCCCGAAGAGGCGCTACCTGAGTGTCAAAAGGGGGGGGGGGGAGAAAGAAAGGTGACCAATCAGGGTTCCATTGTCAAGTCCTCGTTTATTGTCACACAGGTAGCATGTTTTAAACAGTGGGGATGAGGAAGTTGGGAAGGGGAGCTAGGGGGAAGTGAGCTATGGGCCAAGCCCTGAATGAGGAAGGTGGGAGGGGGAGCTAGGGGGAAGTGACCTTTGCAAAATGCAAAGGAGGGAGGGGTCAAGGTGTTCTTGGCAGCAGGAAGCACAAAGGGCATCTGGTGAAGACATCTGATATCTGTGCATGTAGGGACATTCTGCAGTTAAGGGTGGAGCGATCCATACCAGCAGTTCCTGGGCAGGTCTTTGTTCAACAATCTCATGGTCTTAAGACAGCCAAGGCTGAATGACCTTTTTGTCTCCCCACATCTTCCCCTTCTTTGTATAATTGATGGGAGTCTGTCTTAGGCTACATGATGTGCACCCACAGCCAGCACCTAGATGAGAGGGGTAGAGCCTCTGTCTTAGGCTACGTGAGATGCCTTCATGCCCAGAACCCCCAATAGGAGTTTGCTTCCTGGGCAATGGCCTCACGCTACTCCCGTCATGGAGTTACTCTACAGCCCTGGGATCATGCTCTACTGACTGAGTTAGCCGGGCTCTCAGGTGTGCATCTGCCATGTGGCATCATGATACTCCCATCATGGACGTCTCCATAGCTTTTTATACCAAGGGTTTTGGCAGTCTGTGGCCAGGATCGAGAAATTGAGGCCAGCAGAGGGGGTGCCCAAGGGCTCCTCGTAGGCACCCGGGTCATTGTCTCTGACCTCTAGACGATGGTAATGCACTGAAACCGGCTTGTTGGTGAAAGCGGCATCCACCTGTGACTTGACAAAAAGAGTTAATTTTTGGAAGGCCCACAGCCTAAAAGTAATGAGCATGAGAATGCCCACGAAAGGTCCCAAAAGACTAGGTAACAGAGTAAAGAGCCAAGGGGATGTAGAGAACCAGTTTTGATACCATGATTCTTTTTTCTCTCTTTCTTTCTTGAGGTTTTCTAGACTTTCCCTGACCTTTTTTAGGCTATCTTCAACCAATCCTGTCTTGTCTGCATAAAAGCAGCATTCTTCTTTAAGGGCAGTGCATAACCCTCCTTGTTGTAAAAAGAGCAAATCTAAACCTCTTCTGTTTTGTAACACTACCTCAGAGAGGGATGTAACAGAATCTTTAAGATTCTTTAGTCCTAACTGTAGCTCTTGTAGGTCTCTATCGACCACCGAGCTAAGCTGCGCATACTGCTGACTGGAAGTGTCCAAGGAGGCAATTCCTGTTCCAGCCCCTGTGGCTCCCAAACAAAGGGGTATAACCAGGGTGACTGCTGTTATAGGTTCTCTCTTTTGTCTGGAAAAATGAGTTCCCCTTTCCCAAAAATTGAGGAGCTCATCAGAATCATGAATGGTCAGTTGAGGGAGGAGCTTGACAAACACACAGTGTTCTCTATTCTCTAAAAAGGCAGCTGAAACTATAAAAGTGGTCAATCCCGAGGAGCAAGCAAGTGAGGGATCCTTAGAAACAGCGAAGCATTAATTACAATAGTTTGATTGCAAACCTCAATCAGGGCCTTGGGGGGCAGCATATCAGGTCCCAGAAGGCACATGCCTACGCCAGAAATTTGGCCAGGGGTGAGTCCTTGCTTCTCTGAAGAACTCCATCACAGAAGCGAAGTATCATTAGTGGGTAATAATTTTCCAAAGCTTGCAATCCCTTCGTAAAAGGGCGGGGAGGGTGAATAACAGACTCAACATTCCTCTAAAATAGCTTCACGTATGGCTTGTATCTAAGCATTAGCTAATGATAGCACAAGCTCAGCGGACGAGGGAGGACCCATAGGTAGAGTAGGCTGAAACAAAGGATTGGGTGTTCGGGTATCTGGGATAGTGGGTGTTGCAGGGACCTGGTTTCCAGATACTCTGAATGCAGAGTTAAGATCTCCACCTTCTCTCTGGAGCAGTACAATTAGGAGCGCACAAGGCATATAATCACTGAAGTAGCAACGACAGGAGTCTTCCCTTTCGGCCACCATCTGCAGCAAGGAACCAGACAGCTCCACAGCCTTCAGGGCACAGACCCTTCCAGAAGAGAGTTGGTCTCCCAGGAGTACAGACACAGCTTTACAGGCCCATAGTAGGGGCAAGCTCCAGCCAGAGATAACAAGATAACCAGATGGCGAAAGCCAAGCACAAGAACACTACCAACAGAAACCAAGGCTATTTGGCAACCCAGTTCTCCCAACAAAGCAGGTCCCGGATGCCCCAGTACACTGGAAAAGCAAGAGTTGGATTTAAAGTCACTTCTCATGATGCTGTTAGAGGACATCAAGCAGGACATAAATAGCTCCCTTAAAGAAATACAGGAGAACATGGATCAATTGGTAAAGGCCATTAAAGTGAAATCACAACAATCCCTGAAAGAAATACAGGGGATCATGGGTGATTAGGTAGAGGCCCTTAAAGAGGAAGCACAAAAATCCCTGAAAGAATTACAGGAGAACACAAACAAACAAGTGAAGGAACTGAACAAAATCATCCAGGATCTAAAAATGGAAGTAGAAACAATAACGAATTCACAAAGTGAAACATCTCTGGAGACAGAAAATCTTGGAAAGAATTCAGGAGTCGTAGATGCAAGCATCAACAACAGAATACAAGAGATAGAAGAAAGAATCTCAGGGGCTGAAGATACCATAGAAAACATTGACTCAACAGTTAAAGAAAATGCAAAATGCAAAAAGTTCCTGAGCCAAAACATCCAGGAAATACAGTACACAATGAGAAGACCAAACCTAAGGATTATAGGTATAGAAGTGAGTGAAGATTTCCAACTTAAAGGGCCAGTAAATATCTTCCACAAAATTATAGAAGAAAACTTCCCTAATCTAAAGAAAGAGGTGTCCATGAATTTACAAGAAGCCTATTGAACTCCAAACAGACTGGACCAGAGCAGAAAGTTCTCCTGGCACATAATAGTCAAAACACCAAATGCACTAATCAAAGAAAGAATATTAAAAGCAGTAAGAGAATAAGGTCAAGTAACCTATAAAGGCAGGCCTGTCAGAATTACACCAGACTTCTCACATGAGACAATGAAAGCCAGAAGATCCTGGGCAGATCTCATACGAACCCTAAGAGAACACAAATGCCAGCCCAAACTACTATTCCCAGCAAAACTCTCAATTACCATAGATGGAGAAACCAAGATATTCCATGATAAAACCCAATTTACACAATATCTTTCCACAAATCCAGTACTACAAAGGATAATAGATGGAAAACGCCAACATGAGGAGGCAAACTACACCCTAGAAAAAGCAAAAAAGTAATCTTTTTCCAACAAACCCAAAAGAAAGAAACCACACAAACATAAAAAGAACATAAAAAATAATAGGAAACAACAATCACTATTCCTTAATATCTTATAATGTCAATAGACTGAATTCCCCAACAAAAAACATAGTCTAAAAGAGATGTTTTTCATGTGGATCTTCGATTTCATCAGAAAATATTTGTGACCCCTCTTTCAATTCAATAAAGCTTTTTGTGTCTACCACTTTGACTGTATTATTTATTTTCCATGATAATCTTTAATTTTAACATTTTTTTCTGTGTATTTCTTCGATTTTGTTGGAGGTGTTTTTCATGTAGATCTTTGGGCTCGTTGTGGGGGAGGAGGGTGTTGTGTGTTTGTAGTTTCACTTTCAATCAATTTAGGAATGTATTTGTGCCTACCATTTTGTTGGTATAATTGTCCATGATAATCTTCAATTTTAATGTTTCTCTGTATTTTTCTTCAATTTTGTCAGAAGTATTTTCCCTGTGGATCTTCAGTTTTATCAGACTTTCAATCAACTTAGAAACATTTTTATGCCTTTCATTTTATCTGTATAATTTTCCATGTATTAGTCAGTTTTAACATCTTTCTTTATATATCTCTTGAATTTTTTCAGGAATATTTTCCTTGTAGATCTTCAATTTTATCAGAGAGTGTTTATAATTCCACTTTCAAAAAACATAGGAATATTTTTATGCCTACCATTTTATCTATATAATTTTGCCATGAGATACTCAACCTTAACCCATTTTTTTATATATTTCTTTAATTTTATCAGAGATATTTTCCAGGTAAATCTTCAATTTTATCAGAAAATGTTTATAATTTCACTTTCAATCAACTTAGAAATATTTTTATGCCTACTATTTTATCTGTATAATTTTCCATAATAATCTTCAATTTTAGTGTTTTTCCATATATTTTTTCAATTTTATTAGAAATATTTTCCATGTAAATCTTCAATTTTATCAGAAAATGTTTTTACTTCTACTTTCAATCAATTTAGGAATATTTTTATGCCTACTATCTTATCTGTATAATTTTTCATGAAATAGTTTTAACGTGTTTTTCTATATATTTCTTGAGTTTTATCAGAAATATTTTCCTAGTAGATTTTCAATTTTATCAGGAAATGTTTATAATTCCACTTTCAATCAACTTAGGAATATTTTTATGCCTACCATTTTATCGGTATAATTTTTCCATGAAATAGTCAATCTTAACGTGTTTTTCTATATATTTCTTCAATTTTATCAGAGATATTTTCCATGTATATTTATACAATGGAATACTACTCAGCAATTAAAAACAATGAATTCATGAAATTCTTAGTTAAATGGGGAACAGGGGGAGGTAAGAGGGCTTATGGGACTTTCGGGGAGGGGGGAAGAACTAAAGGGGAAATCATTTGGAATGTAAATAAAGAATATAGAAAATAAAATTAAAAAAAAATTTAAAAAAAGAAACTGAAAAAGAAAAAAGAAAGACTTTGCAGTCCTCAGACTTCACTGGGACAGCAGGCTTTCAGGTTATGCCTGTTGGGGTCTGTCATCATTGAGGTTCCATGTGTGTCTCACCATACTCAAGTGGTATGTGGGTACTGGAAATTGGATTCTGGTCTCTGAACTTATGTCTCAAGTGCACTTAAGTATCACCTCAATCTCATATTCTCAGAGTTTTTTTAAAAGAATTTCTTTCTTCTTTTACTGTCTTGGGTTCATCCAGGTCTCTTACTATGTGTGAGTTTATGAACTGTTTACTGTGAACAATTAGTAAATTAGAAATTCCACACATGAGTATAGTATGTATTTCATCACTTATTTAGTGTTTTATATTATTTTATTTGATTACTCTTCTGCAGAAATCATTTATATCCTGGGAACTTTCTTTTTGTTTTTGTTTTTGTTTTTTTTTTAGATTAGAATCCTCATTGAGTTTTGTATTTAATGTTCATTTTTTTCAGATCTTTCGTTTGAATTAAATTTGTATAATTTTGTAGAATTTCATTAATTTTTCAGATGAGCAGATATACATCCCTAAAACTCTGAGATACAAGTCCATTTTTCTTACGCTCTTAGCTTCAATGCTTAATTTATCTTAGCATCTTATAGCTGCGAATACCCAGGTACTCTGAGTGAAGAGAGAATGGGAGTGTACAGCTGCATCTGGATGCAGTGTGTGTTTGTGAGGGCTAATGTTGGATTTCTGTAGCTATGAAAGAATACCAGAAATTTCTCTACAGATAGGATAGAAGTGTAAGGAATGTAGATTGTTGAATAGTTAAAGCACTTGGAGTAGAAACCCAAAGGTCAGTAGTTGGATCTCCAGCACACACATAAAATCTAGACAGGCTTAATGGTTCCCTTGCAATACTTTCTCAAAGTGAAGACAGGATTCCAAGGGCAAGTTTGTCATTCATTGAAAAAAAAAAATTTCAGCCTAAGTGAGTAGGTGGAGAGAGATCAAAGAAGACATCAGTATTATTAGAGAGATCAAAGAGAGATCAGTATTATTAGCATCTGCTTTCCATGCTCCTGTGCTCCTCATAGTAACTCTAAATCCTCTTAGGTTGACAGTCAAGGTAAAGAAGAGACCAAATTTTGACACGAGTTTTGGGATAGTGAGACTTCCTCCATGTCATAAATATAATTTGTACACCATTGACTTCATCTTTCTAAGAATTTTTTTATATATCACATATGATGGTGCATACATGTTTTTATGTGTGAATGGATATTACATACGTATAACCTGGACTCTGCTGTTTCCTCAGTCTATCATAAAGCTCAATCTAGTAGAAAGAAAAAAATAAAGTTTTGAGTAGTTCTCTTTGTATATATGCTGTCTGAGCACATGTGCATACAGCTGCATGTGCACATATGTATCCAGCAACACATGGATGCCAGAGGTCAAAATCAGTTGCAGTGCTTTCCTCATCCACCTTGTACCTCCAGTTTTTGAAAATTGGTTTCTCATTCAAATTGAAGCTATTGGATAGACTGCCACTCCTGTGACATCTGGAGATTCTTCTACCTCTACCTCTCAATAAGAGGACTACATTCTCAGATCAAGATTTTTACATGGGGGCTGTTGATCAGAAAAAAGAATCTCCCTCTTTGTGGGTTAAAGTGGTGGCATGCAACCAACCATTGGACTGAAAACAAAGTCCCAAGTGAAGGTGCTAGAGAAAGGACCCAAGGAAATGAAGGGGTTTGAAGCCTAATAGGAGAAACAACAATATGAACCAACAAGTACCCCCAAAGCTCCCAGAGACTAAACCACCAACAAAAGAGTACACATGGAGGGACCCATGGCTCCAGCTGCATATGTAGCACAGGCTGTCCTTGTTGGACAACAAATGGAAGAGAGACTCTTGGTCCAGAGAAGGCTCAGTGCCCGGGTATAGGGTAATGCCAGAACAGGGAAGCATGAGTGGGTGAGTTGGTGAACAGGGGGAGGGGAAATGCATAAAGGAGATAACATTTGAAATGTAAATAAAGAAATTATCTAATAAAAAAAGTGGTGGCATGCATCTGCTCAGCGCTTGGGCAGCTGGGTGAAGCAGAGAGTGGGAGTGTTGACTATTCACACCCCAGGTCAGCATGCCAGCTGGGCATTAGGCTGTGAGAAGCCACAGGGTACTGCTGAGGATGGGGGAGTGCAGTATGAGGTCCACAGTGACTAACTAAACTGGCTCAGGGGTCCTGGCCTATGGTTTTCAGGCTGTTGTCACACAGGCAGCTTGTCTTGGTGGATTACGTAACTGGGAGCTCAGAGAAACCTCCTGCAGGAGATTAGATGTGGCTCTTTAGAGGAAGACCTGCCTCATTTTGCTCTAAGGTGGATCCAAATGAGAATAGGCAGTCCATGGTTTTAAAACATTTGTTTTCACAGCAGAGAGTTGTGATGAGTAAAACTGTACACCACTTTTTCAGTGCAGGCCTGAGGTTAAATGCCTTTTGCAGCGAGGAGTGTCTGGGAAGGGAAGCTTAATTGGCTAAGCCCTTCAGACCTTTAGGTACCTCATTAAAATAGAGGTCTCTCTTGAGGCTATGCGATCTGTGGTCAGGTACTCTACCCGTGAAGGGGCAAGGGGCATTGCTCTTACACGATTGATGACCACCGAATTATGGAGAGCTGCTGCCTCTTGTCAGGAGCCTGGTGTCTAGGAGCATGGCAAACACCTACCTTTCCTTTCAGGATCCCTGGGATCCTGGGTCCCTGGGATTTTAAACCAAGGTCAATCAGAAAATAGGCTACCTTTAATGATCCTACAAGTTCTAGCAACTGTATGAGCTTTGGATGGTGGTTCTTTCTCTAAGACCCTCACAGGTTCTGGTTAGTTGACTCTATTGGTCAGTCTGTGGAGTTCCTGTCTCCTTGGGGGCCCAGAATCCTTTGCCCAAGCTTTTCATAAGAATCCCCATGCTCTATCCATTGTTTAGCTCTCTGAGTCAGCTGTTCAGTGAATTTTCTCAGAGAAGAGCCATTGCAAGGACTGAAAGCACAAGAGAATAAAATGAATAGTTTCAGGATTGGTATTTGCCCTTGCAATGGGTTTCAACTTGGACCAGTTATTGATTGACCATTCCTCAGTTTCTGTTCCATCTCCAGTCTCTGTATTTTTTGTAGACTGGATAATTTTGGGGATGAAAATTTTGTTGGTGGGTTGGTGTATCTTTTGCTTCACTGAAGTTCCTGAATGGCTACAGGAGGTGGCCACTTCAGTTTCCATATCCCCATTGCTACAATTTTCAGAAAATGTCACCCCCATTAATCTTGGATGCTTCCCCTATCACACATCTCTGTCACCTTCACTAGATGTCCCTCACCTCCCCACTACCTCAGTTGCAAGTTTTTTTTTCATTCTAACAACGATGTTACCAATTCTCCTGTGACTCCCCATAGCATATCCTGAATCTTCCCAATAATCTCCAAGTACCCGCTCCTCCCTGCTCTCATCCTCCACCTGCCTCCTATTATTATTTTATTCCCCCTTCTGGGAGATATTTAAATATCCTAGCTTGGTCCTTCCTTCTTCTTTAGCTTCTTTGGTTCTGTGAAGTTTAGTGTGGGTATCCTGCATAGGTGGTTAATATCCACCTATAAGTTAGTACATACCATGCATGTCCTTTTGAGTTTGGGTTACCTCAGTGTTTATGATATTCTGAAGTTCCATCCATTTGACTACAAATTCATAATGTCTTGATTTTTAATAGCTGAATAGCATTCCATTGTGTAGATATACCATATTTTCTTTATCCATTCTTTAATTGATACCAAGTGACCTTGTGCTATAGTAGAGCATTTGTGGGCTATATGTCCAGTAATGGCATAGCTGGGTCTTGCAGTAGAAATATTCTCAGTCTTCTTAGGAACCTCCAAACTAATTTTTAATGTGGTTGTACAAGTTTGCACAGCTACCAGCAATTAAGGAGTGTTCCTCTTGCTATGTATCCTAACCAGCATATGCTATCACTTGAATTTTTGACCTTAACAATTCTGATTGGTGTAAGATGGACTCTCAGAGTTATTTTGATTAGTATTTGATGACTACAGACTTTGAACATTTCTTCAGGTGCTTCTCAGACATTCAACAATCTTTTGTTGAGGATTCTGTTTAGCTCTGTATTCCATTTTTAATTGGGTTATTTGTGTTGTTGGTGTTAAACTTTTTGAGTTTTTATAAATTTAGGATATTATCCTTCTGTCACATATGGGGTTGAGGAAGATCCTCTTCTTATATTTAGACTGTTGTTCTGTCCTATTAGCTGTGTCTTTTTCTTTCCAGAACCTTTTAAGTTTCATAAGGTCACATTCATTAAGTGTTGATCTTAGAGACTGATTCATTGGTTTTCCGGTAAGGAAATTGTCTTTTTTTTTTTTTTTAATTTATTTATTTTCTAAGTGTTTTTATTTACATTCCAAATCATTTCCCCTTTCCCATTTCCTCCCTCCCCGAAAGTCCCATAAGCCCCCTTCCCTCCCTCTTTTCCCCATTCAACCCCCTCTCCCTTCTCTGTCCTGGCATTCCCTTACATCCAGTCTTTCCAGGACTGGGGTCTCTCCTTTCATCTTCTTGGAAATCTGTTGATATGCAAATTGTGTCTAGGGTCCCTGTATCTAGAAATTCAAGGTTCTTTCCTACTAGAAGATGGATTCTTGACCAGGCTTGAGGGAAGTTTAACACCTCAATTCAGAACTAAAGTTTAGTGAGGTATATTGATTTTCCCTGATCAGATACTAAAACACAAGATGAAATACTTACAGATATTAACAAAGAACTGAGGAATTAAGTGACATAATGAGTGCTTTATCCCTATTAGAAAAAGATGATCCTGATCTGGAGAGATGGCTCAGTGGTTAAAGTACTTAGCATTCAAGCATGGGGATCTGAGATCAGACCTCCAGCACTTATGTCAAAATAAGATTGTAGTATGTGTGTCAACTATTTTAGTGTTGGGAAATTAAAGACAAGTTAATACCTGGAACTTATTCATTAGTAAGTGAAGCTAGATCAGTGAGCCACCTATTTGAATGAGAGTGTCTAAAAGAGTAATGTGGAGAGTAATTGAGCAAAGACAATATTGACTGTTCTTGTTTTAGTTTCATTTTTCTGGGATAAAATATGATGTAGAAATTCATTTGGGCTCAACATAGGTCATAATTCCAGGTTACATTCCATCATAGCAGGGATGCTAAAGCTGTAGGTATATTAAAATTTCTAACCACATAATTTGCGTAATAAAGAACATGGAGAGTAAACAAACACATGCATGCTACTAGCAATTAGCTCATTTTCCATATATTTTTAAAGTTCATAGCTTAAGCCCCCAAAATGGTGCACCCAGAGTTGTTAAATATTCCTATATCAAATAATTTAATGAAGGAAATCATTTGTAGACATGACCATGGGCGAAATGAAGTTAAAACATTGCCTACTGAAACTCATTTCCTAAGTTATTATAGATGGTATCAATTGATAGCTAAAACTAATGATCATATGTGGCCTCTATATTCACATGTATGTGTGAACACATGTATCTCACTTGCATATACCTTCACAAACACACATACACAGAAGCAAACACACTTGCATGTACAGGTAGACATAGGAACCATGGAAATGAATCAGACATGGGAATTTCAGCAACCAGACATAGAGGAAGAAACAATTGCAAGTACTGAGGAAAGGTAAATAAAGATACAAGTGGTAGAATGTAGTTTAGTACAAACCAGTTAATTTAAGTTATGTGAGCTAGTTGGGAAGAAGTCAAGTAAGTATGGGCTTTCATAATTAATAAAAGTGTCATTACTTGAGTGTCTGGTGGGTTGAGACACTCAAGTGATAAACAGTCTAGCAATATCTCCAACATTTATAAGACATTTAATGAGAATTTAGCAAAAAGTAAAAGCAACTGAGGGCTATCTTGTCAGATGCCCAGGATGTGGCTGTGAAGCTTACCTAAACATGTACAAAATGATGAATAATAAAGAGCTTTCTCTCCTGAAGATATGATTGTGAAGATCATAACCTATCAATCAAGAGAGCAAAGACTGATAAGATGAGAAAAACAAAAATAGTGATATGGGCTAAATGTGAGAGCACTTTGATACTAAGAGTTGTCATTACTTCTTGGTAGCTCTTGGTAGCAATGATCTAGACAGGATATATAAGTCCAAATCTAAAGGAATGTAAGATAAATTTTAACTTGGGAACTATTTATGTTTTTATCTGCTAAAATATGCATAATGTTTTATTTTAAATTGTGAAATCTTAGAATAAGATGGTGGAGAGTTAGGTGGAAAGGAATATATCTAGACTAGGGAGAATGTTGCTGTAAAGTTTGGTTTTAGGAAGGGATTAGCCTTCTTGGCAAATAGTTGATAGATTTGTAAATAGTAATTCAAATATGGGAAGTTATTTTACTTGTACCAATGCCACGTATATTATCCAATGTATAAGCAGCTTCTATTGAAATATATAGCATTTCTTGTAAGTGAAAAGTAGCTATTTCTGGTGAAAAGCAAAACCCAAGAATCTGTAGAAGTAATTCCTAGCTACTGAAAGAACATTGGTAGATTTAAACTTCAGTTCAATGATAGGATTTCAGCAAAGTAGGATTGTCTAAATATCCATTGTCAGTAAAAACTCAGGCAGCTTCCAGTGAGAATGGAAAACTAGAAATCCAAATATTGAATTGTCATTTAGAGATATAGGTTGCATAGCAGAGCATGAAAAAATAGCTACAATATGGATATATGTATGTTCAGAGATCTTTCTGACATTAAGAGATATACTTTATTTTCCATAGCTACCCAGAACTATACAATAACTGGTGGAAAATTTGAGAGTTGTAGTGGATCTTGCAAAGTGCCCTAGATTGCTTTTAGAAGCTACTTATTATAGATTTATTTATAAATATTTAATTTCCTTATTGTGTTTGCTTGTGTGTGTGTGTGTGTGCATGTGTGTATATGTGCATGTTATGTGTATGAGATGCCCTTACAGATCAGAGATCAACAGCAGGTTTCTTGGAACTGGAGTTTGTTTTGAGTCACTTTTATAGGTGCTGGGAATCAAACTGGGATCTTCAAGAGCAGCAGTCACTTGCAAATGATGAACCACCCCTCCGCTCTATTCTTTTGACTTTAATGCAATTTGTGTAATATTGGGATTTGCATATATTTATGAAATGTGGTATCCAACACCTATTTTAAAATAGTTGTTATGTTTCTATATACTGAGAATTCCTGACTACAAATATATGGGTTTTATCTCGACCAACATCCAATTCTCCAAGTCGTCAGCATTAAGTGGATATATATCTATTAAATTCTGAAACTATGTATCTCCTATTATCCTCAAATCCCAAAGATAAAGGCTGCAATCTCCTCTGATCGCCTTCACTTTAGGTCCTATTTGCTACTTCTGGTTCTTCCATAATTCTAAGTGGATGCCTATAACTGAGAACATTCCATGGCCTACACCTTGAATATTATAATTTACTCTAGCATGCCTCATGAAATAAAAAAAAAGATAGTCATCTACTATGTTTATTTTAAAGATGAAAGCTAAAAGTAGCTAATAGAAGTTCATGAAGTGATACAAAAGCCCTCCATGCTGCTGGCTATTATGTGCTTTCAACACTACAGTGTTTTCACAAAGACTAATGCTCTACACTCTGTTGTTTTGGTTTGATTTGGTTTGATTTTTACAGATATGTTAACACAGTAGGATGGTGAATCAGTTGGTAACCATAAATAAGTAATCGTCTGTTCTGTCATCACGGGATGACAGGTAGAGTAGAATATACTTATCATTTAACCATGATCATTTCCTCTGAGGGCCAGTCCATCCTAAAGCTATCCTGAACACACCACACAACAGAAGCTGCTCCTCTTGCCCTATCATTCCAGAATTCCAAAATCATTTGCAGTTTTGTACCAGTAATAAGGGACAGAAACACATTTATACATATTATTACATCTCAAATTCAAGTCAGTATTTCTCTGCATTTTGTTCCTTGGTTTTAGTCCTTGCACATGTCCCATATTACTATATCCTACAGATATGGATGCCTGTTCTGTTCCACTAAAACTGTGCTGACTCTTTGCTGCTGGCACTTCACAGCAGACCTTTATGACCTAACCAACCCTACTTGTCTCTCTCTTAGCTCCCTTTAAATATCACTGCCTGCTAGAAACTGGCACATAATCTGTTCTTTCTGTCCCTAAATCTGTGTGTGATATGCTCCCTAAAAACAGCACAGTTCCTCTTTCTTTAATAAATAAATATTGATGAAATATTTTGTGTTGGGCAATAGGTCCTTAGGTTATAAAAGTGAGCAAAGAAATTTCTGACTATAGTGTGCTCCTTACTAAATGTAGAAATGACAGTATCATTAATTGTGAAGGATAGGCTGATTTTCCTTGGCTGACTCTTTCTGACCTGAGACTAGTAAAGACAGAAATCTCCAAGCTATCACCAAGTTTCATTCTCAGGGCCTAACATAGATTTAGATCTGTTCTTGCCACCAGTAAATGATTGTTGGACAACAATTACATACACTTTTAATCATTTTTATTCTTGTGTTCAATATGGTTAAATAGCAGAAATCTCTTTGTTGAATCATAGCAACAACAGAAAACAGTGCTTAGGGGCTGAACAGCTTCCAATAAGCCCTGTTTTGGAGGTTTAACTTAATTTTTTTTGTTTATTTTCTTTTGTTAAAATAAAACCATCTATCACCCTAAATTATTATCTCCCAGAATTGGAATATTGCACCTGTTAGCTATTCTAATGCCTTTCTGCACAACCATTAACATTTATGAATTGAACTGCAATTTTTTTCTATAGAGATTTTTGAGCATAGACGAAAGAATGTCTACTGCTTTAAGCTGTCAGTCCTATTGACCTATAATATTGTCAGGAATCCAGACACTGAGAGGCTTGAATTAAAGGTCCCTTTTCTTCATGGTCTACTTATTACTCTTAATATTTTTTCTGGCTAGCATCACTTCCTACATAGGTAACTACTAATGACATCATATTTCCATGACTGTCCAAGGAAATAGGAATGCAAAACATTCTACACAGTAGTAGACTTAGTGTTTAAGATGGTTAAGAACATTCATTGCTTTTGCATAAGAATTAATCACAAAACCATAGGCCACACAGATCACAACAGCCTTTAACTCCAGCTCCATGGTTTCTAATACCATCTTTTGACCCTGCTGGGCACCTGTACTCACATTCACATGTGCATATAATAAAGAACAAAAAAAAGTTTAAAGCACATTTTCTAAAATAAAACTGAAAGTCTGCCTGGTGTATCAGAAATTTCAACTATTAATTCATCTTCTTTCCTTAGACTTCTGTTCATATAAAAGAGATTGGGGAAAAGATGTGAGAATCTTAAATTTTGGTGAGCATGTTAACTTAATATATTTAAGGAACAAAATGACCTCTTCATTAGCTCAACCTTAATTATTCAAAGGAACTAAAAGGAGAATATTGAGGTAAATTCATCACTCAAAGAAATTACTGGGGAAATCAATGGAGGCACCTTCACTTACCCCAGACCTGTGAATAAGTCTTGTCTGCATCAACATTAGTGTTTTAATTTAGGTATTTAAAGGGGAAGATGAAATGAAGGGAAGATGGACCTTACCAGCTTCCTTTGTAATGATAGATTACTCACTTTATAGAATAGAGTGGGCCTTCAAAAACTGCTTACAATGGGGAAACTTTCACATTTCCTTTTAACTACCCAAGTAACACCAATGTGCTAATTATTCTATAATGAGCTCAGAATTTGCTGCATGGTTAAACTTTATGAAATACTTGAGTCCCACTACATCATGGAATAAAACTGTGAATTCATTTCTGCTAATTCATGCATAATTGAAGTGGAGTTTGGTATGAAGCCTCTGGAATATTAACATTGTGATTTCTTTGTTCAGAGTGCCATTTTAATTTAAAGGCTTACAACAATAAAGAGGAGTGCAGACATTGGTCTCATCACTTTTATAGGCTCTTTAAATGCATAATAAAGTTTATTCCTAAAAGTCTCTGATTGTTTAAGCACATTAATAAGGGTGGACAGTAAAATATCTTGCTTACATTTTATATAAATTAACCACAGACAAAAGAATATTGCAAACATGGCACTTGATTTTTTTGTAGGATGAAGGGTAGGTTTATCTTCAATTTAAGAATATAATCTCAGCATTTTTGTGATGGTACAGTCAACATTTTTTTTCAATAATTTTTAGAAACGTTTAAAGTAATTCTGTCTTGAACATCTTATTAAAACTGTTGAGTATCTTAGCTAGAAAAATATTTACCATGCAAGTTAGTTGATATGAGTTAGATCTCTAGAGTTCTCACAAATGCCCTCTGAGCATATGTGTTTATTCTCACAACTCTAACAATGAAATGGGGTGAAATGGAAGATGAAGATCCATGGAAGTGAAACTCTAGGACCACATAAAAGCCTATATCAAAGGTAGAAAAATTTGAGGAATGACACTCAAAGTTGCCATTTGGCCTCCACATGAAAACTTATACCATGTGTGCACCTCCAAACATTGATATGAAATCTCCAACACACACTAAAATCTGGGTCATGTCCCTACACCTTCCTCTCCTTGTAACATAGCTATGTTGATCATCTTTTCTTACTGAGCTTTTGTAAGACATTATGGAACCTTGACAGCTGTTGTCTAAGGATCGAATCATACAGGGTACTTTTATTTCAACCATTCTTACATTTATATTTTGAAAATTCAACTTCAGTACAAAACTGTTTCTACCCTCATGATCGGAAAAATGTCAAATGTCTCTCAAGAGTGGTCCATGGGGGTAGTGTGGGTTCTCTGTCTCACTCCTATACTCTCCAACACCTTCTCTTGACCTCTGCTTTATTTATTTGAAGAACACAAGAAGAAGAAACTCACAATGTGAGAGATATAAATTGATCTCTTGATCCTTGAAATGTCTGTCATTAGAATTCTGAGACAATCCAGTTTTGTTTTCCACGAATTACTCAGTTGTGGCATTTTATAAAATACTATACAACCTGAGTAAGAAAGATGCATTATGAACTATTTAAACACAATTTCATTGATGCACATTCAGATTTATTAGTATCTGTTATTTTTGGTAAGTCCAGCTATCTGGAATGGACATTTACATAGAGGCATTTTAATGCATCTACATTAATTCCCTGAGAAATACTGATGTGGTTAAAGGCAGCTGAGTATGATTTCTGGTTGGTGGTTCAGACTATCAGAGATCCCAGGGGACCATATTCATTGAGCCCATTGGTCTTCCTGTGGGGATTCCATCGACTTCTGGGCATTGAATCTGCCAACTCTTCAGTAAGTATTTCCAACATCTAACTGATATTTGACTCTTGGTATTTGCTTCTGTTTCAGTCTGCTGCTGGCTGGATCCACTGGGAGGACAGTTATGCAAGACTCCTGTCAGTATTATAAATAATGTCAGAGACTTGTGCTTGCGGGGCTTCAGGATGGACTGGTTATTGGTTGGCCTTTCCTTTGGTCTGTGCTTCATCCCTGAATTTCTTTTAGGCAGGACATATTTTGGATTGAAAAGTGTTTGAGTAGATTGGTGGTGTCCCTGTCCTTCCACGGAGGGTCCTGCCTGGCTACAGCAGGACCCTACTTCAAGCTCCATACCCCTACTATTAGGCATCAATGCTAACGTCTCTCGCATTGAGTCCTAGAAGCCTCCCCTATCCCTTGTCTCTGGAATTTTCTCAAGATTCTTCCCTCTCTTCTACCCCAGGCAGGTATAGATTTCCATTCAATCTTCTGGCCTATTTGGCCTCTCTCCTGTCTCCCTAAACCAGATCCTGCCTCCCCATTCCTTCTTCTTCAGTTCTCTCTGTCTGTTTACCTTTATTTTTGTTTTTAGTTTTTTTTTAAATTTTATTTTCTAAGATTTTTTTTATATACATTCAAAATCATTTCCCCTTTCCCGTTTCCTCCCTCTCCGAAAGTTCCATAAGCCCCCTTCCCTCCCTCTTTTCCCCATTCACCCCCCCTCTCTATTCTCTGTCCTGGCGTTCCCCTACATCCAGTATTTCCAGGACCAGGGGTCTCTCCTTCCATCTTCTTAGAAATCTATTGATATGCGAATTGTGTCTAGGGTATTCCGAGATTCTGGGTTAATACCCCCTTATCAGTGACTGCATACCATGTGTGTTCTTTTGTAATTGGGTTACCTCACTAAGGATGATATTTTCAAGTTCTGACCATTTGCCTAGGAATTTCGTGAATTCATTGTTTTTAATTGCAGAGTAGTATTCCATTGTGTAAATATACCACATCTTCTGAATCCATTCCTCCGTTGAGGGACATCTGGGTTCTTTCCAGCTTCTGGCTATTATAAATAAGGCTGCTATGAACATAGTGGAGCATGTGTCCTTATTGCATGCAGGTAAAGCCTCTGGGTATATGACCAGGAGTGGTATAGCCAGATCCTCCGGGAGTGTCATGCCCAGTTTTCTGAGGAACCGCCAGACTGCTCTCCAGAGTGGTTTTACCAGCTTGCAATCCCACCAGCAGTGGAGGAGTGTTCCTCTTTCTCCACATCCTCGCCAACAACTGCTGTCTCTTGTGTTTTTGATCTTAGCCATTCTGACTGGTGTGAGATGGAATCTCAGGGTTGTTTTGATTTGCATTTCCCTAATGACTAAGGATGATGAACATCTCTTTAGGTGTTTCTCAGCCATTAGATATTCTTCAGGTGAGAACTCTTTGTTTAGCTCTGTACCCCATTTTTTAATAGGGTTACTTGCCAATCTGGAGTTTACCTTTTTGAGTTCTTTGTATATATTGGATATTAGCCCTCTGTCGGATGTAGGGTTGGTAAAGATCATTTACCAGTTAGTTGGTTGCTGCTTTGTCTTTTTGACAGTGTCTTTTGCCTTGCAAAAACTTTGTAATTTAATGAGGTCCCATTTGTCTATTCTTGATCTTAGAGCATAAGCTATTGGAGTTCTGTGCAGGAAATTCTCCCCTGTGCCCATATGTTCAAGGTTCTTCCCTAGTTTCCTTTCTATTAGTTTCAGTGTGTCTGGTTTTATGTGGAGGTCCTTGATCCACTTGGAATTGAGCTTAGTGCAAGGTGATAAGAATGGGTCAATTTGCGTTCTTCTGCATGTTGACCTCCAGTTGAGCCAGCACCATTTGTTGAAAAGGCTATCTTTTTTCCACTGGGTGGTTTCGCTCCTTTGTCAAAGATCAAGTGACCATAGGAGTGTGGATTCATTTCTGGGTCTTCAATTCTGTTCCATTGATCTACATGCCTGTCACTCTACCAATACCATGCAGTTTTTAACACTATTGCTCTGTAGTACAGCTTGAGGTCCGGGAAACTGATTCCCCCAGAGGTTCTTTTACTCTTGAGAATAGTTTTAGCTATCCTGGGTTTTCTGTTATTGCAGATGAATTTTTAAATTGCTCTTTCTAACTCTATGAAGAATTGAGTTGGGATTTTGATGGGGATTGCATTGAATCTGTATATTACTTTTGGAAAGATAGTCATTTTGACTATATTAATTCTGCCAATCCATGATCATGGAAGATTTTTCCATCTTCTGAGGTCTTCTTCAATTTCTTTCTTCAGAGACTTGAAGTTCTTGTCATAAAGATCTTTCACTTGTTTGGTTACAGTCACGCCAAGATACTTTATATGGTTTGTGGCTATCGTGAAGGGTATCATTTCTCTTACTTCTTTCTCAGCCTGCTTGTCCTTTGAGTATAGGAAGGCTACTGACTTGCTTGAGTTGATTTTATATCCGGCCACTTTGCTGAAATCCTTTATCTGCTGTAGGAGTTCTCTGATGGCGTTCTTTGGGTCACTTAAGTATACTATCATATCGTCTGCGAATAGTGATAGTTTGACTTCTTCCTTTCCAATTTGTATCCCTTTGACCTCTTTTTGTTGTCTAATTGCTCTGGCTAGAACTTCAAGTACTATATTGAAAAGATATGGAAAGAGAGGGCAGCCTTGTCTAGTCCCTGATTTTAGTGGGATTGCTTCAAGTTTCTCTCCATTTAGGTTGATGCTGGCTACTGGTTTGCTGTAAATTGCTTTTACTATGTTTAGATATGGGCCTCGAATTCCTGATATTTCCAAGACCTTTAGCATGAAAGGATGCTGAATTTTGTCAAATGCTTTCTCAGCATCTAACGAGATGACCATGTGGTTTTTTTCTTTGAGATTGTTTATATAGTGGATTACACTGATGGATTTCCTTATATTGAACCATCCCTGCATCCCTGGGATGAAGCCTACTTAATCATGGTGAATGATCGTTTTGATGTGTTCTTGGATTCGGTTGGCAAGAATTTTATTGAGTATTTTTGCATCGATATTCATAAGAGAGATTGGCCTGAGATTCTCTTTCTTTGTAGGATCTTTGTGTGCTTTTGGTATTAGTGTAATTGTGGCTTCATAGAACGAGTTGGGTAGTGTTCCTTCTGTTTCTATTTTGTGGAACAGTTTGAAGAGTATTGGTGTTAGGTCTTCTTTGAAGGTCCGATAGAATTCTGCACTAAAACCATCTGGACCTGTGCTTTTTTTGGTTGTAAGACTTCCAATGACAACTTCTATTTCTTCAGGGGTTATAGGGTGGTTTATATGGTCTATTTGATCCTGATTTAATTTTGGTATTTGATATCTGTCAAGGAAATTGTCCATTTCCTCGATATTTTCTAGTTGTGTTGAATACAGGTTTTTGTAGTAGGATCTGATGATTTTTTGAATTTCCTCAGTTTCTGCTCTTATCTCTCGCTTTTCACTTCTGATTTTATTAATTTGGATACTGTCTCTGTGCCCTCTGGTTAGTCTGGCTAAGGGGTTATCTATCTTGTTGATTTTCTCAAAGAAACAACTCCTAGTTTTGTTGATTCTTTGTATGGTTTTATTTGTTTCTACTTGATTGATTTCAGCCCTGAGTTTGATGATTTCCTGCCTTCTACTCCTCTTTGGTGTATTTGCTTCTTTTTGTTCCAGGGCTTTCAGGTGTGCCATTAAGCTGTTAGTGTATGCTGTCTCCCATTTTTTGGCGGCACTCAGGGCTACGAATTTTCCTCTTAGCACTGCTTTCATTGTGTCCCAAAATTTGGGCATGTTGTGCCTTCATTTTCATTAAATTTCAAAAAGTCTTTGATTTCTTTCTTTATTTCCACCTTGACCAAGTTATCACTGAGTAGAGCATTGTTCAGCCTCCATGTGTATGTGGGTTTTCTTTTGTTTTTGTTGCCATTGAAGACCACCCTTATTCCATAGTGATCTGTTAGGAGGCATGGGATTAGTTCTATCTTCTTATATCTGTTGAGGTCTGATTTGTGACCAATTATATGGTCGATTTTGGAGAAGGTGCCATGAGGTGCTAAGTAGAAGGTGTATTCTTTAGCTCTAGGATGAAATGTTCTATATATATCTGTTAGTTCCATTTGGTCCAAGGCTTCAATTAGATTCACTGTGTCCCTGTTTAGTTTCTGCTTTCCTGAACAATCCATTTCAGAGAGCGGGGTGTTGAAGTCACCCACAATTATTGTGTGAGTTTTGATGTGTGTTTTGAGCTTTAGTAAAATTTCTTTTACGAATGAGGGTGCCCTTGCATTTGGAGCATAGATATTCAGAATTGAGAGTTCTTCTTGGTGGATTTTCCCTTTAATCAGTTTGTAGTGACCTTCTGTGTCTTTTTTGATGACTTTAGGTTGAAAATCAATTTTTTCTGATATTAGGATGGCAACTCCGTCTCGTTTCTTGGGGCCATTTGCTTGTAAAATTGTTTTCCAGCCTTTTACTCTGAGGTAGTGTTTGTCTTTGACACTGAGGTGCGTTTCCTGCATGCAGCAAAATGCAGTGTCCTGTTTTCATATCCAGTCTGCTAGTCTATGTCTTTTTATTGGGGAATTGAGTCCATTGATATTAAGAGAGATTAAGGCATAGTGATTATTGCCACCTGCCATTCTTGATGCTATCTTTATGTTTGAGTGGTTATCTACTTTTGGGTTTGAAGCAAGAAAGTTACTATCTCATTTTTTTCCAGGGTTTTGTTTCTCTCCCTGTATTGGCGGTTTCCACCTATTATCCTTTGCAGGGCTGGGTTTGTGGAAAGATATTGTGAAAATTTGGTTTTATCATGGAATATCTTGGTCTCTCCATCTATGGTGATTGAGAGTTTTGCTGGGTATAGTAGTCTAGGCTGGCATTTGTGCTCTCTTAGTGTCTGCATGAGATCTGCCCAGGATCTTCTGGCTTTCATATTCTCTGGTGAGAAGTCTGAAGTGATTCGGATAGGTCTTCCTTTGTATGTTACTTGGCCCTTTTCTCTTACTGCTTTTAATATTCTTTTTTTGTTTAGTACATTTGGTGTTTTGATTATTATGTGACAGGAGGTTTTTTTGTTCTGGTCCAGTCTGTTTGGAGTTCTGTAGGCTTCTTGTATGTTCATCAGCATTTCTTTCTTTAGGTTAGGGAAGTTTTCCTCCATAATTTTGTTGAAGATATTTACTGGCCCTTTAAGTTGCAAATCTTCACTGTCATCTATACCTATAATCCTTAGGTTTGGTCTTCTCATTGTGTCCTGGATTTCCTGGATATTTTGGGTTACATGTTTTTTGCATTTTGCTTTTCTTTGACTGTTGAGTCGATGCTTTCTATGGTATCTTCAGCACTTGAGATTCTTTCTTCCATCTCTTGTATTCTATTGTTGATGTTTGCATGTATGACTCCTGATTTCTTCCCAAGGTTTTCTATCTCCAAAGTTGTCTTCCTTTGTGATTTCTTAGTTGTTTCTACTTCCTTTTTTAGATCCTGGATGGATTTGCTGAGATACTTCACCTTTTTGTTTGTATTTTCCTGTATTTCTTTCAGATTGTTTTGCATTTCCTCTTTCAGGATTTCTACCTGTTGAGCCAAGTTCTCCTGTATTTCTCTAAGCGATTTTTGTGTTTCCTCCTCATGGGCTTCCATCTGTTGATCCATAGTCTCCTGCATTTCTTTAAGCGATTCTTGTGTTTCCTTTGTAAGGGCATCTACCCGTTGATTCATTTCTTTAAGCCATTTTTGTGTTGCCTCCCTATGGGCATCCATCTGTTGACCCATATTCTTCTGCATTTCTTTAAGCGATTTTTGTGTTTCCTTTGTAATGGTATCTACCTGTTGATTCATTTCTTTAAGCGATTTTTGTGTTGCCTCCTTATGGGCCTCCATCAGTTGACCCATATTCTCCTGTATTTCTCTAAGCAATTTTTGTGTTTCCTTTGTAAGGACTTCTACCCACTGATTCAGGTTCTCCTGTATTTCTTTATGAGATTTATTTGTGTCCTTCTTGAAATCCTCTAATAGCATCATGAGAAGTGATTTTAAATCCAGATCTTGCCTTTTGGGTGTGATGGGGTATCTAGGACTTGCTGCTGTTTTAGAGTTGGGCTCGGATGGTGCCATATTGCCTTGATTTCTGTTAGTAACGTTCCTACATTTGCCTTTTGCCATCTGGTTACCTCTGGTGTTAGTTGGTCCTGCTGTCACTGGCTGTTGGTTGGACCTTCTGTAAGCCTGCAAGGCTATTTCTGCCCCCCATGGATTATGGGGATTCCCCTGGCACAGATTGCTGGGACCTGCCCTGCTCCTGAGTGACTTTGGAGACCTGATGTGCCTTGCCCCAAGTGATGTTATATTGGGGAATCCCTGCACATTCAAATTCTCAGCATATTTGATCCCTGGAGCAGAGGTCCCCAAGGGGAGGCTGGTGAGGTCCCTCCTTGTGTGGGTGTGCTCTCTCCCAGTGCGGGTCCCTCTGCAGGGCAGACATCCCACAGCAGAACTGGCGCATAGGTGACCATTGAACTGCCCAGCTCTTAGGAGCAGGCAGTACACAAGCTGGCTGAGTCCCAAGCAATATTATGCTTGTTAGTCCCTGCGCCTGGAGGTCACAATTGCCCTGTTGCTGGAGCAAAGATGGTGGAGTGCACTCTGATTTTCTGTCTTTCATAGTCCAACTTCACATACAAATAATACAGTCATAAACAAACAAAAATTAAGCTAAGATCATTTTATAAAAGTGTGATCTTAAAACATATTTAACTCCTAATGTGGGTGGTTATTAGTGAGTCAAAATATTTCATTGATTCTTTTTTTTTTTAATTTTATTTTCTAAGTTTTTTTTATATACATTCAAAATCATTTCCTCTTTCCTGTTTCCTCCCTCCCCGAAAGTCCCATAAGCCCCCTTCCCTCCCTCTTTTCCCCATTCACCCCCCTCTCGCTTCTCTGTCCTGGCTTTCCCTACATCCAGTCTTTCCAGGACCAGGGGTCTCTCCTTCCATCTTCTTAGAAATCTATTGATATGCGAATTGTGTCTAGGGGATTCCGAGATTCTGGGTTAATACCCCCTTATCAGTGACTGCATACCTAGTGTGTTCTTTTGTGATTGGGTTACCTCACTAAGGATGATATTTTCAAGTTCTGACCATTTGCCTAGGAATTTCGTGAATTCATTGTTTTTAATTGCAGAGTAGTATTCCATTGTGTAAATATACCACATCTTCTGAATCCATTCCTCCGTTGAGGGACATCTGTGTTCTTTCCAGCTTCTGGCTATTATAAATAAGGCTGCTATGTACATAGTAGAGCATGTGTCCTTATTGCACGCAGGTAAAGCCTCTGGGTATATGCCCAGGAGTGGTATAGCCGGATCCTCCGGGAGTGTCATGTCCAGTTTTCTGAGGAACCACCAGACTGCTTTCCAGAGTGGTTTTACCAGCTTGCAATCCCACCAGCAGTGGAAGAGTGTTCCTCTTTCTCCACTTCATTGATTCTTAATGCTGGGAGAGACAGAGAAAGGCAGATTCCTGGTGCCTTCCTGCCAGCCAGTCTGGCCAAGAAACCTACAGAGCTCCAAACAAACTGGACCAAACCAGAAAGTCCTCCAGCACATAATAATCAAAACACCAAATGCACTAAACAAAGAAAGAATATTAAAAGCAGTAAGGGAAAATGGTCAAGTAACCTATAAAGGCAGGTCTACCAGAATTACACCAGACTTCTCACCTGAGACGAGGAAAGCTAGAAGATCCTGGGCATATCCCATACAGACCCTAAGAGAACACAAATGCCAGCCCAGACTACTATACCCAGCATAATTCTCAATCACCATAGATGGAAAAACCAAGATATTCCATAATAAAAGCAAATGTATACAATATCTGTCCACAAATCCAACTCTACAAAGAATAATAGATGGAAAACGCCAACACAAGGAGGGAAACTACTCCAGCCCTACAAAGAATAATAGATGGAAAACACTAACACAAGGAGGGAAACTACACCATAGAAAAAGTAAGAATGTAAAATTCTTCTGTGGAATTTCTTAAGTTTATCAGACCTCATACAGAACATTCTGTCTGATCATACAGAACAAAAACAAAGTATATGGTTAGCATGTCCTTGAGCCAAGTCACTTCTCTGTGTCAGTGACTGAAAGGCATGTTATAATAGTAATATAAAATAGCTTGCAGTCATGAAACAAAATGATTACAGCTATTCTGGCGGGGAGGGCCAGACCATAATAGTATTATGTGCACACTACCCTAACCAGGACTCAAAAATTGCTTTGAACAGACACACTTAGAGACCATGAGCATCTCTTCCTCTTTACATCTTATTTTATAGGCTGACAGCACTTTTTAATCCAGTTGGGTTGCCTGCCACATATTGCTGTATATATTCTACTTTGGGGGCCTGCTGCTCAGTTTCTTTTGGAACTAAACTGCCTAAGACATCTCTTGTTTCAGCTTTTCATTATGACTTTGTATTTAGTTTATTGAGGATTTGTTTTCAAGCCTGGCATAAAAGAATTTCTAGAGTCAAGACTCTGACCCTTATAAATCTAGCAACAGAATTTTGCTTTGTTACTTTTTTTAAACTGCAAGGCAGCCATTGACTATATAGTGTCTCGTATTTCAGCAAAATATCATCGTACAGTATCATCTCCTATTTCTTTTATTGGTTTTCTTTGAAAAGTATGGTTGGTTCTAATTTCTAGGTGCCCCCAGTCAGGTTTCTGACCTAAAACTCAATTTGCAAAAGTAATTCTCACTGTAATTTCTAACAGCCTCAAACTTACTCTCTCCTACAAAAGGTATAGAAATTCCTAAGTTTCATTTTTTATTGTGAGGACTAATTTTCCTATGATACCTTCATGTTTGTAATAATCCAGCATGCTTTTATTTTTCTTTCCTGCTAAAGATAATATAATCTAGGGATGCAAGACCTAGTTAATTTTCTCAGCTAATTAAAAAAAATAAAAATGAAGAAAGAAATGTTACAGGATATGTTGTGGAGTCCTAGCAGAGCCATAATATGATGTCTGTGAAGCAAGCTTTGCCTCTTGGGTCCATTCCTTTCATTTATGTAAGAATTTAATAATGGACACAAATGGAATTTGGAGGGCAAAGAGTGGGCTCAAACAGGATCTTTACAGAAATTTAGTAGAGTATAAAGAGAAAAAATTAGAACAACAAGATGTAAATATTGAAGTTTCCCAGAGGAGAAGAATGGAAAAGACAAGTATGGAAGCAAAAAACAGACAGTGCCAGTACAAGTAGGACAGCCTTAGAAGAAGAAAGAAACATTGGTGGGTTAATCAGGGTTTGATAAGCAAGAAGAACTGATAAAGCAAATGTATATATTTGGGATTTACTACATTGACTTATAGGATGCAGTCTATCACATGCTTGAAAGCCAATAATACAGTAGGTGTTCATTTCTTTAGGTTGGGTGTCTTAGCCATCCTAGTCTGCCAAATGAGTACTGAGGATGACTGACTTGGTCTATGATGGAAACACAAAGAGGCTGGTTCAATTATCAGTGTATGATGCTGCATCAATAGGATAGATAAGCAAGGGTAGTGGCAAGCAGGCAAAAAATAATGACTTATTCCATATTCTCTTATCTGGGTTGCTGCAATAAAATATGACTCCTACTTAGGATATGTCTTCCTGCTTCAAATAATTTAATCAGAGAAAATCCCATCAACTTGAATATGATTGCAAATACACTGAAGTTGATAAACAAGATTAGCTCTCACAGATACATAGAAAAGTTAAAAGCACAGTTAAGTTCTGGCTAGCATTTAAGAGGAAAAGTCAGAAGAAAAGAAATTACAATGTTGTG
This sequence comes from Tokudaia muenninki, assembly GCA_036184385.1. NCBI lineage: Eukaryota > Metazoa > Chordata > Mammalia > Rodentia > Muridae > Tokudaia > Tokudaia muenninki. Next base: position 88,469,613 of record BTHS01000003.1, read on the forward strand.
ATGGCTTGAATATGATTGAACCCCATATGATCATATACCTGAATAAATAGGGAGTGACTTTAGGAAATGTGGCCTTATTGGAGGACATATGTCACTGGGAGTGGGATTTGAGGTTTCAGGAGCTCAAGCCAGGCCCAGTGGCTCATTCTTTCTTCCTATTGTGTGCTGATTCACATGTAGCACTCTTGGCTCCTTCTCCAGGATTGTGTTTTCCTGGGAACTGCCATTCAAGCTACCACACTATCATGAAGATAATAGACTAACACTTTGAAACTGTAAGCCATCCTGAACTAAATGTTTTTTTTTTGTTTATTAGAGTTTCCATTGTCCTGGTATCTCTTCAAAGCAATCAAACGCAAAGACATAATATGTAGGGACCAGAAATGTAAGGAGATGCTGCTGAACCTCATGGCTGGTTGAAGGGTCTTTAGTAGGTGGTGTGAATTCTGGGAATGAAAAGTACATGATTTTCAGGTTAGCCTGCCTGGAAGGGTTGGTCCCTTATCAAGGCATTGTTCTGTCCACTAGACTAAGAATTAAGAAAGAAGGCAAGGACATAGTAGTAGTAGATTTCATTATTCATTATTATTAAGCTTATTTCAACTAACTTATTTATTAAGCTTTCCAAAGATGGAGATATTCTTTCACTCCTGTGATAACAATACATAATCACACAGGACCAGAAATAGTACACAAAATATAATATTCATCTTTAAAAAGTTCAGACCCGAGAGAAAGGAAAATGATGAAAGTCATAGTATGGAATGGAGAACAAATGAGAATGTTGTAATAGACCTTGAACCACAGGTTTTCTGTTGCTCCAGTAATTTAGATTCACTCTCTTTCTCTTGGCACCAAGAAGCAGAAGCCCCTACAAATGATGCTTCTTTTGTAGGTGTAAATTTCTTCTACAGAGAGGTTTTGAGAGACCAGACCAACTCTATCTTGGGTTCAGACTCTATCTTAGTGAAACTGACCTAAGATTGAATTAACTAGCCTACCCAGCGCTAGTTTCCTGGTTGCTTCCTATCAACCATACACATAACACTAGTTTTCTGGCTACTCCTTAACAAGCCTGGACCTGCAAGTCTCTCCCTAACAACCGCAAAACTGGAAGAAAGCAGAAGTTATGTTTATGGTTTGGCTCCCAGTACCAGGCAATTATTTTAAGGGGCAAGGAAATTCCATAATAGTCTCCCCACCCTAATCAAATGTGTGCCAGGTTAGAAAATGCCTTTCTTGTTTGTTTGCCTCTATAAAGGCTTGGGGCTTCACCCTCCCATCCTGTTGCTTCAATGGTTAGCCCAAGCTTGAGCTTGAATAAAAAACACTATTAAAATTGCATTGAAATTTTCTCCTTGGTGGTCTTGTGGAGTTTGTGATCCTGAACTGGCATACTAGTGGCTTATTCTATTTCTGTCCTTGATCTTCAGGTAAAAATATACCTTATGCCAAAGAAGCATGTTTGAAGGTAGCATATTCTGCCTTTGTAGAGTCAATTTTAATGTCACACAGTTTACTATATAACAGTTTGTCCAAAGATTGTTTTTAGCAAGAAACTTGTTTGAGGTAATTGTGCAAACATGTGCATGCTTATTCTAAGCCTTAATTGAACTTATGAATTTGTAAAATATATGGTGCATGGTGGCAGGGCCTTGAGCAAAGAGTTTGCTCTGCATCCTTATTAAGGAAGCAGAGTAGTGAATGTTGTGATTGCTTCATTGTCTTTTTTATTCAGTCTGGGAGCACAGTCAATGGAAAGGTCCTGTCCTGAGTTAAAATAAATCTTCCCACTTCACCTTAATCTAAATAATCCCTAACAGGTATGCTCAGAGACTAAATTAATGTAGATACTCCATAATAGATAAGCCTAGAAGCTTTGCTGATGGAATATCATACTGGCTATAAGTTGTCAATATTAACCATGACAGTGGTTTATTACTCTGTTTTTTAAGTTTTGTATGGGAGCTTTGTCATTTCTGTTGAAGGGACTTGTGATTTATGAGACAGTTGTAGAGGAAAGTGATTTCCTCAGACATTATGTCCAGAGAGTATCTGGAGATGATGTTTAGGGTCTCAGTAGAGAGGACTGGAATGTCCAGTTTGGAGCTTAATAAGTCTCAGTATCTGCTTTTACAAGGTGATTGCTGGTTTGGTAGACCTGAACAAAGTCCAGCTGAAAGGATATATGTTGGATAGAAAATAAGGTTGTCAAAGATGAAGCTCAGTGAATAGGCATTGTAGAAACTAAAACTGGAGCTGCTCTGAAACTATGCCTGCCTCTCTCCCATTCCTGTCCTTATTTATTCTAGTTTGTTCCATAAGACAGTTTCCTCTTTATACCTTCATATCTTATCAGACTTTGGCAATGCAAAATATTGTAGGTTTATGTTTATGATGGGGACTACAGCTACTCCAAAGTAGGGATGAGCAGCTCAAATTGTAAAAGAAAAGCCCCTTTGGACTAGAGAGATGACTTGAGGTTGTAGAATTCAGACTGTTTTTGCAGAGAAGTGGATTTTGATGTTCAGCACCCATGCTGGGTAGTTCACAAAAGTATGGGACTGTAGCTACAGGGAATCTGACATGCTCTTCTGGCCTCTGCCAGCACCACACACACACACACACACACACACACACACACACACACACATATACACTGGAGGGGGTAAAACAAATTTTACAAAAATAGAGAAAACTTTAAACTTAAAAGCTATAGTGTTTCTTTGAGTTCTGGTCATCAGAACAGCCTATTTTGGAGACAGACCTGTGATTCTGTTCAACCCAGCTAGAATTTGGCCAAGACAGTCTGATAGTGCTTAATTTTTATCTTCAGCTTTTGTTCTCCTACTGTGTAATGCTGAAGTTTCTGTCACTATTCTCAAGACAGGGAGCAAGATACTAACTTCTCTGTCCATTTGCTATATAGTCACACTAACTAAATTTCTTCTAGTTGATTCCATCATACATCAAAAAACCAGGTGGCAGTACCTGGTTGGTGGACACCAGATAGAGGTGCTTGTCCTAGAACTATGTCAACAAAGAAAATATACACTTATGTTTGAACTAATCTAGTAGGAATAAAAAGCTAAGATCATAAGAAAATTTATCACTCATTTAGCTGAATTTTATGGAAAATTTGGGTTCCTGAGTAAGGTAAGCCAGATACAAAGTAACACACATGATATATTTTAACTGATAAGTAGATAATAACCCAAAAGCTTACAATGCACATGATAAATCCCACAGAATATGTGGAGCTTATGAGGAAAGAAGAGCAGGGTGTGGATGCTTCAGTGCTGCATTGAGAGGGGGGGAGGAAGATCGTGGAGGTAGAGGGAGGGGGGAACTGAGAGGGAGAGAGGAGGAGGAAATGGGGGACAGTATCAGGTACTGGAGGGGACAGTAGAGAGGTACAGAGGATCAGGAAATATAATAAAAATATATAGCAGTTAAGGATACAGAACTGGGGATAGACATTGGAGGGTCCCAGACTCCAGGGAAAGGAGAGGCTCCAAGGACCCAGTGGCGATGACTATAGCCGAAATGTGTAGAGAATGGGAGACAGAACCTGGAGAGTCCACATACAGTAGTAGATAGGCATGGACCCTGTTCAAGGGATAGGGCCAGCCACATTGCTCAAAATTTTTAATCAAGAAATGTTCCTGTCCAAAGAAACAATAGAGGGAGACAAAAGAAAAATTGAGAAGAGACTGAAGGAAGGGCCATCCGGGGACTACACCACCTCCCCAAGTGTCCATCTTGCCTGAAGACATCAAATCTGACACTATTGCCCTTTCCAAGAGGTGCTTGCTGACAGGAACCTGGGGTGGCTGTTCCTTGGAAGGTTTAGCTAGCAAAGGCAAAATGCAGATATTGGTGCTTTGAGCCAACCATCAGACTGAGCTCAGGGATTCCAGTGGGAAAGGAAGGACTGGAGGAACAGATGGGGATTGCAGCTGTATAGGAAGAACAACATCAGCTGGCTGGACCACCCCGTGCTCCCATGCAATAAATTACCACCCAAGGAGTGTTCAGGGATAAAGCCATACCTCCAGAAACATATGTAGCTGAAGATGGCCTTGTCTGACATCAATGGGAGGGGAGGCCCTTGGTCCTGTGGAGGTTTGATGTCCCAGCTTTGGCACATGCTGGAGTGGTGAGTTGGGAGAATTTAGGTTGGTGGAAAAACACTCTCATAGAGGCAAATAGGAGGGAGGAGAGGGTGGATGTGGGATGAAGACTTGTGGAGGCTTAACATGGAAGTGGGATATCATTTGAGATGTAAATGAATGGAATGATTAATAAAAAAGAAAAAAGACTTGATACATATATATATATATATATATATTCACACATATACATTAATATAAATGATACTTTTTTCATTCAAATCAAATATAAAGATAGTTTAGTAACATGGCACTCTAGAATTTAGACCAAGTACATACTCTTCTTCCATTTATGTACTTGGTTAGTGGTTAGCTAGTATACTGTCTGCATATAGTTTTTACATATATTCTATTTTCTATAATTTTAACAATATTCTTAGCAACAGAAGACCATACCTGCATTAGGATCTATGTATAATTCTCTTCAAACAGTGGAAGAAATTGTTCATTCTAGACTTCTCTTGTGAGGCTCTGTTTTAATTTAAAGACATTTATAAATGTAATTGGGAGATACAGGTAATTAATCTATTTGTCCTTGATTTATTTGGAATGAATGTATTCTCTGTATGAACTTCCAAAAAATCCCATGATTTACCATGTTATTACTATAACACATATCTTTAAAAACAGATAAAGCAAAGTCTTAAATAATCCAAACCTGGCAATCAAAACCAGGAACCACCTATCATATGCCTCATAGCAACCAAATGCTTCTCTTGAACACAATAAAATGAGTTTGCAAACAATCACCTGAACTTTGGAGTGCCCTGTGCCACTTAGCTTGCATTTACTCTTGATATAGCATTTCTCATCTAGACTGTCAGGTTGCTTTTGAATGAAGGTTCCTTGCTACTCTAAAATTCTTTTGTTCTTATACCAATTCCTTGAATAAAACACCAAGAACCTGGGAATACAAGTCTATTTGTTAGATAAAGACTTTTGAACTTCCAGTCACTTTGAGATCAATACTAGGTACAGGTTCTGACAGTCATGGTGCTTTCAATGTTCAAATATTCCTCACAATGTCATAATAATCTCTTATTCTTTTCTTTTTAAAAAAATTATTTAATCATTTTTTTACACATCAGGTTTTATTCACCCTCCCTGTCCTCCCTCTGACTGTTCCACATCCCATACAACCTCCTCCTACCCATATCCACTAGGATGTCCCCAGTCCCCCCCACCCACCCCACAAGAGCTTCACACACCCTGGGACCTTCAGTCTCTTGAGAGTTAGGTGCATTGTCTCTGATGGAACCCAGACCTGGCAGGCCTCTTCTGTATATGTGTTGGGGCTGTCATATCAGCTGGTGTATGCTGGTTGGTAGTCCAGTGTCTGAGAGATCTCTGGGGTCCAGGTTAAATGAGACTGCTGACCCTTCTTAGAGGGTCACCCTTCTCCTCAGCTACTTCTAGCTTTTCTCTAATTCAACCAAAGTGATCAACTGCTTCTGTCAATTGGGAGAATGTACATATCTGCACAGGACTCTTTCATCTGCTTGTTAGATCTTTCAGAGGGCAGTCATGATAGGCTCATTTGTGAGAACTCCACTGCCTCACTAATAGCATCAGGCCTCGGGGCCTCCCTTGAGCTAGATTCCAATTTGGACCTGTCTCTGGACCTCCTTTTCCTCAGATTCTTCTCCAATTTTGTCCCTATAGCTCTTTCAGACAGGAATAATTATGTGTCAGAGATTTGATTGTGGAATGGAAACCTCATCCCTCACTTGATGCCTTGTCTTTTTGCTGGAGGTGGATTCTATAAATTCTCTATTCCCACTGGAGGGTATTTCATATACTGTCTCTCCCATTGAGTACTGATAGTCTCTCACCTCCCAATTTTCTGGTACATTCTGGAGAGTTCACCTACTTGCTACTTCCCATGGTGGTTGCATGTTTCCATTCTTTCTGCTGGCCCTCAGGGCTTCAGTCATTTTCCTCTACCCAATACCTAATCAGGTTCCCCTCTTCCCCTCCCCATACCCTTTCCCACCCAGGTCCCTCTATTAGCCCCATCCCCCTGCAATTGTTTTCTTCTCCATCTCAAGGGGGATTGAGTCATCCTCACTTGAACGCTTCAGCTCGCTAAACTTTTTGAGTTCTGATGACTGTATCCTGGGTATTTCGTTTTGCTTTTTTTTTTTTCGCTAATGTTTACATACCATGCATGTCTTTATGGGTCTGATTTACCTCACTCACGATGATATTTTCTAGGTCCGTTCACTTGCCTGAGAATTGCATGAAGTCATTGTTTTTAATAGCTGAGTACTACTCCACTGTGTAAATATACAACATTTTCTGAATCCATTCCTCTGTTGAAGGACATTTCAGTTCTTTCCAGCTTGTGACTATTATAAATAAGGCTGCTATGAAAATAGTGGACCATGTGTCCTTGTTTTATGTTGGAGGATCTTTTGGGTATATGCCTAGGAGTGGTACAGCTGGCTCCTCAAGTAGTACCAATTTTTGAGGAGCTGCCAAACTGATTTTCAGAGTGATTATATCAGTTTGCAATCCCACCAACAATGGAGGCATGTTCCTCTTTCTCCACATCCTTGCCAGCACCTGCTGTCACCTGATATTTTAATTTTAGCCATTCTGACTGGTGTGAGGAGGAATATCAGGGTTGTTTTGACTTATATTTACCTGAAGACTACGGATGTTGAACATTTCTTTAAGTGCCCAAAAAGACCCAAAAAGACATGCATGGTATGTAGACATTAGCCAAAAAAAAAATAGTACGGAATACCCAGGATACAGTTTATAGAACTCAAAAAGTTTAACAAGCTGAAGGGCTCAAGTGAGGAGGCCTCAATCCCACTTGAAATGGAGAAGAAAGCAATTGCACGGGGTGGGGGAGGGACCTGGGTGAGATAGGGGATGGGGAGGGGAAGAGGGGATCATGATCTTTAAGGATGTTAACATTTCTTTAAGTGCTTCTTGACAATTCAATATTCCTCAGTTGAAAATTCTTTGTTTTGCTCTGCACCCCATTTTTAATAGGATTATTTGATTCTCTTTAGTCTAACTTTTTGAATTCTTTGTATACATTTGATATTAGCCCTCTATCAGATATAGAATTGCTAAAGATATTTTTCCAATATGTTGGTTGCCATTTTGTTCTAATGAGAGCATCCCTTGTCTTACAGAAGCTTTTCAGTTTTTTACAGTCCGATTTCTTGATTCTTGATCTTAAAGCATAAGCCACTGGTGTTCTGTGATATTTCCTATCCATTTCCTATCCATTCACATTGAGGAAGTGAGAGGACAGAGAGAGGAGGAAGAGCTAAGAGAAGGAGGAGGGAAGAGAAGGACCCTGGAAGCTGCACTAGGGAGCATAGAAGGAGATGCACAGATCCAGATGGTATCAGATGTGTTTCTGGTGCGCTGAGAGGTTAGAAATATTGGGATAAAATGTTACCATTGTAAATTAGCATTATGTAATTTTGAATTTCATATACATAAATATATTTAGTTAACTATCCAAGTTTAAGAGTCTTGCTTTGTTGGATATTTGGAAAGAGTGGGTGCTGGGAAGGAAAGAGACCTGTTGGGACTTGGAGCAGAGGCCTGGTGTGGTGGTTCTCTATTTTAACCATTTCCCACTACAGTTCTGTTCAGGAAGTCTCCTCCTGTGCCCATTTGTTCAAAGTTCTTCCTCACTATCTCCTCTATTAGATTCAGTGTATCTGGTTTTATTTGGAGATCCTTTATCCACTTGGACTTGAGCTTTTTACAAGGAGATAAGAAATGATCCAGTCTCTGCTAGTGCCTAACAAATACAGAAGCGGATACTTACTTCTAATCAAAGGACTGAGCACTGGGTCCCCAATGGAGGATATAGAGAAAGGAACCAAGGATCTGAAGGAATTTGCAGCCCCATAGGAGGAATAATAATTTGAACCAACCAGAACCCCCAGAGCTCCCAGGGTCTAAACCACCAACCAAAGAGTACATATGGAGGGACATATGGCTTTAGCCACAAATGTAGCAGAAGATGGCCTTGTTGGACATCCGTGAAAGGAGAGGCCCTTGTTCCTGTGAAGGCATGATGCCCTAGTGAAGAGGAATGCCAGTTCAGAGATTCAGGAGTGGGTGGATTGGTGAGCAGGGGAAGGGAGGATGGGATAGTGGGCTTTCAGAGCAGAAAGGAGGAAATGGGATAACATTTGAAATGTAAATAAAGAAAATATCTAATTAAAAAATAAAGAATGGATTGATTTGTATTCTTCTGCATGGTGACCTCCAGTTGAACCAGCACCATTTGTTGAAAATGCTGTCTCTTTTCCACTGGATGGTTTTAGCTCCTTTGTCAAATATTAAGTGACCATAGATGTGTAAGTTCTTTCTGGGTCTTCAATTCTATTCCATTTATCTTCCTGCCTTTCTCTGTATCAATTTCATACAATTTTATCACCATTGCTCTGTAACACAGCTTGCAGTCAGGGATGTTGATTCCTCAGAAGTTCTTTTATTATTGAGAATAGTTTTATTTTATTTTTTTTATTTTCTAAGTTTTTTTTTATTTACATTCCAAATCATTTCCCCTTTCCCGATTACTCCCTCCCTGAAAGTCCCATAAGCCTCCTTCCCTTCCTCTTTTCTCTGTCTTGCGTCTTTCATTATTCCAAATGAATTTACAAATCGCTCTTTCAAAGTCTATGACAAATTGACTTGGAATTTTGATGGGAATTGCATTGAATCTGTAGATTGCTTTTGGCAAGATGGCCATTATTACTATATCAATCCTGCCAATCCATGAGCATGGCAGATCTTTCCATCTTCTTAGCTTTTCCGATTTCTTTCTTCAGAGACTTGAAGTTCTTTCCATACAGATCTTTCACTTGCTTGGTTTCTTTTTGAACTTAACCATTCTGATTGGTGTAAGGTGGAATCTCAGGGTCGTTTTGATATGCATATATCCCTGATCACTATGCATTTTGTTCATTTCTTTAAGTGCTCTCATCCATTCAAAATACCTCTGTTGTAAATTCTCTGTTTAGTTCTATACCCTATATTTGATTGGGTTTTTTGGTGTTTTGGTAGTTAGCTTCTTGAATTCTTTATATATTTTGGATAATTACACTCAATTGTATGTGGGGTTAGTGAAGATTTTTTTTTCCAAACTGTAAGTTACCCATTTGTCCTATTGACTATGTCCTTTGCCTTACAGAAGCTTTGCAGTTTCATGAGGCTCTATTTATCAATTCTTGATCTTAGAGTGTGAACCACTGGAGTTCTGTTAAGGAAATTTCCCCTTGTGCCAATGAATTCAAGACTTTTTCCCACTTTCTCTTCTATTAGATTCAGAGTATCTGGTTTTGTGTTGAGGTCCTTCACTGTTTTAAATTGCAAGGCCCTTGAAGGCAGAAACAATGACTCATTAATTTTGGTTCCCAAGAGAAAGTAAAACAGATATTGCCACAGAAATAAAACTCAGAATTGGGCAAAAAAAAATGGTCACTTCAATTATACGAGGAAGCAGAGTTTTGCTAAACAATGTTTTGATCTTGGTTACAAAAATAAATGTCCTTTTATAACAGATGTGAATAATAATTTGGAAAACTGGCAGAAAGAATGTAAGAAGGTATTGTGTGTCTGGGTGAGATTTGAAAACAGCCAAAGTCACAGGGATGTGAAGCTCTCCATGTATTTGAAGGCAGAGTTGGATGCTTATAAAGTCTGAAGAAATTATAGAAGTGGGAGAAGAAAAAGCATAAGTGAAAAATAAAGAGATTGAAAGGATGTGAATCATGACTCATTTATCCATTTTACTGGACCATAAAACACATAGTGGAGTACTGAAACATACCTTTTGTATTTCTGAGAGTGTTTTCAGAAATGAGTGACTGAAGATATAAGACAGCCACTCATATGGGTGTGAGCATCCCAATAGTTAGTGTCCAACAATAAAGAAAAAGGGAAAAAAAGAGACAGCCATCTTATCATCAGTAGCTGAGCTCCTCTTCCTGACTAGGGATTTAGTAAGACTAGCTGCCTAACCTTCCTGCTGCAATGCCTTTCCCTCTATGTTAGAGCACAAACAATGATCACAAATGTGCTTTCTCTTCTTGTCATGCATATGGCCATAAACTGGAAATTAACAGGTAGATCTTAGAAGGTGGATATAAGAAGCACTAAGTTATAGTATTAAACTTGGAAACAGAAAAAAAATATCTATCCTGGAGCCCAACTTTTATGTAATATTGAACTCATAGGTTTGAAAACATGCGTTGCTTATAATAATTTAGAATCTAAGACATAACATCAAATCTCTCAGCAGAGAAAGGCTCTACTATTGGAGAATTTATTCTCTCAGAAATGGCTCTAGATGATATTCATCTATTTGTCCATTTACAACATTGCTGAGTGTTTGTTATCAAGGATTTGAAAAATGGAGCTGTCACTCTATAAATGTATTAAGTAAATGCTGGATGCTTTGAGAGTTCAAAAATTAAGTGAGACTGAATAACATTAATTCTAACTTTTGTTTGTTTTTATTGCATGTGTATGTAGCTTGGGATGTTTCTCCATAGACTCATAGGAAAACTTGTTGGAGTTGAATTTTCTTTCTTTTATGCATGGGTTCTAAGTATCAGGATTAGTTTTTCTGGATTGGAAGTAAGCATTATTACCCATGGACACCTCTCTTGGTACAGTTTAATTCTAAATACAAATATTCAAATTTGGGAGGCCAGATGAACCTAGGAAGAATATATATGAAAACAAATTTTTTTGTTATTTATCAATTACTTTATTTATTCAAATTTCAAATGTTGCCCCATTCCCAGTTCCCTCTCCATGAGTCCCTCACCCCTTATCCCCCTCCCCTTCAACTGTAATAGAGTGCTCCACCACTCACCCACCCACTCCTACCTCATCACTCTAACATCTCCCTTCTCTGGGGCCTCCACTACATATGTAGCAGAGCACTACCTTGTCTGGCCTCCGTGGGAGGAGATGCACTTGATCTTGAGGAAGAGACTAAAAGACTAAGAGATTAAAAATCTGATCTGCTGCCAACTTCTCTAGCCCACCAAATCTTGTTTACATTTTTAAGCTTACTTTGTTCCTATTATCTGATTCCTGAGTGAGTACAGGGGCAGATGTTCCAAGAGTATCTAGGAACCAAAGTCTCACAAAGGGATCTCTGGTGTGCGCCCCCCCCCCAGTGGATATTTTCTTTTTTTACATTCCAAATGTTATCCCTCTTCCTGATTTCCAACCCTCCTGGAAACCCCTTATCCTACCCTCCCTCTCCCATCCTCCTTTCTAAGAGGGTGTTCCTCCACCCACGCAACTCCAACCTCCCCTCCCGCAATACTTCTCTGGGACATCTATCAAGCCTTCATAGGCACAAGGACTTCTTCCATTGATGCCTGACAAGGCAATCCTCCACTACATATGCAACTGGAGCCTTGTGTACTCCTTGGTTAATGGCATAGTCCCTGGGAGCTCTGGGGATTCTGCTTGGTTGGTATTTTTGTTCTTCCTATGAAGTTGTAAATCACATCAACTCCTTCAGTCCTTTCTCAAACTCCTCCAATAGGGACCCTACCCTCAGTCCAATGGTTGGCTGTGAGAATCTGCCTCTGTATTTGTCAGGCTCTAGCAGGTCCTCTCAGGAGACAGTCATATCAGGCTCCTTTCAAGAAGCATTCCTTGGCATCCACAATAGTGTGGGGATTTGGTGACTGTATGTGGTATGAATCCCCAGGTGATACAGTCTCTGAATGACCTTTCCTTCAGGTTCTGCTCTACATTTTATCTCCATGAACATTTTGTTCCCCTACTCAGAAGAACCAAAGCACTCACACTTTGGACTTCCTTCTTGAGCTTCATGGTGTCTGAATTGTATCTTGGGCATTCCCAACTATAGGGCTAATATCAACTTATTAGTGAGTACATACCAAGTGTCTTTTTTTTTTTGTGATTGAGTAACCTCACACAGGATGATATTTTCTAGATATTTATAGATATTTTCTAGATATTTACCTAAGAATTTCATGAATTCTTTGCTTTTAATAGCTGAATAGTAATCCATTGTGTAAATATACCATATTTTCTGTATCCATTCCTCTGATGAAGGACATCTGGGCTCTTTTTAGCTTCTGGCTATTATAAATAAGGCTACTATGAACATAGTGGAGCACGTGACTTTATTACATGTTGGAGATTCTTCTGGGTAGATGGCCAGGAGTGGTATACCTGGGTCTTTAGGTAGTACTATATCTAATTTTCTTAGGAGCCACCTAGCTGATTTCCAGAATGGTTACACCAGTTTGCAATCCCACCAACAATGCAGGAGTGTTCTTTCTCCACATCCTTGCCAGCATCTGCTGTCACCTGAGTTTTTGATTTTAGCCATTCTGACTGTTGTGAGGTAGAATCTCAGGGTTCTTTCTATTTGCATTTCCATGATAACTAAGGAAGTTGAACATTTCTTTAGGTACTTCTTGGTCATTCAATATCCTTCAATTGAAAATTCTGTTTTTACATTTGTACCCTGCCCCCTTTTTGGCTTGTGAGATTTTCTTTTTCTTTCTTTTTTTTGAAACTTTTTTTTTATTAAATATATTCTTTATTTACATTTCAAATGTTGTCTACTTTCCTGCCCACCCTCCGGAAAAAAAAAAACAAAAAAAATTTTAATAGGGTTTTTTGATTCTCTGGAGACTAACTTCTTGAGCTCTTTGGACATACTGTATATTAGACCTCCATCACATATAGGATTGGAAAAAAACTGTTCCCAATTTGTTGGTTGTGGTTTCATCCTATTGACAGTGTCCTTTGCCTTACAGAAGCATTGCAATTTTATGAGGTCCTATTTGTTGATTCTTTATCTTAGAGCATAGGCCATTTGTGTTCTGTTCAGGAAATTTTCCCTGTGCCCATGTGATCAAGGCTTTTCCCCACTTTCTCCTCTATAAGTTTCAGTGTATTTGGTTTTATGTGGAGTTCCTTGATCCACTTGGATTTGAGCTTTGTACAGTGATATAAGAATGGACTGATTTGCATTTTTCTACATGCTGACCTCCAATTGAACCAACACTATTTGTTAAAAATGCTGTCTTTTTTCCACTGGATGGTTTTAGATCCTTTGTCAAATATCAAGTGACCATAGGTGTTTTGATTCCTTTCTGGGTTTTAAACCTATTCCACTGATCTTCCTGCCACTATCTGTACCAATACCAAACAATTTTTATCACTATTGCTCAGTAATATAGCTTGATATCAGGGATGGTGGTGTTGTCAGAAGTTCTTTTATTGTTGAGAATAGTTTTCTCTTCCTGTTTTGTTTTTTTTTTTGTTTTGTTTTGTTTTGCGATTCCAAATGAATTTTCAAATTGTTTTTTCTAACTCTATGAAGAATTGATTTAGAATTTTGGTGAAGATTGCATTGAATCTATAGATTGCTTTCAGCTAGATGGACATTTATACTATATTAATACTGCAAATCAGTGAGCATGGGAGATCTTTTGATCTTCTGAGGTCCTCTTCAACTTCTTTCTTCAGAGGCTTGAAGTTCTTGTCATACAGATATTTCATTTGCTTGGTTAGAAACACACCAAGGTCTGTAATATCTCAGCCTGTATATCGTTTGAGTAAAAGAAAGCTACTGATTTGAGTTAATTTTATATGCAGACACTTTGCTGAAGTTGTTTATCAGCTGTAGGAGTTTTCTGGTGGAGTTTTTGGAGTCACTTAAGTATACTACAATATCATCTGAAAATAATAATAGTTTTACATCTTTTTTTAAAATTAGATATATTCCTTATTTGCATATGAAATAATTTCCCCTTTCCTGGATGCCCCACAAACTCCCATAAGCCATCTTCCCTCCCCCTGTTCCCCAATCAGCCCCCTCCTACTTCCCTGTCCTAGTACTTCCCTATACTGCTGCATCAAGCCTTTCCAGGACCAGGAAACTCTCCTGCCTTTGATGTTGAACAAAGCCATCGTCTGCTACCCCTGCATCTGGAGCCATGGGTAACACCATGTGTCCTATCTGGTTGATGTTTTTGTCTCTGGGAGCTCTGGGAATACTTGGTGCCTCATATCCTTGTTCCTCTTTTGGCACTGCAAACCCCTTCAGCTCCTTGGGTCATTTCTTTAGCACACCCATTGGGAACCCTGTGCTCAGTTCAATGGCTAGCTGAGAGTGTCCCCCTCTGTATATGTCATGCACTAGTAGAGCCTCCCAGGTGATAGCTATATCCAGCTCCAGTCAGCAAGAACTTGTGGGCATCGATAATTGTGGCTTCATAGATCAAGTTGGGTAGTGTTCCTTTTTTTTGTTTTTTTTTATTTTGTGTGAGAGTTGGAAGAGTACTGGTGTTAGGTCTTTGTCGAAGGTCTGACAGAATCCTGTATTAAAACAATCTGTTCCTGTGCTTTTTTTGGTTGGGAGAATTTCCATGACAACTTCTATTTCTTTACGGGTCATGGTATCATTTAAATGGTCTATCTGATCCTGATTTAACTTTGGTATTTGGTATCTGTCTCGGAAAATGTCCATTTCATCCAGATTTTCCAGTGGTGTTGAGTATTATAGTCTTATGGTAGTAGGATCTGATGAATTTTTAAATTTCCTCAGTTTTTGTTGTTATATCTCCTTTTTCATTTCTGATTTTGTTAATTTAGATACTGTTTCTGTGCCCTCTGGTTAGTCTGACTAAAGGTTTGTCTATCTTGTTGATTATCTCAAACAACCAGCTTCTGGTATTGTTGATTTTTTTATAGTTCTTTTTGTTACTACTTGGTTGACTTCAGTCCTGAGTTTGATGATTTCCTGCCATCTACTCCTCTCGGGTATATTGACTTCTTTCTGGTCTAGAGTTTTCAGGTGTGCTGTTAAGCTGCTAGTGTATGCTCTCTCCAACTTCCTTTTGGAGGCACTCAGAGCTATTAGTTTTCCTCTTAGTACTGCTTTCATTGTGTTCCATAAATTTGGGTATGTTGTGCCTTCATTTTCACTAAATTCTAAAAAGTCTTTGATTTCTTTCCTTATTTCTTCCTTGACCAAGGTTTCATTGAGTAGAGCACTGTTCAGCTTCCGTGAGTATGTGAGATTTCCATTGTTTTTGTTACTATTGAAGACCAACCTTACTCCATTGATCTGATAGGATGTATGTGATTAGTTCGATCTTCTTATATCTGTTGAGATCTCTTTTGTGACCAATTATATAATCAGTTTTGGAGACAGTACACTGAGGTGCTGAGAAGAAGGTATATTCTTTTGATTTAGGAAGAAATGTTGTATAGATATCTTTTAAATCCATTTGGTCCAAAACTTCTGTTAGTTTCACTGTGTCTCTCTTTGTGTTTTCCTTATCTGTTCATTGAGGAGAGTGGAGTGTTGAAGTCACCCACAATTATTTTGTGAGTGGCAATGTGTGCTTTAAGCTTTAGTAAAGTTTTTTTTATGAATGAGAATGAGGGTGTCTTGTATTTGGGGCATAGATGTTCATTATTGAGAGTTCTTCTTGGTAGATTTTTCCTTTGATGTGTATAAGTTGTCCTTCCATGTCTTTTTTGATGACTTTTGGTTGAAAGTGTATTTTACTAGGTATTAAAATGGATACTGCAGTTTGTTTCTTCGGACCATTTGCTTGGAAAATTGTTTTCCAGTCTTTTACTCTGTGGTAGTGTTTGTCACTGAGGTGTGTTTCCTGTATGCTGCAAAATGTTGGGTCCTGTTTATGTATCCAGTCTGTTAGTCTATGTCTTTTTATTGGGAATTGAGTCCATTGATGTTAAGAGATATTAAGGAATAGTGATTGTTGCTTCCTGTTATTTTTCATGTAATTTTTATGTTTGTGTGATTATCTTCTTTTGGACTTGTTGAAAGAAGATTACTTTCTTGTTTTTTCTAATGTGTAGTTTCCCTCCTTTTGTTTGTGTTTTCCATCATTATCCTTTGAAGGCTGGATTTGTGGAAAAATAACATTTAAATTTGTTTTTGTCATGGTATATCTTGGTTTCTCCATCTATGGTAATTGAGAGGTTTGCTGGATACAGCATCTTGTGCTGGCATTTGTGTTCCCTTAGGGTTTGTGTGATATCTGTCCAGGCTCTTCTGGCTTTCATAGTCTCTGGTGAGAAGTATGTTATAATTCTGATAGGTCTACTTTTATATGTTACTTGGCCTTTTTCTCTTACTGCTTTTAATATTCTTTCTTTGTTCAGTGCATTTGTGTTTTAACTATTATTTGATGGGAGGAATTTCTTTTCTGGTCAAAACTATTTGGAGTTCTGTAGGCTTCTTGTATATTCATGGACATCTCTTTCTTTAGGTTAGGGAAGTTTTCTTCTATAACTATGTTGAAGACATTAACTAGCCCTTTAAGTTGGAAATCTTTACTCTCTTTTATACCTATAATCCTTAGGTTTGGTCTTCTCATTTTGTCCTGGATTTCCTGGATGTTTTGGGTTAGGAGCATTTTGCATTTTTCATTTTCTTTGACTGTTGTGTCAATGATTTCTATGGTATCTTCTGCATCTGAGATTCTCTCTTCTATCTCTTGTATTTTGTTGTTGATGCTTGCATCCATGTCTCCTGACTTTTTTCCTAGGTTTTCTATGTCCAGAGTTGTTTCACATTGTGATTTCTTTATAGTTTCTACATCCATTTTTAGATGCTGGATGGTTTTGTTCAATTCATTTCACTTGTTTTGTTTTGTTTTCTTATAGTTCTTTAAGGAATTCTCCCTTTTTACTTGTGTTCTCCTGTATTTCTCTAAAGGAATTATTTATGTCCTTCTTGAAGCCCTCAATCAGCATCATGAACTGTGACTTTAAATCCAAATCTTGTTTTTCTGGTGTGTTGGGGTATCCAGTGTTTGCTGCTGTGGGAGAATTGGGTTCAGATGGTGCCATGTTGCCTTGATTTCTTTAGTAACATTCCTACCTTTGCCTTTTGCCATCTGGTTATCTGTGGTATTAGTTGGTCCTGCTGTCTCTGGCTGGTGCTTGTCCCTTTTGTGTGTCTACAAACCTGTTTCAGTGACCATCTCTCCCCTGGCACAGAGTGCTGTGGTGCTTCCCAGCTTCTGGGTGCTGCTGGTGCCCTGGCAGACTGTGTCCCTAGTGATCTTACACTACAGTGTTTCCTGTGTTCTTGTCTGCACCCATCTGCTCAGTCACAGGAGCAAGATGGCCTATTTCTTCTTTTCTAATTTGTATCTATTTCACCTCCTTTTGTTGTTGTCTAATTGATCTAGCTAGAACTTCAAGTACAATATTAAATAGGTAGGGAAAGATTGAGCAGCCTTGGCTAGTCCCTGATTTTAGTGGGATAGCTTCAAGTTTCTCTCCATTTAGTTTGATGTTGGCTAAAGATTTGCTGTATATTTCTTTTTTCTTTTTCATTTTATTGAATATATTCTTCTTTTACATTTCAAATGTTATACTCCTTCCCAGTTTCCCCCCTCCCCGAAATCCCCAACCCATCCTCCCACCTCCTGCCTCCATGTATATGCTCTTCCATCCAACCCACTCCAATGAACCCCACTCAATTTCTCCACACTGGGGCCTCTATTGAGCTTTCACAGGACCAAAGACCTCTCCTCCCACTGATGCCCAGCAAGGCATTCCTCTGCCAATCTTTTGGCTGGAACCACATGTACCCCTTGCTTGATGACTTAGTCCCTGGGAGCCCTGGGGTGTTTGGTTGGCCAACATTGTCATTCAACCCATGGGGCTGCAAATCCCCCTCCAGCTCCTCCAGCTTGCCCTCCCACTTCACTGTATATTTCTTTTACTGTGATTAGGTAAGGCTTTGAATTCCTGATCTTTCCAAGACTTTTACCATGAAGGGATGCTGAATATTTTCAAATGCTTTTCAACATCTAATGAAATGGTCATGTGGTTTTGTTCTTTGAGATTGTTAATGCAGTAAAATACATTGATGAATTTCTCTATATTGATTCATTCCAACATTCCTGTAATGAAGCCTAATTGATTGTGGTGAATGATTATTTTGATGTGTTCTTTGATTCAGTTGGCAATAATTTTATTGAGTACTTTTGCATAAATGTTCATAAGGAAAATTGGACTGAAGTTCTCTTTCTTTGCTGGTTTTTGTGTGGTTTAGGTTTAAACATAATTGTTGCTTCATAGAACCAGTTGAATAGTGTTCTTTCTGTTTCTATTTTGTGGAATAGTTTGAAGACTATTGGTTTTAGGTTTTCTTTTAATGTTTGATAGAATTCTCCACCTAAACCCATCTGGTCCTCGACTTTTTCTTTCTTTCTTTATTTTGGTGTTTGGATACTATTAATGACTGCTTTTATTTTCTATTTGCTTAGGAGTTATGGGACTTTTTAGATTGTTTTTCTGATCCTGTCTTAACTTTAGCACCTGATGTGTGTCTAGGAAATTTTCCATTTTTTGCCAGATTTCCAATTTTGTTTCGTATAAGCTTTTGTAGTAGTATCTGATGATTTTTTTGAATTTCCACAGTTTCTGTTGTTATGTTTTTATTTTGATTTATGATTTTATTCATTTTAATACTGACTTTGGGCCCTCTGGTTAGTCTGGCTAAGGGTTTATCCACCATTTTGTTTTTCTCAAAGTATAAGCTCCTGGTTTTGTTGATTCTTTGTATAGATCATTTTGTTTCTATTTGGTTGATTTCAGCCCCGAGTAGGATTATTTCCTGCAGTCTACCTCTCTGGGATGCATTTGCTTCTTTTTGTTCTAGAGCTTTCTGGTATACTGTAAAACTGCTTGTGTAAGCTCTCTCCAGTTTCTCTTTGGAGGTTCTTAGAGCTTTGTGTTTTACTCTTACCACTGCTTTTATTGTGTCCCATAAGTTTTGGTATGATGTGTCTTCATTTTCATTAAATTTTAAAATGTCTTTAAATTCTTTATTTCTTCCTTCACCATGTTATCACTGAGTAGAGCATTATACAGATTCCATGTGTATGTATGTTTTCCATAGTTTTTGTTGTAATTTAAGACCAGCCTTGGACCATGGTGATCTGATAGAGTGCATGGGATTATTTCAATATTCTTGTATTTGTTGAGGCATGATTTGTGAACAATTTTATGGTCAATTTTGTACAAGGTACCATGAATTGTTGAGAAGAAGGTATATTCTTTTGCTTTTGGATGAATTGTTCTATAAATATTTTAGTTCCATTTGTTTCATAACTTCTGCTAGTTTCACTGTGTAGCAGTTTTGTTTCTGTTTCCATGATTTGTCCATTGCTGAGAATGAGGTGATAATGTCTCCCACTATTATTGTGTGGGTTGCGACATGTGCTTTGAACTTTAGTAAAGTTGCTTTCATGAATGTGGGTACCCTTCTTTTTGGAGCATAGATACTCAAAATTGAATGTTCATCTTCGTAGATTCTTTCCTTTGACTGGTATCAAGTGTTCCTCCTTATCTTTTTTGACAACTTTTGGGTGAAAGTTGATTTTATCTGATATAAGTATGGCTGCTACAGCTTGTTTCTTGGGACTATTTGCTTGGAAATTTGTTTTCCAACCTTTTACTCTGAGATATTGTCTGTCTTTGTCACTGAGGTGTGTTTTCTCTATGCATCAAAATGGTGGGTTCCATTTATCTCTACAGTCTGTTAGTCTATGTGTTTTTATTGTAGAATTGAGTTCATTGTTGTTAAGAGATAGTAAGGAAAAGTGATTGCTACTTCCTGTTATTTTTGTTGTTAGAGTTGAAATTATGTATGTGTGGCTATCTTATTTTGGGTTTGTTGAAAGATTGCCTTCTTGCTTTTTCTACAGTGTAGTTTCGCTCCTTGTATTGGTATTTTCCATTTATTATATTTTGTAAAGCTGGATTCATAGAAAGATATTCTGTAAATTGGGTTTTTTCCTGGGATATCTTATTTTCTCTATTGTGATTAAGAGTTTTGCTGGTTATAGTAGCCTGGGCTACTATATATTTATGTTCTCATAGGGTCTGTATGAAGATCTTAGGATCTTCTAGCTTTCATAGTTTCTTGTGAGAAATCTGTTGTAATTCTGATAGGTCTGCCTTTACATGTTAATTGACCTTTATCCCTTATTGCTTTTAATATTCTTTCTTTGTTTAGTGCATTTGGTGTTTTGACTATTATGTTTTTGGAGGAATTTCTGTTCTGGTCCATTCTGTTTGGATTTTTGTATGCTTCTTGTATGTTCATTGTCATCTTTCTTCATGTTAGGGAAGTTTTCTTTTATAATTTTGTTGAAGATATTTACTGACTCTTTAAATTGGGAATCTTTGCTCTCTATTATACCTATTATCTTAACATTTGGTCTTCTCATTGTGTTCTGTATTTCCTGGATATTTTGGGTTAGGAGGTTTTTTCTTTTTGCGTTTTTCTTTGACTGCTGTGTCCATGTTTTCTATGGTATCTTCTGCACCTGAGATTCTCTCTTCTATCTCTTGTTTTCTGTTGTTGTTTGCATTTGTGACTCCTGAATACTTTCCTAGGTTTTCTAATTCCAGAGTTGTCTCTCTTTGTGATTTCTTTATTGTGTCTAATTCCATTTTTAGATCTTCGATGGTTCTGTTCATTTCCTTCTCCTGTTTGATTGTGTTTCCCTATAATTCTTTAAAGGATTTTTTATTGTGTGTTACTTCTTTAAGGGCTTCTACCTTTTTACCTGAGTTTTCCAGTATTTCTTTAAGGGAGTTATTTATGTCCTTCTTAAAATCCTCTATTATCATCCTGAGAAGTGATTTTAGATCTGAATTTTGCCTAGCTGGTGTGATGGTGTACCCAGGTCTTGCTATGGTGGGAGAATTGGGTCCTGCTGATGCCATGTTATCTTGGTTTCTGTTGCTTATGTTCTTATTCTTGCCTCCCACCATCTGCTTATTTCTAGTGCTGCCTGTCCTTGCTATATCTGACTGGAGCCTGTCCTTTCTGTGATCCTGGTTGTGTCAGAAGTCCTCAGAGTCCAGCTGTCTCTGTCGTCCAGTGATCCTGGGATCCTCGGTGTGTCAGAGCTCCTGGCATCATGCTGCCTCTCAGACATTAATATCCTGGTTTGACCAAGCTCCTGGGATCCTGGTATACTTGGATCCTGGGATCCTGAGTATGTTAGAGTTCCTAGGATTGGAGCTTCTTCTGTGTGCTATCAGACTGGCTTCTGAGTTCACGCCCAAGGTAAACCAGCCCAGAAAAGAAGGTATCCATGCCACAGGTTGGTAGGGTTTCCTGCATCTCTAAATCTCATTGGTCACAGTTACTACTGTGGTATTGACTCAGATGTTATGTCCTCCTCACCTTTGTGTTAGAGCACCTGTAAGTATTGCTTCTTCTCAGTGTTACAGGACTGGCTGCAGAGTTCATGTCCAATGTAAACTAGCCCAGACTAGAAGATTGAAAATATAAAATTTTAATAGTGATTTATTTTTTATTTATTTTTATTACTTTAAATTATGTGCATGTAACCATATGTGTAGACATCTATGTAATCCAGAAGAAAGCACTTTATCCTGTGGAACTGTGGTTACATGTGGTTGTGAGTCAAGCATTAATAGTGCTGAAAATTAAGAATCAATAGCTCTGGAAACTTTCTGGGCCCACATCATTAGATTTTTCTTGCCATTAGAAGATGTAACTTTAGGCAACTTAAGACTCAGGACTCTGTACCTTCAACACAATATTGTGCTTTGTTGTTATATCAAATTTATTCTGGAAATAAGTAGTTTCTGATAGTCACTAATGTTCAGCTAAAAATTACTATACATCTTCAGACACCTTTTTACTCAGATGGTTTAAATGGGTATAAAAAAGGAAGTTCCAACATTAAAGAGGTGCCTCACTGTGTAAAGTGTTTGCTGTGTAAGCAAGGTGACTTCAGTGCCATCTCCAGCTGTCAAGTGAAACTGTGAACATGGAAGTGTGCCCTTAGTATACTAGTTCTATAAAGTCAGAGATGGGACCTTTGCATCTCACTAGCCAACCACCTAGCATAATCAGAGATTTCCAGGCAACCAATTGATTTCCTGACTGAAAACAAGCAAAAAACAACAACAACAGCAACAAAAAATAAAACACAGAAAGGTCCTGAGGAACAGCACCTATTGCTTACTTCAGAACTCCATACTCAGATACATGCATATGCATCCTCCCACGTTAGTACACATACATAGGCTTAAAGTTAACCCTGGATATAAGTGGTTGTAACATTCTATAATTCTATCAACACAGCAACCCAAACCATAGCAAACTCGGTGGCAGAAATTGTTGAGAGATCCTTCCCATCAGCAAATTAAATCATTCCCAGTCATCACACTTTAATTTCTATTTTAAACTAAGAAAATGTACAAGCAATTATCTACAAACATCATTATGTAGTATAATAAATAGACAAAGCATATATATGTGTGTGTGTGGTATGTTAAATTACTTCCTTTTCAAGACACCTTACTTTGGGAAATTATTCTTGCAGAATGTGTTCTTCTACTGTTGAAGAGGACTCTCTTCAATGGATTCAAATATACATGATAAAATTAAATTGCTTCACAATGGTAAAGTAATGGCCAATGAGAGGAAAAGGCAGATTCAGCCCTTATATCTGACATTGTATTAGATTGCAGCCATGGCACACACTGGTACAATAGGAATGACTGTCAAAAGCAACAATATAAGGTTTTTTCCTCCTGATGTTACTGATATACGTCAGATTTTTTTTTCATTTTGTTTGGAAAATGGTTGTACATGTATATGTGTGCACATGATGGTAGATACCAGAGATAAAAATAAAGGGACATAAACTATCTTTCCCCTTAACTCCCACTACATATTTTTTTATTAGGTATATTCTTTATTTACATTTCAAATGATTTCCCTCTTACTGGTTCCCCCCTCCCCAAAAGTCCCATATGCCCTCTTCCCAACCCCTGCTCCCCAACCAACCCACTCCTGCTTCCCCTTCCTGGCCACATTGAGCCCTTCCAGGACCAGTGGAGAAAGAGGAACACTCCTCCACTGCTGGTGGGATTGCAAGCTGGCAAGACCACTCTGGAAATCAGTTTGGAGGTTCCCCACTACATATTTTAAGACAGAATCACTCATTTAAATTAAAGTTCAGTGATTTGTTTTGTATGGATAGTCAATAAGCCCCATGGAGCTTTCTATTTCTACTCCTTCACAGTAATAGTGGTACATGTTCTTGCTTCCATTCCCATGTTTAAATACCCATGCAAAGAATGTGAAGTCTTTATGCTTGTATGGAAAGCTTTTTATCAACGTAGTTATGTCTCCAATTTCATGGCTTTCATCTTTCATTGTAATCTATGAATGTTTTTTGAAAGTTCATCTTTAACAACTTCTTCTACTATTACTCCTCAGATGCAGTGTAATATCCTCATAGGCTGATACCAACTAACTGGGAAGCCAGCTGATAAATGCCTTCTTAAGAATATGATGCAAGCTAGGCTCATTCATCATTTATGCTTGGGATTGTGGCAATGTGCCATGAATACTGTAATGGTGCCAGCCAGTAGACTCTAGTGACATTTAAACTTCTGTTTAGCATGCTTTGCAAACTTAATGTACACACACACACACACACACACACACACACACAAAACCCAGCTGATTTTCTGAGTATTCCTATCCATCCCTACATCTTTCCATTATCAGCAAAACACTGAGCAACTACATAAATGGCAGGATGAAGTATTGAACAGATCCCTGTCCTTTCCTCTCTTGCAACCTTACCCACAGCATCCTATCTCAGAGACACAGGGAATCTGTCTAGCATTTGGCCTTGAAATTTGTGTTGCCCCACAGTGACAGGAAAAACCCTCTTTAGAAGATTTGCTGTCAGGAATGAAAGCCTTACCCTTCCACCCAGGCATTGTGTGTGAATGACATAGCATAAAATTTACCAAAGCCAAATATTTGAATATTTGAGGGGATCTGCAATGAGACATTGATAGAACTATTTAAAACACAAGTAGAAAGTTTGTGTAAAAATGTGTTTTGAGTCAACTTTTATCAGTTTATCAATTGGTGGAAAGGTTAATATAAGCTGTAAATTTTGAAAAAAAATTACAAAGTTTCATTCATTTACTCATTCATTCACTTGCTTTACAAACATCAATATGAAAAAATAAAAAAATTAAAAATTAAAAAAACAAACAAAAAAACAAACATCAATATGAACTTCTGGCATGTTAGAGAAATCACTCCAAATAAATATTAAATTTTAGCTTTATAGCAACTCTTTCTATATATTTTAAGAGAGTGTTTTATATAATCCAGTCAAGCCTTAAACTCCTATTCCTAAGAGTAGAGGTACTCATAACCATATACTACTGGAGATCAAACACAGGACATTATGCAAACAAACAAACAAACAAACAAACAAAAAACATGTTACCAAATGAATTACATTCTCACTCTGAATTTTATATATTTAACATCTAATAGAAAATAGTATACAAATATGTTCATGTGTGTAGATACATAGACAATGTTTTCATTAAGCAGGTTGTTTAAAGGCAAGAAATAATATAAACATGAAATGAAACTGTTTAAAGTGCAGATATATTACTGAAGGGATTAAAAACAACACAGATATTTTTAGAATATGGTGGCGAATGACACATATCTAAAGCAGGAAAACTAACAAACAACAAAGACAAAAATAAACAAAACAAAACAAAGTCCAAATCTTCCAAAACATGGCAGGTTAATACCACAAAGTCACCAGATTGGAACCATGCTTTCTAGAATTATTATATTCTGAAGCGATTCTAGTGCCTTCCTTCCTATGGCTATGCAGGTAATGGAAACAGTGGACCACAAAAATTGGAATTTTCACAAAATCTTGTGTTTGGAGAAGAAAAAGTTTCAAAGATTACTATGAGAGAGGGAAAATTTGCAAGATAGAGCAACTGGAGCTTTGGAAATGCTAATGGGTAGGATCAGACCTTTACTAGGACTGCTTAGATATACATATTTCTAGGCCTTCTATTTAAACCTAAATGTCATGTTAAGATCCAGAAGTTGACTTGAGGAGGAAAAGGTCAATAGCCTGCTGTGCGTTTCTTTGCAGTGTTCTCACACTGAAAAAAAAATATCCCCTTTGTGTGGTTTTTATCATTATTTGTTTCAATTTGTGACTACAGAGAGTTTCTTTAGGAATGTCAGGGCCAGTCTCTGTCCATAGTAACTATAGTAAGGATGGGAAGGCAGTGCAGCCAGTCAAAGAGTGCTGTAGTTCTCAAGGGAATCTGGGTGTTTACAGTGAAAATTAGAGTTCTGCTTTTGGGCTTCCAGGCAATCGCTTTCATTGTTTCTTGCTGGGGACAGCAAATGATGACAGGGACTGCCTGCAGTAGACCAGGATGGAGACA
The DNA here is from genome assembly GCA_036184385.1 of Tokudaia muenninki. Taxonomy (NCBI): domain Eukaryota; kingdom Metazoa; phylum Chordata; class Mammalia; order Rodentia; family Muridae; genus Tokudaia; species Tokudaia muenninki. The sequence goes on from BTHS01000003.1 coordinate 88,495,118, forward strand.
TCTCTGAAGCACGCAGCAGCTCTTTGTAGAAAAGGATGGTGTCTGGGACCCTGAGAAGCAGGACACACTTCCCTCCAGGAGACCCGCCATCTGAAATAAGGGACTACCCACAGTGTGCCTGGATGGAGACATTTCAGTAGCCTGTGGCACTTCTTTGTAACAAGAGTTGGTCCCATTTCTCCTAACCTTAGCCTTGAACAATGGCTGTGTACATTTCATTTGTGCATGACTGTTTTTCTGTAGGGGAATGCCAGGACAGAGGAGCGAGAGGGGCTTGAATGGGGAAAAGAGGGAGGGAAGGAGGCTTATGGGACTTTCGGGAAGGCAGGAAACGGGAAAGGGGAAATGATTTGGAATTTAAATAAAAAAACTTAGAAAATAAAAAAAAAAAAACAATAAAAAAAAAAGAATTAGGAAAAAAAAAAAGAAAATGAATTAGAGCCAACATTGGGACCCCAAAGAAAGAAAAAAAAAAAAAACTATTAAATTTGTGAAATAAGTTTTACACAACATTTGAGAGTGGTTCCTGGATAAGCAAGTATAGAATATTCAAAATTTTAGATTAGTAAAACTAAGTCAAAACACTGGGACTCTTAGGAAAGTTATTGTGTGCAATGTGTAGAATCGGAAAGCTAGGTGAACTACGGAGTTAAGGGTTAACTTGATTCTTTCTGGCCACTGCCTGGCAGCTTTGCCCATGTCATTTATCATTAGAGCTTTACAAGAAAATGCAAGTAGCTGTCCTCGGAGCTCTGAGCTCTGAAGTATAATAGTTAAAATTAAAGTTTAAATATTGGTAAGTTTGCAATTATTATTTTGGCTATAGGTCTGAGAATAGAGAAGCTTGAAACCTTGGGGAACAATTGTAATTCTTGATTCTTTGTGGGACATGGTTATTCTTTTGAATTTGATTTGACAACAATTATACAATGTCTTTTTTTATCTGTTTTTGGAGTATCAATAAAAAACAGGGGCAAGAAGGAAAGTGAGAATGTGGAGAGAATGAAGAGAGAATGTGGAGAGAATGCAGAGAGAATGTAGAGAGCATGAAGCGAGCATGTAGAGAGCATGTAGAGAGTGGGTAGTGAGCATATGAAGAGCAAGTGAGAGAGCGAATGCAGAGAGCATGAGAAGAGCTTGTAAAGAGTGAGTGAAGAGAGAATGTGAGATGTGTGTAAAGAGTATGTGTGAGTGAAAGGAGAGTGCATGTGATATGTGTGTGAGATGTGTATGAAGTGTGTGTGTGTGTGTATGTGTGTGTGTGTGTATGTGTGTGTGAGTGAAAGGAGAATGCATGTGGTATGTGTGTGAGATGTGTGTGAAGAGTGTGTGTGTGAGTGAAAGGGGAATACACAGACGTATGTATGAGTGTGAGAGTACAAGAAAAGAAAAGCACACAGGAGAAAAGCCGAGTGTGCAGGAGAATGCAGAGTGTGTACAGCCTCAACTGTGAGTGAATGAATGAAAAAGAAAGAGAGCAGAGAATGAGAGAGAAGAGAAACTTTAAGCCTTGAAAAATTGCCTGTCAGCTTGTACCCAAAAAGTAGTCTGAGTATATTTATTATTGACCTCCCAGATATCCCTGCTTCCAGTTGAGAACTCTGATCCTGTGTCAAGGCTGGACTCCAGCAGTTTCTATTTTTTCAGGTTTCAGAATAAGAAACAAGTCAGAGGAAGCATGCTAAATTGCCTGATAATGGTCAAGGTGAAAGAGAAATTGAGTCTGAGTGAAAGCTACACTGCTCATGGATAAATGTTAACTGATCTGAAGGAAACAACATCTTCCCTGACCAAATTAGATTATAGCTTTATAAAGGCAGATTCCTCTGATTTCCCTTCTGACACCAAATTTTCTAGATAAAGTAGGCACTCACTAAACATAGGAATACAAGTTAAGAAAGAAGGAAAATATTTTGATCACAAGAAGGATGAGGAATCCCTTGCCTAGAGTCTGATGGAACCCGCTCAATCTCATGAAGCAAAATTTCCAGCACAGGTAACAATTTCTAGAGATAATGCAGCAGAGTTCAGCTCCTAACACCTAACATGGGAAACTCTCAACTTGGGAGATCCAGAAGAATGTCACTATTCCACAAAAATTCACAAGTTATATTCAAATAAATATCAAGAAATTTTGTTTTACTTATTTTCTAAGTTTTTTATTATTTACATTCCAAATCATTTCCCCTTTCCTGTTTCCTCCCTTCCCAAAAGTTCCATAAGCACCCTTCTCTTCCTCTTTTCCCCATTCAACACCCTCTCGCTTCTCTGTCCTGACATTCCAATACATCCAGACTTTCCAGGACCAGGGGTCTCTCCTTCCAATTTCTTGGAAATCTATTGATATGTGAATTGTGTCTAGGGTATTCCAAGATTCTGGGTTACTATCTCCTTAACAGTGCTTGCATACCAAGTGTGTTCTTTTGTGATTTGGGTTACCTCACTAAGGATGATATATTCAAGTTCTGACCATTTGCCTAGGCATTTCATGAATTCGTTGTTTTTAATTGCAGAGTAGTATTCCATTGTGTAAATATACTACATCTTCTGAATCCATTCCTCCGTTGAGGGACATCTGGGTTCTTTCCAGCTTCTGGCTATTATACGTAAGGCTCCTATGAACATAGTGGAGCATGTATCCTTATTACATGAAGGAGAAGCCTCTGGGTATATGCCCAGGAGTGGTATAGCAGGACCGTCTTGGAGTGTCATGCCCAGTTTTCTGAGGAATCGCCAGACTGCTTTCCAGAGTGGTTGTACCAGCTTGCAATCCCACCAGCAGTGGAGGAGTGTTCCTCTTTCTCCACATCCTTGCCAACAACTGCTGTCTCCTGTGTTTTTGATCTTAGCCATTCTGACTGGTGTGAGATGGAATCTCAGGGTTGTTTAAATCTGCATTTCCCTATATGATAGTATACTTAAGTGACCCAAAGAACTCCAGCAGAGAATTCCTAGAGCTGATAAATATCTTCAGCAAAGTTGCCGGCTATAAAATCAACTCAAGCAAGTCAGTAGCCTTCCTATACTCAAAGGATAAGCAGGCTGAGAAAGAAATAAGAGAAATGATACCCTTCACGATAGCCACAAACAATATAAAGTATCTTGGTGTGACTCTAACCAAACAAGCAAAAGATCTGTATGACAAGAACTTCTAGTCTCTGAAGAAAGAAATTGAAGAAGACCTCAGAAGATGGAAAAATCTTCCATGCTCATGGATTGGCAGGATTAATATAGTAAAAATGACCATCTTGCCAAAAGCAATATACAGATTCAATGCAATTCCCATCAAAATACCAACTCCATTCTTCATAGACTTAGAAAGAGCAATACAAAAATTCATCTGGAATAACAGAAAACCCAGGATAGCTAAAACTATTCTCAAGAGTAAAAGAACTTCTGGGGAAATCAGTATCCCAGACCTCAAGCTGTACTACAGAGCAATAGTGTTAAAAACTGCATGGTATTGGTACAGTGACAGGCATGTAAATCAATGGAACAGAATTGAAGACCCAGAAATGAATCCACACTCCTATGGTCTCTTGATCTTTGACAAAGGAGCTAAAACCATCCAGTGGAAAAAAAAGATAGCCTTTTCAACAAATGGTGCTGGTTCAATTAGAAGTCAACATAGAAAAGAATGCAAATTGATCCCTTCTTTTCTCCTTGCACTAAGCTCAATTCCAAGTGGATCAAGGACCTCCACATAAAACCAGACACTCTGAAAGTAATAGAAAGGAAACTAGGGAAGAACCTTGAACATATGGGCACAGGGGAGAATTTCCTGAACAGAACTCCAATAGCTTATGCTCTAAGATCAATAATTGACAAATGGGACCTCATAAAATGCAAAGTTTCTGTAAGGCAAAAGACACTGTCAAAAAGACAAAGCGGCAACCAAGTAACTGGGAAATGATCTTTACCAACCATGCATTCAACAGAGGGCTAATATCCAATATATACAAAGAACTCAAGAAAAAAATTTAAGACCGTTCCTTTCCAGCTATAAGCCAACAGTTTCTTAGAACTCTGACCAGAAACTCCATGTACAATGAAATGTGTCTTATACTTCGTGCCCAGCGGTAATACCTCCAAGAGTTTGTTTTCCAGTTGTAATTGCATAAAAATCACTTCTACATCCATATTTTAAGCTCAATTATTTAAGAAGAAAAGAAGTAGAGAAGAGTTATTGTCCCCAGAAATCGAACAAGTTTCTACATTGTCTCAATATGACAGAAGATTGTGCTTCGCTATTTAGAAAGCCACATAATATTATTAAGCATGCTTGTTTTCTTCATAGGCCCCTTCATAAACCTTTAATAAACTCTAATGCTGCTGATCTTCAAGTTTAGGAAGTCCTGAAATCCCTTTCTGCATCATAGCCATGAATGACAGTTCACGGTGAGTTTTAGGCATCTAAAGACTGAAAGAATTCTAAGGATCATATTCAACAGTCTTAGTTCTCTCACCAAACACCAGGCAGGAATGTAGTTATTCATTAGACATGGTGACTGGACATTCTACATTACACTTGCAATCTTTCATTCTCTCCCAGATTACAATCAGTTGCTAAAGCTTTATTAAGTCAAGTTTCTCAAGCCCAATAGACTAGGATGAACACTTGGTCTCTAAATGGTCTTCTAGAGATTCACAGAACCTCTTTGAGGGATACTTGTTAAATGAATTCACCTTTCCCTAGGCAAATGGACACACAGGGAAGGTAAGGCAGAAAGAGTGCAACAGTTTGGTGCTAGAACATCAAGGGAACCCAGTTACTGTTCTCTGAGCAGGTTACAGATTTGCAGCCTTATCTTCCTGGTAACTGTTTAGTAACAATGACTTGTGCCACCCTAAAGGTGCCATCTTTATATTCAGAGTGCCCTGAAAGTTGTGTGAGGTTAGCATCCTACACTTCTGAAGGCTTCTTAGAAGGCTCATTATTCTGAGCAGAGATGTAATCACACAGGGTTGAGTGTCAACATGAGAATCTTTGAAAAGATCCAATCTGAGTCACTCCACAACTTCTCAAGTCATTTTCATATGTGTGGTAAATCTTATAAAGTTAGGAGATTAGAACTTGTAGCATATTAAATTTAGCAGAATGTGTTGGAGGCATATCTCTCTCTTTGCTAATTGAAAATCTCCCAGGATCTTTGAGACCAAGAGCCACACTTAAACCCAGAAGTAACCTACAAATTAAGCTCAGGTAGCATAAAATTCTAAGGATAAAACTAACACTGTCATCATTTCTCAACAAGAAAACAAATATCTTTTCATTACATTGTCCCCATACTGCTATTCAAATATAAGAAAACACTGGACAGTGAATATATGGAAAGAAATAGACATCTGTACCAACTGTCTTAGTTACTTTCTTGTTGATATGTCAATATCCCCAACAGAAATCTCTTAAGAAATTCTGAGCCTTGTGTGGCATTTGTGCGTACAGAGTGACATTGTCCATGCCCTCAGACAGAGCCCTAATATGAGCCTCCATGAGGGTCAATAGTCACTGTGGAAATAAGGCTTGTTTATGTAATAATGAAAATGTTTTCTGAAACTTGTACTAACAGTGGAGGACTCTTCTGAGGAATGTCTTTCCTCTTAATTTTAATGACTTCATGATGGTTAGAAACAGCATGAGTTTAGGAGTTGAGGGTGTGACTGTATCTCAGCAAAACGTTAAACACTGACTTTTAGCCTGCACTTAAAAATATGGGAAAGAGTTCTAAATATATGAGTTGGAAAATATATAATTTCTCAACAATGTGAAAAATAAGGGTGCAATATGAATAAGAGGGGCTTCATGAATCTAAAGGAACAAAAGTATCTGAATTGTGAACCAACTTGTTAGAGAAATACTAAAGAAGGAGATAAAGAGATTAAGGGAGTATTGATAGAAGTAGATTCTACCCAGCTAGAATTTTTGTTTATGCTTACAAATGCAGATAGATTCCTGAGTTTAGGATCAGCCTAGGACAGAGCAGGGTTAGGCCCCAGGAGGAAATGGTCAGGGCAGGGTCACACTCAACTAGCTTATCATCTTTGTTTAAGAAAGGCAGACAGAGTTCTGAATTCTTTTGCAGAATTAAAAAAGGATGCATGCTTGTTGTCTTCTAAGAATGAAAGGTCTAGAGTCTTGAGATACAGATTCATAAGATAATCAAAAGGAAACCTGGAAGAAATGACTAGATTGATATGTAATATCTAGAGAATTTTTTTTTTACCATAAAAAGAGAGAACTGCTTGGAAAACTGACATTAAGCAAGCCAAACATGGATAGAAATATCTCTTAGAATAGCAAGCAGAACATGGACAGAGCCCTCTTAAAATAGAAAACAAGCAGAATATAGATAGAGAAACCCCCAGAGAGAAAGCAAAATATAGAGTGAAGCACACTGGAAAAGCTCTATTGAACGGAACACAAGTTGTCAGCTAGTACCCAAGATTTCACTTTGAGTCATTCTTTTCTACCACTCTCAACCACCCCTTTCTCTAAACCTCTCTCAAAGCAAAGACTGTCCTTGGCATAGAAAAGAAAGATTTGTTCTTTTCATGGATGAGGATACTGTACATCATGTTAAGAAGGCATGATGACAGTCACATTGATTCATGGTCAGAATGTAGAGATTAATGAAAGCTTGCCTGTGCTTTGCTAATTTTTCTACTTCTTTAAATTCATTCCTGGTCTACAACCTATGGATTTACCAAACTTGGGATCACAGTCTGTGCCCTATGAAACAAAGTTCAGCCACACATCTCAAATAAGTCAATCAGTACAGCCAAATTAATAGAAAAAGCAGACAACAAACATTGAAAATGGTGACAAACTTATCCAGGGACATCTTCTAGCCCATCTTCAAGGATTTGAAATGAGATTAAAGCATACAAAGATGACTTGACCCAGAGATTGGCATTGTTAGGTGGTGTGTCATTATAGGAGTAGATGTGGCCTTTTTGGAGGAAGTATATTGCTGTGGGGGTAGGCTTTGAGAATCTCTTTCTCTAGCTACCTGAAAGACAGTCTTCTGCTTGTCTTTGGAAGGAGATGTAGAATTCTTAGCTCCTGCTGCACCATACTTATAAGGAAGCTGTCATATTATTGCCTTGATGATAATGAACTTAACTTCTGAACCTGTAAGGCAGCCCCAATTAAATGTTGCCCTTTATAAGTGTTGCCTTGGTCATGGTGTTACTTCACAGCAATGGAAACATTAACTAATAAAATGGCCAGATAGAGACATCTAAGTAATCCAATTTATAGTGCCTACCACAGATTAACTGCTGTCTCTGTAAGTCTGTAAATCTCTTTCCCAGAGAGAAGAGTTTCTGTTCAATCTGGTTTGGACATTTTTTTTCTCCCAGCATGAGATTTCAGGGGGTTGGTGATGTATGGAATTTCAATTTTGCAGTGTCATTTGTTTTGATAGTTTCATTGTTAAAGTATTAAAATATATTCACTTATGCCAGGTCAGTTACAAGTCTATGGTGGTGTCCACAGCTCACAATGATCCTACCATCTTAACAATATAGATAATTCCTCAGAGGTTTTCAAGGAGGCTTTTCCCCATGGGGATTCTAGATGTGTTATGTCAATAATCAATATTAGCCATTAAAGCATAGGTTCAGATGCTTAGAAAAAGAGGAAGGAGAAGTGTGCACATCAGCATGGTTCTTAAAAGGGCAGACCAAAAGGAAGGTGCTTTCTGTGCATTCTCGTTTATTCACCACAGCATTGGTAACAGTAATGGGAAAAATGCTATGCTATTTTTATTTTATAAGTTATGTACCTGGGGCTAAATCAAGCTTTATAAGCATCTCAAGAAAATAAAGATAGCTGGGTACAGAACTAAGATTTAATCTAGTCCATGCAGAGTAGACAACTCAATAGGCAATATGCTGCTAGATGTTCTGTTTTCCTTCTTTCCTTTCTTTTGCTGTGATAAAGCACTCTGATCAAAAGTACCAAAGGGAATGATATTATTTTAGCTTATATGTCATTGTCAGTCATTAAGGGAGGTCAGTGTAGCAAATGAAGCAGAAACTCTAAAGTAGTTCTGTGTGTTTTGCCATGCAGAATGATCTCTAACCAGAAAATTTATTCTCAGCTAAGGAAGTACTACTGGTCTACAGAGGATGCTACTCTCAGACTCTTTCTTAGTACATGTCTAAGTCCACCTTTTGAGGGATGGTGACACATATGCTTGCTCTCCTATATGAATTAACAGTAAAGATCATCCACCACAGAGAAATTCAGTAGCCAATATGATATGAGAAATCCCTCATTTGATACTTCCTTCTTAATTTACTTGAGGGTGTGTCGAGTTGAAAATTAAAGCTAATTAAGATACCATACAGACATGAGGGTCTAGGTTCCAATGTACTCCTACAAAAGCCAGTCTTTTGGATCCAGTGTTTCCCTTAAATAACCTGTCTTTTCTGTCATTTGTCACATTGCTAATAGCATCTTGGCAAGATCATGCAGAGTGAAAAGCTAGAAACCAGATATTTATCTTCTCCAAGACATCATCTCCATATGCTCTGAATAGTATCTGTGTTTTACTGTTTTAATACTGATGATCATCTTACTTATTGCATATTACTTTTACCTTGTAATTGAAGAACTTTGTCCATTTCCATAAGCACAATTAATTGTTGTGATTTGTATGTATACATATCATATCCAGAGTTATGAACAAAGGGATAGGAATGCTTAGTCTTAACTGTCTTCCTCTACTTATATAAAATTCAGGGCACAGCTTATAACGTGGTATACCCTAATTAAGAAACTCCCTCATAGGCATATTCACTGGACAGTCTTTTCTAATTAATGCCTTATTTAGGCACTTTTCCTAGGTGTTTTTAGGTCATGTCAAGTTGACTATTAAAACTAAATCTCATAAGTTTTCATAAAAATTGACATGCCTGGTATAGGCATGGTAATAGATATGTCTTTTGATGTATTAAGTTTGACTTGTTTGTTAGATTTTTAAGTTAAAGTAGTGATTAGGCCACTGATGTATCAATGTTATGTCCTCTAGAATTGTTGCAGAGCAGAAATTTACAAAAATAGAAGCAAAACAAACAAACAAACAAAATAACCCAAATGACAGGGTAGAGTGTAGCTCATTTGGAAGAGCAGAAAGCTGTGAGTTTGATGGACCCTAAAACCTGTGAACTGTTCTTGGTTATTCATCCCAGTGGTGCCAGCTCTTGAGAGGAAAAGACATACTAAGTTTGATGCCAGCCAATGCTAAAATGCTAAAATCCCATATCCTCCTCCCCCCCTCCTCCTCCCCCTCCTCCTCCTCCTCCTCCTCCTCCTCCTTCTCCTCCTCCCCCTCCTCCTCCTCCTTCTTCTGCTTCTTCTTTTCATTAAAGTACACAATTGCCAATGATACATTTCATGCATACATATGCCTTATATTTAGTAGCACTTTAGCATTATAATGTACATTCTTATTATTTCTGCTTATGCTATCCAATTAGTATAAATGTCCTTATGAGATAAAAACCTATATTCAGAGAAAAAATATATTTAAAAAGTGAACAGAACTTCTTTCTTTCATTATTTGCCTACCTGCATTCGTTGGAAAATTCATTTGGCAAGAAAACAACAAGAGTCTTCATAAAATCACACTGTTAAGGGGAATTGAAGAAAATGTGTCCAATTGGACCTTTAAAAACACATTTAACTGAAATGGAAGTAGTATGTAATATGCAAGAAGTTAGCACTAAAGCTGTGGTTAAAATGAGTACACAATGGTATTGTTATAGGAATCAGGAAATAAGAGGCAGTCTTTTAACACAAGCCCAAATTTCCCCTGAGCAACTAAACCAAGATTCTCTAAATTACCATCAAGTACAGATTCTGGCATAATCAAGTAAGGTTCCTTTCTGGGTGACAGCATCCAGAGTTCTCACCAAGATTACATAGATATAATTTCTTTGTGTAGAGATTGCAATAAATGACCTCACCAGGAATAATATTAATTGAGTCAACAAACTGCATCAGTAAACCATTCACAACACTGGACTTGTCAAAGGAGTAATGTGAAATATCCATATGGGAAAGATGTAAAGACATCAAAACCATGAAAACTGAATGAGTCTATTAGAAAATGACTGTCAGAATTATTACTAAAGCATATCACAAGTTAAGCAACATAACATAGACTTCACCTTTCTTAAACTTTATGAATACATGATTTCAATCATATCAAATTATTTCCAATATTACATAAACATGTAAAAATATGCTTCAATTTGTTCTACATCTATAGTAGGTCTGAAAAGAGAAATGGAAATGGGGATACAAAATAATAAGAAACTTTTATTTATCAACTCAGAGAAACTCAAAAATGTTAATTAAGCAAATCTTACTATCTTTGTGAATAAAAATTCATTTATAATCAGTTAGAAAGATGACTCTGAAATTAAGAGTATTTGTTGCTCTTGCTGAGTTCCTGTGTTGAGTTCCCAGTTCTCAGGTCAGATTGCTTATGACTACTTTATAACTCCATCTCCAGGGATTCAGAAATATTTTTTTATTCTCCATAGCCAGCTGTATGCATGTATGTGTGCACAGTTTCTGTTTGTTATTCTATTGGAATGATAAAACATTCTGATCAAAGTAACTTATTCAGGAAAGACTGTATTTCACATCACAGTTCTAAGTAATTGCCCATCAGCATGGATGTCAAGGCAGGAACCCAAAACAGGAACCTTCAGCAGAAAACATTGAGGAAAGCTCCTTACTGGTTCATTTACTAGATTCTGCTCAAATAACTTTCTTGTATAGTCCATGCCCACCTGTGTAGTGATGGTGCCACTCACTGTGGCCCAAATTATTCTACATCAATCATCAATATGTGAAATCTCTTCCAGAAATAGCCACAGACTAATAATCTGCGTGATCTCCCAGTTGGTGTTCTTTGAAGGTATTAAAGGGTTACCATTTTACATTGGATCACCTAGTAGATGGCTCATTCCTAGAGATGACTTTTGCCTTTTTTCAGTGGCTATACTTTTTCTTTGAGGGAGAGGCCTTGTGAGATTTCCCTTGCATATCACTGCATATATTGCAATATTTCCATTGGCATATCAACTGATGAAATTGAGAGAATAAATTATTAGGGTTCAGACTTCATCTTAGAGAACCGGACCTAAGGTTGAACTCAAGTTAACAAAAAAGCCTACACCTATCACCAGTTTCAAGGCTGCATACAAACAAGACCTGTGCCTCAAGGTTAGCCCCCAAACAAATCAAGAATCTAGCATCAGTTTCCAGGTTATTCCCCAACAAATCTGCAACACCATGTTAGAAGCTCAACCTAGAACTTCACTCCCAATCAGTAACTACCAATCAGGAGGACCTGCAAAAGCAGCTTAGCACCAAGCAAAAGTTAAGTTTATGGTTTGGCTCTCAACACTAGTCAAGTATGTTAAAAATCATAGTAGTTCTCCAATTAGATACCTGCCAGGCAAGAAACACTCACCCATTGCTTATCATTTCCTATAAAACCTTGTCACAATAAGTATTCAGGACTTTTCTCTACTGAACCTGTCCTCTGAGTTAAGCCCAAGCCCTAGCTTTTGAATGAAGGTCTTTATGTGATTTTCTGATAGTCCTTTTGGGCTTCATGAATGCTTTCTGGTAGTACATTTTGGTACATTGGCCAGGAAGTTCCCAAGGCTTTCAGGACTACCAATTTGGAGGGTTGCAATGCTGGTAAATTCAGTATAGTTCTGTGTTTTGGGATGTTATATTTGTGTTTCTCATTACAATGACTTTGATGGACATATTAACATGGATCAGAAACCTTCAACACCATTAGAATTGCTCCTAAGTCAAATTAAGAATGTTAAAATAGTGGTAACATTGATCACATTCTTCAGGTTAGAATGGCCTGCTTTCAACACCAGCTGTCCTGCTGAGAGATCCTTTGACTTGGGAATGGTCCAAGGGATCAAGGATATCATTTTCATCCCCAAATTTGACCAGCCAGACCAAATATACTATGTGGTGTTTTGACAAGACTTCTAGAGAACCTGTACTTTTAGTCAATCTTTCTCTTAGCAGACAACAGGCAGAAGTTCTTATCTTTGCTATTAAAAAGCCCAGTGACACAAAGGAAGAGATATTGTATCATCCTTCTTCTTCTGCACCATTCTGTTACTGGGCCTTCCAAGGAGCAATGGAGGAGGATGTTATTTTTCCACCCAACTTTATTCAACCCTTTAAGTGGAACAGCAAACACTATGGACAGCTCTCATACAGGCAGTCTCATCACTGTAAATGGTAAGACTTAGTACAGGGACACAAAAGTAACAGGGGACACCTCCTGAACTGGATATTATTGTCCCATCCCAGTGCACAGCAGGGCCAGCTGATGACCAAGGACTTTGTCACTAGTGACCTTTATAGGTGGAGACCTCAGAACTCGCTATTTTTCAGACAACCCCAGTTATCCAATCAATCTCTTAGAAACAGTTTTCTTCACCTACCAGCCCCATTCAGATGATTGTCAACAACTTTCGCATGTTTTCTTCACCACATAAGAGAGGAAGAAAGTCCAGACAGAGGCCAGGAAGCTGGTTCCAGACCACATATGTTATCCCACCAATAACAAAGCAGCTATAGATGCTTGCTTTTCCATAACTCACTGGAATGGAGACTTTAACAGAATTGAAAGTAAGATGAGGCTCTTGATTTACCATCACGCTCTGCTAGCTGAACTCAAGTTGGCCAGAAGATGGCCCAAAAGTCTGTGCAAATTATACAACATTAATCAGGGAAAGATCTTAGGACAGAAGAGTCTGAGGGAGTTTGTGATAGTGATAATGGCAGAGAGAGTGTTTAATGATAGAGAGAGTGCAGAGGAACAGATGAGAGGGCAGAGTCAACAGAATTGCACTTGGCAAAGATCCAGCTTATAACCATGGTCAAAACAGTAGATCACCAGAGATGCCTAACAAAGATGGCTTCTGAAAAAAGAGTTAAGTGGGTCCCTAAGGATCAAAAATGCCCTCACTTAATAAAGAGCCAATGTGCTTATTGTAAGGAGGAAGGCCACTGGGTAGGGAATGCCCTAAGAAGAAGACACCAGTACAACACCTCACCTTAGTAGATGATGAATAGGGGGAAAGGATTTGAATCCACTACCCAAGACCAGGGTAACTGACCAGCTTCCTTGTTGATAATAGAGTTGAACATTCTACCTTGCTAAAACCTGAAGATAAAGTCTCTTCAACAATTTATAAATGACCTCCTGTTGGCAGCAGAAATCAAACAAAAAGTGCCTAAAGAAGACCCAGGATCTCTTGGAGACCCTGAGAAATTTGGACCTGTGCTGTTGAAGAAGCTGGACTGATTGTTCTCATAGGGGTGAGGAAACAATTTGGCTTGGTATAGGGAATAGAGAATAAGGAAGGATAAGAGAAAATCATTCCTCTTATAGATGTTCTATATATAAGCTATTGTCTGGGTGGACAAGGCTGGGAGTTGGATCATATGGAATAAGGAAACAAAGGAAAATGAATATAAATCCAATTAGACAGTAAAAGCTGGACTCCCAGGAACTTCCACTCAGGGGAAGCTTTCTTAGCAATATAAACATTAATATTGATAACCAGCATGGCTAGATATTGAGCCAAATGAAAGATAATAATATTTTCATGTCTTTGAGGATTCCACAGAAGAAAATGAAGGTAGAGACACTCCAAAAGAATTGGAGGCACCAGTCATCTTCTCTCCAGCAACTGAGGAGGCGGTTACAGGCAGGTCCACAGGGAACACAGGAGTGACAGAGCAGCTGGGACAGGGACCATCCAGGATCCACCTTCACCTAGGAGCTGGCCAGTGCCACAAATGTCTGTACACCAATATTGCCAAGGGAGAACTACTCTGCAGGGAGTGATTTGACTCCTGGGTTTGGAGGTGAGGCCACCATCTTCTCTCCAGAAACTGAGTAAGCAGGTACACCCAGGAGCACAGGGAACTCAGGAGTGAGAGTGCAGCTGGGAAGTGTCACAGCACTCTGTGACAGGGGAGAGCTTGTCAACCAGGGGTGCTAAGACAGGCTTGCAGGCACACAGGAGGTACAAGCACCAGCCAGAGACAGCAGTACTAATTAACACCAGAGATAGCCTGATGGCAAAAGGCAAAGTTAGGAATGTTACTAACAGAAATCAAGACAACATGGCACAATCCGAACCCAATTCTCCCACTAGATCAAGTCCTGGGTACCTCAACACACCAGAAAAGCAAGATTTGGATTTAAAATCACAGCTCATGATGCTGATAGAGGGCTTCAAGAAGGACACAAATAATTCCTTTAAATTAATACAGGGGAACACAGGTAAGCAGGTAGAAGCCCTTAAAGAATTACAGGAAAGCACAACCAAACAGTTGAAGGAATTGAACAAAAGCATTTAGGATCTAAAAATGGAGGCAGAAACAATAAAGAAATCACAAAGGGTAACAACTCTAGTCATAGAGAGCCTAGGAGATAAGTCAGGAGTCATAGATGCAAACATCAACAACAGAATACCAGAGATAGAAGAGAGAATCTCAGATGAAGAAGATAACATAAAAAGTATTGACACAACAGTCAAAGAAAGTGAAAAATGCAAAAAAGCTCCTAACCCAAAACATCCAGGAAATCCAGGACAAAATGAGAAGACCAAACCTAAGGATTATAGGTATAGAAGAGAGTAAAGATTTCCAATTTAAATGGCCAGTAAATGTCTTCAACATAATTATAGAAGAAAACTTCCCTTACCTAAAGAAAGAGATGCCCATGAATATACAAGAAGCCTACAGAACTCCAAATAGATTGGACCAGAAAAGAAATTCCTCCCATCAAATACTAGTAAAAACACCAAAACACTAACAAAGAAAGAATATTAAAGGCAGTAAGGGAAAAATTTCAAGTAATATATAAAGGCAGATCTATCAGAATTACACCAGACTTCTTGCCAGAGACTATGAAGGCCAGAAGAGTCTGGACAGATGTCATACATACATACACTAATGCCAACCCAGGCTACTATACCCAGCAAAACTCTCAATTTCCATAGATGGATAAACCAAGATATTCCATGACAAAAACAAATTTGCACAATATCTTTCCACAAACCCAACACTTCAAAGGATAATTAATGGAAAACACCAAAAAAAGGAAGGAAACTACACACTAGAAAAAGCAAGAAATTAATCTTCTTTTAAAAAACCGAAAAGAATATAGCCCCACAAACATAAATCAACCTCTAATAACAAAAGTAACAGAAAGCTACAATCACTTTTCCTTAATATTTCTTAATATCAATGGACTCAATTCTTCAATAAAAAGATATAGCCTAAAAGACTGGATATATAAGCAAGACCTAACATTTTGCTGCATGCAGGAAAGTCATCTCAGGCACAAAGACATACACTAACTCAGAGTAAAAAACTGGAAAACAATTTTCCAAGCAAATGGTCCCAAGAAACAAGCTGGTGGAGCCATTCTAATATCGAATAAAAATTGACTTTCAAGTTAAAGTAATCAAAAAAGAAAAGGAAGGACACTTCATACGCATCAAAGGAAAAATACCAAAATGAATTCTGAATTCTGAACAGATAATCTCCAAATACAAGGGCACCCCTATTCATAAAAAAACCTTCACTAAAGCTCAAAGTTCACATTGCACCCCACATAATAATACTGGGGTAGTTTAACACCCTAATCTCACCAATGGTCAGATCAGGAAAACACAAACTAAACAGAGAAGCAGTGAAACTAATAGAAGCGGTGAATCAAATGGATTTAACAGATATCTATAGAACATTTTATCCTAAAACAAAAGCATATACATTCTTCTCAGCACCTCATGGTTCCTTCTACAAAATTGAGCATATTCTCAGTCACAAAATAAATCTCAGCAGATATAAGATGACTGAAATAATTCCATGCAACCTATCAGATCAACACAGACTAAGTCTGGTCTTCAATAACAACAAGAACAACAGAAAGTCTACATATACATGGAAGCTGAAAACACTCTACTCAAAGATAACTTGGTCAAGGAAGAAATAAAGAAATTAACGACTTTTTAGGATTTAGTGAAAATGAAGGCACAACATACCCAAACTTATGGGAAAAAATGTAAGCAGTGCTAAAAGAAAAAGTCATAGCTCTGAGTGCTTCCAAAAAGAAACTGGAAAGAGCATACACTAACAGCATGACAGCACAGTTGAAGACTCTAGAACAAAAAGAAGCAAATACACCCAAGGGGAGTAAAGAGCAGGAAATAATCAAACTTAGGTATGAAATCCACCAAATGGAAACGAACTATACAGAGCATCAACCAAACGAGGAGCTGGTTCTTTGAAAAAGACAACAAGATAGATAATCCCTTAGCAAACTAATGAGAGGGCACAGAGACAATATCCATATCAGCAAAATCAGAAATGAAAAGGGAGACATAACAACAGATAATGAGAAAATCCAAAAAATCATCACATTCTACTATAAAATCCTATACTCAACAAAACTGGAAAATCTGGATGAAATGAACAATTTTCCAGACAGATACGAAGTACCAAAGTTAAATCAGGATCAGTTAAAAGATCTAAACAATCCCATGACCCCTAAAGAAGTTGAAGCACTCATTAATAGTCTACCAAACAAACAAACAAACAAACAAAAAAAGCCGAGGATCAGATGAGTTTAATGCAGAACTCTATCTTCAAAGAAGTCCTAACACCAATACTCTTCACAAATTACAATGTCCTTCACCTTACAGAAGCTTTGCAATTTTATGAGGTCCCATTTCTCAAGTTTTGATCTTAGAGCATAAGCTATTGGTATTCTATTTAGGAAATTTTCCCCTGTGCCCATGTGCTCCAGATTCTTTCCCAATTTCTCTTCTATTAGATTAAGTGGATCTCATTTTATATGGAGCTCCTTGATCCACTTGGAATTGCGTTTTTTACAGGGAGATAAGAATGGATCAATTTGCATCCATCTACGTGTTTCCTCTCAGTTGACCCAGCACCATTTGTTGAATATGCTGTCATTTTTCCACTAAATGGTTTTAGCTCCTTTGTCAAAGATCAAGTGACCATAGATGTGAGGATTCTTTTCTGGGTCTTTAGTTCTAGTCTATTGAACTACCTTCTTGTAACTGTAAGAATACCATGCAGTATTTACCACTTTTACTCTATAGTATACCTTGAAGTCAGCGGTCAGGGATTGTGATTCCACAAGAAAATCTTTTATCACTTTTCACAAATAGTTTTCATCACTATTTCACAAATTAAAAACAGATGGAACATTACCTAATTCTTTATATGAAGTCACAATTACTGTGATACTCAAACCATACAAAGACCCAATAAAGAAAGAAAACTTTAGACAAATTTTCCTTATAGATATCGATGCAATAATAATCAATAAAATTCTTGCCAAATGAATCCAAGAACATTTCAAAATGATCATCCACCATGAGCAAGTATGTTTCATCCCAGGGATGAAAGGATGATTTAATATATGGAAATTCATCAATGCAATCCACAACATGAACCTACTGAAAGAAAAAAATCATGATCATTTCATCAGATGCTGAAAAAGCATTTGACCAATTTCAACACTTCTTCATGATGAAAGTCTTGGAAAGATCAAGATTTCAAGGCCCATATATAAACATAGTTAAAGCAATATACAACAAACCAGTAGCCAACATCAAACTATGTGGAGAGAAACTTGAAGCAATTCCACTGAAATCAGGGACTACACTAGGATGTCCACTCTCTCCCTACCTGTACAATATAGTACTCAAAGTCCTAGCCTAAGCAATTAGACAACAAGTGGAAGTCAAAGGGATTCAAATTGGAAAGGAAGAATTCAACATATCACTATTTGCAGATGATATCATAGTACAATTAAGTGAGCCCAAAAATTCCACCAGAGAACTCCTCAACCTGACAAACAACTTCAGCAAAATGGCTGGATATAAAATTAACTCAAACAAATCAGTAGCCTTCCTATACTCAAAGGATAAAGAGGCTGAGAAAGAAATTAAGGAAATGTCAACTTTCACAACAGTCACAAATAATATAAAATATCTTGGTGTGACTCTAGCCAAGCAAGTGAAAGATCCATATGACAAGAACTTCAAATCTCTGAAGAAAGAAATTAAAGATCTCAGAAGTTGGAAAGATACCCCATGCTCAAGGATGGACAGGGTTAATATAATAAAAATAGCCATCTTGCCTAAAGCAATCTACAGATTCAATGCAATCCACATCAAAATTCTAACTTAATTCTTCATGGAGTTAGAAAGAGCAATTTCCAATCTTATCTGGAATAAAATCAAACACAGGAGAATGAAAATTATTTTCAACAGTAAAAGAATTTCTGGTGGAATCACAATCCCTGACCTCTGACTTCAAGCTATACTACAGAGTAATAGTGGTAAATACTGCATGGTATTCGTACAATTACAAACAGGTAGATCAATAGAATAGAACTAAAGACCCAGAAAAGAACCCTCACATCTATGGTCACTTGATCATTGACAAAGGAGCTAAAACCATTTAGAGGAAAAATGACAGCATATTCAACAAATGGTGCTGGGTCAATTGAGAGGAAACACGTAGATGGATGCAAATTGATCCATTCTTTTTTTTTTTTTCTTTTTCTTATTCTTTTTTCTTTTCTTTCTCTTTTTTTTTAATTTTTAATGGGTATCCATGTTTGAACACTGCTGTCTTTTTTTTTTCCTTTTCCATTTCTTTTTTATTTATTTTCTAAGTTTTTTTTTATTTACATTCAAAATCATTTCCCCTTTCCCATTTCCTCCCTCCCCGAAAGTCCCATAAGCCCCCTTCCCTCCCTCTGTTCCCCATTCAACCCCCTCTCGCTTCTCTGTCTTGGCATTCCCCTACATCCAGTCTTTCCAGGACCAGGGGACTCTCCTTCCATCTTCTTGGAAATCTACTGATATGCGTATTGTGTCTAGGGTATTCCAAGATTCTGGGTTAATATCCCCTTCTCAGTGACTGCATAGCATGTGTGTTCTTTTGTGATTGGGTTACCTCACTAAGGATGACATTTTCAAGTTCTGACCATTTGCCTAGGAATTTCGTGAATTCATTATTTTTAATTGCAGAGTAGTATTCTATTATGTAAATATACAACATCTTCTGAATCCATTCATCCGTTGAGGGACATCTTGGTTCTTTCCAGCTTCTGGCTATTATAAATAAGGCTGCTATGAACATAGTGGAGCATGTGTCCTTATTGCATGCAGGTAAAGCCTCTGGGTATATGCCCAGGAGTGGTATAGCCGGATCCTCCGGGAGTGTCACGTCCAGTTTTCTGAGGAACCACCAGATTGCTTTCCAGAGTGGTTTTACCAGCTTGCAATCCCACCAGCAGTGGAGGAGTGTTCCTCTTTCTCCACATCCTCGCCAACAACTGCTGTCTCCTGTGTTTTAGATCTTAGCCATTCTGACTGGTGTGAGATGGAATCTCAGGGTTGTTTTGATTTGCATTTCCCTAATGACTAAGGATGATGAACATCTCTTTAGGTGCTTCTCAGCCATTAGATATTCTTCAGGTGAGAACTCTTTGTTTAGCTCTGTACCCCATTTTTTAATAGGGTTACTTGCCTCTCTGGAGTTTACCTTCTTGAGTTCTTTGTATATATTGGATATTAGCCCTCTGTCGGATGTAGGGTTGGTAAAGATCATTTCCCAGTTAGTTGTTTGCCGCTATGTCTTTTTGACAGTGTCTTTTGACTTGCAAAAACTTTGTAATTTAATGAGGTCCCATTTGTCTATTCTTGATCTTAGAACATAAGCTATTGGAGTTCTATTCAGGAAATTCTCCCCTGTGTACATATGTTCAAGGTTCTTCCTTAGTTTCTTTTCTATTAGTTTCAGTGTGTCTGGTTTTGTGTGGAGGACCTTGATCCACTTGGAATTGAGCTTAGTTCAAGGAGCTAAGAATGGGTCAATTTGCATTCTTCTGCATGTTGACCTCTAGTTGAGCCAGCACCATTTGTTGAAAAGGCTATCTTTTTTTTTCTACTGTATGGTTTTAGCTCCTTTGTCAAAGATCAAGTGACCATAGGAGTGTGGATTCAATTCAGGGTCTTCAATTCTGTTCCAATGATCTACATGCCTGTTAATGTACCAATACCAGGCAGTTTTAACACTATTGCTCTGTAGTACAGCTTGATGTCCGGGATACTGATTTCCCCAGAGGTTCTTTTACTCTTGAGAATAATTTTAGCTATCCTGGGTTTTCTGTTATTCCAGATGAATTTTTGAATTGCTCTTTCTAACTCTATGACGAATTGAGTTGGTATTTTGATGGGGATTGCATTGATTCTGTATATTGCTTTTGGCAAGATGGTCATTTTGACTATATTAATTCTGCCAAACCATGAGCATGGAAGATTTTTCCATCTTCTTAGGTCTTCTTTAATTTCTTTCTTCAGAGACTTGAAGTTCTTGTCATACAGATCTTTTACTTGTTTGGTTAGAGTCACACCAAGATATTTTATATTGTTTGTGGCTATCGTGAAGGGTATCATTTCTCTTATTTCTTTCTCAGCCAGCTTATCCTTTGAGTATAGGAAGGCTACTGAAATGCTTGAGTTGACTTTATATCCGGCCAGTTTGCTGAAGTTGTTTATCAGCTGTAGGAGTTCTCTGGTAGAGTTCTTTGGGTCTCTTAAGTATACTATCATATCTTCTGCTAATAGTGATAGTTTGACTTCTTCCTTTCCAATTTTTATACCTTTGACTTCCTTTTGTTGTATAATTGCTCTAGCTAGAACTTCAAGTACTATATTGAAAAGATATGGAGAGAGAGGGCAGCCTTGTCTAGTCCTTGATTTTAGTGGGATTGCTTCTAGTTTCTCTCCATTTAGATTGATGTTGGCTACCGGTTTGCTGTAAATTGCTTTTACTATGTTTAGATATGGGCCTCGAATTCCTGATCTTTCCATGACCTTTAGCATGAAACGATGCTGAATTTTATCAAATGCTTTCTCAGCATCTAATGAGATGACTATGTGGTTTTTTTTTCTTTGAGATTGTTTATATAGTTGATTAAATTGATGGATTTCCTTATATTGAACCATCCCTGCATCCCTGGGATGAAGCCAACTTGATCGTGGTGAATGATAGTTTTGATGTGTTCTTGGATTCGGTTGGCAAGAATTTTATTGAATATTTTTTGCATCGATATTCATAAGAGAGATTGGCCTGAGATTCTCTTTCTTTGTCGGATCTTTGTGTGCTTTTGCTATTAGTGTAATTGTGGCTTCATAGAACGAGTTGGGTAGTGTTCCTTCTGTTTCTATTTTGTGGAATAGTTTGAAGAATATTGGTGTTAGTTCTTCTTTGAAGGTCTGATAAAATTCTGCACTAAAACCATCTGGACCTGTGTTTTTTTTTTTGGTTGGAAGACATATTGATCCATTCTTATCTCTCTGTAAAAAAAAAAAAACTCAATTTCCAGTGGATCAAGGAACTCCATATAAAATGAGATCCAGTTAATCTAATAGAACAGAAATTTGGAAAGAATCTGGAGCACATGGGCACAGGGGAAAATTTCCTGAATAGAACACCAATAGCTTATGCTCTAAGGTCAAGACTTTAGAGATGGGACCTCATAAAATTGCAAAGCTTCTGTAAGGTGAAGGACATTGTAAATAGGACAAAACAGCAACCAATAGATTTGAAAAATATCTTTATCAATCCTATATCTGAAAGACGACTAATATCCAATATATAAAAAGAACTCAAGAAGTTAGACTCCAGAGAACCAATAACCCTACTAAAATTGCTGAACAGAGCTAAAGAAAGAATTCTCCAATGAGGAGTACTGGATGGGTGAAAAACACCTAAAGAATTGCTCAACATCCTTAATCATCAGGGAAATGCAAATCAAAACAACCCTGAGATTTCACCTCACACCAGTCAGAATGGCCAAGATCAAAACCCCAGGGGACAGAAAATGCTGGAGTGGATGTGGAGAAAGAGTAACACTCCTCCATTTCTGGTGGGATTACAAGCTGGTAAAACTGCTCTGGTTATCACTTTGGCAGCTCTTCAGAAAATTGGACATAGTATTACCTAAGGACCCAGCTATACCACTCCTCGACACATACCCGGAAAATGCTACAAGATGTAATGAGGACACATGCTCCACTATGTTCATAGCAGCCTTATTTATAATAGCCAGAAGTTGGGAAGAATACAGATGTCTCTCAAAAGAGGAATGGATACAGAAAATGTGGTACATTTACACAGTGGTGTACTACTCAGCTATTAAAAACAATGAATCCATGAAAGACTTAGGCATATGCATAAAGCTGGAAAATGTTATCTTGAGTGAGGTATCCCCATCACAAAAGAACACACATGGTATGTACAAAGTGGATATTAGCCAAAAATCTCGGAATACCCAATATACAACTCACAGGCCACATGAAGCTCAAGAAGAAGGAAGACCAAAGTGTTGATACTTTGATCCTTATTGGAAGGAGGATCCAAATACCCATGGCTCACAGCCAACCAATAGACTGAGCATAGGGTCCCCAAAGGAGCAACTAGATAATGGAGCCAAGAAGCTGAAGAGATTTGCAGCCCTTCAGGAGGGAATAAAATGTGTACCAACCAGACCTTCCAGGGACTAAACCACCAATGTGTTGGCTCTCTCCTATGGAGTACATCTCATTTTGGGTCAGTTATAGTTGTTCTTTGCCTCAAACTTTGCTCCATCTTTATCCCTGAATATCTTGTAGGCAAGACAAATATGGGGCTGAACATGTTGTTGGTGGGTTGATGTCTCCATTCCTACACTGGAAGTCCTGCCTGGCTGCAGGTGGTGACTATTTTAGAATTCATACCCCCCCTACTAGGAGTTTCACCTACGATCACCCCTATATCCTCCCAGAAACCTATCCCACTTTCTAGTCTCAGAGATAACCCCACCGCTAATTTCCCTCTACTCTCCAAGCACTATTACCCCCAAGCCCTGATGCCCACAACTTTTCCCATGTCCATCCCCTCTCCTATACAAATCTCTCTCTACATCTACTTCACAAACTTAAGTAGTTAAGCATAGATTCCCCAGTAACTAATAAAAAAACCTGGTGTGGTCTGATGCATGGCTGAGCTCAGGGCTGAGAGGGGCAGAGAGGCATAAAGTTAGGGGTATTCAGTTTGTACACACACACACACACACACACACACACACACACACATACACACACATAGCAACACACAAAAATTGATGTGCATGTGTAATCACTCCACAGTAATCATTGTTGACCACTGATCAAAGACTAGTTTGAAATTTCTACTTTAATATGTCTTTAAGGAAGTGACAAATAAGTGCCACTGGCTGAACAACTACATTCTTGGCTCTGAGAATACTTTGATACGTTTCTTTTAAGCCTGGTATAGTTTACTTAGCTCATAGTTCCATGATACTGTCCATCATTTATGAGAATTCAAGAAGGTAACTTAAACTGCTAGTCACAGTGGCAGTAGCTAAGGACAGTGGATCATGTTGAATCCATCATCAAGAGCAGAAAGAAAGGATGCATAATTGCTTCTTATTCTGTCTTATATAGTTCAGGATTCCTGCCTAAAGCAAGAATCTACCTCCATCCCCAATAATGGCCTGTGTTTTCCTACTAACCATTAATAAAATCCCCAGAGATATACCTAGCCATTATGATAGAACAAGTTAATGTTAAAACAGACAAACTGCACAGATAATTGTAAACTATGGAAAGTTGATATTTAAAACTAACAAGCAGAAAAAGGTGAAAGAACAATATTGACTAGACGTGGCCAAAATGTCTATCTGCATTTCCATGTATTTTCCATAAAAATGTTATGTCAGAGTATGCTTAAATTAGCCTTTTTTTTCTTTGCAAGCAAATAGTAATATCAGAAAATGTTATTTCACAGGTCAGTTAGAAATGTGCCTGCAATTTGAATTCAGAAATTGAAGGAAAGATAAAGTTCAATTCTAGGCCTTCCTTTGACATAGTTTTATTAAGTGACTCCCAATATTTGATTTGGATCTCAATATGGAAGGGAAAAGTGATACTTGATAATATATGTCAAGTTTTTTTATAGCAGCACAGTTACCAAGGCAATTTCTTTGTGGCACATACATGAAAAAAATTATTACACCATTAGTAAAATTATTACCTTGATAGGACATGAAAAGATACACAGAGAAACACATGAGGGTTTTCTTTTTTTTTATTTTAGTTTCAATTTTCTTTTGAGCAAGGAACAGAACAAATGGAATTTAAATGCTGCAAAACTATTAGTCCATTAAGAATGTTACAAAAAATCATTCTCATTATATGTATAGTATAGTAGATACTCACACACCTGCTAAAAGTGTGAAATCTTCAGTGACACATCTGGATGTTTGCTTCATAAAATGTCAGACATGAGGATACATGTAAATATAGAGATACATTGTTTAAATGCAAAGCTTTCCTGGAGATGTTTCATGCTGTGTTATACTAATGAGAGAGAGAGAGAGAGAGAGAGAGAGAGACAGAGAGACAGAGAGACAGAGAGACAGAGAGACAGAGAGAGAGACACACACAGAGAGAGACAGAGAGACAGAGAGACAGAGAGATAGAGAGAGACAGAGAGAGAGAGAGAGAGAGAGAGAGAGAGAGAGAGAGAGAGAGAGAGAGAAGGAGGGAGGGAGGAAGGGAGGGAGGGAGGAAAGAAGAAAAGAAGGAAGGAAGGAAAGATGGAGAGAGAGAGAGAAGGAGGGAGGGAGGAAGGGAGGGAGGAAAGAAGAAAAGAAGGAAGGAAGGAAAGATGGAGAGAGAGAGAGAGAGAAAGAGAGAGAGAGAGAAGGAGGGAGGGAGGAAGGGAGGGAGGAAAGAAGAAAAGAAGGAAGGAAAGAAGGAAGGAAGGAAAGATGGATGGATGGATGAAAGGATGGAAGGATGGAAGAAACAAATTAAATATTTAACTTGTTTATACCTGCTTTCAGGGAGTTGAGCAATCAAAAATATTTAAATGATACTGTGAACAAAATGCCATTCTTAAAATTGTTCATTTGAAAGAGTGCATTAACCAATGATTATATACATTGAGACACTTGTTTCTTAGTTAAAAGCTTTAAAACCCACTGGGTAAGTTAGTAATTAATAAAACATGAAAATACAAAATGAATCATCACAGAGTCTAATGGTGCAGATTGGTTGAAATAATAACCAAATGTCATTTTTATACAAACAAAGATCAATGAGTTAGTGTGTCTGTGTGTGTGTGTGTGTGTGTGTGTGTGTGTATGTGTGTGTCTAATTAAAGGTCATAGCAAATTGTGAACTAGCTCACTAGTTAAGGAATTTGCACCCAATCATGAAAATTTGACTTGATACTTAGAACCAATGTTGGGAAATCTATACACAGAAGAAAAATGACTATAGTTTCTGTACCAGGTAGCAAGTGAAGAGATCTCCAAGGGATACTTCGGGTTTTCTGACATGTCAACAGCCTAGTCAAGTCATCAAGCCTTAGTATCAGTGAAAGATTTTGTCTCAAAAAAATAAAATCAAACAAAGGACAATTTAAGAGGACTACTAGCTTTGACTTCTTGGTTCTCACACACACACACTCACACACACACACACACACACACACATACACACATACCAACAACCATGAATATGTATGTGATGTGTATACTGGGAAAATACAATTAGTTTTTGAAAATATAGTGGAGTAACAAGGAAAACAAAACATTGAATTTCAACCCTATGAAAATAAAGTATAAATATGCAAGTTGCAAAATAGCTGTGTTTCAAAAATTTGGCCACATAGCAAAGACTGGTTTTCTATGGCAGTATAGAAGGAAAGCAGCAAAACCTGGAGAATCATGGAAGGAACAGGTATTTCATTGGAAGGGTATATTCATGACAAGAATGTGCTGAATCTGTAGACGTCAGCAGTGCCTGTGAAGGAAGAACTGTGCATCTTAGAGATGGTGGGAACCGAAGCAAGTGTCATGATATGCATATCAGAGGAAGAAAAAGGCTGTCACTGCAAATTCTAGTGCAGAGATCTGACTAGTTCCCGTAGGACAATAGCTGTCTATTCAGTGTTCCATTTTGAATAGACTCCATTTATTTCAGTCATGTTAAACCATCTTCTACTAAAACGACTTCATCCAATTCTGGGAACAAATTATAGTCTCTATATTGTGAATGTTCATCTATGTAACAGTCTTCCAAACATAAGCACAGATGACGCCATTTATAGACAGCATCTGAATTTAAAATCCTATATATAGTTTCACATGCCAAAATGGAAACAAAGACCTAATCCATCAATTACCTGATCTGTGTAGTTCTGGAATTCAGGAATGTTTCTAAATACACTAACATTGCTTTTTGGCTTCTTTATTTCTGCTTCTTGCTAACCAAGTGGGGTAACCAGAATATGGCTTTAAGCATAAAAGGCAAAGAATGGTGATGAATAGTTCTGCATGACTTGGGCAAGCTAACATGCAGTTACTGGCCAGTGATAAAGGCTTTATTCCCTTTGCATTAACAGTGTCCATGTGTGTGGTCTCTGGTGGATTTAACTTGTAATACACATGATTCAAACATTTCTGTCTCCACTGAGATAAGAGGCACCAGAGCTGAAAGATGACCAATGGCCTACTCCAACGCATAATCAAGGAATCTCAGAACATGAACATAAAGTCAAGTGTGGCTTATCTGTTCAATCACTTTGTTATATTTTGGTGTTGTTGTTATATGGTCCTGAAATCACCTTCACATTTGTTACCTTACTCTACATTGACAGTGTGTAAACTTCCTTACAGGAATAAAAGACATTCTAAAGAGATAGGTTTGCCTCTCTGTTTGGCTGTCCCACTAAAGAAACAACTTAGTCCAAGGATTTATAATTCTCCCCACAATATAGTTGCAAATAGAAAGAAAACTCCTGGAGTCATTTAAAAGTTTAGCTTGTCTTCAAGAAATGGATTTCTAGTAACTTATGATATTACTCTGAAGGACAAACTGGAGCTGAGATAATGATGGGTTAATGATGGACAAAACCACATCTGTGCAAGACTGTTCTCTTATATAGGCACCTTGTCTTCAACTTAAAACTACATCTCATGACAGTACCCTGATATAAATATTCATTTGCTTTTCACTGATACTGTCTTTTTAATTTGATCAATGTGTGTGCCTTTCAAGTGACCCTGACCAATACCCTAGGGGCAGGGGTAAGAAGGCGCAGTCAATGACACAGACTCTGAGAGATGTACAAGTAGCAAAAGCAAATTGGTTTATTACAAGAACTAGAAAAACTTTCATGATCTCCTTCCAGCATCTCATTGAATCTCAAAATGTCATACATGATGCTGTACTTTCTCAATTGCTTGCTTTATCATCTGGACCAGCATTAGAGGTCTCTAGCTGTGCTGGCAGATTCTAGGTTGGATTAGGTAGGAATTTTCAGAGGCACCAACCTTGTTGCTGGACATACTTGTTTGAATTTCTCCTATAATTGTCTACAGGCAGACAAACTGATTTGTAAGGTCTGAAAGGGCCCAGACTCTGACACTGACTTCTCCAGTAAGAATAATGAGAGTTGTCTCTATCTAATCCTTTTTTTTATTGAGGAATATTATAGTTGTGCATTTTTAAAGACAATACAGGAAATTGTGTAAGATATATGTGTAAAATGGCAATTGTTGACTCCTCAGAAGAGCTTATGGTTTGCTTCAGAGAAATACTGGTCTGTCAGTTTACCACTGGAGTTTTAGGCAGATAACCCAAGTGCTTTTAAGACAGATGACACTGCTATATAAACAGTTTCTGAGGAGCGCTGAGGTCTGCTTAACCCAGATATGACTTCAATAGCAGAAACTAAGAAGGCATTTAACCCAGAGTGTGCAATGGGCTTACCTTCAAGAATATGGATACCACTGAAGAAAAGCATCTCTCTCATTCTATGATTTTTATTTTCTATATATCCCTGAAAGTGATGGATCCTCATGAAGGCTCAACGTTATGCAAGGGTTCTTTGAGTAATCAAAAGGGTTGACAGTTTAAGAGAACAACAGCATGTCATCTCATGCAAAAAGGAAAAGAAAATATCAAAACAGTAACTTATTCTTTTGGTTTACTTTGTCACCACTTAAAAAGTAGCCAGTGTATATATTCTAGTTTGGTTTTCTTTGATAAAACATTGAGGAAAAACAACTTACTGGAGAAAAGGATTTATTTTTCAGTTCCGAGGTCACAGTTCATCACTGATAGAAGTCAGGGCAGGAACCCAAAGAAGGAACTAGAAGCATGAAGAGAATCAGAGGCCATAATGGAAGCTGCCTTCTGACTCATATTACATGGCTTTCCCAGTGTTGGACCCATTTTGCAAGCCCCATAACATCACCAATCACACAAGGGTCTTCATTCAATCTTGAGCTAGAGCCATACCATCAACACTGACCTAATAGGATGGGAGGGTGAAGCACTGAACTCAGTTTCAGGTAAGCATTTCTAGAGGCAAGTAAATAAGCAAGATGGTATCCAACTTGGAACACATCTGATGGGGTGGGCAATTTCAATGGAATTTGTTACCCTTTAAAATCATTGGCTGGTGCTGGGAGGCAAACCATGAACTCTCATAAGTAAATATCTTTATATACAACTATAACTTCTGCTTTCCTTCTGATTGGTGGTTGTTAGGGTGTGACCTGGAAACCAGGGCTAGACTGGGAGTTAACTCAAGTTCAGTCTCAGATCAGATTCTCTATGGTGGATCCTGAACCTAAGATGGACTTGGGCTGATCATTCACCAACATGCCTATTAAATAATCCTGGACTACTTTCCCAGGGGTGGCTCTCACCCACACTGGGTGATTTCTCACATCAACCATTAATTAAGAAAATTTAATTTACAGGATTACCTAAAACCCCAACTGATGAATGTAATCCCTCAATTAAGGATCCCACTTGATAAATGACTTTAGCTTGTGTCAGGTTGATAAAAGTTAACAAGCACACTATATGTAGTGACTATTCCTGGTTGCCATCTTGACTAAATCTGGAATGAACTACAATCCAGAATTGGAAGGCTCATCTATGATCCTAATCTGGAGGCTCAGAGATACAAGTTTCTGACCTGGATCTTGGCATGGAGATTTTGAACCATAGTGGCTATGAATTCCAGAAGATTAAGACAAGGAGATTTCTGAGTTCAAGGTCATCTAGGATTAAAGGCATGGTGGCACACACCTTTATTTGGGCCACATCCTTTGCTGGAAAAGTACATAAGGACATTGGAAGAAGGAAGACTCACTCTTCCTTGCCTGCTTTCCTCGTAGAACTGAGCAACTGCTAGATCCTTGGACTTCCATCCACAGCTCCTGCTGATCATTGTTGGGGAAATGGGCTACATGCTGTAAGTCACCTGCAAATTCCCTAACAATATAGAGACTACCCATACACTCTGAGTCTAGAGAACCCTGACTAATAATACACTATATATAACATTAGTACTTTTATAACTGCAATTTGATACTTTATATTTGGAATATAGATGTATATGTGATGGTTGTCTACTTGAGAAACTTAAATTTATATCTATGTCTATATCCAGGGAAATGTATATGTATATTTTATTAATCTTGACCATAATTTCCTCAAAGACATATTCAGGATGATGTATAATATATTAGAGTCTATATTTATTTCATTAGAAATTTATTTTAGTCTTAAGTGAACTCAAACATCCTGGTAAACAAGACACAGGTCAGACCATATTAAAAAGTACTAATTTTAGGGCTCTGAAGGGCTTTACACTGGGTAACTGTGCAGATATTAAGATCAACAGCACAGAGAGAAAATTAAAATTATATCTTGGTTAAAATCGAATATGATATATTACAGAAGTCAGCTTCTTTAGAGGAATGTTTTGACACTCATGGTTAAATTGCTTATCTCATATTTTGTGTATTTGACAATTTTTAAGTTGGAATTTATGATATGACCAGGGAATGAAAATTTTGAAATTTGGGTAGAATATGGATTCCATCTATTTGTTTAACCTACAGTGATTTATTCTTTCTTTTAAATGTTTTATTCCTAATTATGTTTGTGAGTTTGCAAGAATAAGTACACATGTGTGTATGTGTGTGTGTGTGTGTGTGTGTGTGTGTGTGTGTACACATATATGTGGATTTATAAGTGAGGGCAAATGTTCTTGGAGTCCATAGACATTGTGGCCTAGATTTGGACATGAATAAGGACGAACAGGCTGTTGTGGATGCTGCCCAATGGTCTAGGGTTGTCGGCAGGGACAGGGAATGCTATTTGCTCCTGAGTCAGCAATCAAGACCTTCGGGGTGTGTGTGTGTGTGTGTGTGTGTGTGTGTGTGTGTGTGTGTGTGTCTTTCTATGCAAGGGTTTGTACTGAAAGCGCCTGACATGGACAGAGGAGTCAATTGCATTTCCTGAGTGCTTCAGTTCCAGGTATTTGTGATGTGACCTGTGAGTGCTGAGGACCTATCCCATGTGTTCTGTAAGAGTAAAACATACTTTTAAGTCCTGAGTCATCTTCTCTGTGCCTCTGGACTTGAAAAGATATTAAAGAAGCATTTTTGATTGAATTTCACACTTTTTCCAGGTAAAGTGGAATCTTTCTAGCGATGGTGAAGAGCAGGTGCAGATACTGTTTGGAAATCATAGACTTCTATGACCCCATTTCATAAACTGTGTGTTGCAACCACATATGGAGTTGCAAAATTAATGTGTAGTATTGGAAAGAAAAAAAGGGGCATCAGTAAAAATTTCCGGAACCACAATGACCAAAACTTAATTTCAAATAGAACAAATAATAAATCTGAAGTCTTTCTGGCCTCACTTTCTGAGATGTTTCTCCCGAAGTCTATCATAGTATTTGTTCTGAACAAACAACACACATTTCATATTACACATGTCCCCACACAAAACACCAACCTGTGCTGTGGGAAACAGCTCAGATCAAAGAACATTGAGCACTCTTCTGTTTTCACTATGCACATACATTTTTCTGTGCTTATGGAAATATGACTTAATTATAGAAGACAAGATGCTTAGTATTTTGGTACAACAATTACTCAGCATGTAAAGATCAGATTTGTTTGCTTGGATTGCATTGGTAGAGAGTTTAATATTACCATTGTGTATTTGATGAATAGAATGCAGTTTTTCTGTGCCTCACACATACACGAAAGAATCCTTAGCAACCTAGTCACACTTAGCTCCCTTCAATTTTGACCTGAAAAGTTGCTGTATGATGACCATTGACATAGATGGGTGAGTGGATAAAGAATTTGCTAAGCCTGATGACTTGAATTTGATTCCCAGGATAAATACTGGGGAAAGAGAATGACTCTTAAAGGTCTCATCTCCACATCAGTCAAATACACAGTATCTCTCTGTCTCTTTGTCTCTGTCTTTGTCTCTCTCTCTCTCATATTCAATACACACATGTACACACAACAAGACACACACACACACACACACACACACTAAATAAAATAAAATAAAATGTAATCAAACTGGTAAAATGTTTTAATTGTTGCCTCCAGAGAGGCAAGTAACCCTATTAAAAAATGGGGTACAGAGCTAAACAAAGAGTTCTCACCTGAAGAATATCTAATGGCTGAGAAGCACCTAAAGAGATGTTCATCATCCTTAGTCATTAGGGAAATGCAAATCAAAACAACCCTGAGATTCCATCTCAAACCAGTCAGAATGGCTAAGATCAAAAACACAGGAGACAGCAGTTTTTGGCGAGGATGTGGAGAAAGAGGAATACTCCTCCACTGCTGGTGGGATTGCAAGCTGGTAAAACCACTCTGGAAAGCAGTCTGGCAGTTCCTCAGAAAACTGGACATGATACTCCCGGAGGATCTGGCTATACCACTCCTGGGCATATACCCAGAGGCTTTACCTGCATGTAATAAGGACACATGCTCCACTATGTTCATAGCAGCCTTATTTATAATAGCCAGAAGCTGGAAAGAACCCAGATGTCCCTCAACGGAGGAATGGATTCAGAAGATGTGGTATATTTACATAATGGAATACTACTCTGCAATTAAAAACAATGAATTCACGAAATTCCTAGGCAAATGGTCAGAACTTGAAAATACCATCCTTAGTGAGGTAACCCAATCACAAAAGAACACACTAGGTATGCAGTCACTGATAAGGGGATATTAACCCAGAATCTTGGAATACCCTAGACACAATTCGCATATCAATAGATTTCTAATAAGATGGAAGGAGAGACCCCTGGTCCTGGAAAGACTGGATGTAGGGGAACACCAGGACAGAGAAGCGAGAAGGGGGTGAATGGGGAAAAGAGGGAGGGAAGGGGGCTTATGGGACTTTCGGGGAGGGAGGAAACGGGAAAGGGGAAATGATTTTGAATGTATATAAAAAAAACTTAGAAAATGAAATTTAAAAAAAAAGTCAAATTGTAGAAGGAAATTGAAAGGATAGATTTCATGATGTAATAAAACATTCTATGTATTTTAAAAGACCAAAGTATGTCATATTGTAAATATAATATTGTTTCTGCCCTGTGTCAGAATGAAAGGATAATAGGATATGAATTGATTTTAAGAGTTTTTAAGTTTTTTTTTTAATACACACCTCGCAGTGAATTCACAATACCACATTTCTTTATAGTTTTGTGTTTAATTTGATGCAGTTTTTTCAGTTCTTACAGGGCCACAGGAAAACAGAGGTGATTAGAAATTCAAAACTAACATTTTCCTTGAGCTTCACAAAAGAAACATTTTTTTTTCTGTATTACTCATTGTTTTTCTTGGAAAAAAGAAAACAAAGCAAAAACCAAACCAAACAAACAAAAAACCACCGTCCTGCCTTCTCTCAGTCACCTCACTCCAATGTGGTCTGCTTTTGTCATTAGTTAAGTGTGAAGGTTGGTCCACATCCAAGATGACGACTGTTTTTTACATATGCTCTTTGCTGGTAGCTCTCTTGAACAATAGCTTCTACTTTTCATGGATACAGTGAAGAATGATTTACTCTCAGGTGATTAATAGATGCTGTTTCTCAGAGATAAACAGTGAAAAATTGATTAAACAAATTTAATTTGTTGTATTTACAAGAAATCAAATAACATTTCTATTTGGAATGCTGCTATGTCTTTTCCTGGTAAGATATGAGTATCTCTTTGCCACATATAAAACATCTGTGGATGGAAAAAGACATGATTCTACCCAGGTCTATAATAGAGAACCAGTGAGTTTAATAGGGTTCCTCACAAACGTATCCATAATGGGCTCACACATTTGAGACTTAAGGGCAAGCCCATCAGTGAAAAGTTTACACTAAAATATATAATAGCTTGTGAAAATTACATCCGCCAAACCCTGCAAAACTAGCAGGACATTCTACTAGTCAGCAAATTTCTTTTGCTCCTAATCCTCTACCTATTTATAAACTTGGTCTTGTGATGTGTAAGTTATAGGAGTTTTCTTAGCTTGATAAAACATGTCTCACTAGGTAGTCTTATATGTTTAATATATTTCAAGTATCATAACAGTCTTCTTCATCTTTACATAAAAATAAAATGCTTTAACTCAGAGGAACCACCTGCACAAACACTATGCTTGGGAAGTTAGGCAACTATTGCCACCAGAGACCAGAGACCTTGTAATAGTTGTGGAAGGACAATGAGAGAGATCATGGCAGAAACCACTTCAACACCAATGCCTTCTGACTTGAGATATTGATATCAGTGTGTGCCACTTGAAAAAGTAGACAGGATATTCAAATCATGAACCTCAGACAAATCTTCCTCCAAATTTCAATGATAATGATTTATGGGGTTAAATGAAGAATAAACAACACAGAGTACAAAAAAATCTTGAAAAATGAATGACAACCACATACTTTTCAATGACTCTGTTACTTGTAAATGCCCTTCCTTCAGCAAGCTTTAGAACTCAACATTTTCTTGGGAGGTTGAGAATGTCAAAACTTATGAGACTTGTTAAAAGTCTTTTCTTTCTCTGATATGTAAAAACCTCATCTCTAGTTCCAGAATCACCACATTCACTGCCATGGTCTCAACAATAGCTAACGTTAGTAATATATATTTATGTGTGTGTGTGAGTGTTTGTGTGTGTGTGTGTGGGGTGAGAAGTGGTATGATTTCTGCTTTTGAAATCAATTCCCATACCCCTAACACTTGACCATGCTTTACAGAATTTTATGACCTCATAAGAAAGAATAAAAGAGTTCAGGCACAATGCACCATACCCAAGTGTTGCAGGGAGGCAGCTTAACTAACAAGGAACACAGAGAAGATGACCTGCACAGCTAGAACCACCCATGCCACTCAGAGGATCATATCTTTGACTGAAGACCTCTGGTTTCTGCTTCTGGCTTGGGACCACCCTCTTCCATGCATACCATAACCAAATGATGCACAGAGGTAGCTACCCATTCAGTAGTGTAGAGAGGCATTGAAGCAAATTCACTAAAATCAGGGACTAGACATGACTGTTCTCTCTCCCCCCATATACGATATAGTGCTTGAAGTTCTAGCTAGAGCAATTAAGCAACAAAATGAGGTCAAAGAGATAGAAATTGGAACAGAAGAAGTCAAATTATGACTCTTTGAAGATGATATGATAGTATACTTAAGCGATCCAAAAAACTCTACCAGAGAACTCCTACAGCTGGTAAACAATTTCAGCAAAGTGTACGGATATAAAATTAACTCAAATAAATCAGTAACCTTCTTATACTCAAAGGATAAACAGGCTGAGAAAGAAATTATGGAAAAAACACTCTTCACAATAGTCACAAATAATATTACATACCTTGGTGTCACTCTAAACAAGCAAGAGAAAGATCTGTATGACAAGAATTTCAAGTCTCTGAAGAAAGAAATTGAAGAGGACCTCAGAAGAAGGAATTATCTTCCATGCTCATGGATTGGCAGAATTAATATAGTAAAAATGGCCATCTTGCCAAAAGCAATCTACAGATTCAATGCAATACCTATCAAAATTCCAACTCTAAAGAGCAATTCTCAAATTCATCTGGATTTGGAGAAAGAGTAACAGTCTTCCACTGCTGGTGGAATTTCAACCTGGTACAACCACTCTGGAAATCAGTTTGGCTGTTCCTCAGAAAACTGGGCATAATACTACTGGAGGACCCTGTTATACTACTCCTGGATCTCTATCTCTATCTATCTCTATCTCTATCTCTATCTCTATCTCTATCTCTATCTCTATCTCTATCTCTATCTCTCTCTCTCTCTCTCTCTCTATCTCTATCTCTATCTATATCTATATCTATATCTGTATTGTGTATATGTATATGTATGTAGATATAGATATAGATATCCAGAGGATTCTCCAGCATGTAATAAGGACCTAAGGCAATTTGGGGATGAAAGATTTTATTTCAACATAAAGCTTATAGTTCATCTGTTAGGAGTGAGTGCAGAAAGTCAAGGCAGAAACCTGAAGGCAGGAACTGAAGCAGAGGCAAAGGAGGAATGCTGCCAACTGACTTGAATGCAGGGCTGCCACAACTTGTTTCTTATATATCCCATGACCCAGAGTGGTCTACCTACAAGGGACAGGACCCACAAACATCAATAATCAAGAAATATCCCAGGGATTTATCTATGTGCCAATCTGAAGAAAACATTTTCTTTATTGAGCTTCCCAATTCCAGGATATCCCTAGATTGTGGCAAGTTAACAAAAACTATCTGGAACAGAAGTACACAGAAACCCCAAATATAGAAGGTGCACAAGTTGCTCTTAGTTACTGAACCACACACAGGGATCCATGTTGTATAATATTCTATTTAAATAGCCTATTGAAAATGAGATAGACAACATGGCATAAAAGGACACTGAAAAATACAGTTATGTCAAAAAAAAAGCATAGCATTTATTACACATGAATTTGTAGTCTGAGGGCCTTAGCACTCCATGTAATTCAAAGATTTTAGCATATATTTTCCTCTAATTATAAATATCCAAGATGTTATTTAATACTATATCACTGAATAAATATTGTTAATTGTCTGATTGGTAAGATGTAGGATCTCCTAGGGATTAAGTCTGCAGTCATCCATAAAATTACTTAAAGTCAGCTTATAAAGTGCCTATAATTTATCCAGAGGAAGCTAAAGCAGCATGAAGACCAATTTTTACTAGGAAACACTAATCCCTGAGGAGGTTCCTAGACAGTATTACCATGAATAATATGAGCGAAATATCAACATTCACTCCTCTATTTCTATTTATTAATTGTAGATCTAATGTTACCAGCTGCTTAAGCTCCTTCACTTCCCTGAAATGAAATGCTTAATCATTGAACTGATAAATGAATTGAGCCTTTTCTTCATTCATTATCTTCTCTTGTTTTTTTTGTTTTATTTTGACTTCATCATATTAATAATAAAGTAAACCAAGACAACAACTAAACAGTAGCCCATTCTATTTCTAGAGGAGTTCACTAAGTGAAAACTATTTATTAGTGCATTCTGCTTCTTTTATTGAATCATTTCTTTTATTGAGTCATTAGAAATTGAGTCATTTCTAAATAAATAGGCTCAGCAAAATGTACCAGCAGCCTACTTCCTATGTCTGTGCAATGATTACATAATGTGGCTTGTCTTCTTCTAATCAGGGGTGCTTTATTGCTCCCAGGAAGAATTTCTGACATCCTGAGCCAACCTCAAAGGAAGTACTATTTATGTGTATTGGGACCTGTTGTAAATAAAGAAAAGTGTGTTTCTTCATATCATAAAGTAAGAAAGAAGATCATAAAGGGATAGAGAAGGTCTAGAGGCAAAGCAAACAACCAAGCAAGCAAGCAAACAAACAAAAATACTAGATCATAATTAAACACATAAAATGAGAATGTGGTACTCTTGGAAAAAGAAATCGAGCTAGCCAGGAATGATTAATGGATATGAAGAAAGTGAAGGGGAAAGAAATGATCAGGAACAAAAGGTTATGATAGAAAAATGGTGTATAAAAATACCATTATGAATTCCATTACATTGTACTTTCACTTAAAAATTAAAACGCATACAGAATGATTCTGTAATCTACACAAAAGTCAGGTAAACATGCTAATTGCTCAATATTATTTTCATTTAATCCCAGGGATGCTTTAAATAGATCCTTAATTGAGAGATACTTTCCTTCTGTCTTAACTCTTTGATATTATTAACAAAAGCAGCAGCAAAATAATCTGAGAGACAGGAGAACACAAAATGTTGACCAAGAATTCTGTTATCACTAATAACAAATCACACCACATATTAAGGTATGTCTCACATATTTTGAAAATCATTTGGTCACCACTATCAATGTCTGAACATTTTTGATTTGTTGAACCTCTCTTCATTGTGTGATAATTTGCTATGTCTATGGGCCTGGGTGCCTGTGGAGGATACCTAGCTGAGGGTGCAAATCCTTGGTCTAGTCTTGTAGCTGGAAATCCTGAGAGGCCTGTTCCATTGCTCCTCTGCAGTGCGTTTAGATTAAATGAGGCAGTCCATGGTTTTTCATCTTTATTGTAGAAGAGTTGAGTGAGAGAAAGGACACAGAGAAGTAGAAGCAAGCCATGGCCATGTGGAAAGTGGGGGAAGGGAATGGGGAAGGGAAGAGCCCAAGAGGGCAAGAGAAGAGGAAAGAGAAGAGAGAGTGAGAGAGAGAGGAGGGGACAAGCAGTTGCTTTTATAGTGGGCTGAACTAACGGACTGTAGTCAGGTGATTGTGGGGGTACAGTCCAGCCAGAATACTAGAGGCCTGGGTCATGGCCCTATGTGACAAGGGCACAGAATTATGGAGTTGAGGGCCTCATGGTGTCAGCCTAGTGTCTGGGAGCATGGGCAAACAGCCTTCAATCCCATGGTCCCTTGTGGATTAAGTCCACTGTGTTTCCAGGGTTTAAAACTAGCTCAACCAGAATATAAACTGCCTTTCATGGTCTAACATATAGCTATTTCTGATAGTTCTAACATTTCTGTTTTGAATTTGTTCAAATATTAATCATTGTTGGTTATTTTTTCTAGGTCTCTTTCTTTTCTTTTTTTATTACATATTTGCTTTATTTACATTTCAAGTGTTAACCCTCTTCCATATTAACCGACCGAAAAACCCCTATTCCACCCCCTCTCCCTCTGCTGACCCCCACTCCTCAGATGTCCTGACTTGCATTCCCGAATTCTGGGGAATCTTGCCTTCACAGAAGCAATGGCCATCCCTCTCATTGATGTCTGAAATAGTCATCTTCTGCGACATATGTAGCTGGAACCATGGGTCCATCCATGTGTACTCTTTGGTTGGTCTCTGGGGGCTCTAGGGATAATGGTTGGTATATATTATTGTTCCTCATGCATGGCTACAAACCTCTTCAGCTCCTTAGGTCCTCTCTTTAGCTGCTCCATTGGGGACCCTATGCTCATTCTATTGGTTGTCTGTGAGCCATGGGATTTTGATCTACTTTCCAACAAGGAAAAAGTATCCAACTGGAGGTCAACATGCAGAAAAATGCAAATTGACCCATTCTTATCTCCTTGCACTAAGCTCAATTCCAAGTGGATCAAAGACCTCCACATAAAACCAGACACACTGAAACTAATAGAAAGGAAACTAGGGAAGAACCTTGAACATATGGGCACAGGGGAGAATTTCCTGAACAGAACTCCAATAGCTTATGCTCTAAGATCAAGAATAGACAAATGGGACCTCATTAAATTACAAAGTTTTTGCAAGGCAAAAGACACTGTCAAAAAGACAAAGTGACAACCAACTAACTGGGAAATGATCTTCACCAACCCTACATCTGACAGAGGGCTAATATCCAATATATACAAAGAACTCAAGAAGGTAAACTCCAGAGAGGCAAGTAACCCTATTAAAAAATGGGGTACAGAGCTAAACAAAGAGTTCTCACCTGAAGAATATCTAATGGCTGAGAAACACCTAAAGAGATGTTCATCATCCTTAGTCATTAGGGAAATGCAAATCAAAACAACCCTGAGATTCCATCTCACACCAGTCAGAATGGCTAAGATCAAAAACACAGGAGACAGCAGTTGTTGGCGAGGATGTGGAGAAAGAGGAACACTCCTCCACTGCTAGTGGGATTGCAAGCTGGTAAAACCACTCTGGAAAGCAGTCTGGCGGTTCCTCAGAAAACTGGACGTGACACTCCCTGAGGATCCGGCTATACCACTCCTGGGCATATACCCAGAGGCTTTACCTGCATGCAATAAGGACACATGCTCCACTATGTTCATAGCAGCCTTATTTATAATAGCCAGAAGCTGGAAAGAACCCAGATGTCCCTCAACGGAAGAATGGATTCAGAAGATGTGGTATATTTACACAATGGAATACTACTCTGAAATTAAAAACAATGAATTCACGAAATTCCTAGGCAAATGGTCAGAACTTGAAAATATCATCCTTAGTGAGGTAACCCAATCACAAAAGAACACACATGGTATGCAGTCACTGATAAGGGGGTATTAACCCAGAATCTCGGAATACCCTAGACACAATTCGCATATCAATAGATTTCTAAGAAGATGGAAGGAGAGACCCCTGGTCCTGGAAAGACTGGATGTAGGGAAATGACAGGACAGAGAAGTGAGAGGGGGGAGAATGGGGAAAAGAGGGAGGGAATAGGGCTTATGGGACTTTCGGGGAGGGAGGAAACGGGAAAGGGGAAATGATTTTCAATGTATATAAAAAAAACTTAGAAAATAAAATTTAAAAAAACAAAAAGTATCCACACTTTGTTCTTCCTTCATCTTGAGCCTCACATGATCTGTGAGTTGTATCTTGGGTATTATGAGATTTGGGGCTAATATTCCACTTATCAGTGATTGCAAACCATGTGTGTTCTTTTGTGATTGGGTTACCTTACTCAGGATGATAGTTTCTAGCTCCATTCATTTGCCTAAGAATTTCATGAATTCATTGTTTTTAGTAGCTGAGTAGTGTTCTATTGTGTAAATGTACCACATTTCCTATATCAATTCCTCTCTTAAGGGACATCTGGGTTCTTTCCAACTTCTGGCTATTATAAATAAGGCTTCTATGAACTAGTGGAGCCCATGTCCTTATTGCATATTGGAGCATTTTCTGGGTATATGCCCAGGAGTTTATAGCTGGGTCCTCAGGTAGTACTATGTCGAATTTTTTGAGGAACCTCCAATTTGGTTTCCAGAGTGGTTTTACCAGTTTGCAATCCCACAAGCAATGGAGGAGTGTTACTCTTTTTCTGCATCCTCTCCAGCATTAGCTATATCCCCTGAGTTTTTAATCCTGGTCATTCTGACTGGTGTGAGGTAGAATCTCTGGTTGTTTTAATTTGCATTTTCCCTGATGATTAAGGATGTTGAACATTTCTTTAGGTGTTTCTCACCCAGCAAGTTTTCCTCAGTTGAGAATTCCTTGTTTAATTCTGTACCCTATTTTTAATAGGGTTATTTGGTACTCTGGAGTCTAACTTTGGAGTTCTTTGTATATATTGGATATTAGCATTCTATCAGATGTAGGATTGGTAAAGATCTTTTCCCAATCTTCTGGTTGCTGTTTTGTCCTATTGACAGTGCTTTGCAGAATTTTCGCAATTTTATGATGTCCCATTTGTCAATTATTGATCTTAGAGAAGAAGCTATTTGTGTTCTATTCAGGAAACTTTCCCCTGTTACTATGTGCTCCAGGTTCTTCCCCACTTTTTCTTCTTTTAGATTCAATGTATCTGGTTTTATGTGGAGGTCCTTGATCCACTTTGACTTGAACTTTGTACAGAGAGATAAGAATGGATCAATTTGCATCCTTCAACATGTTGACTGCCAGTTGACCCAGCATCATTTGTTGAAGATGTTGTCATTTTTCCACTGGATAATTTTAGCTCCTTTGTCAAAGATCAAGTGATCACAGGTGTGTGGGTTCATTTCTGGGTCTTCAGTTCTATTCCATTTATCTTCCTGCCTGTCACTGTACCAATACCATACAGCTTTAATCAATATTGCTCTGTAGTAGTGCTTGAGTTCAGGGATGGTGATTCCACCAGAAGTTATTTTATTTTTGAGAATAATTTTCACTATCCTGGGTTGTTTGTTATTCCAAATAAATTTGCAATTTATTCTTTCTAACTCTATGAAGACTTGAATTAGAATTTTGATGGGGATTGCATTGAATCTGTCGATTGCTTTAGGTAAGATGGCCATTTTTACTATATTAACACTGAGAATCCACAGGCATGGGAGATCTTTCCATTTACTGAGATTTTCTTCAACCAGAAACAGATAAATGATCCAAACAATCCCATAACCTCTGAAGAAATTGAAGCAGTTAATAATAATCTCCCAACCAAAAAAAGTCCTGGACCAGATAGGTTCAGTGCAGAGTTCTATCAGACCTTCAAAGAATACCAATACTCTTCAAACTATTCTACAAATAGAAACAGATGGAACACTGCCCAATTCATTTTATTAAGCTATAATTACTCTGACACCTAAACCATGCAAAGACCCAATAAAGAATAAGAACTTTAAACCAATTTCCCTTATGATTATTGATGCAAAAATGCTCAATAAAATTATTGCCAACTGAATTCAAGAACACTTCAAAACAGTTATCCTCCATGATTAAGTAGGCTTCATCCTAGGAATGCTGGGATGGTTCAATATACGGAAATCCATCAATGTGATCCACTATATGAGTAAAAAGTATATATATATATATATATATATATATATATATATATATGTGTGTGTGTGTGTGTGTGTGTATATATATGTATATATATATACATATATATATACATATATATACACACATATATATCACATGATCATTTCATTAGATGCTGAGAAAGCATTTGACAAAATCCAACATCTCTTCATAATAAAACTCTTGGAAAGATCAGGAATTCAAGGCCCATACCTAAACATATTAAAAGCAATATAAAGCAAACCAGTAGCTAACATTAAACTAAGTGGAGAGAAACTTGAAGTAATCCCACTGAAATCAGGGACTAGACAAGGCTGTCCACTCTCTTCCTACCTGATCAATATAGTTCTCAAAGTCCTAGCCAGAGCAATTAGACAACAAAAGGAAACCAAAAGAATTTGAATTGGAATGGAAGAAATCAAATTATCACTGTTTGCAGATAATAGGATAGTATAATTAAGTGACCCCAAAAATGCTACCAGAGAATTTCTAAACCTGATAAACACCTTCAGCAAAGTGACTGTATATAAAATTAACTCAAACAAATCCTTAGTCTTTCTATACTCAAAAGGATAAGGATGCTGAGAAAGTAATTAGGGAAATGCCACCCTTCACAATAGCCACAAATAATACAACATACCTTGGTGTGACTCTAACCAAGCAAGTCAAAGATCTGTATGGCAAAAATTTCAGGTCTCTGAAGAAAGAAATTGAAGATCTCAGAAGATGTTGGTGATATTTTAATTCAAACATAAATGAATATCCAGCCACAGAGCCTTTCATATAAGGTAAATACCACATGTTTCCTTTTGAGATTATGGCTTTGATCCCAATGAGCCAGCCACTATAAATCCATTATCTACAACTTTTCCTTATGTTTCTGAATCAAATCCACAAGAGTTTTTGTTTTCTTTCCATGTGTGTGCATATATCTATTATATTCAGTGCATAGATGAATGTCCTGGGACCTACACTCTTGATTGTGCTCGTGAAGGACACAGCAAGACATCAACTCTCCTTATTAGTTAGACCACAGTGCTGTGATAACAGGTGCATGGTTTTTGTTTTTGTTTTGTTTTGTTTTGTTTGTTTGTTTGTTTTGCTATGTGTTTGCTATTAAAACTTAGTTCCTTGAATACTCTTCCTCACTGAGCCATCTCCTCAGATGCCATCTAGCCATTTTTTCAATGTAATATTTTTATCTATTCTTGGATAATTTCACATCATCCACCCTACCACACTTATTTCTCAGTCCTTTCATGTCTTTCTCCCACCTGTGTAGGCCTCTCCTACCAAAAGTTAAATGACAAGTCTAATTTGTGTTGTCTACATACACTGGAGCATAATCAAACTCTAATAGGTTTGTCTTTTAAATATAACTGAGTTATTCCCCTCCCACATCCCCACCAGAAGACACCAATTATGGAGAACTACTCTTCATCATCCTAATGACACTTTTTAAAAGTTATCTTCAATAGTTTCCTGTTTAGGTTGCTACAGTTTTGGGGTGGGCAATAGGGAATGGGTTTTCCATAGTGGTTTCACATAAACCTTCCATGACCCTCTGTACAACTATCAGTCTGTAGTCATCAGAATTACTGTAAAAATAGCTCTTTACAGTCAGCAGAAGCATGAATAATGGGTATTCAGCTGATTTCTGGTGATAGTATGGACCACAAATGTGACCCCTTGCTGTAGTAGGATCACAGATCCACACTGAGTCTTCAGAGGCAGCCTGAAATCTTTAACATATCTATGAAGTCATGTGGCAGTACAGGCTTCTTACATTAATATACACCCCTGTGGCAGTAAGACTCATAAACATCAAAATGACTTCAGGCTTCAGTACAGACCACAAATATCCTCATGATCTTAGGTGGTATCACAGACCCCAGCTACTATAGGGACTCAGATGGAGATATGGTCTTCATCAGTGGCATGGACCTGGATATCAATATGGCATCTAGTGGCAGCACAGGGTACTTATGGCAATAGGGTATGTTTTTAATTCACTAATTTTGAAAACTTCATCTGTAAGCTCTGCATCTCCATAGCTCCTATTCTCTCTAATTTCTCCCATGTCCTCCTCCCAAATTCGTGGTAATCCCTTGCTCAATTTAATTTCTATTACTTCTATCTTCTCTTACCTACCATCTTGAAATATCTTTTTCTTTTTCCAAACATTGATTGTTATACCCTTTCTGTCATGTTCCCGGTTCTGGTAGTTTATTCTGATAACTGTACTTTGTTCTCAGGGTTTCTATAGGAAGGGCAAAGGTGGGGTCTGCTTGCTCTCACTTTTTGTACATCAGAGTTCTTTGTTTTTTCAGGTCTTTCTTCTCTCCCATTTTCATTTTTGAAACTTGTAGTAAGACAATTACAGGCTTAGGACTGTTCAAATTCTGATCTATACCTTTACCACATGAGAAAGAAAGGAAGAGACACTTATTTGGAACCATACTTCTGTATGTCCTTAGGACTATTCCCAGGTGAGCTGTGTGTCTCATTATGCTGAAGACATCATGGTCTAGCCACAGCTCTTAAACATACATAAAACCAACAAAAGGAACTTGATGCAAAAATTATGAAAGACATTATTTTGCTTATATGAGTGAAACACTGTTTAGACTAATGGTAATTTCATCTTACAATGACTGTTGGAATGACTATTATAAGCCAAGGAACTCATATAAAAAGGCTGACAGTGAGTTAGTATGGCTCTGTGGTATCCTTTCTATTTTATCCTTTCATCTTTGTGTTTTAGGGTGCACACAGGCACGTGTGCATGTGCGTGTGCGTGTGCGTGTGCGTGTGTGTGTGTGTGTGTGTGTGAGAGAGAGAGAGACAGAGACAGAGACAGAGACAGAGAGACAGAGACAGAGAGAGAGAGAGAGAGAGCAAAGGACTTGAAGTCAAATCATGGGTTACAACCTGATGGCCTATGTTCTGCTTGAGA
The DNA here is from genome assembly GCA_036184385.1 of Tokudaia muenninki. Classification (NCBI taxonomy): domain Eukaryota; kingdom Metazoa; phylum Chordata; class Mammalia; order Rodentia; family Muridae; genus Tokudaia; species Tokudaia muenninki. Next base: position 88,539,901 of record BTHS01000003.1, read on the forward strand.
CAGTTTTCCAGTCTGTTGCACTCTTCATGTTTTGCTTTTTCTGGAGGTCTCCAAAGAGATCTCTGCTCTAGATAGCTTTTTTGCAATTCTAAAAAAAAAAAAAAAATCTTTGGATAGATCATCTCTTGCAGATCAAAGCACAGGTCTTTATTTACATATCAACTGAGACAAGCAATTTCAGATTTATAAGATGGAGAGTAATTGAGGAATACAACTAAAGTTCAACCTCCAACCTCTTCATGTATATAAACTTGTATAAACAAGGACAAAGATAAGAGTCCTACCCTCGGTCAGTGGAACTTACTTCAAGATGCCCCCAAGTGAAACACTGAAACACAGATCCATGATAAAGCAAGAGGTTTATTTTCAGGTGCATCAGAGTCAACCCTCAATCAGTTCCTTGAGGTGAGTGACTAGAAGGTGACCCCAAAAGGCTATGACAAGCAGTTTTTATACTTTTTTATGGGCACAGGTTACATCAGCAATGTTACAGTTCAAATTTATTAGCTAAGCATATTGACCTTTAAATCTTAAATTGGCTAGCAAGCGTGGCACACATTTGATCTCTACATGGGACTTTCCAGAGGGTCAGGTGACTATCATTCAGTATGTTCTGAGAATTTTTTACTCGATAATATTCCTGGAACAAGAATAGAACTTGGCCTAGCTTTGACCCCAGGAAGGATGGGGAAGCTGTAAAGAGGCTGTGGGACTAGAAGATCCCTTGGTGTCCCATATTCTCCTCTTTTTCTTGTATAATCTCCAATCCTTGTGCTATGTTCTGGGTCTTGGGTAACTCATATTGTTGGTGCAGGAACACTAGTTGTACTATTCCTATTATCTCTTATATGACCACTATAAGCTTGTTCAATATGCAAGGTCCATAGGTCAACAATTTCAGGAGAACAACTAAGGGTCCTAACAAGGTGGATATGAGTGTGGTTAACCAAGGGGAGTCATTAAAAAGAGAGTGATAGCAGCCTTTGGAATTTTTTCATTCTCTTTGGCATTACTCTAAATTTTCTCACACTTTGGTAAGGGATTCTCTATTCAACCACAGTACATAGAAACAATATTCCTCATGTAATGCCAAACCCAGCCCTCTTCTATTGTGGAACACAACCTCTGGCAGAGAATCAACATTACTTTCTAAGTGGGAAATGTATTTCTCTAGATGTTGACTATACTCATTAATATTTGCTTTGAAGCTATTATAATTCTTATCTTGTAGGGTTAATGCCACAATTCCAGTATGTGGCCCAGCTAGGCCTGCTCTCAAAATTAGGACCAATGCCAAAGAGACAGGTTCTCTTTTCTGTACCATTACACTTCCAGTTGGCTTCCCTAGTAGAGTCCAGAGGGCAGTTTCTTCAGAATAATAGGTTATTCGAGACATCAACTGGACTAGTACACAAAACTCTTTAGTGTGGGAGGAACTAAAATTTCCCCAAGCATGGAAGGGGTCAACACTGTGTTGCAAGTCCACGGGCTTGATGGAGTGGGGATCTAACCAGCTTGAAGGTAGAGAAGTGTTAGTCAGGTTACATATATTTAGATAGAGAGTTGGAACATCTTGGTCTTCTGAAATGTTATACTCTGCAATCAGCCTGATTCCTTCATAGAAGGGAGGTTTTCAATTGTAACATAACCAGCATGAGGTGGTGAATTCAGGCTGTGAGTCTTTTAGGATCTGAAAGGTTTTTAACATCATAGACTGGAGAGAGTCTACTGATTCAGAGGGCTTGAAGAAAGGAATGGGAGGTGACGTCCCAGAGGAGGGATGCTCAGAGAGTCTAGGAGTTACAGGCCTAGGAAGTTGGATTCAATATTGTTTTAGAAGGTATTAACACTGGGTTAGGTCTCAGTGTTATGGGTAAATGGCTGTACCAGAAGTATTATGGTAAAAAGTAACCCATGATCGTATCCTCCTATGACCCATAGGATAAGACCCCAGGACTTCCCAGTTTCTGATGCCTTTGCCTGTTTTTCTTTGTCTGAAAACTTAAGTTTTACTAGTGTATATATGCCTTTCCTAGCTATGGTAGAAGGTCCTCCCATGAAGTCGTCCAGGGATTATTACTTCCCACAGACATCTTGCATCCTCATGCCACAAAGTAAAATTGCTCTGGTGCTCCACACTTGGAGGTCCTCTTTCTTGTAGGCCAGATATAGAATGTTCGCCATTGGCAGTTGGGATCTGAGTTACTTAGGGTCTTTTGAGTATTACAAACTCACCATGAACCCTCAGTCAGATTATATAGATCAAATATTAGGTCTGGAAACCAGGAGTCACCTGCAGGTTATTTGGTAGTTTTGAATGGAGTCCAGTATCCTGTCTCGGGGTTCTCAACTATCCAAGTCAGACTGAAGGCTTGGTGGGGTTTAAGGCTGTAAAGCAGATGGAAGGGAGGAAATACAACAGCAACTTCATGGTATCTCTTGTCCTATGGAGGGATGGGAAATCTTGAGCTTGAGTAGATTGTCCATCTTCTGTACTATTCAGTGAAGATCCCAGAAGAGTGGGGCATCTGTAGATTTCACATGAGAAGCATGCAACCAGGCCATGGTCTGTCCACCTTGAGGGCTGTGGGGGTGGTTAGCAGCACCAGCAAGAATCCCTTCTACTTGAGTTCCAGTGACTGTGTCTGATGCCTTTGAATATAGACCTAGTCACAGTCTGGTAGCAGTGTGGAGTCTCTGGTGTCCTTGCAGCCTATAAGGCAGATAGTTTGGGCCAAAACTCAGGTTTTATTGACTGAAGGGCTTGGAGCCTCAAGGAGAGGTTTCTATCAGTGAGTTGGGATACCTCCGGGGAAGGGGAATAACCACACCAAGGGAGTTAGGGTACCAAACAGGGTCTCAAAAGGGGTCAGATTAAAATGGTAGGGTGTATTCCAGGCTCGGAGCAGGACTAGGGGAAGGAGCAACATCAAGTCAGTGCCAGTCTCCAACGTTAATTTAGTTAAGGTCTCTTTTAGGGTACTGTTCATTCTCTCTACCCACCCTGAACTCTGGGAACAATATTCATAATGGAGCTTCTAATTACTTCCCAGTATTTCTGCCAATCCTTGACTTATCTTAGGAATAAAATCATTATGGTTATCTGATCTAATTACCTTGTGCACTCTGAATCTTGGGAAGATTTCTTCTAATATCTTCTTGAGTACCATGGTAATTATTTTCTGCTTGGTGGGGAAAACCTCTTCCTATCCAGAAGAAGTACCTACAAACAGTAGAATGTATTTGTCATCATATTTTTCTGGCTTAACTTCTGTAAAATTGACCTCCCAACAAAACCCAGGATGCTCTCCCCTAAGTCTCTTGCCCTGTTTGTTCTTTGCTGCCTAAGCATTTACTTGCTCACATACCTTACATTGTTCTACTATCTCTGGATAAAAACCTAAGGTCCATTACATATAGGTTAGATCCCATGACTGCTTGGTTGACCTTCTTATCCACTAAATGAGTATATCTGTGCATTTGGTCAAGTAAGTCCTCAGCTTGTTTTCTGAGGAGTATAGTTTTTTTCTTTCTTGTGTGTGCCACTGTCTTTCCTTTTCTAGGTAGTAGTTGGTAGGGTGACTAGCAATCTGAGTCCTTTCTTCTTCAGTATATTCTAAATGAAGCCATCTGTAAGTTCAGTAACATTTCCCAGTAGGAGTTTCTTGCAAGGTCATAACTGGAATAGGCTCCTGCATAGCCACTTCTCAAACCATTTGATGTGCCTGGTTATTGACCTGGGCCACTGAATCTCTTCCCTTGTGATATCCTGGGCAATGAATAATACTCACAGTTGCCAGCTTCCGCAGAGAATCCAAGACATCCAAGATTTCCTGCTTTGTTTTTTTTTTTTTTCCCTTCTGATGTCTTCTCTCTTGCTATATAGCCCTGTGAAAGTGGGCTGTGGCAAAGGCATACCTGTTACTCATGAAGATGTTAATTTTCTGGTCGACCCCAAGTTCCAAGGCCTTGGTGAGGTCAGTTAGCTCTGCTTTCTGTGACAACTTGTGGGGGATGCATAGAAGTTCCACCCTTATGACATTTGTGCCATCCACCATGGCAGCACCTGCTCATTTCTGACATTCCTGGAGAAAACTGATCCTGTCTGTAAACCAGGTCCCCTGCTCCTGGCAGGGGAGAGGTCTTTCCTTAACCCATGAGCTTCTGTCAGAATTTCTTGACATTCTTTCTGTGGTGGCTCAAGGTCAGGATTGGGCCAAAAGATGACTGGATTGAGTCCAACTAGAGAAGAAAATGTAATTAGTTTGAGTTCAGAAGCAGAGTCTGGTGATGGGTGATCCTTGCATTTGTCAGTCAATAGTCAGGAGGCTGCCTTATCATGCTCTCCAGTGCATGTGGTGCTGCCACTGCTAAGTTTGTCCCAAAATTTATTTACTTAGTCGAAGATAGACACTGCTGCAATAATTCTAAGACGTGGTGGTCATCCAGTCACCGTAGGATCCAGATTTTTGGATAAGTAGGCTTTTGACCTTTTTCAGGAACCCAATTTTGGAGCCAAAACCCCTATTGCAATTTCTCTATTCTTGCCACATATAACTGAACGAGCTAGGTGACATCAGGCACCCTTAAGCCATCAAACCTTAAAGCCTGCTTGATGCTATCAAATCTCTCCTGTTCCTCTTTTCCCCATTTTAATGGCCCATTACTCTTAGTGAGTGGGTAGAGTGGGGCTGCTAATTTCTGCAAGCTCTGGAATCCACAGGATGCAAAACCTGGCAGTACCAAGGAACTCCCACATCTCCTTGGAGAGTGAAGGTGGTAGGATGTGTGGTATAGCTGTCACCTTTCCTTTTTTTATCTCCTTTTCATCTTCAACTTCTCCCTTTTTCTTTCTCTGCTCCTTCTTCTCTTTTGTCTCTCTGTTTTGGTAGACTTCCTCAGCAACCTGCACTAAATCCCTCAACAACTTATCCTGCAATCCTTCTAGTCTTGAAGACTTTTCCTGATATCTCTACTAGCCTGGTCTATAAAAGTCAGAGTCATAGTAACTCTGTGTTCCTTGATGTTTGGGTCATAGGGTGTATATTGGTGAAATACCTCCATATCCCACTCTAGAAAGACTGTGGGCAACTCATCTGGTCCCTGCTTAACCTCACATACATTGGTCAAATTGGTGAGTCATCCTTTGGCCACCTTGAGGACTACCAACAGAGACTGATGGTAGACCTTCAGGTACTCCTTACCTTCTTCAGTATCAAAGTCATAAGCAGGTCTAGCCAGGAGAAATCTGCTGTTGATGACAGCCTGATCATTGATGGTGCCCTTGTGTCTGAGGGAACATTCTTTCTGCCTTCCTGCATTATCCTCTCTCACTCTTTCGTCATGGAAGGCACTCTCATGAGTTGTTGGATGTCATCCCGGGTGGGCTGATGAGTAAATAAAACAGTCTCAAACAGATTAATCAGATCCTTGGTGTTATCTGAAAGAGGGGAGGGTATTGGGCCTTCCAGTTGTGTAAGTCAGCTGAACAGAGGGGTCATTATTGCATGGCCTCATTGCCATCCTCATCTATGGACCCATAGGTTCAGAGGGTGTGGGCCACTGCTGTATTGGATAAAGTGGCCCTTTGTTCAAGGTCCCCATGGCTTGTCCCAGTTCCAAGGATACCTCTTCACCCCCTCTCTTTGCTGGGGCCAGAGGAAGTGGGGAGGGGGTAAAAGGATGTTGGACAAGGGTTCAAGGGAGTTCTCAGAATAGGAGCTGATTCTTGAAGAGGAGTTCTGGGAACTGGGGCCATGGTAGCAGGTTAAGTGGGGTAGAAGATCCATCAGCAAGAGATCGATTGTGGAAGCATCCTGGAGGATGTTCTTTACAGACTCATTGATCTTTATGGGGTTCTTTTCCTTCATGGACAAGAAGAGAGTCTTGGAGACAAAACAGCTTTTATCGAAGAGTGGTGTCCTCCACTAGATTCTTCCAGGTAACTATATAGGGCACTTTGTCTGAGCGCCCAAAGGATCCTAGCCTAAAAACTCTTTCCTCTACTTCTTTGATCACTTGCAAATTGAAGTTCCCTACCTACAGGTGGCCAGTGACTACAAAGTTGGGCCATTCCGAGGAGCAGAGAGTAACTGACTTGCCCTTCTTTACTACTACTGACAAGTTTTCTCCTCTTTCCCTAACTTCTCTCCAGTGGTTAACTAGGATGTTTAACAGGTTATATTCAATCTCTTCAATGTCCAAAAACATTGTCAGTCCAAGTCCAAGAACACAGAATAAGATAACCAATACCAAAAAAACACAGAGAAAGACAATCAAGAAGCAAACAGTTTGTCACTGCCAAGGGAACAGAAACCATGTTATACAGTTTGCCCCTGCCACAGGTGCAGAAACCAAGTTATCAGGAAAGTTTGACCCTGTCACGGCACAGAAGTCAGGTTATAGCAAGACTCCATTGACTCCCAGTCAGGGCATCAAGGCACTTCTGCCTGCTGCAATTGACTGCACCAGCGCAGAGGCTTTCTAGCTGATATCATGCTTGCTAGCCAAAAGTGAAAACAAAAGACAGAGACGAACACAGACAAATATTTATGAGTTGGTGTCTGTTGCTGAGCTCTAGCTTTTACCCTCCTCTCAGTCTAGTTGGTGGTCACTTGGGGATCTCCTTAAATCGCGGCCAACCTCCCAAATGTAAGACACACCCCCCAACACTTGGTCAATGGTACTTACTTCAAGACACCCCTGAGTGAGACACAGAGATGTAGATCCATGAAAAAGCAAGAGGTTTATTTTCAGGTGCATCAGATTCAACCTTCAATCAGTCCCTTGAGGCTAGTGACAAGAATGTGTCCCCAAATGGCTATTATAGGCAGTTTTTATTTGCTTTTAGGGGCACAGGTTACATCAGCAAATTTACAGTTCCAACTTATTGGCTAAGCATATTAACCTTTAAATCTATTCATTAGTAATCATGGCATGCATTTGATCTCTACATGGGACTTTCCAAAGGGTCAGGTGACTATCATTCAGTACATTCTGAGAATTTTTTTTTTTACTCAAGAATTTTCCTGTGGGTTGAGAATGTATCTTGGCCTAGCCTTGACCCCAGGTGGGGGAGTGAAGCTGTAAGGAGGGTGTGGGACTGGAAAAGCCCTTCGGGTCCCTCAAAGTAAAATACAAACACGCACACACACACACACACACACACACACACACACACATACACAAAGAGAGACAGAGAGAGAGAGAGAGAGAGAGAGAGAGAGAGAGAGAGAGAGAGAGAGAGAGAAATACATACAAGTGTAATAAAAGCTAAAAGTGTAATTATTGATCCTCCCTCTGGTCTTAGCTTTCACAATGAGAAGATGAAGGATGCCCTATTTAACATATGTTGAAAGAATCAGAGCAACCATCATAAATACAGGAATACATCTTGATTTCTGGATCCTTATTTCACTATGGCACCATTTGTTTGCCATGTTTTCATCTAGCTGGAGTGGATCCTCCATCCAAGAAAAAATTATGAAGCTCATAACAGAAACTAAGCTGAGGGAATGAAATCACTTAACAGGATAAATTCTTTGTTTTTAGAAATTTTATCAAGAAAAAAGAAATATTGCCATCTATTTCTATGCTGTTCAGAATAAAATAAAATTATTTTTACACAAAAGTGTTCTTCTCTTTTATTTGTTCTTTTAGACTGTCAACCCCTCAAGACCAGAGACTTGTGAGTGTGTGTGTGTTTGTGTGCGTGTATGTATGTTTGCCTGCATATTTATTGATTTATTACCCCATTTTAGCTTTCAAATGAGTGTTACTCAGACTATGATTTACATATTTACCTGTTGAACAATTACTGGCAGATTATTCCTAATCTAATTTTCTAACACTAGAATGGCTGTGCTTCCCAAGTACTTGGATTATCTGTCTTCCTGGGTTATTTTGGCTCCATCAGTCTGTCCTGGGTTTGCATTTCACTTGGGAACATGTGCATCTAATGGAGTCCTCCTGGTTTCTCAATCTACTTCCTCCTTCTCTTCTTTCTCTCCTTATGATTCCTTCCTGCAACCTCCAGCCCTATGATACAAACTCCAATCCCTCTATTCTCCCATGTAACTAATTGGTTGTCAACACTTTTATTTAACCAATTCCATTAAATTGGTAATCAAGGTTTACACAAAAAGCTGGTGTATGTCAGAATTCACTCATCTTGAGGCAACAAGGTCTTGGGATACAGAACTTAGCTTTTGAATTCATAGTGTCACCATTCCAAATCCTAACACGTGCCATAGTCCATGTGTTCCTTTTCTTTTTCTGTAAAAGTGGCAGAATTGTTACTTTCTGAAAAATGGGCTTCCTCTTTCCAGAAATCAATGAGGGAGGGTATGGGACACAGCTTTAGAAGAAGACAGAGAGGTGATAAATTATTCTTCACATCATTGCATAGTACAAGAGACCTGAGACTTGTGACAATAATACCTGTGTTGTTTTATAAAGAAAAGCTCATGTTTTAAGGTCATAGCTTCTGAATATTGGATATGACAGAGTGTATGCTAGCATAGGGGGAGATACTTTCTTTGTGGTTAACACATCAACAATTTCTTTAAGAGACAAGTTATACCTACAGATGGGAGTTTTTGTGCTAAAATTTTACAAAAATTTTAGGTTAGACCTAGCTCCAGTTCTCCAATGTAACTGTCAGAAATACTATGACCAAAGCATCTTAATGAAAGAACTGTTTATTTTATTTTATTTTAGATCACAGTCCATCATTGAGGGATGTCAGAACAGGAACTTTAAGACATTCTGGCTGGCAATTCAAAATAGCATTGCTTCCATACAAGAACTTACTTTACACAGAAAGAAGCAGAGCCAGAACTATGTGAGATGCCATCGACTGGCTTGCTCAGACTGCTTTATACTCAGCTAGATTTCCTATACAGTTCAAAAGCCTGTGTCTAGTAATGGTGCACCACAGAGTGGGTAGTGCCCTCCTATACCAATTAACAAGACATGCACACAGGCCAATCTATCTAGACAGTTTCTCTCCAGTTTGTATGAAGTTGACAGTTAAAGCTCCAAGGACAAAACATTTGCTGAGAAGAAGCAAGACAAAATCCAAAGCCCTTTCAAGGGAGTGTGTGGGTGTGATCCTAAGGATTGAGAACTTTTCTGTACCTCTCCTGTGTATATACATTAAAAAGTCTATATATTACCATAAAGATAATTATTCAACTGTGATATTCTATTCATAATAACAAGGATGTACAATTTGTATAGATTTAATAAAAAAAAGAAATAAGTAATGGACGATACATGTAATATATACCTTAGAATTTTGTATAGTCATAAAACTACAATTATTAAATTTGTAGAAAAAAATGAATGGAAATGTAAAATATATTCATTTAGATCACTCAGATTCAGATAACAAAACAATATATATTATCTTTCCTACGTGGATCCAAGGTTTTAGTTTTTATATTGTTGTATTTATGTGGTGGTGTGAGAATCTAGATATCAAAAAACGAGGAAACAGCCACTAGAGGGAAAACAATGAGACATTACAAAGATTTAGGAGGGAAACAGAACACATATGATTTGAAAATTGAAAGGATTCTATTAAAAGTATAAAGACTTAACTGGACATGGGCAAAGAGAGAAGAGGGTATACAGAGGAGAGTAGTAGAGTCACCCAGACCTAAGTATGTATAAAAATGTCATAAGTAAAACAGCTGCAAGAATTTTAAAAATTTTAAAAACATATTAAAGTTAATAAAGGCAAAGAAAATCTCCATCTATTTTTCTTTGAATAATGACTTCCAATTGTGGCAATAGCTTTGGAAATGAAAGTATATAGTTTTACCTCAGAGCTATGGAATGTGACAGATGTTTTGTCCTTTAGTCCCAGGAAGACTTGTCTGAAAGTATATAGGAGAGAAACATCAGAAATCAGACTTCCAATAAGTATGCTACTCAAGCTCATGAATGGAGCTATCAATACTAGATATTTTTTTTTGAAACTATGAGTACGTCCTCTTTTACTGTGGCTAAAATTTATTTTGATGAGTTCCTCAACAGAGCTTCGTATGAAAAATAAATTGAATAAAATTTAAAATTTCAGAAATTTATGAAACAATAATTATAAAATTACAAAATAAGTAAAATAAAGACCAAATCACCCCACAAAAAATAATGAAACAAATCAATCAAAATGCTCAAAATTTTGTAAAAGAAAAATACCTGTTTCTCAATGACCAATCTCTGACACTATTATGGACAACAAGAAGTGCAAGCCAAATGGAGCATGTCATGGTTGTCTCGGGGCGGGGGGGGGGGGGAGGGTGGGTTGCCAGAGCCTTACACATACAGAATCAGATGCTAGCAGCAAACCATTGGATTGGATGTGGGGTCTCCAATGGAGGAGTTGGAGGGCAATCCAGAGAAGCTGAAGGGGTTTACAGCCCCATGGCACAAACAAAGATGTTGGCTCCCCAGATGCCCCAGGACTCCCAGGGACTAAACCATCAATCAAGGGGTACACATGGTTCCAGCCAAAAATGTGGCAGAGGAATGCCTTGTCGGGGATGAGTGGGAAGAGTGGTCCTTGGTCCAGTGAAGGCTCAATATATGTCCCAACAAAGGGAAATCGAGGGGGGGGAGAGATGGGTCGGGTGGAGGGTCATATACTTGGAAGCAGAGAGTGGTAGGAGGGGTTGGGGGTTTTCGGGGAGGGGGAAAACCGGAAAGGTTTTAGCATTGGAAATGTAAATAGAAAAAATATTAAAAAAAATACCTGTTTCTTAATATTAGTACTGTTCAGTCATTAGGCTCCTGTTAAATATCTTTCTACTCTGAGAAGTATTTCAATAAATGCTTTTTTAAAATAAAATACATCATTGCATTTTAATGAGCAAATATTGAACATTATATATCGAAGATAAAAATCATCAGAATGGGAAAGCACTGGCCTAGGGTCCTTAACAAAGATTATGGAGGCTGCTGTGAATCAGATCATATCAGATTTTATGTACATCCATGGCAGAACCCGTGATTTCTGCTGCACAAAGCTGTCTGTCCACCATTTCTACTAACATTTTGTATAATTTCCCATCAGCCCAGAGGCTTGACTATATCTAAGTGTTTTCTCACTTAAAAAAAAATAGGATATTTTTTAATCATCCCTTCTTATGATTTAATATTAAGAATACAGTTATTAAACTCTCAGCCTTAGGATACATTTCTGTTTTTCTTTTATTTCATTTTTATTGGTTATTTTATTATTGACATTTCAAATGTTATCCCCCTTCCCAGGTTCTCTTCCACACCCTCATTCCTTCCTCCTCCCCCTACCTCTATGAGGATGCTCCCTCATCCTCTCACCCAATCTTGTCTCAGTACCTTAGCATTTCCCTATCTTGGGTCATCTAGCCTCCACAGGACTAAGGGGCTCCACTCCCAGTGATGCTCAATAAAGCAGTCCTCTGCTATATATGCAGCTTTTGCCAAGGGTTGATCTCTTTTAGGATGCATTTTCAAGCCTGTTCAATTCCATGTTACTCCAGATTTTAATAGTAGTTAGGAATACATAAGTCAAACTTTCTTTGATTTTCAGTCAACATAGTTTATTTTTCCAACTATGTAGAATGCTTAAATTGAATTTTTTTCATGCTTTTACATGCTGTCTCTCTAACACTGTTAGACCTATAACATTGCTTGATAATCTTTGGTAACTTATAAAAAGAGAGGTCTGCTATGACTCTTAAGAATCTGGGAAATAAGTCTCTTAGTTTCCATGGTACCTATTCTGAACCACTGTACTATAAAATGCTGGGTATTATTAATGTTTCTGAGAGATTCCCAGGAATAAGAATCACAAAATGTGTGTTTGTGTGTGTGTGTGTGTGTGTGTGTGTGTGTTTGTGTGTGCATGTGTGAACATGCATGATTTCTGGGCATCACCAGAACCAGAGGCCTCAGATCCCCTGGATCTGGAGATATGTTCAATTGCAAGCTGCACAAAAAGGATACTGGGAACTGAACTCTGGTCTTTGACAAGAGCACTCCCATTCCTAAGCACTGAACCATCTCTCCAACCCCCAGATTTTTCAGCCTAAATCTCGTTTCATATTCCTGAACCCTTTCTTAGATGATTATATATCTTCACTGAGAAACTCATTCACATTTTTAATTTGGTATACATATGTATATTATATGCAAATATGTCTTGAAAGTTATAGTTGTTATGTGAGCAAATATAAGGAATTAAAAATATATGTCTTTGGCTGAAGAGACTACCCTGTCTACAAGATTCCCTTGAATTGACACAATCTATTTTGTATGCAAGTTCATTAAGCTCCAAGATGTTTACAAGGAGATAAAAATAATAGGATACTCTAAATGGAGGCAAAATATTTCATTTTGTAAGGTAACTCCTTACATTCAGGAAGTAAACAATTCAGAATTGCTTCAGGAATTCCCCGAAACTGTCCAGATTCACTGTCCCCTTCCAATCATATATAATCAGTAGTAAATGCCAACAAAAGTTCTGAGGAGCAGAGCTGCCTAGAAGAGGTTGAGACCAGAAACGACCAGAGTAGGCAACAGCTGAGATATCTGGAGGAGTTTCAGACCATCTGCATTTCCCGAAAGAAACACTTTCGAACATATTGAACTGCCTATGAGTTCTGTAGCCTCTATACATTTTCCCCTTTAATCATCTGTTGTCCATGCTGGGATGGGCCTCTGGTTTGAAGTGGTCTAAGTCAATTGTGCTCATTCATCTGACCCCTCAACCACACTTTTGTAAGTAACCCCAATAAAAATAAAACTTATAAAAAAAAAAGAAAAAAGAAAACTTATTTGTGGACTAAGTTTGATTATGATGTAACCATATCCTATCTGGGATAAGCAGATGTTTATTCATATCTTCCAAGGAATCTCACACAGTACATGGGCTCAGTGGATAAAGGCACAGGCTACCATGCCTCATAGCCTGAGTTACATATAAAGATGCACAATTTGGAAGACACAGCCAATTCTTGGAAGTTGTCCTTTGACCTCCACATGCATGGCACAGCACATGATCACATGAGTGCCTACACACACACACACACAAACACACAATTTGAAAACCTCTATGCTTTTGACACTAAAGGAGTACAATATTTTCACAAATTTTAATACGTATTTGGTATGCATCAGGAGCATATTCTTTGGTGTCCACTTACTTGCTAATATGATCACAATCTTGCACTTCAGCTCTTTAGATCAATTTTGGGAACTGTAACTATTTTTGTAAAAATAATAGTTTACTAAAATAGCATGACACAAAATTCCATGCTAGTATATATGAAAAAAAGTAAAAAAAAAAAAAAAGTCTGATCCAAATTTTGGATCCATGGTTTTGGGTGTGGGTTTGTGTCCCCTCACTCTACTTGATGTCCCTCCTAGCTATAGGAGATAAGCTCTTCATTCCTGATAGCTCTTCCCACTGGTAGAGGTCCAAGCTAGGCCCACCTCCATGGACTCCTGGAAGCTTTTCCTGCCCCAGAGTTCCTCCCCCAACACACACAGATTTCTGGTCTTTCTCCCCATCCTTCTACCTCTCCACACCTGGACTGAAACACTGCTCCCCTCATTACCCCTCTCCCACATATTTCTCTTCCACTAATTACTTCAGATGTCTTATTTCTCCTTCTGAGTGAGATTCAAGCATCTTCTCTTGGACCCTCCCTGTTATACTTAGCATCATTGGGTCGTGACTATCCTGTAGTTTATAGATAACCTCCACTTATAAGGGAGTACATATCTTACATGTCTTTCTGAGTTCTTGGTACCTCACAAAGTATGTTATTTTTAGTTTTGCCCATCTTTCTGAAAATGTTGTCTTTGTTTTTAATAATTGAGCAGCATCCCATTGTACAAAGATACCACATTTTCTTTATCCATTCTTTGACTGAGGAACACCTTGGTTGTGTCTAGTTTCTGGATATTACAAATAAAGCTGAATTGGTATCCATAGGGGGTGTCTCCCCTTCTCAGAAGAAAGGGCAATGAGGGAAAGGAGGATGGGGTGTGAGGATGTGACAAGGATAGGAGGGAGGAGGGCTGCAATCAGATTGTAAAGTGTATAAATAAATATTTTTTAAATCACCAAAACCTCACTCTCCATAGAGGTTTTAAAAGAGGTAACCTTTATCTTTAACTAGAAAGAAGAGGTGAGTTAAGTATGGCAAAAACAAGCCTATAATCCAGCACACAGAAGCCTCAGACAGGAGGATCAAAAATTTGAGACCTGAGATATAGAGTGAAACTTTATTCGAGAAAATGAAAATATGATATAAAAAGTGAACTTTCCTTAATGTCTACACTTAAACATTTAATAATAAAATGAAAATGAAAAAAGAAATATTACCATCAATAAACATTACTTGAAGTTTCTTGATATAAGCTTTGTGAAAGCTGCTTTACAAGCTTTATTTTATTTCATCTTTTCTTCATGTATTGATCTTAGAGAATTTTGCATAATGCATTTTGATAATATTTACCCCTCTACCTATGCCTCCTTTAACCCTTCTCCATAATTTTAATGGATATTTTAAAATGATTTAATTTATGAATAGATGTATATATATGCCTGTGCATAAAGCCCCATGAGTTCCCTCCCAGTAGAGAACAGAGGAGGATTTTGAATTTGCTTATCCTCTACAGTAACTTGTAAGCAATCCCACATGGGAGATGTGGATTGAACTTTGGTCTTCTGCAAGAGCAATATGTAGTGTCAACATCTGAGCCATTTATGCAGTCCCTTATTTCTTCTTTGTATGATCCAAGAGATAAGAGATTAGTGCTATATCATTTTATATCAGCTTGGCGGAGATCTAGAGTCATTTTGGATGAGAAAACCACAACTTAGAGTGTGCACCATTAGACTGGCTTGTGAAGGGAGAGTATGGTGGGTTTTTTGTTGTTGTTGTTGTTTTATTTGTTTTTTTCTTTCTGTTCTTATGACTGATGTGGTAGATCACACTTCATGTATGAGGTGCTATAACTGTACTGGTATTCCTGGGTGCTATAAGAAAGCAAACTGAGAAAATCATAGGGGGAAAGCCATTAAAGAGTACTCTTCTATGCCTTGAGTATCTATTTTGACTTTCTTTGTGATTGACTTACAAACTATACATCAGAATAAATCCTTTCTTCACTGAGTAACACTTCATCATGGTCATTTTCAGAACAACAGAAATCTGAGAAAGAATTATTATAAGTTGAGAAAATTGACATGGCCTGTGTCTACTCCAATAATCTTCATTCACAAACACCCAGGTATTAATCACTGAGCATACCGACTTTCAGAAAGAAAGTAAAATATTATGCACAGATTTTAATAATATCTTTCCTTCAAGCAGCTGTCTTGGAATTAAACTGTGAGTGAACATCTTTCACACGAACCTATTTGAAATACAAATTGAAGAGTTTGGAAGACCCTGAAGCTACTGGCCAAGTAGTGCAATGACTGTAAATATCTGTAAATTTAATTCTGAAACCAAAGGGAAATCATTTTTCTATTAACCTGAAAAGTGTGATCAAATGGGATATCCATTGAAAGGAGAGAAATAAAAAGCTTTATTTGGGCTTAGTATAGAACTTGGCATTGAGTATGTATCTACTGTTGACAAGGGCTAACCTTAGCACCCTGATAAATGTGTAAATATATACATATATTCTGCTTGTCTTATATACTTTGAGCACTGATATGTACCTTCATTTTATTTTTCATCATTCAGATTTTAAATTATTCATAATTCCTCCTCAGACAATCCTACAGTATGATCCCACGAAATTATTCCTTGTTGGAGCTGGAGGGATGGCTCAGTTGTTGTAAGCCCTTGCTGCCCTTGCAGCAGTAATATTTTCAATTCTCAACATATAATGCCGCTCAACATATAATGCACATATAATTATATATATATATGTATATATATATATATATATAATTTGTGTGTGTTCAATAATTATTTGATAATTCCAATCAATGTATTTCTAACATAGGTACCCCTACCTCTCCCAGATCTGCCTGGTCATCTGTATATCTCCTCAACTCCCTGTATTTTTTTTAATAACACACCCAAAATAATTTGTTCTGCTTTTATACACCTGTTTGTGGGGCCATTCACTGGAAATCAGTCAACCTTCCAGGGTCCATAGCCATACAGAAAATAGACTCTTTATATCCCAGAAATCATTACAGATTCACAACTTCTCAGTCAGGTGCTGAAGCTTATGAATCCCTCCTGAACTCTGTTAAAATATTGAATAGCTTTATGTAGCACAGGTTTTATGCATCCAATTACAACATCTGTGAGTTTATGAGTGCAATTGTTCTGTTATGTTCAGAAGTCACTGTTTTGCATAGGATAACCCTCACCTCAGTCTTCAGTTCTGTATACCTAGATGCATCTTTAGCAAGCACTTTTTTGAAATGACCAAAATTAATATGTACATCTTTCTGATATTGTGTCAATTGCATTAATAGTTTGTGGGAAATAAAGTTGTTTTGTATTGTGCACAATGCTGGATGCCTCATAAACAATAATCCCTTTAGAAAACATTCCAAACCTAGAGCATGTCTGGAATCATTTTACAAAAGAACCTTAATCTTCACTTTGAGAATCTAAGCCCTTTGATTGATAGAACTTTAGTTAAGTAGGATGTAGAACCTCATATGGACATTGTGGCCTTCAGAGAGAAGAGGCAACATTATCCCTTGGCAAGACAGGGACTTTATAATAGTACTCACCCCATTCTGAAAATTTGTCTTAAAAACTCAGCACCTCATACTGGTCAGATCTCCTTGGATCCAACCAAGGCTCTTAGGAGGATGAAGATGCTGCTGCTAAACAGCAGATGTCTACAGAGCTCCAGACTACATTATTCTATATACATCTCATATACCAAATAAAGTATACATAAGTCTATCTTAAAATAGCTTACAAGTTATTTCATTTTTAAAATATGTGTGTGTGGCTAATGAAAAGTTAACATAAAATAAAGAAAGGATATTTGGGGTTTGTCTGAACTAGTCCATGTGTCTGGAGTGATTGTATCAACATTTCAGAGCATGTGTACTTACTTACCCTGTTTCTAGAACCTACTCCTCGTTTCCTTGAGTGAATTCTATTTGCCTTACAGACAGAAATTTCTTCTAAAATTTTCAGGGGAGAATATTTCTATATTCTAGGAATAATGCCTCATCTAAAAAATCTATTTAGCACAGATAGAAAGTGAGTGTCAATTGAGAGAAGTAACTTGGTCAAGAAAGCCTGTGATCCTGATGGCCCAGCAAACCCCAGAGTGAGGGACTCTATTTCCATGATCTGCCTCTGGCTACTGTGTAAGCAAGTTTCTTATGGCTGTAACAAATGACTCAGATGAAAAAAGCATTGAAAAGTGGAAGATTAACTGAATACCAGCATTCCCAGTTCTGTGTTTCTTGATCTACTGAGATGTGAGAAAGTAGCCTTCTATCTTCATGGACAAGAATTTGTCTTTCCATGATGCTCTCTCCATTGTGATTGTCTACATTCCTTTAACTGAAGTTACATGAAACCATTTCTATCTTTTTTTTTCTGAGTATTAGTTTTATTTACTGAACCGTGAAGAGTCTTATAAATGTTAAAATGAAACCCTTAAAGTATTCTCAGCTATCCCACATTAGATTATGGGAGGCTGTGAGAATGTATACTAACATAGAGCCATGATACAGGAAGAAGATAATCTCCTAAAAGACAAACTTTAATAGAGTTGCACCCAGGCTTTTATAGGAAGTGTGAGGAGCTAATGATTGGATCAGGCATTATTCTTCATACTTCAAGCTACATTCTTCATCATTTATAGTCTAAAACAGGAAAAATTAAATGTCAAGGACATGAATGGTTATAATGAGAGTCAGCTTGACAAAGGTTATCCTCCTGAGAGCACAGTGTAAGCTATGGATGGATTCGTCTCTAAGCTGGAAGGAAACTTTTATTGGCAGTGTTTAGAGAAGTAGAGGCTAACTTTGTGGACCCTGCCCAAACTGCAAGGGAAATGGTTGATACTCCCACAACCAAGATTTTCCTCATTACTGTCTTCTGTATAATGACTGGATTCAGGGCTTACCATACTGTATTCTTCCATTCCCTTTCATAAAATATAAAGGTGCCATGGTTATCTTTGAGTGTAGAAGACAATATGATCAAACTTGTAATTGTAAAGAGAGAATGATTTGAGGCTTTACTTTTTTCATCTTTACCTTAGCTAAAAGATTTATAACAACTTAGTCATACCAAGCCAAGTACAAGGATGCTGTTTTAATCATCCACTTGTTTATCTTTTGGGGGAACCCATTTTTTTAAATTGTTAATTAATTTTTTATGTATTCCATATTTCCCCACCCCACCAACCCATGTCCACCCTCCAACTGTTCCACATCCCATACCTCCTCCCCTCCCCCTGTCTCCATGGGGATGTCCCTACCCTCCATCCCACCTGACTTCTAAATTCCCTGGGACCTCCAGACTCCTCAGGGTTACATACATCATCTCTGAATGAACACATACCCAGCAGTCCTTTATTTTATATGTGTTAGGAGCCTCATATCAGCTGGTGTATGCAGTGTATATGGCGGTCCAGTGTTTGAGAGATCCCAGGTTTCCAGATTAATTGATACTGCTGATCCTTCTAAAAGAAAAAAAATTTTTTTTTCCTCAGAAGTCTCAGTCCACAGATGTCTGAAGCTGCTACTTCTGTTCTATGCCCTTATGTATCTATATCCAAGCACTGTGACAGAGATTTTTAGGTTCTTTCATCAATAATAATACAACACACAGGTTCATGTGAATAGTGCTAGAGGTAGATAGCTGTTAAAAAAAAAAGAGGATAGTTCCAAGACAGCATGTGGCCATAGGTGGGAGTAAACTTAGAGTGCCTTTCCTCATGCCTAGAAGGCTGTTACCCTTAGTAACCCATTTCATAGCTCTGGATTTTTATGTGGCTTTCCAAAACCCTTCTTTGTCTTTATTCGATTACCTTAGTTGGAGATGTTTCCAGGCTTTTTTTCTGCAATTTTTTTCTATCATGTTCTGATTAAAATGTGTGTTTCTGCACATACATGTATGGATGAACTTAAACCGGTGTATACATATTTGTTACATTCATGATGTTGGAATATTTCTTTCTGGCTGTTCTGAGTTCACTGAATGTGTATTAAAATTCTCACATTCTTCAAGACAACTCTATGGTAAACTACTCCCACACATGGTTACTATTGTTCTTCCAGTGGTACTAAACTGAGAAAGAGAAGTTGGAATTTCAGGAAATAAAAGGTCACTCACACAGAAACACCAACTAGGAACTTTAATTGCCTCCCACAACTAAGCTCCCCCAGTCTGTTTCTGTTAGATGTTATAAGTCACGGTTGGATGATATTACCATTTTTGTTGCTCTCAGTCTGGCTACACTAATCACCTTGGTTCGATGTTCTGAGCTCATGAATTGACAATGTTTTTACACTTAACTGCTGTTTTCTTCTATCTGATACTTGCTGTTTCATATTTACTTTTGCTTGCTAAACACTAAATAAATTCATTCAATTAAATCCAAATGCATGGGTAGTTCAAATTGGTTTCTAGATAAGACAATTTAGAGGCCAGGTATTTTATTTTATTTTTCATTGTTTCTACCCAACATTTTTAGACAGGATCTCTCATTAAACTGAAGGTCATAATTTGGCAAAACTGACAATCAGCACCAGAAATCTGGCTCTCTCTGTGTCTCCTACTACTTAATACCAGCATTACAATGTTTTAACTATAAGCTGCTGCATGCATCTTCTATATGTATACTAAGGATAGAAACTCATATCTTATGCTTATCTAACTAAACCATCTCCCAGTGACTCATACTATATTTGAACTCATGTTCTTATTGCAGTAACTTAGAACATCATGGTAGGAAGCTGAACTCTCAGGAGATCTGTAACCTTATGATGACAACAAGCAAAGAGCAAAGAATGGGAAGAAAGTTGTTTTAGTGTTTTCCTTAAAGTCATGCTTCCAGTTATGAAACTTCCTTCCATCAATCCTAGTCTCTCAAATGGCCCACTCTATCCTTACAGTCTTAACAGTAGAAACTGTAAGATGTTAATAGAAATACTGCAGTCTCTGAGGCAAGACCTCTGTGTAGCTAACTTAAGGAACACTGCCCTTCTTACTGGGCAAGGCTTGGTGATGCAGCTGCTGACCTTTAGCCTCATTTATGATCATCACTGGAGAATCCACAAACACAACCTATTCCTACATCCAAATAAGGCAACAGTCACTGGGGAGAAAGCACAGGTACTGTTGACTGTATTTCTATAAGGTGCTCAGTATTCTATAGGGTGCTTAGGCTCTCTCTAGAACTAGGTGTCAAAGCTATCCATACTGCCCAAACCTACCCACGGCAGGTCTCATCTTGTTGAAGTGCTATTTAATACAGCTTCTTGGGGCATTATTCTTTGTGACTGTTTTGATGTTTGGTCAGATTGGCAATGAATTATTACTGATATCCTCTTTTGTCCTGCTGAAGACTGAAGGAAACACCCCCTGCAGAAGCTCTGTATGTGAAGGCCCACTGTGACTGTGCTACAGTCCCTAGGTTGGCCTGTGTGTCTGCTTCTAACTCTGTTTTCAGAGACTTTGAAGTGATGGATAGAATTCATGAATTGGTGTTTAGAATAGACAAACAGGCAATGATTTCATTAACAAAATCATGTGAGTATACAATCAGGGAGGGTGATCAGAAGTAGCATTGAAAGCAGGTGCAGTAGGAGTTCCCCATCATGGATTAAATAGTCTTGTTCTTGCCTAGTGGATCATAGATAGAATGAATGCCTGGGGATTTCAAGAAAAAGCACACAATGCAACTATCTGTATAGAGACAACCTTTTTCTCTACTGGTAATGGTGACAGTGGAGATGGTGTGATGTGTGGTGATGTGTGGTGATGATGTGTGTCAGGCAGGGTTCTCTAAAGACAGACTGATAGATTATAAACACATACATGCACACACACACACAAACACACACACACACAGAGAGAGAGAGAGAGAGAGAGAGAGAGAGAGAGAGAGAGAGAGAGAGAGAGAGAGAGAGAGAGAGAGAGAATTTAATATATTGACTTACAGTTGTGGTTTCTGTAGTTTAATGATTGTCTCACCACAGACAAAGAATCAGGTTTTTATTCAGAGAATAATGCTGGATAATTTTATAGTACCCATCTGGTGCTGGAACTCATGAGGATTTATGAGGAGCTACTGGTTTTCAATGTACACTCTAATTTCTCGCAGCATTGGGATAGGCAAACTGGCCAACAAGACTGAAGAAAAGCAGAGAAAGGATAAAACCTTCCTCTTTCTAAATCCCTATAAATGGAGTGGCATCTAGAATGTATGGCCCAGATGTAAGGATGATTGTCCAGGTTCAAATAATTTAATTAATTTCTTACAGTAGTGCCCAATATCTTGTATTTTAGTTGATTCCAAATATACTCTATTTGATGACCAAGATTAGCTATCATATGATGTTATATGTCTTAGTGGTGGTTGTGATAGTTAAGATGGAGGTGGTGGTAGTGGTGGTGGTGGTGGTGGTGGTAATGGTGGTTAAGGTCATGGTAATGTGGTGGTCGTAGTTATGGTGGTTGTGTGGTTGTGGCAAGTGATAGTGCCAGGTGTGAAGATTTTATCAACCATGACAAGATGTTAAAACAACATAAATGATATGCCAAAAGAGACCTCTTGGTGAAAGACTTGGATCAATCATGAGTTTTCTGTGAGCCCTGGGAATTTCACCCTATACCAGGAGTTATGATTGATTTCATAAAATAAGGGACTTGGTTCACAGGGTCCTTTACATTTTAAATTTCACTGTAAAATAAAAAAGTTCAAGATAGTGACTGGAAGATATTTTTTTATAGAAATCTTAAAGGAAGAGAAGTTTACTTTGTCACATGGGTTGAGGGAACACAGTCTATCAAGGCAGGTAATGCAAAGTTGTGAGTACTGTTTGGCAGAAGTATTTAGTAGCTGCTTGTACATGGGAGCAGATAAGGGGTACGAAGAGAGATATTTTTGCATTTATTTTCCCTTTTTATTCAGTGCAGGACCTCAGATCATTAGATTCTCTCCCAAAATGAACTAAGTTATTCTCCTCAGATATCATTGCATTTTCCCATACACAGACCTGGGTCAAATACTTCTCAAATCATTGCATTCCCCCAAACCAAACAGACTACATTCCTCAGATCATTGAGTGGGTCCCCCACAGATGATCCTCCTCAGTTAATCCTCTCAGAAAGCTTCCTCACAAGCATACACAGAGGTCTGTGTTATTAGTACCTTCCTAATTTATTAATCCACAAAACTTGAAAATCAAATTAATTATGGCCATATGGTTTAAAAAAACTGATAAATTATTTTCCTTCAAAATCCACAGTATATGTATGAAAATGAATATATATATTCTGTCTTAGGATTTCCATTGCTGAGAAGGGACACCAATGCCAAAGCAACACTTATAAATGACAATATTTAATTCAGGCTGGATTAAATGTTCAGAGTTTCAGTTATCATCACTGCAGGAATCATTGTAGTATCTAGGCATATACAGTGCTTGAGAAGGAGCAAAGAATTGTACATCTTGATCTAAAAGCAATTAGAAGAAGACTGTCTCTCAAACAGATAGGATGAGGGTGTCAAAGTACACCTGCACAGTAGCAAACTTCCTCCAATGACACTAAACATATTCCAGCAATATCATATCTCCTAAGTGTGCCACTGCATGTGTACAGCATATTCGAACAACCACATTATACTCCAAGGAAAACATAGGATTATTCAAACATGTGAGTCTATGGGGGGGCCACATCTAGCAATAGCATAATGAAGAAAAGCTTTAAGCAAACTTCAAAATACCCCATTGTTTATAACAGTCACAACAATGTTAAATGTTCAAACTGCAAAGCCCTTTCTGAGATTCATACAATCATTTAACTATAATCTTTTATGAAATCAAAACCAAAAAGCAGATGTCATACTTCTACCATATCATTGTATAACATATACATTACCTTTCCAAAATGTTATAGGAAGAAGTACAGTACTAAAGCAACAGCAAAACGAGCCGGGCAACCTTTAAACTCTGCATCTCTATGTCTAATGTCAAATCACTTCTTAGTGATTCTTAGTGATTCTTATGTGTATGTACAGGATTTTTGTGGTGAACCTGGACTATAATTATGAACCTTGGAGTGTGGCAAGGGTTTCTTCATATGGCAAAGTTTTGTTGGCTGGGGTTTAAGATATCAGAGACAAATCATTTGCATGGAGATTCATTCTAGGAAGTTGAACCTATAAGTCCAATAGGGATTATGTGGTGTTCCCAAGATAGAGTGTGGGCCCAGATAAGGTGGAAAAGAGGAGACCCTGCCTAGCTAACAGGCAGCCTAGCTAAATTTCAAAATTTCAAGTCAGTAAGAGAACTGACCTTAAAAGAAGATGTATATTAACTAGGAAACAACATCTGCAGTTGTATTTCAGCTTCCATATGCACATGTCTGTGCACCCAGATCATGTGCTTCTTCACACATGTAAATATGCACATTCACCCACTCAGGCAGAAGTATCCCTTGCTAAATATTGAAGGTACTTTTCTAGGTTTCCCTGAAGCCCTGAGCTACCTTTAGTGAGCAATACTTCAGGCAATTCATCTCTTAAACTGCAGCCATTTCATTCATATATTCTCAAAACTCTGTATTAGTGGCCATTCAAATTTGTTCCTTCAACAACAAGAAAAATTAAACTAATTTTTAATTAACAATAAATAAAACAAAACCTCAAGAATGTTATGCCCATGTTCTTTCTTAATGATTCCTATCAACTTCTTTTTTAAATTAACTATTTTATTTACATTCCAAATATTACCTCCTTCCTTAACCCCTTCCATGAGATCTTGACTGCCATTCCATTCCCCTTTCTTTTGCTTCTGAGAGGGTGCTTCTTTACCCAATCTCACCTCCTCCACCCACCATAAGCCTCCCACTTCCCTGGAACATCAAGCTTAAACAGGCTTAAGCTCGTCCTTTCTCACTGAGGGCAAACAAAGCATTCTTCTTCTACATGTGTAGCAGGGGATACATACTAGTCCATGTATGCTTTTGGTTGGTGGCTAAGTCTCTGGGAACTCGGAATGGTCACCATTATTTGATATTGTTTTCCATCCTATGGGGTTGCCATCTCCTTCAGCAACTCCTTTGTCCTTCTGCTAACTCTACTGTAAGGGTCCCCTAACTCAATCTGATGGTAGGCTGTTTAAGTATCTACATCTGCCTCATTCAGCAGTCTTTCAGAGATCTGCTATGCTAGGCTTATTTCTGCAAGAGCAACATGGTATCAATAATAATGTCTGGGTTTGTTGCCTGCACATGGAACTATGCAACCACACCAACAGTAGCAATTTGAGAATGGGAGACATAAGTATGGATA
The DNA here is from genome assembly GCA_036184385.1 of Tokudaia muenninki. Taxonomy (NCBI): domain Eukaryota; kingdom Metazoa; phylum Chordata; class Mammalia; order Rodentia; family Muridae; genus Tokudaia; species Tokudaia muenninki. The sequence goes on from BTHS01000003.1 coordinate 88,564,426, forward strand.
TCATAGTAAAGGGGAAGACTGATGGGGACAGAGGGAATCCAGGAATGATAATGAGGAATGCACATAATATTCAGAAACCGCACACACATATGTACATCAGATGGATATCACACATACATGCACACATATAGATGCCACAGATACACTTTCACTTACAAACACAGAACACATATATACACAAAAACAACAACACCATATACACATATACAGATACCACACACACACAAGTAAATAAATACATAAGTATGTAGATATGAAACGTTCAATACACACATACACATATAGACACCACATGCACACACACACACACACACACACACACAAATAGAAACAAAGATTCTGTCTAAAAATCTAGTAAGATGTGTCATCCACACAGATGGTGTTTCATGTTTAGTTATTCTTCAGTTTACTACATGAACGTGAGAGTGGCTTTGACTGGAATCCACACCATTAGCCATTTCTGCTGAACCTGTGTCTAATAAGCACCTGGCTGATTACATTCAACTTAAATCCTTCAGTTTAGACTGACAATCATGATATCATACTCAGAGGAACCCACTATATTCACTGAAATTTGAATTTTAAAGGAAACAAAGAGAAAATGAAACTATTTGACTGCCCAGTAGAAATATTTGATATTTGTTAATAATGAAAAGAAACTGAATGGAATTCAGGTGAACCATTAAATTGTCCAGTGGGTAGAAATTACACTTGGTTCTCTTATTTTTTTTATAATTATGGTAATGTTTTAGATATTTTTGTGCTATAGATCTAACAAAGGAATTTTTCTGTCTGACTTTACAAAAATTGATACACTGTTCTGGAGTAGGAGTAGATGTGGAATTTGTGTACATGCTTACACACACAGAGAGAGACAAATTCATTCACACAAGGAAACAAGGGAAGACTCAATTGATGGATTTGATGCTTTGCTAATATTTTTCATGATGCATTTGCAGTTTTGTCAGATTCATCTGCCCAAATTTGTTTAGCTTAAAAAAATCAGAGAGCTAAACAGTTAAATACATATTCTCATTTAAAAAAATATCAACACTACTTTAGAATAAACTAGACTTACTGTATTATCTGAGTTTGAGGTTTCATATGCTAATTCTCTAAAAAATCATTAGTATTTAAATGCAGATATATTCTATTTGAGAACGCCTGTAAGGGAAAGAATCATCAATATTACATTACAAATAAAATCTCTTCTGTTCTATGATGATTTCAAGAAACTTTCAGTGCTGATGTGAGCCTAGCACACCTTAAAGCTGAAACCCAAAATAGGCAGGTCCATCATGCAAACCCAATGAAGTGGTCCATTCCCTGAAAACATCCAAAAAATCTTAAATCTAAAGCCTCCTCACTGGGTTTGTGTTCACAAAGATAAGATGATCAGTTAAAGAATGTGGTTATGCTTCATTTATTAGGAGAGCTGTATGTCATTCAAGAACACTGGGGAGAGTCTAATGTTAGCAGGCAGAAGTTAAGGCATTGTTTCTCAGTGAAAGAGTGCTAGCCAAACCAGTCATCTCACAGGGGATGACAGGAATCTTGCCAAAGAGAGGCCTCCCAGGAAATGAAATGAAGGGAAGGGCTATATTGCTGTTCAAGAGTAAAATATTACTGAAAGTCTTATTTAGTTCCTGCTATGATCCAAACATTGGCATATATTTTTTTTTATTTTGTAAGCCTAAGAGATAGGATCCAGTATATAAATGACAAAGTGTTGAAATTTCTAAAATTAAAAAAAGATTAATATTTCTTATTCAATATTAGTTATATATTATGATGATGCTACTTGGCTTAACTTAATAAGCTTTTTTTATTATTTTCTAGGTTTTTTATTTACATTCCAAATGATTTCCCATTTCCTGTCTCCTACCTTCCCGAAAGTAAAATAAGCCCCTTCCCTACTTCTGTTCCACGTTCAACCCACTCTCGCTTCTCTGTCCTGGTATTCCCCTACACCCAGTCTTTCCAGAACCAGGGGTCTCTCCTTCCATCTTCTTGGAAATCTACTGATATGTGAATTGTGTCTTGGGTATTCCAAGATTCTGAGTTAATATCCCCTTATCAGTGACTGGAAACCATGTGCGGTCTTTGGTGATTGGGTTACCTCACTAAGGATGATATTTTCAAGTTCTGACCATTTGCCTAAGAATTTCATGAATTCATTGTTTTTAATTGTTTTTAATTGCAGAGTAGTATTCCATTGTAGAATCCATTTCTCTGTTGAGGGACATCTGAATACTTTCCAGCTTCTGCCTATTATAAATAAGGCTGCTATGAACATAGTGGAGCATGGGTCCTTATTGCATGCAGGGGAAGCCTCTGGGTATATGCCCAGGAGTGGTGTAGCAGGATCCTCCAGGAGTGTCATGCCCAGTTTTCTGAGGAACCGCCAGACTGCTTTCCAGAGTGGTTGCACCAGCTTGCAATCCCACCAGCAGTGGAGAAGTGTTCCTCTTTCTCCACATCCTCTCCAGCATCTGCTGTCTCCTCTGTTTTTGATCTTAGCCATTCTGACTGGTGTGAGATGGATTCTCAGGGTTGGTTTCATTTGCATTTCCCTAATGACTAAGGATGTTGAACATTTCTTTAGGTGCTTCTCATCAATTAGATATTCTTCAGGTGAGAACTCTTTGTTTAGCTCTGTACCCCATTTTTTAATAGGGTTATTTGGCTCTCTGGAGTCTAACTTCTTGAGTCCTTTGTATATATTGGATATTAGCCCTCTGTCGGATGTAGGGTTGGTAAAGATCATTTCCCAGTTTGTTGGTTGCTGCTTGGTCCTTTTGACAATGTCCTTTGCCTTACAGAAACTTTGTAATTTAATGAGGTCCCATTTGTCAATTTTTGATCTTAGAACATAAGCTATTGGAGTTCTTTCCAGGAAATACTCACCTGTGCCCATATGTTCAAGGTTCTTCCCTAGTTTCCTTTCTATTAGTTTCAGTGTGTCTGGTTTTATGTTGATGTCATTGATCCACTTGGAATTGAGCTTGGTACAAGGAGATAAGAATGAATCGATTTGCATTCTTCTGCATGCTGACCTCCAGTTGAACCAGCACCAATTGTTGAAAAGGCTATCTGTTTTCCACTGGATGGTTTTAGCTCCTTTGTCAAAGATCAAGTGACCATAGGAGTGTGGATTCATTTCTGGGTCTTCAATTCTGTTCCATTGATCTACATGCCTGTCACTGTACCAATACCATGCAATTTTTAACACTATTGCTGTGTAGTACAGCTTGAGGTCTGGGATACTGATTCCCCCAGAAGTTCTTTTACTCTTGAGAATAGTTTTAGCTATCCTAGGTTTTCTTTTATTCTAGATGAATTTTTGAATTGCTCTTTCTAACTCTATGAAGAATTGAGTTGGGATTTCGATGGGGATTGCTTTGAATCTGTATATTGCTTTTGGCAAGATGGTCATTTTTACTATATTAATCCTGCCAATCCATGAGCATGGAAGATTTTTTGATCTTCTGAGGTCTTCAGTTTCTTTCTTCAGAGACTTGAAGTTCTTGTCATACAGATCTTTCACTTGTTTGGTTAGAGTAACACCAAGATACTTTATATTGTTTGTGGCTATAGTGAAGGGTATCATTTCTCTTACTTCTTTCTCAGCCTGCTTATCCTTTGAGTATAGGAAGGCTACTGACTTGCTTGAGTTGATTTTATATCAGGTCACTTGGCTGAAGTTTTTCATTAGCTGTAAGAGTTCTCTAGTGGGGTTCTTTGAGTGGCTTAAGTATACTGTCATATCTTCTGCAAATAGTGATAGTTTGACTTCTTCATTTCCAATTTTTATCCCTTTGACCTCCTTTTGTTGTCCAATTGTTCTAGCTAGAACTTCAAGTACTATATTGAAAGATATGGAGAAAAAGGACAGCCTTGTCTAGTCTCTGATTTTAGTGTTTCAAGTTTCTCTCCATTTATTTTGATGTTGGCTACCTGTTTGCTGTAAATTGTTTTACTATGTTTAGATATGGGCCTCGAATTCCTGATCTTTCCAAAACCTTTAACATGAAAGGGTGCTGAATTTTGTCAAATGCTTTTTCAGTATCTAATGAAATGACCATGTGGTTTTTTCCTTTGAGTTTGTTTATGTAGTGGATTTCATTGATGGACTTCATTATATTGAACTATCCCTGCATCACTGGGATGATTCCTACTTGATCCTGGTGAATGATCATTTTGATGTGTTCCTGGATTCAGTTGGCAAGAATTTTATTGAATATTTTTGCATTGATATTCATAAGAGAGATTGGCCTGAGATTCTCTTTCTTTGTCGGATCTTTGTGTGATTTTGGTATTAGCATAATTGTGGCTTCATAGAACAAGTTGGGTAGTGTTCCTTCTGTTTCTATTTTGTTGAATAGTTTGAAGAGTATTGGTGTTAGGTCTTCTTTGAAGGTCTGATAGAATTCTGCACTTAAACCATCTGGACCTGTGCTTTTTTTGGTTGGAAGTCTTCCAATGACCACTTCTATTTCTTCTGGGGTTATAAGATGGTTTAGATGGTCTATTCGATCCTGATTTAATTTTGGTATTTGGTATCTATCTAGGAAATTGTCCATTTCCTCCAGATTTTCTAGTTGTGTTGAATACAGGCTTTTGCAGTAGTATATGATGATTTTTTGAATTTCCTCAGTTTCTGTTGTTATCTCTCCCTTTTCATTTCTGATTTTGTTAAATTTGGTTACTGTCTCTGTGCCCTCTGGCTAGTCTGGCTAAGGGCATATCTATCTTGTTGATTTTCTCAAAGAACAAACTCCTAGTTTTGTTGATTCTTTGTATGGTTTCATTTGTTTCTACTTGATTGATTTCACCCCTGAATTTGATGATTTCCTACCTTCTAAACCTCTTGGGTGTATTTGCTTCTTTTTGTTCCAGGTCTTTCTGGTGTACCATTAAGCTGCTAGTCTATGCTCTCTCTTTTCTTTTTGGAGGCACTCAGAGCTATAAATTTTCCTCTTAGCTCTTCTTTCATTGTGTCCCATAAATTAGGGTATGTTGTACATTCATTTTCATTAAATTTTAAAAAATCTTTGATTTCTTTCTTTATTTCCTCCTTTATCAAGGTATTATTGAGTAGAGTGTTGTTAAGTTTCCATGTGTATGTGGTCTTTCTGTTGTTTTCGTTGTTATTAAAGACCATGCTTATTCCACAGTGATCTGATAGGAGGCATGGTATTAGATTGATATTCTTATATTTGTTGATGTATGTTTTGTGTCCAATTATATGGTTGATTTTGGAGAAGGTACCATGAGGTGCTGAGAAGAAGGTATATTCTTTTGCTTTAGGATGAAATGTTATATATATATATATATATATATATATATATATATATGTTAATTCCATTTGGTGCAAGACTTCAATTCGTTTCACTGTGTCCCTGTTTAGTTTTTGCTTTCCTGAATGAACCATTTCAGAGAGTGGGGTGTTGCAGTCACCCACTATTATTGTATTAGGTGCGATGTGTGCTTTGAGCTTTAGTAAAGTTTCTTTTATGAATGAGGGTGCCCTGCATTTGGATCATAGATATTCAGAATTGAGAGTTCTTCTTGGTGGATTTTTCCTTTGACCAGTATATAGTTTCCTTCTGTGTCTTTTTTGATGACTTTAGGTTGAAAGTCAATTTTATCTGATATTAGGATGGCTACTCCAGCTCATTTCCTGGGACCGTTTGCTTGTAAAAATTTTTCCAGCCTTTTACCTCTGAGGTAGTGCTTGTCTTTGACACTGTGGTGCATTTCCTGTAAGCAGCAAAATGCTGGGTCCTGTTTATGTATCCAATCTGTTATTCTTTGGCTTTTTATTGGGGAAATGAGACCATTGATATTAAGAGAGATTAAGGAATAGTGATTATTACCACCTACTATTCTTGATTGTATCTTTATGTTTGAGTGATTATCTACTTTTGGGTTTGATGAAAGAAGGTTCCTATCTCGTATTTTCCAGGGTGTAGTTTCTCTCCTTATGTTTGCGGTTTCCACCTATTATCCTTTTCAGGGCTGGGTTAGTGGAAAGATGAAAGATATTGTGTATAATTTGTTTTATCATGGAATATCTTGGTGTCTCCATCTATGGTGATTGAGAGTTTTGCTGGGTATAGTTGTCTAGGCTGGCATTAGTGTTCTCTTAGAGTCTGCATGAGATCTTCCCAGGATCTTCTGGCTTTCAGAGTCTCTGGTGAGAAGTCTGTTGTGATTCGGATAGGTCTTCCTTTATATGTTTCTTGGCCTTTTTCTCTTACTGCTTTTAATATTCTTTCTTTGTTTAGTACATTTGGTGTTTTGATTATTATGTAATGGAGGCATTTCTGTTCTGGTTCAGTCTGTTTGGAGTTCTTTAGGCTTCTTGTACGTTCATCGGCATCTCTCTCTTTAGGTTTAGGGAAGTTTTCCTCCATAATTTAATTGAAGATATTTACTGGCCCTTTAAATTGCAAATCTTCACTCTCATCTATACCTATAATCCTTTGATTTGGTCTTCTCATTGTGTCCTGGATTCCCGGGATGATTTGGGTTACACATTTTTTGCATTTTGCATTTTCTTTGACTGTTTAGTAGATGCTTTCTATGGTATCTTCAGCACCTGAGATTCTTTCTTCCATCTCTTATATTCTATTGTTGATGTTTGCATCTATGACTTCTGATTTTTTGCCAAGGTTTTTTATCTCCAAAGGTGTCTCCCTTTGTGATTTCTTAGTTGTTTCTACTTCCTTTTTTAGATCCTGGATGGATTTGCTGAGATCCTTCTCTTGTTTGTATTTTCCTGTATTTCTTTAAGATATTTTTACATTTCCTCCTTCAGGATTTCTGCCTGTTGACCCAAGTCCTCCTGTATTTCTCTTAAGCGATTTTTGTGTTTACTCCTCATGGGCTTCCATCTGTTGATCCATATTCTCCTGCATTTCTTTAAGCGATTTCTGTGTTTCCTTTGTAAGGACATCTAAAGGTTGATTCACTTCTTTAAGCAATTTTTTTGTTGCCTCCTTATGGGCCTCCATCAGTTGACCCATAATCTCCTGCATTTCTCTAAATAATTTTTGTGTTTCCTTTGTAAGGACTTCTACCAGTTGATTCATGTTCTCCTTTATTTCTTCATGAGATTTAGTTGTGTCCTTCTTGAAATCCTCTAATAGCATCATGAGAAGTGATTTTCAATCCAGATCTTGCCTTTCGGGTGTGATGGGGTATCCAGGATTTGCTGTTGTTGGAGAGTTGGGTTCGGATGCTGCCATATTGCCTTGATTTCTGTTAGTAATGTTCCTTCCTTTGGCTTTTGCTATCTGGTTACCTCTGGTGTTAGTTTGTCCTGTTGTCACTGGCTGTTGGTTGGACCTCCTGTGAGCCTGCAAGGCTATTTCTGGCCTCCCCGTATTACCGTGATTCCCCTGGTATCAATTGCTGTGGGGCTGCCCTGCTCCTGAGTGACTTTGGAGCCCTGATGTGCCTTGCCCCAAGTTTGTTATATTGGGGAATTCCTGCACATCTGAAGGCTCAGCGTAGTCAATCCCCAGAACAGAGGTCACCAAGGGGAGGCTGGTGTGCTCCCTCCCTGTGTGGGTCCTTCTGCAGGGCAGATGTCCCACAGAAGAGCTGGCATGTAGGTGACCACAGAACTTCCCAGCTCTTGGAAGCAGGAAGCACATAAGCTGGCTGAGTCCTAAGTGATATTATGCTTGATTGTCCCTGTGTCTGGAAGTCCCAATTGCCCTGTTGCTGGAGCAAAGATGGCGGAATAAGCTTTTTTTTTTTTTTAAACTTTTGACTTCTTTACAAAAAACAAATGTAGAAAGTTTGACTATTTTATTGTTCCTAATTTTTAGCTTTTATTATATTTACTGAGAAATGCAACACTATTTTGACTTTTCTGCAAAATGTAGACATTTCAGATAGTCATGAAAGCAATTTTGCATTTCTGTTTGCTAAGTTGATATTATCTCCACTGTCCAAAATAACAGAACAAGAAATTGTGGCCCTATGTCTCTCTTAGAAGTGTAGGGTAAAGGTGACTAGATGTTTCTTAAATCCAAGATGTTTTGATGAATACTCAAGGTGGAAAGTCTTGCCCTAGAAGTACGTTTTCTCTTGTCCTAGCATAGAAATCAGCCTCCTTTAATAGGACTAAGCATTTTATAGCTAAAATCACAGTTGTTGGTCTCATTCTGCCTATGTTAATTGGGTTCATCTCTTTTTCTCATGAGAATGCAAATTTTTCAAATGTTGCTGTTCTACATTTTCACTTCAGTTCTCATGATAACCAAGCTAAAAGCAACTAGCAACAACCATGTCACAACTTAAATACAATCATGTTTTGAAATTTCTTCCACCAGGTTAATTGACCCATCATTTTATCTGCCTCACTCAGTTCTTCCGGATACCATGAATTATGTGTAATCAAGTTCTTAATGGAATCCTTCATGCCATATAAAACCTCATGTGTGCTGACCTAGAGTCTTTTTCTAATGGTATTGTGGTCTTCCAAACACTTGCCATAATTTTCTACTAAACACTATTTAAAAACAATCTCCAGTTTCTGCAGGTCATATCTGCTACCCATTCACCCCATATTTCAGATCTAGTTCCAAAGCTCAGAGAACTGTTTTTCAAGTCTAGCCTAGGAACTACTCCACTCTCAGAGGGGCCAATTTTTGAGTTAGTTCTTTTGCTCATTTCTCTGACAAAACATGTGACACAAGAAAGTTAAGAATTCATCATTCATTACAATAGGTGATTTTACTCATTATCTGGGAAAGGTAGAGTCAAATTCATGGCAGCAGCTTGATACATGATAGCATCTTTCTTACTTACAAAACTTACAAGTCTAGTTCTCCAACTATGATATTCTTTGGTTCTTTTTCTTGCTTTTCATAGGTAAGGTAGAAAAGGAGAACTGATTCTAAGTTACCTGTAAGAAGCCATTTTTAATTCTTTGTATTTTATCAATAAAAGAATTATGTCTGACTTGAGGTTAATATTTTCAAAATGAAAACAAAGAGAAAAGTCCATCCACTTATCTCAGTTGGACTGGTTCCACTCTGTACCTCTCTCTCTCTCTGGAAAATACACCATAGCTCTGGTATCCCTAACATCTTCAGGTCTCTAAAACAGTCCACGTTTCACTTTCACAATGCTCTTCAAGGGCCTCTCAGGGTCTCTGTGCAGGGCATGGAGGGACTCCCTTGCAACATGGCTAGCCTTATTGGTTCTCCTTAACTTCAAAGAAGATCCCATATCCCATTTCTTTGTGTATTCTTCATTGTTCTAAATCCAGAACCACATGATCATCATTGCCAAGTTGCCCCATATAAGCCAGCCTTGAAATTCTCCACACCAAAAAAATTTATCAATTTTTTTTAAATTTAGCCTCACAAAGGTCTTTAGAACATGGGCAGAAATTAAAGACATTTCTCTCTCCCCCCAAAAAAATATCATTGTAATTGTCTCTTGCTTGTTTCCTAATATTCTTCCCTTCTAAAAGCTCTGGAGTAGGGTCTCTATAGTCCATATGGCCATCATCAAGACTGTCCCTGATTTCAGCATTCAACTGCTTTCATAAAGTCCCAAAGCCATCAACATTCCTCCAAAACCAATCCAATAGAGTCATGTCTGTCACTCTTGCTTCCAACTTCTGTCCTAGTTACTTTTCTATTGCAGTAGTAAAATATAATGAATAAGGAGTCTTTTAAATGAAATAATTTAGTGTAGACATGGTTTTAGATGTTTAGAGTCCATGATGGCAGAAGAAGAGCAAGGTGGTAGCCACAGGTGAGAAGTTATGTTTTCCTTCTCAAACTAACTGGACAGAGCGGTGAGAAAGGAGAGGGAGAAAGAGAGGGAGAAGGAAAGGGAGGGGGAGGAGAACAGGTTATTTCATTGTATTTTTGAGATAGTCTCTCTATTTAGCCCCTGTTGACATTGAATTTTTGATTTAATTTCAACTATTGCCTCACCATCCCAAATATTGAAATTAAAGTCATGTGACCCCATAACTAGAAAACTGCTTACATATATTTTGAATTGTCTATGTTTCCCCTGAAGATAACTTGAGATAATGAGTAAGAAAAATTCATTAATTGAAAAAATTACACTAACATCTGCAATACTTGTGTTTTGTGAAACAATTCAAATGTTCTGTTTATTTTCAAAATTCTTTTTTGAAACCTACATATGTGTAAGTTCTTTTTCAGCAGTGTGGGGTCATAGACACAGCATTTTCTTTAGAAAATAAATAGAAAGGAGTAATCATCTTGTGCATATTTCTTCAGCCTTAAAACTGGAAGCCCATCTTGGTGAGAGACTCCTTGTGTGTTCTCTGTTTAGTGTGACTTACTCATAATTGATTTGAACAGTTCAGTAACAAAGCCACTGGCATGGAAGAGAGACTACTGTAAAAATATGTTCTAGATGAAGCTAATAAGAGATTGTAAGAAAAGGGAAGAGGGCTGATTTGAAGCTTAAAGTAATTCATTTAATTAGTTAGTGCTTGACATAAATTGCGGTGTAATGAATGTACTCATTTAAAATTAATTGTTCACTTGGATGTTAAGAAAATACAAACATTTTACTTGGTGTGTCCTCTTTTTCTTCCTCTGATAAATAAATTCAGTTTTAAATTATTTGGTTTTACTTAAAAGAATAATGGATCTGCATAGGTGGCTCCATAATTAAGAATGTGTACTACTCTTGCAGAAATACTGAATTTTATTCCTAGCACGTACATTAGGCAGGACATAAACACCTGTAACTCCATATCCAGGAGATCCAACACTCTCTTCTGGTATTCATGCACTTGTGTACTAGTATCTACATAACTAAATGCAGACACAAATGAAAACATCTATGTCTGAAAAATAAAATGTTTTTAATTTAGAAAGTAAAGAATAATGAAAGTTATGACTTTCACACCGATCTTCTTGAAAAGAGAAAAGATATAGAACTCTTTTCAGGTAAAGTCTCATGGACAAGAGGTCATCAACCACCAAAGCACTGCCATTGACAAGGGCAAGCAGTATTTGACAGCATGGATAATGTGAAGGGAAGCTCATGGGAATCTTCACAATCATGGTTCAGGATTTCAAAGTTGCTATCCAATGAATGCTGTGATCTGACAACACAGAGTTGCAGCCCACATACTATAGCTTCAATGTCTGAGCTTATTTTCATGTTCTTGGATTACATTGCCATTATTTGCAGGGCAGAGTTTGACAGTTGGTAAGCATGTGCACAGTGTCTCTGTGTAACCACCAGACCTGGACACTGGCAATCAGACTTTAAATACATGCAGAAAGCTCTACTGAGAAGGTTCTTATAGCTGCATTTGTGTGCAAGTACTATCTATCTCACTGCTCTTTTTCAGTGTACTCAATAAATGATATTCCTATTCTTGTTTAAAGAATAAATTCATTCATGGCCATCCAATTTGTCCCCTCCTTCTTTAGTAACTGAGAACCAAGTCTAAGGCAGATGTATTTTGTCTACATGAATTTGATGAAATACACTCCTGAAAAACAAGCAAAATAACTCTTCGAAGGACTGAAGAGATGGCTCAATGTTAATATCATTTAATATTCTGCAGGTGACTTGGTTCAGGTCACATCACCAACACTTGTAGGTGACTTGAAGGACTCACTATCACTTGTAGTTCCAGGTATATGGGAGGTGATGCCCTCTTCTAGCTTCAGTGAATGTTTGAATTCATGTATACAAAGGAACACACACACACACACACATATATTCATAACTAAAAATGATATTTATTTTGAAAATAAACTCTTCTAAACATTTAGTTCATCCACAGCCACATTGAAAGTAGTAAGTAATGCCTTGTATTTCTTGTTATGAATAATCTATTTTATTTCAAAAATAAACATTCCCGTCACAGGTGTGAAATTAAATCAATTAATAAATGTTACAATGAAAGACATAAATTTCTTAATTGCAATCTTGACTACAAATATTGATGATGCAATGCTTGTGAGAAAAGGCTTCCCAAAACTGCATTTTAGAGGTCAAAGCTCACAGCTATTATACAATGGCCTAGAATATAGTGTCAGTAGTTTCAGATCAGAATTAACAATTCCTGACTACAAGTCTAGCCCTCATGCTACACAGTTAAATATGGCTTATGAGAAAGTGTTTTGTGTGCTATTTTATTCATATATGGAAATAATTCCAATTAACTTGAAATGTGGTAAAGATTTAATGACAAGAGATGAGGCCAGAGAACCAACTTCTGAGTGCCACTGGCAAATTATAGACCATCCATTTATATAATCTGCTTCGTGATTCTTTTCCATAGATATTTTTTTCATATATAGAGAATCTGCACTTCAAAAGGATGAATCTCTACATGAAAGTCATAGGGAAGGGGGAAGACCTGGCAGACAGCTCTGACTCAGTTCTCTTTCTAAAGACTGTTACTGCCTACTGTAGTTTCTAAGTGCTACAAAAATGGCTTTCCTTTCAGTCAGAGAAAAAGTGTAATAATGGAATTGTCTTCAAATTTAGGAGCATCTAGTCCACAAAACTGTGTTACACTGATTCATAAATATATTGTGTAGAACAACCTGAAGGTGTTTCCAGAAATTATATTAAATGAGTTTCAATGTGAATATATTTTAAAAACTGTGGAATCACCAAGAATATTAATGAGACAGTACAATGGGTGGAAAAGGAAGGAACTCACTCACAGACCTGGGAATAATTTGAAGATGTTACAGTGCCTAACACACAACCATCAAAATATTGGTGGCTACTTTTAAAATATTCAAAGTCCATGACTTCTGTGACTCAAGAAAAAAATTAATTTTTTTTTAATTAAAAAAAAAATGCTCTTAAAATTTGCTCTCCATACACCCATTTGTTTTGGCCTTATCGACAAAAAGAATTTATCCCAGAGTTCTGCAAGACTTTTTGTTCAGAGAATATGCAAAATAATGCATTAAATGATCCATGTTTTCATTTTTCATTCATTGATACTTACCTGAATCCCCAGATTTATATACCTGCTCAAGCCTGCTCCTTCTTACTTCCACTCTGATATGTGCTACTATTATTGTAATATTAAATTAGTGATGTTCTTTTTCCTTGGTTCCTCAGTTTCTTCACTTTAATCCCTTCATTGCCAGAAGCCTGTATATGTTATAAAAGGTCCACTCTTTTGTGCTATGTTAAGAAAATAGTGAAAATAGTCTCCCACAGAGTCTAAGGATAAAATGGAGTAGTATGAAAAGGTTTGTTGTAAGAAATGCCCACTAGAAGTCAAAGAGGAGAGATTTCAGGTTCTCAGAGATCAACAATTAAGATCCATTTGGATTAGGAGCCAGATAATACGACAGACACTTGACACTGTAGAGGTACCTATAGGCAAAAGTCTCTCCTGTTATACAGAGAAATGGTTTAATTATCTGGAGACTTTTGAGATATTATGGCTGATATCCAATGGGAATATGAAAATATTGAGGTTGTCTAATATCAAAACTAATATTAAAGTACAAGTAGTTTTGAATTCATTGGGTCTTACATAACTTACATAAACAAAACAGTTTTAGAGACCTACACTAGGTTTATAAAGGGGTTTTCCAGGTAAAATGGAAGATGCTTATTGATTGTTGATCCTCAAATTAACACTGAATAATTTCTATATAAATATATCCCAAATATTGTATAATGAAACCACCTGTGGTTTCATGCGAATAGGTTATTGGGTTCTCTGGACGGAGAGCTGGAGCTAGAAAATGATGAGGTGACAAGAGAAGTATGGAGTCAAGGCTATATTTGCTGCTCAAGGTTAAAACTTTAATGGACTTTTCCAAATATATAGGCAGGAGAAAAAGCCCTTCCCCCCAAAGGCTGGAACCAGGTCTGCAGTTCTGGTCTGGCTGTTCACTAGACGTTGGCTTGGACAGCTGGGTGCGTCACTTGCTTAATTCAGGAATTCGTATACCTGGAGGCTCTCCACATCTCCTTCCTCTTTATTAGTTTTAAGATGAGAAGGTATCAAACAAGTCGATAATCATCCGTCCTTGACGGTGGGCTTTAACCAGGGAGTGGAAGATTGACCTGATTCCTCTCGTGGAGAACAGAGAATTGTTCCCACATCTTTGATGGCTCTTGGTGTCTTTTGGAGAAGAGGGGGCAGAGCTTTAACTTGGTGGGAGATCCCCACAGATTGTAGAGTGATCTGAGGACCAATGACACCAACCCCTATACAAGATGTGCTTCCTGGGGATTCAAAGCCAGAAAACAGTCCTCCCCTTGCAGTACTTTGCCTTGCAAACTCCCACTGGTGCCCATGTCAGCTCGTAAGCAGACACACATAGCTCTGAGTTCTATGTGGCTCCATGAAGAAGATCCACTTGTATAGTTTTGGATGCCAAAGAGTCAACTGGCTGCCAAATGCCATGCAAGTGTCTTTAACAGACATGCCAGTTTTCAATTCAGGTGAGCCTGGGTGGAGACAATCAGTCTGCTTAACATAAAATGTTAAAATTTAGAAGCAAAACAGAAATAACTTGTCTGCAGATGTCCTGAAATATTCAATTCAGTTGTAAATTAGCAACTTTCAAACACAAAAGTCAGCCTCTTGGGTGGGGAGGTAACTTTGTGAATGAACAGATAAGCTATTACTTCTCAGAAAGAATGGAGATTATATTTTAAATTAACTCAGCTGACTGATAAAGATTATTAGCCATCTTTATAATTGGAATCTCCAATATTGAACTTATTTCTAGACTACTCCATGAATGAGTAAATCTATCCCCATATTAAAATAACTGATCAGGATTATGCCATATGCCAATAAGTGAATCCTTCCATCTCACCTAGGTATTAGTTTGCCTAGTTGTCAGATGCTAAAGACACTCAGCAAGGAATTCCTTGACATCCAAATTTTTTAAATTTTCTTAAAGATATAAAATATAATTTAAATAATAAGCACAGGAATACAATTTCCCTATTTTTTTTATTTAGAAGATATTGTTTTAAGGTTTCACAATATCTATTCCTTGAGAATTATAAAGAATTAAATTGTTAAAAATATCTCAAATATTTGATGACTATAATAAATATCCATTTCCATTATCTGTTTTAATCTAAGTTGGAAAACCAAGAATAGACAATAATATAGGCAATGACTATGTAAGCATAGAAAATAATTGTAGCATTTTTAGTTGCTTTTCTTGTTAAAAATATAAAATTATTCTTAAGCCATTACTGTTTTGATGATGTAAAGAATATGATTATATGACCAATTGTTTCTATGGCTGAGACATCTCTCTAGCTCCTGGATAAGTTCTTAAATGTCTAGAGGACAGTCATTTAAAGGAATACAACTTTTCTTAACTTGAAATGTATTTGCATAAGTAATATCAAAATTTAAGATTTAGCAGTATCTAAAAAAGGAAACAATTTTAAGCAATTGTAAGTCATGAGCTATAAATATATTTATTGGCTATCAGTATAAAAATTAAAAGCTTGATTTTTAAGATTTTAAAAATAGTAGCTACAGCACGCAGTTCAAATATCTGTGCTGAAACAGGGGAAACTCAAAGGAATAAACATGTGATCCAATTACATGAGCTTTACTCTCAAAGTAGACGCATTCTTTATAGGATGCCTGTAAATCTATAGAAATACAAAAGCATGTATGGAAGCAAATTTTAAAACTTATCTTTTGGATAACAATTATTAATTTTGTCTAAAAGGCTTGCCATGCAATAGATCAACTATCAATATAAAACTTTATTTGGAGATGAAAAAGGTGATTCTACATTAATGTTCTCTTTGTCATGGAATTACAGTAGACACATAACATAAACTATTGGCAAATAATTACAGTAGGTTTCCTCCTGTGGCAAGCTTAAGATTACATTAACATATAGGATAAAGTCAATTAATATAATTTAACCTTTGAATATCATTTAGAATAAGCAAATTATCTTTTATTTGAATTTTTAGTGTCAATTAACTTAAGATATAATTGATACATTACTTTTGAATCTTTTTTTTTTTGAAACAATTCATAAGTTCTACATAGCCTCATTAATCTTTCATAGATGTTAAGTTTGAATTGTATTTTGAACCACACCTGGATAAATCTTTAAGAATGTTGTTTTGGCCAGAAACTCCTTAGGTGGGATTTGAAAAACAAAAGCAATACCTCACAAGCCTGCACACTAAAGCAGGTCTGAGCTTTGCATTAACTCAAATGTAAATATTTTCTAATCTGAGCCTATTGTCCAAGGCCAGACCCACACCCACCTGTCCTGCAGGGACTTAACCTGCATCCAGACCCTATTGTATGAGGTTTGAATGACAAAAGGAAACATACAATTTGAGGGTTCCCAGGAAAATTCTACTAAAATCCCACAGAAATCTCTTTTTTTAATCTTGGGTTAAATTTTACTTTTATAACTATGTCTAATAAACTTGTGAAAAAGTGGCAAAAATGCTATACTGGCCACAGCTGTTTTTAACCTTTATCACTCTAGAAATCATCTTACTTACAGACTATGTTAAAGAATCATGAGCCTTCAATCAGACTGCACACTGGCAGCTTTTAAATGTAATATTAGAGGATATCTACAACTTTGAAAAGCAAAGCCCAATTTAAACCATGTATTCCCTTTAAAGTCAATGGCAAACACATTACTTTCACACTGTAAAATTTGTCTGCCAGTTCTCATGTTTGAATGCATGACAGTGTAACTTATAATAGCTCATTAAAAAAAAAACAGTATTTTAAATCTTATCTCTTATAAGACTACTTTCTAGGATAAGATCCACATAAAACCTTATGCCAATTTGGAAGTATCTTTAAAGGCCTGGTTTTTCTGGGTTGGGTCGTGCCACGTGTTGCTTAAGATGGCTCCAACCCTGTATTACCAGTTTTAAACTAATTTTTTGTTACCGACATTACATCTTTTAAAAAACTTATAAGCCAATATTCTATAGTCAAGATATGTAAAACATTTTATACCTTTAATACCAATTAAAAGAAGAAAAAAGCAACTACACAAATAATATAAATTTAAACCAACTTTTTTTTTCTTTTTCTAGCTATAATTTTAAGAGAAAAAAGCACTTTGGACCCAGTAACCACAATTATATAGATTTTTCTAGGATAAATAACCATCAGCTCTCTTGCCCTAGAACTTGACAAGCTGCTTGCCCTTTTTAAAGGCAGCTTTTCTCTAGCTGTGCTTGACTCCTAGCTAAATGCAGCACAGTGTAAATCACCTTCCGCTATATAAACTGAGACTGCATTAAGAGATTGACCACCATCAGATGAAGTTTTTACCATTTTTTCTTTACAACATGAAACATAGAACAATCATTCAAACAATGAAACAAAGACACAAATTGACACATGGACCAACTGGTACACCAAGGACAAACAATACATAGAGAGGGAAGTGTACGTGTTGTACTAAAAATATCTCCAGTAAGGTGCATAGAGGAAACAGGACTTCTCTATATTTCTCCTTGTGCCTAGGAGACTTTTGAAATTCATTTTCCTTCTCTCTTTCTCTCACATGTTTCTAAAATCTGTTTCTCTCTCTCTCTCTCTCTCTCTCTCCTCTCTCTCTCTCTCTGTTTTTTGCCCTTTTTTATTTTATTCTATTTATTTTATGCCCTATTTTTCTCGCCTGATATACAGTTTTATACCACAGACAATTTGCCTAACATCAATCAATTTGCCCCATCAATTTGCCCCATCTTAATTTGCTGTAACACCCTGGCTGATCTCAGTGTCTGGCTTAAGCTGATTCATTCTAGTAATCCATATCCCTTCTGTATCCCTGCAAAAATGGTCTTTAAAAGCTGACATTTTTAGCACTAAAATTAATACTCTATGCTGCTTACCAGGCCGGATACATAACCGTTTTTCTGTTTCCGTGGAGCTCCACCCAAGACAGTGTCCTTCAGTTGTTCTCTTCATTTCCACTTCCGACATTCGGGTGCCAACTGAAACTGCCTGCAGTTTCATGCAAATCGGTTATCGGATTCTCTGGATAGAGAGTTTGGGCTAGAAAATGATGGGATGACAAGAGAAATATGGAACCAAGGCTATATTTCTTGTTCAAGTCTCAAACTTTAATGGACTTTTCCAAATATATAGACTTTTCCAAATATATATAGGAGAAAAAGCCCTTCCTCCCAAAGGCTGGAACCAGGTCTGAAGATCTGGTCTGGCTGTACACTAGGCATTGGCTTGGGCAGCTGAGTGGGCCACCAGCTTAATTCAGGAATTCATAGACCTGGAGGAAAAGAGAACTTCACCTTCACTCCACCCTAGGTGGAACAGGATTATGGCTAGCACAGGAATTTCAACTCACAGGCTGGGAGAACTTCACCTTGGTCAATGTCAAGTTTCTGCCAGGGGACAAGACATCACAATATGGCTCTCTACAGTGCAAGGCATACTTACATTAAAATAAATAGTATCTGAAATTCAAAGGTAAATGGGAATATGATATTTTTATATTCTAAATACTTACCTTTATTTATAGAGGAAGTTAAAATTTGCCACTAATACTGATATTAGCATATTATTAATATAATATTAATGTTCCCACTAATTTTAAGATTCAAATCCATATATATATATATATATATATATATATATATATATACACATATATATAAAGAATATAGTGTATATGGTGTATGTGCACATGTGAATGCAAACCACATGATCACCTGTGAAAAGAAGTCAAAGTCCAATGTTCAGTGTCCTCTTCTGTCATTTCTACTTTATTTCTTTAATATGGGGACTCTACCAGAAGAAGGACCTAGGTTGGCAATCAGCGAGACTCTGGAATCATGCTGTCTCCATCCTTCATATTCCTGGCTTTACAGGTTCACTTTTGGCCACACCCACCCATTTATTGAGATTCAGAGCCCATGTCCTTCCTCTCTATTGCTTTCTGAGTCTAATTGCCTCCTATATATGAAAAGCTAAGTAAAGATTTGGCACATACCATTTACTTAATACATAAAAATTTAGGATAATCAGGGATTCACAAAGATAAGAATGGAAGAGTGAATGAGGAAATAAATGAAACATTCTTGTTATAGCAGCACATCCTAAAAGATCTCACTACTTTGATCAAAATCTTCTACCAGAAGCCCAATATTCAGTCTTCTGTTTCCTGTATCACTAGCAACCAGAATACAGTCAAATGTCCAGGAACACACAGCAGTTATGTGAAGACACCAGACTTTCTTCTTAAGGCAAAGCAATAGACCTTCCCTAGTAGCATTTTTGCTTTGACAAATGGAAGGCTAAGAACACATGAGTGTGGATATAGATTACAAAATAGCATTCAGTAGGTCAGCACTAGAGAGGGACAAACAGCCCTTATGTATCACTGTCTATGCTAAGCCAGATTTTGAAGTACTGGAAACTATGTATATGGAATTAGGAAGATGAAGATCTGTCATGACAATTTGGCATCCTCTTAATGAGGACATATTTTTGAAAGTTTTTATTTTTTGGCTTGATATATGCAATTGCAATTTTGTTGGGAACATAACCCTAGAAAATATAAATCATCAGATTTTGATGGAAAATCCTTTTATTTTCATGGTCATAAACATCTAAATAATCCATAGTGAACACCAGAAATTATTGGAATCTCCAGCATGGCTTTAATATATTCCTTCCTGGAGAATATAGTCCCATTTTCTGAAATATATTGCAAAATGAAAGTCTCTGGTAAAATGTATTTTAGATCATTTAACTTTTCTATTATCTGCTATGAGTCAAGGCATTTATGATTGCCCACAAGTAAAGCTAAGCCTAAATCCTTTAGGGTTGAGATGACTAGTACATGAATTAGGGGCAATCAAAAAAGATAATATATTTTTGCATATACTGTTGCTGCCACTTTTACAATGATTCAGGTCATAGCTGAAACATAGTAAATTGAGTATTTTTAATGGTGTCCTCAGAAATAAGCTCCAGACAGTTCTTTTTTTCTTTTTTAAAGATTTATTTATTTATTATATTTGTGAGTACATAGTAGTTGTCTTCAGACACCCCAGAAGATGGCATCAGATCTCATTAAGGAAGGGTGTGAGCCACCATGTGGTTCCTGGGAGTTGAACTCAGAATCCTCAGAAGAACAGTCAGTGCCTTAACCAGCTCAGCGGTTGCTAAGCCATCTCTCTAGACCAGACAGATGCTTTCTTACAAATTAAGGGTGATCAAAGAGATACAACTCCCTAAAGACTCTCATCTTGGGATGTTAAATCAAGAACTTGTCATTTTTTTTACGTTGTGTATATCTTTTTAAGTTTTTTTTATTAAATATTTTCTTTATTTACCTTTCAAATGTTATCCCCTTTTCTGGTTTCCTGTCCAAAAATAACCTATCCCATCCCTCCATCCTCCTGCTCACCAACCCACCTACTTCAACTTCCCTGTCCTGGCATTCCCCTATACCAGGGCATCT
Source organism: Tokudaia muenninki (assembly GCA_036184385.1). Lineage (NCBI taxonomy): Eukaryota > Metazoa > Chordata > Mammalia > Rodentia > Muridae > Tokudaia > Tokudaia muenninki. The sequence goes on from BTHS01000003.1 coordinate 88,584,903, forward strand.
AGCCTTGTTGGGACCAAGGGCCTCTCCTCCCTTTGTTGTCCAACAAAGCCATCCTCTGCTACATATGCAGCTGGAACCATGGGTCCCTCCAAGTGTACTCTTTGGTTTGTAGTTTAGTCCCTGGGAGCTCTGGGGGTTATGGTTGGTACATATTGTTGTTCTTCCTATGGGGTTGCAAGCTCCTTCAGCTCTTTGGGTGTTTTCTTATCACATTTTTAAACTTCAGGTCCATGCTGTAACTGATGTTAAAAATGAGATTGATAACTGAACTGCAAAAAATAATTCACAGGTATCTGCCTCCATATTTTCTTTGGTTGTTTTTTCTACAGGGTCTAAATACATAGGGCAAGCTCTACAATGGCCTGTGAGAAAGCTAGAGATTTGTGAACCATGGGACTGATCTAGGTTCTATCCATACATTTTCTGGCAATTGAAAAAAAATTTTCCCTCCAGGAAAGGGCCTGGAGACTCATGAGACTTAGCCAGTAAACAACTTCACAGGACTTGGTAAGGTGAAACTGGCAAGATTCTTTTAATTAATTTATTTATTTTTGCAATCCATATTTTAATCCCCCCACCCCCTGTCCACTCTCTGATGGTTCAACATCCTGTACCTCCTCCCCACAATGAAGCCCCTGACCTCTAAACTCCCTGACCCATAATTATGGGTATGAGACCTCTAGTCTCTTGAGGGTTAGTTGCATCATCACTGAATGAACACAGACCTAGCAGTCCTCTAATGTGTGTATGTTGGGGGCCTTGTATCAGCTGGTGTATGCTTCCTGTTTGGTGGTCTGATGTTTGATAGATATTGGAGGTCCTGATTAAATGAGACTGTTGGTCTCTTACAGGATTGCTGTTCTCATAAGCTTTTTTCAGCCTTCCCTAAATCAGTAACAAGAGTAGTTGCTTCTTTCTATTGGTTGGATGCAAATATCTGCATCTGATTCTTTCAGCTACTTGTTGGGTCTTCTGTAGTGCAGTCAAGTTCTATCTCTTTTTGTGAGTACTCTATAGCCTCAGTAATAGTGTTAGGACTTGGGACTTCCCCTTGAGCTGGATCCCACTTTGGGTCTGTCTCTGTACCTTCTTATTCTCAGGCTTCTCTCCATTTCCATCACTATAATTCTTTCAGAGAGACACTGTTATGGGTCAGAGTTGTTACTGTGGGATGGCCCTTCTCCTATCATTTGATGCCCTATCTTCCTGCTGGAGGTGGGCTCTATTTCTTCTCCCTACTGTAAGTCATTGACACAGGGGGAAATTCCCTAAACAGAACTCCAATGGCTCATGCTCTAAGACCAAGAATTGGTAAATGGGACCTCATGAAACTAGAAAGTTTCTGTAAGGCAAGATCATAGTCAATAAAAGAAATTGCCAACCTACAGTTTGGGGAAAAGTCTTCACAAACCCTTCATTCAATAGAGGCATAATATCCAAAATTTATAAAGAACTCAAGAAGTTAATCACCAAAAAACCAAACAACCCAATCTAAAAATGGGGTATAGAACTTAACTGAGATTTCAAAACTGAGGAATCATGAATGGATGAGAAGCACCTAAAGAAATGTTGAAATACCTTAGTGATCAGAGAAATGAAAATCAAAATGACCTAGAGATGCCACCTTACACCAATCAGAATGGATAAGATCAAAACTACATGTTACAACACATGCTGGAGAGAATGTTGAAAAAGGAACACTCCTCCATGACTGGTGGAATTGAAAACTGTTAAAACCACTCTGAAAATCAATCTGGAGGTTCATCAGGAAATTGGATATAGATCTTACAGAAGACCCAACTATAACAATCTTGGGAATACACCCAAAAGCTCCCACAGCATGCCACAAGCCACTTGTTCCACTATGTTCATAGTGGCCTTATTTGTGATAGCCAGTATCTTGAAACAGCCCAGATGTCCCACAACAGAAGAATGAATACAGAAAATGTGGTTCATTTACACAATGGAATACTCTCAACTATCAAGAATGAGGACATCCTAAGTTTTTCAGGCAAATATATGGAACTAGAAAAGATCATCCTGATTGAAGTAACTCAAACACAAAAGGACAAGCATGGTATGTTCTCACTAATAAGTAGATGTTAAAAAGAACAGAGTACCCAAAAGACAGTCCACAGAACTCAGAAAGTTCAACAAACTGAGGTACTCAAGTGAGGATGCCTCAGTCCCACTAGGAAGGGAGAACAAAACAAGCACAAATGGAGAGGGAGGGACCTGGGAGGGAACATGGACAGGGAGGGAGTAGGGGGAGAGGGAAACATTATCTGGTACTGGGTAAGGAAAAAGGACTGAAGCCCTGAAGGCCAGCAGAAAGAATGGAAACAGGCACCAAGAGATAGGAGGTTAGGAGTCAGAATGCACCAGAGACCTGGGAGGTGAGAGACTCTCGGTACCCAAAGGAAGGGTCCATAGATGAAACTGGAAAGATTCTTTAGAAGCTTTTCTTGATAATTTTAAAGCAGCTGACAACTTTGGCGCTGGCAAGGCTATGACCAGTGGAACTCCCAATGACAAATTTTATGAGACAAAAAGGGCCTCCTTCCTGATATATACAGTGTGGTTCTTCTGGATGAATGGACACCAGTGATGTGTCTCAAGATGTAAGATTACATTGTAGGATCCCATGGCAAATGTAAGGCATGATACCTTTGTTGTTGTTGTTGTTGAATCATATAATTATTAATTTGAACTGTGGTAGAACTTGCCTTAGGATGGCACTGCAGTGTTATTTCACAATGAATAGCAGATTAAAAAAACAGATCAAATGTACATCTATTTAAGAAAACAAAATAATAAAATAAGAAACAGAATGAATACATCTAAAATTAACTTTCCAGATAATCAGTGAAAATCAAACCCAAAATACAAAGGTCCTGTCTCAAACCTGAGGGTGGAACAAACAGGATCAATCAAATATCACTCCAGAAAACTTAGAATGCTTCCATGGCTAGATTTTGTACTTTTATTGTTTACTGTCTATACAGTTAGTAAATTTTATGTTTTATTTAGTTGTTGGAATGTTTGAGAAGTGATAGTCTTCTTTCTCATAAAATTTGTTATGTACGCAGTGTGGTTAAAAAAAGAAATTAAGAAACATTTCTAATGTCTCCTTGACTTTAGTATAAATAACACTAAATAATATTGTAGTCATTTTGTAAACATTTTCCTGAATGTAATATTTGAGCAATATAAATTTCAAATATTTAACAGTGCCCATCTCCTCAATCAGGTACAACCACATGAATCTAAACAGCTATAAGAACTTCTATTTGGAAATATGTGTAGCCATATTACTAGATGAATTAACCATTGCATGTAATTGGAATGTGTGTCCTATCACTTTCCAACAATTCCTCCCAACTTTTACAGAGAGTGTTTCATTAAAGACATTTTTAAAAATCTCTGCCATCTTTGCCTCTGTACCAATGTTCTGCTCCAGGAAGGAGCCTGCTCTTGGCCAAGGAATTATGATTGTCTTAACTGGATTAGCAAATCCTGATGATTCATAACTTTCTTGAGTGGATTATTTTAACACACTACTCCTCCAGATTTGGGAGAACAGGCACAGTTGAACAGGTAGCCTTGACATCAACATAAATGGAATGTACAGGAATGTAGAGTGGGGGAGATCAAAGGGGAAGCTGTTGATGCAGGCTACCAAGTAAGTCAATATTGTCACTGTGTATTAACACTCTGGCATATTTGGTGGTAGGAATGAAATCTTGGGCATCCTGCATGCCAGGCAATTCCTAACAACAGAGCCTCACCCACAGCCAATTACAACTTTTTCTATTCATTGATCCCAATACTTATTCTTCTTGGGTGGTGTTGTCAGCTTTCTGCTGATGCAGAAATGAAGGGAGGGGGTTAAACTAATCTTGGACAGTCTGTCCAATAGAGTCAACATATGGAGTTATAGAAAAGGAAAAGACATTTTCACAGACTCAAAGCCATATGTAGGGACCTGAAGAAAAAGTTTATAGAAAGAACTTATAACTGTATTTGGTAGTATTAGTATTATGAAAACGTGACCTTGGGGCTAGGGGACCACAATAACAAGGTCAGCCTGACTTTCATGTTACACAAAGAGAGCCTGACTTATATCATTAATAGTGATAATTATTATAAATCATTATTATTATTATTATTATTATTATTATTATTATTATTAGTAGTAGTAGTAGTAGTAGTAGTAGTAGTAGTAGTAGAACACAGAAACAAAAAATACACATTCTTTATTTTATTTTTATATTTTAAGCTTGCACATGGCTCTCTGGAGGGGAACAGATAGGAGCACACAGGGCATATGATCAGTGGAGCAGCTGGGAAGGAAGTCTTCCCGCCTACATTTACACCAGGGAACCTGGCTACTCCACAGCCTTCTGTGCATGGCCCACCAGGAGAGAGTGATTTCCCAGCACTACTTTCACTTCTGAGCACGGAGATCTCAACCTCCTCTCTAGAGGGAAACAGCTAGGAGCAAACAGGTTCTACAATCAGTGCAGCAGCTGGGACAGAGGTCTTTAGGCTGCCATTTGCACCAGGGAGCCAGGTGGCTCCACAGTCATCTATGCAAAGACCCTGCCAGAAAAGATTTGTTCTTCCAGAAGTATGGTCACAGGCATATAGGCCCACAGGAGGGACAAGCTCCAACAAGAGACAGAAAGACCAACTAGCCCCAGAGATAACCGATGGAGAAAGGCAAGCACAAGAACCCTACCAACAGAAACCAAGTTAACTTGGCAACATCAGAACCCAGTTTTCCCACCAAGCAAGTCCTGGATACCCCAACACACCAGAAAAGCAAGAGTTGGATTTAAAATTTTATCTCATGATGCTGATAGAGGGCTTCAAGAAAGACTTAAATAACTCTCTTAATGAAATGCAGGATGTATTAATTTGGGGTTCTCTAGAGTCACAGAATGTATAGTTAGGAAGTTTGTCGATGGCTTGCAGTTCAACTCTCCAACAATAGTCAGCAGTACTTGTGGATGGAAGTCCAGGGATCTAGCAGTTGCTCAGTCACATGAGGCAGCTATGGATGGAAGTCCAAGGATCTAGCAGTTGCTCGGTCCAACAAGGCAGGACAGGAAAAGCCAGAGTGAATCTTCCTTCTTCCAAAGTCCTTATATAAGTCTCCAGCAGAGGGTGTGGCCCAGATTAAAGGTGTGTGCCACCATGCCTTTAATCCCAGATGACCTTGAACTCAGAGATCTCCTAATCTTAATCTTCTGGAATTCATAGTCACTATGCATCAAGATCTCCAAGTCAGAAACTTGTATCTTTGAGTCTCCAGATTAGGATTATAGGTGAGCCTTCTAATTCTTGTTTAGTTCATTCCAGATTTAGTTAAGTTGACAACCAGGAATAGCCACTACAATCCACCCCTTGTCAATTTGACACAAATAATATCTCATGTCCACATGAAACAATAACAAGGTCATGAATATGCCTAACATGATATAACTATTACTCATACAATCGCAAACGCATTTGTAAATTTTCAATGGGGCAATGTCCCTTGGAAACATTATTTAAGTGTCTCAATACCAATTGATGTTAAAAAAAATTGGAGAAAGACAAATCTATCCTTAAGAAAATAAAATAGAAGAAATCATATTACTTATAATCTTCATTTCTGCAACTGGTTATGTGGTCTTAGCTGGTATTTGTAACTACCTTCTTCAGCTACCCATTCTGTATTTTCTTCACCTTCGGCAAGCACCTCAACAGATCTTGGTTCTTTTCCTGGAGGATTGACCCATACCTTCATTCCTGATGGGTCTGTGTCCTTTGTCCTCCTGCTTGGATTAGGCTGTTGTAGTTTGCCATTGACTTTAATCACAGGACATGGTAGTACCAAGAGATGCCCTAAGGGATCTCCTGCACTCCAGACATAATCCTGCTTACCTCCACCATGGAGAGGCAATTCGATTTCGCCATGGTAATCTGGATCTATCACCCCTCCTAACACTCTTATTCCTTTCTTAGCCTCTTGGCTTAAAGGCATTAGAAGCCCAAAATGGCCAGGGGGAAGTCTGAGATTCCAGTTCAATAGAATGCTTGTTGTGGTTCCTGGTAGGAGCACTCCCCCCTCTGGAACCAAAACTTTTAGGCCAGCAGAACCTAAAAATGTGGAGAAACCAAAAATTTTCCTAGAGGGTCACTAGGCATGATAGTGAGTGGAACTATACCCTTTTCTACCCCTTGATTCCTGAACCCATGGATCCTGGCAATGGGAAAAACTGTACCATATATTGAACACTGATTCAAAGCATATACTGCCTTCTGAAGAACTCTGCCCCAGCCCTCCATACTGTTGCCAACTAATTGACATTGTAACTGTGTCTTCAAAAGGCCATTCCATCTTTGTATCAGACCAGCTGCTTCAGGATGATGGGGACCATGGTAAGACCAGTGAATTCCTTGATCATGGGCCCATTGTTGCACTTCTTTGGCTGTGAAATGAGTTCCTTGATCAGAAGCAATACTGTGTGGAATGCCATGATGGATAAGGCATTCTGTGAGTCCACGGATGGTGGTTTTGGCAGAAGCATTAAGCGCAGGAAAGGCAAATCCATAACCAGAATAAGTATCTACTCCAGTAAGAACAAAACGTTGTCCTTCCCATGTGGGAAGTGATCCAATGTAGTCAACATTCCACCAGGTTGCTGACTGATCACCTCGAGGAATGGTGCCATATCTGGGGCTCAGTGTTGGTTTCTGCTGTTGGCAGATTTGCCATTCAGCAGCTGCTGTAGCCAGGTCAACCTTGGTAAGTGGAAGTCTGTGTTGCTGAGCCCAAGCATAACCTCCCTCTTGGCCACCATGGCCACTTTGTTCATGTGCCCATTGAGCAATGACTGGGATGACTGGGGAAAGAGGCTGACTCTCCACAGAACGGGTCATCTTATCTACTTGGTTGTTGAACTCCTCCTCAGCTGAAGTCACCTTTTGGTGAGCATTTACATGGGACACAAATATCTTCACATCCTTTGCCCATTTGGAGAGATCTATCCACATACTTCTTCCCCAGATGTCTTTCTCACCAATTTTCCAATTGTGATCTTTCCACATCCCTGACCATTGGCTACAGCCCATGAGTCAGTGAACAATTGTACATCTGGCCATTTCTTCTTCCAAACAAACTGTAATACCATGTGTACTGCCCGAAGTTCTGCCCACTGTGAAGATTTTCTTTCACCTGTATCTTTCAGGGTTGTCCCAGAAAGGGGTTGTAATGCTGCAGCTGTCCACTTCTGGGTGGTGCCTACATAACGTACAGAGCCATCAGTAAACCAGGTCCTAGTCTTCTCTTCTTCAGTCAGCTGGTCATAGGGAACACCCCATGAGGGTATAGGTGCATGCTTGGCAGCAGATGGCATTGTAACAGGAGTAGAAGCAATAGGCATATGAACAACTTCATGCAACTTGCTTGTTCCTTCAGGACCTGCTCAGGCCCGATCACATATATACCACTTCCATTTGATAATAGACTGCTGCTGTGCATTTCCTACTTTATGACTTGAAGGGTCTGATAACACCCAGATCATGATGGGCAGTTCAGGTCTCATAGTAAATTGTTGTCCCATTGTCAAACGTTCAGTTTCCACTAAGGCCCAATAGCAAGCCAAGAGCTGTTTTTCAAAGGGAGAATAGTTGTCTGCAGATGATGATAGAGATTTTCTCCAATATCCCAAAGGTCTCTTCTGTGATTCACCTATAGGGGCCTGCCGGAGGCTCCAAACAGCATCTCTATCTGCCACTGACACCTCAAGTACCATTGGGTCTGCTGGATCATATGGTCCAAGTGGTAGTGCAGCCTGCATAGCCACCTGGACCTGTTGAGGAGCCTTCTCTTGTTCCAGGCCCTACACAAAGCTAGCAGCTTTCTGAGTCACTTGATAGATAAGCCTGAGTAGCACACCTAAGCGAGGAATGTGCTGTCTCCAGAATCCAAATAGACCCACTAAACATTGTGCTCCTTTCTTGGGGGTGGAAGGGGCCAGGTGCAATAACTTATCTTTCACCTTAGAAGGAATATCTCTGCATGCCCCACACCACTGTACTCCTAAGAATTTCACTGAGGTAGATGGTCCTTGAATTTTGGTTGGATTTATTTCCCATCCTCTGATATGCATATGTGTTACCAATGAAACCAAAGTGGTTGTTACTTCCTGCTCACTTGGTCCAATCAGCATAATGTCATCAATATAGTGCACCAATGTGATATTTTGTGGAAGAGACAAATGATCAAGATCCCTTCTAGCTAAGTTATGACACAGGGCAGGAGAGTTAATATATTCTTGAGGCAAAACTGTAAAGGTATACTGCTGGCCTTGCCAACTGAAAGCAAATTGCTTCTGGTGGTCCTTATGGACAGGTACTGAGGAGAAGGCATTTGCCAGATCAATAGCTGCATACCAGGTTCCAGGAGATGTGTTAATTTGCTCAAGTAACGAAACTACATCTGGTACAGCAGCTGAAATTGGAGTTACTACCTGATATAGTTTCCGATAGTCAACTGTCATTCTCCATGATCCATCTGTCTTCTGCACTGGCCAGATAGGAGAGGTAAAGGGAGACGTGGTGGGAACCACCACCCCTGTATCTTTCAAGTCCTTGATAGTGGCAGTAATTTCTGCAATTCTTCCAGGAATACGATATTGTTTTTGATTCACTATTTTCCTTGGCAGAGGCAACTCTAAAGGCTTCCATTTTGCCTTTCCAACCATAATAGCCCTCACTCCACAGGTCAGGGAACCAATGTGAGAATTCTGCCTATTTCTGAGTATATCTATCCCAATTATACATTCTAGAACTGAGGAAATAACCACTGGATGTGTTTGGGGAACTATCCATTCCCATGCATATTCCCCAGACTTCTGCTTGAATAAATTAGCAAACTCATTAAGCTCCTTAGTAGTATAGTGTATTTCCTCATGGACTACACTTTCTACTTCCCCTCTAGGGGACTGTTTTGCCTTGAGTCTAGTTATAGGTCTAGAAAAGACTATTGGTGGGCCTTGAGAAACATCAGTATTGTTTTCTCTGGCATTTTTTTCAGCAAAAGTCACTGCTGGTTTATCAGACTCTGAGGGATTAATTTCATTATATGGAGAAGTCATTATTTCAAGGGGTGGGGCTGAGGGTACTACTTCCTCAGGTGGGGCAAATCCTTGAAAATCTGAAGATTCAAAATTCTCAATTTCAATAGAGTCTTCACACACATTCCCATCCCAAGTTATAGGATCCCATTCTTTGCCAATTAATGCCCTTACTTTAACTGCTGACACCCTCTGAGGCTGAGACCGGAATTTTCACTGTAATTCAACCAACCTTATAATGAGAGCTTCAGTCTGATTTTCTGCAACTTGAGCTCTATGGCTGCTAGACAGAAGATTCTCTTCAAGGGCACACTTAGCAACTTTTAGATTGTTTACTTGCATCTGGAGCTGTTCGAATTTATCACACAACTTTTACTTTCCTTCATTGTTTGTTCCTGAGACACTAAGAGCAACCAGCCAGCAAAATAATTTTACAATTTTTCCTCAACTTGTAGAAAGTATTGTACACCACTGAATCATATAATTCATCAAGATACTCAAAGACATTAGCTTCTTTAAGCCTGAAATATAGTTTCAACCACAGGTCTTCAATATTTTCCGAACTCCCAGGAGGAAGAGAATCTGGAGAGGTTTCAGTAGTTGAAGGTACTTATGAATTACCAAACCAACTCCAGATTTTTAAGATATTCATCCTTATACTTCTGCTCCTCTAGAACCACTCCTGGTACCAAATTCTGTATTAGTTTGCGGTTCTCTAGAGTCATAGAATGTATGGTTAGTCCTTATATAGTTAGAATATTTGTCGATGACTTACATCTTGTAATTCAACTCCCCAACAATAGTCAGCAGTACTTGTGGATGGAAGTCCAAGGATCTAGCAGTTGCTCCATCCCACGAGGCAGGCCAGGAAAAGCCAGAGTGAATCTTCCTTCTTCCAAAGTCCTTATATAAGTCTTTAGCAGAGGGTGTGGCCGAAATTAAAGGTGTGTGCCACCATGCCTTTAATCACAGATGACCTTGAACTCAGAGATCTCCTAATCTTAATCTTCTGGAATCATAGTCACTATGCATCAACATCTCCAAGTCAGAAACTTGTATCTCTGAGCCTCCAGATTAGGATTATAGGTGAGCCTTCTAATTCTTGTTTAGTTCATTCCAGATTTAGTCAAGTTGACAACCAGGAATAGCCACTACACAGGAGAACATGTGTCAACAGGCAGAAGCCCTTAAAGAGGAAACACAAAAATCCCTTAAAGAATTACAAGAACACACAAATAATCATGTGAAGGAACTAAACAAAACCATCCAGGATCCAAATGTGGAAGTAGAAACAATAAAGAAATCATAAAGTGAGACATCTCTGGAAATAGAAAACCTTGGGAAGAATTCGGGAGTTGTAGATGCAAGCATCAATAAGAGAATACAAGAGATATAAGAATCTCAGGTGCAAAAGATACCATAGAAAACATTGACTCAACAGTCAAAGAAAATGCAAAATACATAGAGCTTGTAGCCAAAAACATCCAGAAAATGCAGAACACAGTGAGAAGATCAAACCTAAGGATTATAGATATAGAAGAGAGCGAAGATTTACAACTTAAAGGGCTAATAAAAACCTTCAACAAAATTATAGAAGAAAACTTCCCTAACCTAAAGAAAAAGATGCCCATGAACATACAAGAAGCCTTCAGAACCCCAAACAAACTGGACTGGTCAGTTTTCACATAATAATCAAAACACCAAATGCACTAAATGAAGAAAGAATATTAAAAGCAGGAAGGGAAAAGGTCAAGTAACTTATGAAGACAGACCTATCAGAATTACACCAGACTTCTCACCAGAGATGCTGAAAGCTAGAAGATCCTGGGCATATCTCATACAGAATCTAAGATAACACAAATGGCAGCCAAGATTGCTATACCCAGCAAAAGTCTCAATCAACAGAGATGGAGAAACCAAGATATTCCATGATAAAACCAAATTTACACAATATCTGTCCACAAATCCAGTCCTAGAAAGACTAGTAGATAGAAAATTCCAATACAAGGAGGGTAACAACACCCTAGAAAAAGCAAGAAAGTAATCTTCTTCCAACAATCCCAAAAGAAGCTACCCACACAAACATAAAAATAACACCAAAATAACAGGATGCAACAATCACTATTCCTTAATATCTCTTAACATCAATGGACTCAATTCCCCAATAAAAATATATAGACTAACAGAAATATTTTCATGTAAATCTTCAATTATATCAGAAAATGTTTGTAATTCCTCTTTCAATTATTTAGTAATTCTTTATGTCTACCATTTTATCTGCACTGATTTTCATGATAATCTTCAATTTTAGCAAGTTTTTCTATATACTTCTTGTATTTTATCAGAAATATGTTCCATGTAAATATTTCATTTTATCACAAAATATTTTTAATTCCACCTTCAATTTATTTAGAAAGTTTTTTTTATATCTACCATTTTATCTTCAAAATTTTCCATGAAATAGTCAATTTTACCATGTTTGTCTATATATTTCTTGAATTTTACCAGAAATATTTTCCATGTTAATCTTCAATTTTACCTGAAAAAGTTTATAATTGAACTTTCAATCAACTTAGAATTATTTTTATGCCTACCAATTTATCTGTATAATTTTCCATGATAATCTTCAATTTTTACATGTTTTTCTATGTATTTCTTAAATTTTATCAGAAATATTCTCCATGTAAATCTTCAACTTTATCAGAAAATGTTTATAGTTCCACTTTTAATCAAATTAGGAAAACTTTTATGCTTACTCTTATTATATCTATATAAAATATTCCATGATAAAAAGAAAAAAAAAGATTGCACATGAAGTTCAAGAATATTGAAAGGCAGGGAAAACTTTTTCTAAAAGTTTTTAGCCAACATCTAAATTGAATATTTTTGATAATCAACCAGATGCTAACTTCTTCCCTTGATTTCTGAGACAGAGCAACTGTAAAATGAAAATAAGCAGCTGGTCTGTGCTTAAAATATAGGTTGAAAATTAAATGATAGTGGAGATCTTGCCAATTATAAACATGTCCTCCAATTTTGCAGATGTAAAAACTTTTCATGAGAACTAAAAAACTAAAGTAAAATGAAAGCCAAATTGAAACACAGTAAAAAAGTAAAACCTAGTTATATTTGATAACCTGTTCAGCCACATCCAGAGCACCTGTTTGTTCATTTACTAAGTGAATAAATTTCCACAGCCCAGTTGAACATTTTCAGCTACTGTAGATGTTTGAAATCTGTGATGTTCAAGCCTGGGTTTTTTCTCAGTCAAACTAGCCTATAGGAAGCTCTACTAAACATACTATGGAACTGACAACAAACTAGATGACAACTGGTGTTAAAGCCAGGATGGCAATTGATAGCTATCTTTCCTAGGTTATTTCTATCATGTGTGTGCTATAAAGAGCAGGGCATGGGGATGGATATCTGGAAAGAGTGTTTGCTGCTCTCACAAAGGATCCAGTTTCAGTTCCTGACACTTGCACAGTGACTGATAACTGTTTCTAACTCCAGTTACAGGTGATGTGATGCCTTCTTCTGACCTTCCCATGAATGCACTGTATGGATTTGGCTCATGTATATATATGCAGACTAGACACTTAGGTAAAATATAAGTAAACAAATCTTCAAACTAGAAGAGAAGGATCAGGGGCTTTAGAGGGAATAGGATGAGATGAATTGCCCTTCAGATGCATTTCATTAGGAGGGTTTCATCACAGACTGGAACAGAAAGCCCATCTTAAGTCCTGATAAGTAGGTTTTCTTAGGAGAGTCACCCATATGGTTAGTGTGACAGGGGTCCTGAATGAATGTCTTTTTCAGGTTCCAGAATATTGGGAGAGAGTTAATTCTGACAGTGCAGTTTTGAGGTACCCTGAAAGAAGAGGTGGAAATGTCTAGGTACCCTTGTTCCCTTCTGATTTCAAGAACCAAACAAGTTTCTAATTCCTTTAGGATTTCAGGAGAGGCAAGGTAAGTGCTACAGCAAAAGTCCTAGCTTACCTCTTAAAAATCACAGGGCATAAAGTACAGTCATCTCACAGCTGCAAGGGATAGGAAGAGAACTCTGGAAGACAAAATCTGGAGGAGCTGCAGGGTCATAGCATGACTGCCTATTGATGCTGCCCAGTGAGAGATGCTACAGGACGTATGGCTTGGCATGAGGAAGAGGTAGCAACAGGCATAACTGCTATCTTATATTTACTAGAACTGATAGCTTCTGAAGTGACTGTCCTATGTTACACTTCCCCCTGTGTACCTACCCACCTGCTGCTCTGCTGTTCTCAGTGTTAATTGGTTATTTGAGTCCAGTAGAAGAGTGCTCTATTTCAGCAGTCTGAGAAATAGCCATGTTGTATTGTTTCCTAATATAAGTGAGTATTGTTATACCCTGGAGAACTTCAAAAAGAAAAGCACTCATATTTGAGTTTTATGTTGTCTTTTTATGGTGTATGGCCTGGATATAAAACTATTTAATGACTCAGTTACTCAGTGATTCTTGTCCACATTACGGAATTCAAAATCATTTAAGAAATCACTTTCTATCCTCATCTGTGAGGGACTATTTAGGTTGGATTAGCTTCTAAGAATGTCTGTGAAGGATCCCCTTGATTAAAATAATCAATGTGTGAAGACTCACCTTAAGTGATGGACCCTGATGGAAGGAGAGACCCCTGGTCCTAGAAAGACTGGATGTAGGGGAATGCCAGGACAGAGAAGCGAGATGGGGTTGAATGGGGAATAGGGGGAGGGAAGAGGGCTTATGGAACTTTTGGAGAGGGAGGAACCGGGAAAGGGATAATCATTCGGAATGTAAATAAAAAAATATAGAAAATAAAAAAAGTGATGGATCCCCCATTCCATATGCCTGTGTCCTAGACTGAAAGGAAAAAGACAGAGGAAATTGAGCACCACCCTTAATCAGAACTTAAGCTGACTGATGCTGCTATGGGATCAATGTGTCAGGCTCCTGTTACTGTGACTTCCTTGTGATACTGTACTGCAACCTGGAAATGTGTTAAAAAAAAAAATACACTCTCCATTTTTTTTTTTTTTTTTTTTTTTTTTTTTTTTTTTTTGGTCAGAGTATGTTATCACAACAGGAAACAGTGCAAAGTAGTGATTTCAGGGTGTGGCTTACTTAGTTGAAGAACTCTTGTCCCAGTACATTTCTCACTGTTGGAATGCCCACTGCAAAGACTGGTGGAGTTAGGACATAGACAAACTTCTAAATCAGATGAGCTTTCTATTGGAAGAACTTTATTTTGACTCTAAATAAAAATGAAAAAAATAAGTCAATTGGCACTTACTGAAGCTATTTTAGTTCAACTAGAGAAAACCAACAATATTTTAGAAATAAACTTTGGAAAAATTAGAAACACAAACACATGTGGCTTGAAGTGATCAGCTGGGGAAGAGATCAGATAGGATCAGCAGAAGATTGGGGGGTTCATGTTTCCTGTGCTCCATGCAACACAAAACATATGGAACTTTATTAGGTTCACCTCTTTTTCAAAGGTAAAAGAAATTGATCTCATCTTTATGTGCTCCCTTTCAATTTTTAAATTTTGGCAACAAATTCATTTTCATAAATGTGCTGAATAAGTTTAAGAAAAAAACCTCTCTATGATGTTGATTCATCAAAAAAGATGGACAGTTTGCATGCTTTTTTTCCACATAGAAGAATCTTTCAGATTGGTATAGCACATTTTTTTTTCATTTTTATTTTTCACTGTATATGGTGTACATTTGTGCACTTGTGTGTGTTATTGGGACGCATGTAAAATTGAGGTATTGTGTAGATCAAGTGCCTTTCCCTTATTGTCTAAATTATTTGAGTTTATCTCTATTTTCTTATATTGTTTATTACAAGCAAGCTAGTTCATGCACTTCTGTGGATTCTCTTCTTTCCTCATCCTTCCTAATCCACTGTAGGAGTTGTGGGATTACAAATGGTCACCATCAAAATATGCTTTATGTGTGCTCTGTAACTAAGTTTCTCGTGCTTGTGTGACATGGGCAAAGGTCCTCTGAGCCATTATTCTAGCCCAGTACACATTAGCCTAGATGCTTTTTGACCAGAATCTTCCTTTCCTTCTTGCTGTCATGGTAATGTGAATTGCTGTTCCTCAGCAGCTTGCAGGCGGTTTTGGGAACTTATATTTTATGTTCATAGCCTTATCCTTGGTGCAGACATTAGACTTGTACCTCACCTTAGATTCCCACCTTAAAGAATATGTTAGATTATTAATGCCATATAATAAATGCCCACACCAGATTTTGCAGTGCTCATGGATTCATGAGGAGATAATTAGCAATTATTTCACTTCCAACTGAGTGGCATGAGCTCAGAATAAACTTCTCTCAGTAGATTATACATTAGAGAGAAAAATGTCAAACAGCAAAAATGGGATGCTAAGTCCTCCCACACATGCATCACCACAGTACTAATGAGCCAGCTTTTCTGTCACTCTTGAAGTTTGTGGGAAATTACCTAAGAATAAGTCAGAGGAGCTTTCTATTGGGAGAACTTTATTTTGATTCTAAATATAAGTGAAAAAGTAGGTCAATTGGCACTTACTGAAGCTATTCAACTAGAGAAACTTAGTTCAACCAGAGAAAACTCACCATATTTGTGAAATAAACTTTGGAAAAATTAGTCTCCTTAATTTATATGGAATTATGAAAAGCTCTTTAATGTCAAGTTTATCCCTCCTTATTCTCCTGTGTGTGTGTGTGTGTGTGTGTGTGTGTGTGTGTGTGTGTGTGTGTGTGTACAGGAGGAGGGGAGAGGACTGGGATATTTCCCTGTCTTTACATTCCCAGCACCAGGATCACAAATGTGTACCTCCAGCTTGCCAAAGAAATACTTTATTAACCAAGCCATCTTCTAAATCTATGTTTAACTGAAGAAATAATCTGTGACTTTGATATTCCATAAGGACACTTGATGTCCCATGCTCCCAGCCACTCTTCCATAGTTAGTCTGCTCACCTCTTACTCTTTGCCACCCTCTATTTCACCAAATGTTCCCACTTTATATTAAAAACCAAAAGATTATAGGACTGTGCATCAAGGCAGAAAGAAGTAGAGGGAAGTGACTAGATCACCAAATTCTTTATGTTAATATGTAGCAGGACACATGCACTTATTCAGCATTTATACTTTGTATAGCATGTAGCATTTCTCTACATAACTGTTTTGCATAGGAATGATATTCTATAGGGATGCATATGTACACGCATATGCTGTTTCGGTATACTTTCTGCTGGTTATTAGAGGATTCTTGGGGCATAGTGTTATAGTTTAAATGTAAAATAACCACATAAGTCCCTGTGTTGGAATAGTGGGTCCCCATGTAGACATGTTGTTTGATAAGGTTGTAGAACCATGAGAAATGAAACTATTGTTTATTGATGATTTTCACATGAAATATACTTTTTATCCATGATACATTCTCTAGACAGGTATCTTTTGTTGTGTTTGAGCCTTAGGGAATAAATGTATTTTATGACTCAAACTTGACCTCATTGGGTTCCCCCTCAAAACAAAAATGTAGCTAACTCTTCATTGGATATCATTATCAGGAAACGATATATCTTTAAAGCATTCCTCAAGTTCTTTAGATAGGGTGGCTTATTCTTCTGAGAAATAATGACTTCTTGTCCTTCTCTATTCCAACAGATTCAGTACATCATCTCATCAGTGTTCACTCATCTCAGGTAATGTGTGGTCACAGTTATGAAGTGAACTGATATATGCTCATCAACTCATGTGCTTTTGTTTGGGGAAAAAGATGATATGAAACCATATAAGGTAAATATTTGGAATAATATGTGACTTGGTTTGAAGTTAACATCTGCACTGTACACAGCAATGGATGCAAGATGCATAACATTATCAGTTTGACCTGATCTAGAACCATCTGTGGCACAATTCTCCAGACAGACCTGTGAGTGATCATGATTAGAATATTGATGCCTATAAGGTATTATCTTGGTTTTGTTAATCGACACTGAGGAAACTAAAAGTGGGGAGTAGCAGTTCCTGGCTTGGGATTCTGAATGAAATACAAAAGTAAAAGGTAGCTGAGCACACATGCTTATCTCTTTATGCATTTTGCTAGTGAATAAAATATGACTAGATGGGTAAGGGATTTTATGCATTAGGTTATCTGAAGTGAAAATTCCTCCTTATATGTGGGAAACTATGTTCTTGCATTACATTAAAAGAAGAAAATGAGCTGAACATAAACTTTCATCTCTGCTTCCTGACTGTTAAGGCAATGATTGACTACTTCAAACTTCTGCAATGATGACTTCCCTGGCATAAACATGATATAGTAAAACTTCATTGTGTGCCAAATTAGGACCTCATTTAAGTTGCTTTTATTATAGTTTTTTATCATAGCAAAAGGAAAAATAATATTCCTCTGCATATATGTTGGCACTGGACCCCAGTGAGTAGGGCCTCCTGGGTACTCATATTAAATGTGTACAGCCTTTATCAATTCTTATGGTTCACTGAAACTCTACTTATTGAAGAACATGAAGCTTGGAAATGTGTTCTTTAAAAAATCATAACACATAAAGAATTTGAAAGTTTTGTAATTAGAACCCTATTCATGTGGAAACTTTCTTTCAACTTCCAAGCATATTACATTTTAAAATTTGTTCCCAGTGTCTCAACAATCCATTATAATTTGGAACTTCATAGATATGAAGTTCCAAATTATCATCTGCTAAAATCTTAGTTGCTAGCTTATAGTATTATGAAAAAGTGTTGATATCTTTAAAAGGAGGGGCAGAGTTACAAGAAAATAGGCTAATGGGCATATTCCCTTAGGGGCATGTTAAAATTTTGGCCTCCTTTTGGTTCTCTCAATTTCAGCTATCATGTCTGGATACTCTTTGCCATTCCACCATGACATACTTAACTATTACAATAAAGAAGAAGCAGGGCTTAGCAGTCATAGACTCAGAAACAATGAATCAAACTAAATCTCTGCTTTTAAGTATTTAGTCATAACCACAGAGAGGAGACTCATCTACTGTTATGGTTTAAATGCAAAATATCCCTCAGTAATTCATATTTGAAGATTTATTCCCCAGAATTGGATTATTGGGGAATTTAAATAAACTTCAAGGTGTTAAATCTAACTAGTAAGAGTAGGTCACTGTAGGTCACTGTGCATCCATTCAAGGGACTATCCCGGATCTGTTCTATCATTCCCAATTTCCAGGAAATAGTAAAGCATCTTCCTCACTACCCTGTTATCATGATGTCTGCTGTACTCTTGGAACCAAGCAACCATGGACTGTATCTACTAAAGCCATGAGCTAAAATAAAATGTTCATGTCATCAAGTAGTAAATGTTGAATATTTTGTGTCACATACTAAAAAAAGGAATGACTAAAATCAAAATTTATCCATAATCTGCCTATAAAAATTAGGAGAATTGTCTGAAGTGAGATGGTTTAGGTATTTTAGAATATTTGGTATTCATTTGAGAATAATGATACCTTTCTTGGGCCAGAGACTTATAGTCCAATAAACTCAGTTGTCACCAAATCATCCTGAGACAATAGGGTTTGATGCCATTCTCTCACAGCAATTAATATTAAAGTTACATACATAGGGGTCCAGAAATGAAGTGAAAGCAAGAATTATTAACAAAAATTAAGAAAAAGAGAAACACAGAGACTTTGAAGGCTTGTTATAAAAGAAAGAAAAACTCTAAATGGTTTTATCCTTCTCTCTCTCTCTCTCTCTCTCTCTCTCTCTCTCTCTCTCTCTCTCTCACACACACACACACACACACACACACACACATTCACATACACCACATTATCTAGTCTCTCTCTCTCTCTCTCTCTCTCTCTCTCTCTCTCTCTCTCACACACACACACACACACACACACACACATTCACACACACACACATTCACATACACCACATTATCTAGTGGTTAAGAAAGATAGCCCAAAGCTGGAAAGAACCCAGATGTCTGTCAATGGAGGAATGGATAGAGAAAATGTGGTATATTTACTCTACGGAATACTACTCAGCTACTAAAAACAATGAACTGATGAAATTCTTAGGCAAGTGTGTGGAATTGGAGAATGTCATCCTGAGTGAGGTGACCCATTCACAAAAACAAATCACACATGATATGCACTCACTGATAAGCGGATATTAGCACAGAAGCTTGGAATATCCAAGGAACAATTCACATATCAAAGGATACCCAAGAAGAAGGAAGGAGAGGTGCCTGGTCCTGGAAGGGCTCAATATGGCAATGTAGGGGAATACCAGGAAGGGGAGGTAGGAGTGGGTTGGTTGGGAAGCAGGGGGAGGGAAGAGAGCATATGGGACTTTGGTGATGGGGGAACCAGTAAAAGGGAAATCATTTGAAATGTAAATAAAGACTGTATCTAATAAAAAAAATTAAAAAAAAAAAAAACATTACCAGAAAAAAAAAAGAAAGTTTTCCTTTGGTATTAAATTTAACATAGTGTTTCAGTTTATAAAGCTATTCTCTGACTACATTTAATGAGCTTAGATGTAACAGGTGACAAAGGATTACAGATCAAAATTAACCAATGAAGACTTTCCTGCTCACTAATGGGGTAAAGAAGGAACATGTGATCAGAATCCATTGAGAACTCTGTCTTGAGGCATTAAAACGTATTTATAATCTATAATGGTGATTTGGCATCAGCAGCAATACCCCTCACTGTAATAAAAGCTTAATAGCTTCTTGTTCCAGCTGTTTCTCTGGGGAAAGATATCTGAGTGGCCCAAATTGCATAACAGAGTATTAGTGTAACATAAACTTAGAGCTACTGCTTGCTGGAAGGGCTGTTAACTTCTATAAAATGATTCACAGAATGTAATTTATGTTTGAGTTTTAATGAATTTATTTAAGGGATTTTAACATGAGTTGCTTCAGGAGTAAGTCTTATGAAATCAAAAGCCAAAGTTCATCTTTTGCACTGAATGGTACTATGTAGGAAGCCTCACCCCTTCTCTTACTTTCCATGACTACAAGGTAGCCTCAGTCCTGTTTGTGGCTCATGTAGTCTACCAGCACTGAGACTTATGGAATGCCAGCAAGTCCTGGGAATCACAGGCATTTTTATTTCAGTGACTGTTCTCAGAGTTATCCACCAGAGCTCTATGACTTGTAAATAATAGGAACCAGACACACATGAATTCAAACTGCATTTCTTCTGACCATGTGCTCCATGATGTAATTACTTATCTCTCTGTTAAGATTTTTTTTTTTTTTTTTTTTTTTTTGAGATAGGGTTTCTCTGTATAGCCTTGGCTATCCTGGAACTCACTCTGTAGACCAGGCTGGCCTCGAACTCAGAAATTCACCTGCCTCTGCCTCCCAAGTGCTGGGATTAAAGGAGTGCACCACCACCGCCTGGCTCTGTTAAGATTTTTAATCTTTACCTCCAGGTAATGCCACACATATCAAATTTATTATATAAAATTGACTGAATCATTAGAACAAAGGGTTAGTATCTCAGTTGTGTGTGTGTGTGTGTGTGTGTGTGTGTGTGTGTGTGTGTGTGTTCAAGTATATGACAGTTAGTGAGTAGAGAATAATCTCCATTGTTGTCTCTTGGGTACCTTAGTCTTGCTTAAGATAGGGTCTCTTACTTGCCTGGACTTCTGTCAAATAGGAAAGGCAAACTAGAAGATCAGCTCCGGGTGCTACTTGATCTCTAGAAGTGTGTTTAGAAAATCCAAAATGAATCAGTGAAATCACTAACTCAACATTAGTAAAAGAATCTAAATTAATATTGATACTGACATAATTAGATAGCAGTCTTCAAATGGAGATATTTAATATTACCATAAGCTAATTCTAGACATAAGTCTAAAATATTTTTCTAAGGCATTAGCACATAAAATTGATACTTTAGATTAAAAAAAATCAAGCATCATGAGAGAAGCAATAAGCAAATTAAATGCCATTAATTAAGCAATGAAAGACTCAATAAAATAAAACTGTAAATTTCTCTTAATTAATCTGTTAGTGTATTACCATCTCAGTTAAAATCTAGATGTCATTATTTAGTGAAAAAAATGAAGTTGAATCCAAAGTATATATTCATATTCAAAAGAACTGCCAAAGCAATCATGAAGAATAACAGACTGCAAAGGTCTTTGTGAAAAGTTTCTTTGTGCTTATGGGGTTTATCCATTATCTACTAATCATGAAAAAAATTCTTCCTCTTTCATTTGTTTGCAAGTTCTAGTGTGTTTGTGAGTGTGTGTGTGTGTGTGTGTGTGTGTGTGTGTGTGTGTGTGTTATCAAGGGAATTGTCTCTAGTGCAAAAGTGGGGGCAATGATGTGAGGTTTTGAAATGCTTTCTCATAAAGCTTGGGTGTGTCTTCTTGCTGTACTCCTGCTTGGCTACTCATTCATTATGTTTATCTTTTATAATGCATGTGGAAAATCTGCAAAATTACAGATACAATTTGAACCAAAGCCATATCAGTGCAAGTCACTTTCAGTTTGTATTCCTTGGCCAGGTGTCCTGTGTCTACCAAGACTCAGTAACATAAACTGAATTTTTTTCAGTCTATAATTCTTCAAGGCCAATGATGTTAACTTTCTCTATGTCACACACCTGAAAATGTGCAAAACACCTCACAGCTCTTGACAGCATGATGTATTAGTCATCCGCATTGTAAGAATAAAAGCATCAGAAATGTGTGTCACATGTTGTGAAGTAGAGTTATATTATTTCTTTAAACAATAGTGAATATATGTCATAAAAGCACATAGCTGCTAGCCAACATCAGTGAGTGTTGCCTTACCTCCTCTCCCAAATTTTCTTTTAAAAGCTTTCTATTGCATATTATTGTAATCTAAAGAAAAATATTACAGTTATAGTCAACCTCCCTCATGCCATGAAACTACTTATCTCCTCTGTTACACTTAATCAATGTCAGATAATTGTTTTGTACTATTGCTATACTTTGTAAAAGTGTTTGTATAAACATGTATATATTAAACCCATTTTCCTACTTTTATAACTCTTATATAGGTGAGCTGATTGTGTTTGTTTGTAATCCCAGAACTTAGGACAATAAGTTTTAAGGATCAAAACTTCAAGGCTAATATTTTTATCAGAATTTAGGAAATTAAAATCAGATTCGCAAGTTTAGAATTTACAGACTGAGGCATCCTTGTAGCCCAAAATCCAGACTGTAGTAAAATTCCTTAACATCTCTTTGGTTCTAATGAATGACAAGCTAGGAATGTCTGATAATCACACTGTTTAGGGAATGTTGTTGTTCAGTTTCTCTGTGAGACCAAGTGATCCAACCATGTAAGAATGTAATTTCAGTTTAGCATAATTGTATTCTAAACTTTCATTGATCTTGGGCACTCCTACTTAGATCAATCAATATTGAGGTTCAAGACACACGATACACTTGAAAACCAATAATACCTAAGGTATGGAGGTAGTTTTTCACCTTTTAAGCTTCTTTTATTTGAACTACAGAGTTTCAAGACAATCAAAAACCGAAAGTCATCAGTGGTGTAAACACCATGGAGAAGGTAATTTCTCATCTTATAAGGAACTCTGAGGCCACTTTTCTTTCTTTCTTTCTTTCTTTCTTTCTTTCTTTCTTTCTTTCTTTCTTTCTTTCTTTCTTTCTTTCTTTCTTTCTTTTATTATTTTCTAAGTTTTTTATTTACATTCCAAATGATTTCCCCTTTCCCGGTTCCTCCCTCCCCGAAAGTCCCATAAGCCTCCTTCCCACCCTCTTTTCCCCATTCAACCCCCTCTTGCTTCTCTGTACTGGTATTCCCCTACATCCAGTCTTTCCAGGATCAGGGGTCTCTCCTTCCATCTTCTTGGAAATCTATTGATATGTGAATTGCGAATTGGGTATTCCGAGATTCTGGATTAATATCCCCTTATCAGTGACTGCATACCATGTGTGTTCTTTTGTGATTGGGTTACCTCACTAAGGATGATATTTTCCAGTTCTGACCATTTGCCCAGAAATTTTGTGAATTCATTGCTTTTAATTGCAGAGTAGTATTCCATTGTGTAAATATACCACATCTTCTGAATCCATTCCTCCATTGAGGGACATCTGGGTTCTTTCCAGCTTCTGGCTATTATAAATACGGCTGCTATGAACATAGTGGAGCATGTGTCTTTATTGTGTGCAGGGGAAGCTTCTGGGTATATGCCCAGGAGTAGTATAGCAGCATCCTCTGGGAGTGTCATGCCCAGTTTTCTGAGGAACCACCAGACTGCTTTCCAGAGTGGTTGTACCAGCTTGCAATCCCACCAGCAGTGGAGGAGTGTTCCTCTTTCTCCACATTCTTGCAACAACTGCTGTCTCCTGTGTTTTTGATCTTAGCCATTCTAACTGGTGTGAGGTGGAATCTCAGGGTTGTTTTGATTTGCATTTCCCTAATGACTAAGGATGATGAACATCTCTTTAGGTGCTTCTCAGCCATTAGATATTCTTCAGGTGAGAACTCTTTGTTTAGCTCTGTATCCCATTTTTTAATAGGGTTTTTTGGTTCTCTGAAGTCTAACTTCTTGAGTTCTTTGTATATATTGGATATTAGCCCTCTGTCGGATGAAGGGTTGGTAAAGATCTTTTCCCAGTTTGTTGACTGCCGCTTTGTCCTTTTGACAGTGTCCTTTGCTTTACAGAAACTTTGTAATTTTATGAGGTCCCATTTGTCAATTCTTGATCTTAGAGCATAAGCTATTGGTGTTCTGTTCAGGAAATTTTCCCCTGTGCTCGTATGTTCAAGGTCCACTTTTCAAGAGAGTGAATTTCAGAGCTGTGTAAGACATGATTCTGATCTCTAAATCATGGCAGCTCATAATTTCAATTCCAACATCTGGAAGTAAGATGTCAGCTTATGCAGTGTCCTATGGTGAGAAGGAGCAAGAGAATCAATAAGGGTCCTATGAGGGCAGAAAGCAAAGTGGTCATCCAGGGAGATTTAAAAAAACATCCTTCATACCAGTTTTGATTATTTTGATGCTCTAATTGTCTTTTGTCAAGTCTCTCTTTGAGTTTTTTTCATAGAATATTTTATAGCACCTGAATGGTCTACATAAAAGCAACAATTCTTCTTTTAGGGCAGCACAAAGACCTCCTAAAGCATGATATTGTTGGCATAACTCAAAATCTGTACAGCCCTACTCTTTCTCTAACAAAAGCCACTAGCTTGTTAAGGATGCACGATCCAAACATAAGAAGCAAAATCAAAATTAAAAGAGGCCATATGCATGAGGAGATTAAAGTGGTCAGCCATGGGGATCTATTAAACCATCCTTGCTGTTCTTCTCTGTCCCTTCTTCTTTTGTCCAGTCTTTCTCTTAGCTTACTCATAGAGTCTTTAATTACTCCTGTATGATCTATGTAAAAGCAACATTCTTCTTTATGAGCAGCATATAGCCCTCCATTTTTAAGGAACAGTAAGTCTAGCCCCCTTCTGCTTTGCAAAACTACCTCTGTGATTCTTCAAGATTAGATATGGATTGCTCTAGGGCTCGTAAATCTTCATCTACTGCAGATCAATTGCTTTTTTTCATCAGCGTGTTAGCGCTATTCAAGTCCTAGTGCTTAGCCTGCAATATCAGCAGTTCCACTCAGATCAATTAGAACCAGATGAAGTTGAGGCAGACATTTAGTTCTAAGATTAGAACTACTTCCTAGAAAGAGTGGGGAATGAAAGATCCTGCCTTGAAATTTTGTTTATTTACCCCCAGAAATTCCTGCTTTGAGAGTCCAGAGTGCCACCCTCTTGTAACACTCCTAAGTCACAGTCCTCTGTAGCCTCTACCTCCTCCCCTACTTCCTCCCCTGACCACTATTCCAGGAACTAGCTAACTGCAAAGTTTGTTTTCTTGCAGAATGCAGTTACACCCAGTTCCCAGGAATGCATTGCCCCATGGCAACTTCCCTATCTAAATCCCCCAAGCCCTTCCCCTTCTGCGGTTTTTGACTTTAAAAACCCCTTGCTCTGGACATCGGGGGTCGATCTCCCTGACCCTGCGTGGTTACAAGTCGACCCCAGTGCACTGGTTCCCCCACTCCCACGAATAAAAGCCTTGTGTGCTTTGCAGGAAACAAAAAAATAAAGATGGCAGCTTATGATGTCAATACCAGCAAATGGAAGTCAGAGGCAGGCCACTTATAAATTTGCCACAGACTTGGCCGTATCATGAATCCATGTCTCAAACAGACCCTCTATTCCATATTAATTTAGCTCCGTAATTCAGAATCATGATTGTGGATTCAAGAAAATCAATCCTCTCCACTTCATAAATTCATTTTTCCCCGTTTTTATTTATTTTTATTTTTACTGGATATTTTATTTATCCTCTTTCCAGATTTCCCCTCCTGAAATCCACTATACCATGCCCCCTTCCCCTCCTTCTATGAAGGAGCTCCCTCACTGACTTACCCACTGTCACTTCCCTTCCCTGGCCTTCCTCTACACTGGGGCATTGATCATTCATAGGAACAACGGCCTATCCTTCTACTGATGCCCACAAGTTCATCCTCTGCTACATATGCAGCTGGGGCCATGGGTCACCCCATGAGTACTCTTTGGCTTGTGGTTTAGTCCATGGGAACGCTGTGGGGTGTCTGGTTGGTTGATATCATTGTTCTTCCTATGGGTTTGCAAACCACTTCATCTCCTTCATTCCTTTCCCTAACTCCTCCATTGAGAACCCCATTCTCAGACCAATGGTTGGCTGTGAGCTTCCTCATTGGTATTTGTCAGGCTCAGTCAGAGCATCTCAGGAGACAAGCTATATCAGGTTCCTGTCAGCAAACACTTCTTGGAATTTGCAATAAAATCTGGGTTTGGTGTCTGTATATGAAGTGGATCCCCAGGTGGGGCAGTCACTGAATGGCTTTTCCTTCATTCTCTGTTCCACACTTTGTCTCCATATATCCTTTAGACTGAAGCCATTCTGTGTTAAAAATTTACAGATGAGTAGGGGGCCCCATTCCCAAACTGGGTGCCTTGCCTAACCTCTGGATATGGTCTCTATAGGTGCTCTATCCCCTTTAATGGGCATTTTGGCTAATGCAATCCCCATTGTTTCCTGGTATCCTCTTGCTTTTCTGGCATCTGGGATTTGTGGGTGGCTACTCCCAGTTTCCCATTCGCTATTGCTGCATACTACTGTCCAAATTTCTGACCCTCCTTATATTATCCTTGTGTCCTCCTATACATTATCCTGCCCCCCTATTTATCCCTAACCCTCCACATTTCCTCCCATGTCACTTCCACCGTCTAATTTTGTTGAGCATTTTGTTCCCTTTCAAAGAAGGACTGAGGCATCCACATTTGGTCTTCCTTCTTCTTAAACTTTATGGAGTCTGTGAAAAAAAAAAAAATGGCCATCTGCAGAACGAAATCTACAGATTCAATGCAATCCCTATTTCAACTTAATTCTTCATAGAGTTAGAAAGATTTCTTTGAAAATTCATTCAGAATAACCAAAACCCAGGATAGCCAAAAATATTCTCAACAATAAAAGAACTTTTGGATGATTCACCGTACTTGACCTCAAGCTGTATTACAGAGCAATACTGATTTAAACACTTCATGGTATTGGTACAGAGATAGAAAGGAATATCAATGGAATAGAATTGAAGACCTAGAAATGAATCCACACAGCTATGGTCACTTGGTCTTTGACAAAGTTGCTAATACCATCCAGTGAAAAAAAGACAGTATTTTCAACAAATAGTTTGGATTTCCCTGGCAGTCAACATGTAGAAGAATGCAAATTGATCCATTTTTATCTCCTTGTACAAAGCTGAAGTCCAAGTGGATCAAGGATCTCCACATAAAATCAGATATGATGAATCTAATAAAAGAGAAAGTGGGAAAGAACCTTGAACACTTGGGCACAGGTGAAAATTTCCTGAATAGAACACAAATGGCTTATGCTCTATGATCAAGAAATGACAAATGGGATCTCATAAAATTGCAAAATTTCTGATATTGTCAATAGGACAAAAGAACAAAAAAATATTGGGAAAAGATCTTTACCAACCCTATATCCAATAGAGGGCTAATTTCTAATATACACAATTAACTCAATAAGTTAGAATCCAGAGAACCAAATAACCCTATTAAAAATGGGTACAGAGCTAAACAAAAAATTTTGTAACTGTGGAATATCGAATGGCCAAGAAACACCTAAAGAAATGTTCAACATTCTTAGTCATTAGGGAAATGCAAATCAAAACAGCCCTGATATTTCACCTCACACCATTCAGAATGGCTAAACTCAAAATTCAGGTGTCAAGGAAAGTGGGGAAAGGGAAATATTCCTCTGTTATTGGTGGGATTCCAAGCTGATACAACCGTTCTGGAATTCAGTGTGTGGTTCCGCTGAAAATTGGGCATAGTACTACTTGAAGTCCCAGCTATACCACTCCTGGGTGTATACACAAAAGATTCTCCAACATATAACAAGGACACATGTTCCACTATGTTCATAGCAGCCTTATTTATAATAGACAGAAGATGGAAAGAACCCAGATGTCATTCAACAGAGAAATGGATATAGAAAATGAGTTATTTAAACAATGGAGTAGTATTCAGCTATTAAAAACAAAGACTTCATCAAATTCCTAGGCAAATAGATGGAACTAGAAAATATCCCCTTGAGTGAGGTAAGAACAAACTTGGTATGCAAACGCCTTGAATTTTAAACAGGATATAAAGTTTCCAAAATTTTTTTGGAGAAAATCTTTTTCTAGGAAATAGGAATATTACCAAAAATGTACTAAAATAGAGGTACCTTCATGAAAAAAGAATCAGTTTTCTTATAACTTGTTTTGAAAAATTCAGCATTTTAATGATTTCTTTAGTTAGTAGGATAAGAGTGTGGAGTTTTTGAAGGCACTCGTGTTGAGTTGCTCAGAGTAACACACTTTCTGGTCTGCTCTTCATGTAGTCTATGATATTGTGAAATGTATTAACTTCCTCAAATTCTAGTTTCCTTCCCTGAAGTTGAGATAGAAAATCCATGACTCAAGAATATCCAAAATATTAAATGTCTGTCTATACGGGTATCTTGACTATATTCTATTAAACAGAAATAGTGACTTTTTACTTAAGTCATCTCTTTATTCCCTTTAAAACTGCAGTTTGGTTATATTTGTATAAATATTGCCAGGATTTGAAGTCCTTAGTGGAAAAATGACTTTGAATTGAAGAAGCAAACCTAAGTAAATACAAGATTGCTTTTAGATAGTATTGGCCTTCCTGGGTCATTTAAAAAGACAATTATTATCACATACGAATTTCAAATGAAGGATTTTATTGTATTTTTGAACATGTGCATACCATGTTTTGACCATACTCTGGCTACTCTTTTCTTCTCCAATTCCTTCCAAATCCCCTTATATTTCCAGGTAGACCATATCTACATCCATGTATTTTATTTACTCTTTTGGTAATACAGTAAGTTTACTGAGAGTTATAGAAGCACAATGTGAGTTATTATTCATAGGAGCATAGGCATATTCTCAGTGACTATACAACTTGAAAAACTCTTGCTCTTTAGCAATTGTTAACTGCACATAAATCCCCTGAGTGGTGGGCAGCCTTGTCATTGTCTCTACCTCTGTGATGTTCATGGTCCAGTGTTGTGGAGATATTGTGTATTTACTCAAAGTTGTTAAAGGTGTAGGAGTTATCATGGCCATGTTATGTACTGCCTGGAAGACATTAAAATGTTGTTCTAGCCCTTGAATTCATTCTACCCTCTTCTATGATGTTCTCTGAGCCTTGGAGTAAGTCAGATAGAGACCTCATTTAGAGCAAGGAATTCAGTGCTCTTATTTGTAGTACCTAGCATAACTGGATATTGTAAGCGGTTGTGATTTATTCCCAAAGTTGATTTCTCTTGACAGATGTGACTAGCCACATAAAAGTCTTCTTTTCAAGTCAGTTATCTTTGGTGAAGAAATAAATACTATTTCTATGCCTTGGACCAAGGGAGAAATATAGATTATAATGTTCCTTCCTAGTGTGAGAATAGTGGCACGGATCACACTAGGACAAATTCCATTGGAGCAGAATATGACCTGAGCCAGTCACCAGCTAGATAACAGGTGTCTGGGCATCAGGGCTGAGAGTCTGGAGGTACAGCACCAAAAATGTCTTAGTCTCTGAACTAAGACAAGTTTTTTCCATGGATTTCAAAGAAGGCATGCACAATGCTCAATTTCCCCTGTTTACTTGTCTGTATTAAAAGTATTAAAAGTGGGAATTTCTGAAGGTCTGAATTTTCAGAGACATTTAGGTAACAAGGATGCTCACATGGTCACTAAATTAGTCCCTTGTTAAATTCAAACCATTACAGAACATTGAAAACTGATGAAATGCGGACCTAAGCTCAACTGGAGAAAGATGGTCATTGGGAGGGATGAGTTACTTGATGCCTAAATTTTCACACGGACATTCTTGAAGCCCCTTCTTTTTGCTTTCTGGCCACCATGATATGAAATGTCCCTCTTTTCCATTGCCTCCTTTCCAAAGTGGCCTGGATTCTCTGACACAGTGAGCCACAGTAAATGGGTTTTACTTAAGGAACTTCTCTCAGATATCTGATCACTCAATCTCTGCAACCCAAAAGAGTGTTGATACTTTGGCACAGGATACTAGTTTCTGGAAATAACATTTGTGATGTCTTAAACTGATTGTCAACATGGCAGGGCCTAGAATCATGTAGAAAGGACTTAATGAGTGCAAGTTATTATCGTTATTGATTGAACTATGATAGCAAGGCCAATCATAACATTTCCTGGGATATTGTCCTCAACTGAATAAAAGCAAGAAAGACAAATGAATAAAATGAAGAAAGACTTTTCCTTGTTGAGGAAGAGGTAGCTCTCTGACAAGATCTGATTTGAAAACTTATGTGACAACTTCTTCCACTAAAACCCCATAAAATAACACTGTAGAAAGGAAGCCATCAAAAAGAACTTTAAAATTATGAAGATACTATAGGTTAGCTTTCTACAACTGATGGCTTAGGTGGGGTAGCCATCAGTTACAAGGACTCAGATTGTTTAAGGGCTTATTTTTGTTAAATATTTTCTTTATTTTCATTTTAATTGTTATCCCCTTTACCATCCCCCCCTCCAACTGATTCCCCTATCCCATCCTGCATCCTCCTGCTACTATGAGGGTTTTCTCCAACACACCCATCCACTCCTGTCTCCCCTGCCCTGGAATTTCTCTGCTACATATGTGACTGGAGCTTTGAGTCCCTCCAGGTATACTCTTTGATCGGTGGTTTAGGTGGTTTACTCCCTGGGAGCTTGGGCATAGTGTTGGGTCTGGTTGGTTGATATTTTTGTTCTTCCTATGGAGTTGCAAACCCCTTCAGCTCTTTAGTCCTTGAGTTTCAAGAACTTCTAGTCAATATATGGGCAACAAAAATTGGACTTGTTGTTGTTATTTGTTTGTTTTGTTTTTACTTTTTCTTTTTTATTTTTGTGTGTGTGTGTGTGTGTGTGTGTGTGTGTGTGTGTGTGTGAAAGAGAGAGAGAGAGAGAGAGAGAGAGAGAGAGAGAGGTGAATTGTAGGGAGACCTGGGAGGATCAGGAAGTGAGTATGATTGGGATGCATGATGTGAAATTAATAATCAGTAAAAATATGTTTGAACAAAATAAGCAAAGAAAGGGAACTAATCCTAACTCTCATCAGTCTCTGCTTCCTGGCCATGAATACAATGTCTCTATTTGGTGTCCTACTTTATACCATGATAGAATATATATTCTTAAACTGTAAAGCAAATTAAGGCGTCTCTCCCATAAGTTGCTTTTGTCTTGGTGTTTTGAAACAGCAGCATTGTATATCTATACAAACCTATGTGAATTAGAAATGTGATTGGCAATATATCCTTATCATCCTGATTGTTTTGTGTGGCATTTTTTATTCTACTTTTATAAATCTATTCCCACTTGAATAGGAAAGTAAACAGATTGCTTTTATCTGCATTGACTCATATTCATCTGTGAATTAGAAGACTGGTAACTTCTAATCTAATTACTGCTAATATTTGGCTTACTGTTTTGATTATTGATTTCAAGAATGGACTACCTGGAAAGGAATAAAGGGGCTACATGTCTGGGATTTCCTGCCTGATAATCCCAGGAAATCACTGAAATAATACTTATTATGGTGACTTTAAAAAGTCTTGACTACAGTGAAAAAAATCACTAGAATTATTCAAAATAACCTACTTGTATTTAAACAGGCACTTTTCCCCAAAATATTATGTCTTAGATTTTTGGATTGGAGATTACAAAGACGTTTTGAGAGAAAGTTTCTGAGACAAAATATCCTTCAAGGGAGAACTTAATTAAAATATGAATTGATGTCACAGACACCAAGTGAAGGAAAAAAACCTCTGGTAAACCACCAAGGAATATAGGATTCCCTCTCTTAAAGATTTTTTTTTTGTGTATGTGTGTGTGGGGGTTTCAGTACACCACACAGTTAAGAAGTAGCACATACCACTCACTAATGTCTGATTACCTCTTGTACCTGAGCATCAGGGGATCTAAGAAAGACTGACAGATCATAGCAGGTGTTGCTGGTTTGCTTCTTGCTGTAGTTTGCAGAATAGAGAGGCTAGAGGAGGTGGTCAGAACAGTAATGACCCTTTGCCTGTGATATACCACCTATGCAATTAAATAAAACAAACAAACAAAAAACCCTAAACACCATAGACAATTATTTTATTATTTGTTCATGTGTGTGTGTGTGTATCTCTTTCTCTGTCTCCGTCTCCGTCTCCCTCCCTCCCTCCCGCCCTCCCCCCCCCTCTCTCTCTCTCTCTCTCTCTCTCTCTCTCTCTCTCTCTCTCTCGCTCTCTCTCTTTCGCTCACTCGCTCTTGCTCTTGCTCTCTCTCTTTCTCTGTGTGTGTTTGTGTCTGGGCAAACTTGTCAATGGGTATGTGTGCATGTAGGTTCTTGAGATCGATACTCAAAATCATTCTCAATCACTAATCCACCTTATTCATTGAAGCATGGTCTCTCAATCCAAACCAAATCTTGTTTATATTTATAAGTCTCCTGAGTTCCTCTGCCTCTCCCTGCTGAAATTTGAATTACAAGCAGACTTCTATGATCTCCTGGCCCTTGTGAAAGTACTGAGGACCTGAACTCCTGTATTTATTTTTGTCCTTCAAAAACTTTACCAATTGAGTCATCTCCTTGGCCCATTGATAATTATTTTGAGAAGTGAAAGGGACCTCAAGTGACCTTTTCTATTTGCTAGGTTATTTGACTTGGCACTCATGTGCCTATTCCCATAACAGCAAATATATGACAATTAAAAATTAAATATGCTGCATTGTTTCAAGGTTGTTGTAATGATATTGAGTTAAGAACTGCTTATCTGCAAGAAAAAAATTATGCTGGATAGCTATGAGATATTTCCATTTGCTATGTGCTCAATATTTGCCATGTTCTAAACCACCAACATTGATTGTCCACTTATGGGGCTTATGCATGCAATTTCTGAGAGAGTTGTCTTTGTAAATGATATGTGTGATTATTTTTACATTTATTAAACAACCTTTTATCATTTCCACTGAGTGGATATGAACATTTGGGAATGAAAATACCTTGTATATGTTTGAATTTGTTGAACAAATTTGAAATTACCTTCCACTTCCAGTATTATTAAAAAAAAAAAAAGTGATGATTTTTTCATTGAGCTAGAACATGGTATTCTCAGAAGTGATTTCTGCCTATTTTATATTTTATGATATAAATTCCAAGGAAATGCAATAGGTCTTGCTATTAGACATAACAGTACAGATCCTGACTCTCTTGAATACTGATGGAATAATACAGACAAATTATCTAAATCCTCATTATTTAAACTCCCTCATATATAAAGTTAGGATGAAAATAGTTTTTTATTGAACGGCATGCTATTGCAACACTGGAGACATATGAAGCAAGAAATAGGCATAGAAATAAAAATGAAGTTGTTGGGGTCTAGGAATTGCCTCCCAAATAACAAGAACAGTGATATCAGTTAAACACAGAGAGTTTGTTTATCATATGCCCCAGGACTGAAAGACCAAGGCCATGGTCCAGATTCAGAAACTGAACCATGACTCTGAGTTAAGATTCTACAGGTATTTTTAGCCCCAAATCCACAAAAATCTGTGCCAAGTTATTTCAACTATCAGGATTTAGAAATAGGAGATTTTCTTAGGAACATTTCTGGTATACGTATCCTGTTTACATTTGGGGGAGCGGTATTCAGCTATGACATGGACTTGCCTCATCTAATACTTGTTTAGCAGTATGGACCTTGTTTAACATTTATGTCTTAACTTGCCCACCAGGAAGTCAGATCCATATGTACATGTCTCTTTGTGATAAGTCAGATGTCATTTCCTTTGAGGTCTTGGAAACTTAAATTTTACTTGAGCATTTCTCAAATCAAGCTCTGGCAGAGGTCTCAGGAGACAGTTATATCAGGCTCCTGTCAGCAAGCACTTCTTGGCCACAGCAATAGGGTCTGGTTTTGGTGTCTGTATATGGGATGGGTTTCCTAGGTGCTGCATTCTCTGGATGGTCTTTCTTTCAGTCTCTGCTCCACACTTTGTCCCCATATTTTCTTTACACAGGAGACATTCTTGGTCAAAATTTGAAAATGTGTAGGTGGACTCATCCCTCAACCAGGGGCCTTGCCTAACCTCTGGATATGGTCTTTACAGGTTCTCCCTCCCCTTTGTTGGGTATTCCAGCTAATGTCATCCACATTGGGTCCTGAGCTTCTTGCTTTCCTGGCATCATGGACTTTCTGGTGGCTAACCCCTGTTCCCATCCCCCATTGCCTCACACCTCTGTTCAATTTCCTGATCCTCTGTCTTTCATCCCCATATCATTCTATTCCTGATCCTGCCCCCTTTTCCCCTCCTCCTCCTCCTCCTCCTCCTCTCTTCCTCCCAAGTCCCTTCCAGTTTTTGCCTCTTTTTAGTATTTTGTTACCCTTTCTAAGAAGGACTGAAGCATCCACACTTTGACCTTTCTTCATATGGTCTTTACCTTCATATGGTCTGTGAGTTGTATCATGGATATTCCCAGCTATTTGCCTAATATCCACTTATCAATGAGTACATACTATGTGTGTTCTTTTGTTAGTGAGTCACCTCTCTCAGGATAATATTTTCTATTTCTACACATTTGCCTAAGAATTTCATGAATTTATTGTTTTTAATATCTGTGTAGTACTCCATTGTGTAAATGTACAAAATAGAAATCCATTCCTATTTTGAGGGACATCTGGGTTCTTTCCAGTTTCTGGCTATTATAAATAAGGCTGCTATGAACACAGTGGAACATGTGTCCTTGTTATGTGTTGGAGATTCTTTTGGGTATATGCCCAGGAATGGTATAGCTGGGTCCTCAACCAGTGGAGCTCCCAGTGAGTTAACCACCAACCAAAGTGTACACATGGAGAGACCTAAATCTCCAGCTCCATATGCAGCAGAGGATGTCCTTATCTGGCATCAATGGTAGAAGAGGCCCTTGGTCTTCTAAAGGCTTGATGTCCCAGTGTAGGTGAATTGGGGAAGCAAACATAGAAGGGATGGGATAGGTGGTTTATACAGAGGAAAAAGGAAAAGCGGATAATACTTGAAATATAAATAAATAGAAATTCCAATTAAAAAATGAAAGTTTCTTGTGTTAACAGAACAAATAAAAAAGTTTTCTGATAATGGCAGGCTAACTAGGTAACTGTAACATAGGCCTTAATATTTTACCTTGGCCTTAACATCCCATCTAGACCATAATATTTGCCTCTATCTTAACAGAAGTGTTTTGGTTAGCAATTATTTTGTTGTGATAAAACACTGACACAATGCAAGATAGTAATGGAAAGATTTTATTTCAGTTAATACTTCCAGGTCATAGACACTGAGAGAAATCAGGGCATGAATTCAAGTATGAACTAATCCAGAAACCATGAAGATATGCTGCTTATTGGCTACCTGACTGACTAATGTTTAGTCTACTTTCTTACATATCCAAGGTACACATGCCACTGTTATTGCCCACAGTGGGCTGAGCACTATCATTGCAATACTGATGTAAAAGAATATCTCCCATGTATGACTATTATTCAAGTCAAATAATATGACTATTATTACCTCTTCTCAGGTAGCTTTAGATCAAGTCAATTTAATAATAAATTTTATTCATGACACAAATGATATAAATATTAAACCTTGGAGAAAACATTGTGGGGACAAAGTATTCCTGAGAACATCTGAAGGTAATGTGGTAATTTAATTGTAATGGAAAACTTTGAACAATGATGAGAACAAATGTTCAGATGTAGTTTCTTTTTCCTTTCTGAACATGTGTGACAATGCATGCACATACAGTGTGCACATGTACTGTGAATATGGACATATGGAGGAGGACTAGCAATGGCCTTGGCACTAACACCTTGTTATTAGGCAAAATTTCTCACTGACTTGGAACTTGTCATGCAGATTAGGTAGCATGGTGAGTCCTGAGATTCTGTGTTCCTGCACTGTAATTACAAGTGTATGCCACCACATTTGGTGTTAGTTTCTGTGAATTCTGATGATCTAGATGTTTTGCTTGTAAGAAAGTAGTATACCAACTCATCCATTTCTCTAGGCCAACATATACTTTATTTCATGACTTTCTTTCTTTCAAGTTTCCCATGCTTTGATCTAAATTATATGATTTCTGGAAGAGAATCATATCCATAACCTGTTCCAACCATGAAATCCTGGTAACTATTAAGACAGCTAAAGTAATCCAAAGGTAGTTGTTTCTGGATGTACAGTTGAGGGCATTGAAATTGTCAGCCTTGTAGAAAATGTAATACAAGCTATGGATTATTTTACTTGGGAAGTTCAGCTCATACATTTTGGTCAAGGTTAGCCTTTTTATGCCAAATGTGTAGAGTATTTCTGCAGCTATTAGCATACAGTATATGTTGCCACATCCTGGGAATAGTTTCAAGTATCAACTACATTAGTTCAGGGCAGACCCCATGAGCTGGCGTATTGAGGCACAAAGACTGCTTCATTTCAGATGACAATTTTAATTAATGAGTTCCCAGGTTACTTCATTTCTATTTGGGTTGAATGTCAAGTTTAATGGTTCTTCTACCATGATATATAATCTGTTGAAATACAGATAAACAGGGAAGCACTTCCTTGTACATAGGGGAATTCTTTTTACTAATTTTCTCAAGTTTTATCATTAGGACTTTTCATTGGTATCACTACATAATCTTCATTGACTAAATCATTGACCAATAATGATTTATTTAGTCTCATTCCTCACCATCTCTAAAGTTGTCTACATGAAACTGGTTCCACTTATCTAATCACAAGTTGTTTCCCTTAAGCAGAAATCCATTTTATCCACTGGCCCATTATTAATGTAAACCCAATTGACATAAAAACAGGTATGATTATAGGACATTGTTATAATTAACATGAGGTGCTCTGCTAAGTTCCTTTGTTCTGTACACTCTGTGTTATTCAGATCATCTGCTTTACAGTATCTAGAATAACTTATGAAGATTTTCTGAATAGACAAGTTAAGAAGGGATAGTTCATCATAAATCTGAATGACACTATTCCATGACTGGACCCTTGCAGTGAATGAGAAAGATAAATACAGTTGACCACAAGCATATATATTTTTATCTGATTTCTGATTGTGGATATAGTGAGGTAAACTTCCTCAAGTCCTTGCCACCATATCAACACGTATTTGCCTGGTTATTCACTCAAAGTCTCAGTCCCCCAAATGCACCTATTTTAAATTTCTCTTTGCCTGGTGTATCACTATAGCCAAATAATTAGTATATTAGGGTTTCAAGAAAAAAAAGGATAAACATTGAGATTGTGTTTCATAGGATGTTCTTCTAATTCAGGACATTTCAGGAATGTTAGAAACCCTACTCTAAGAAATAGAGACAGAAGAATTAAGTTCTTCTTCTCTAATAATACAATAAAACAACTATTAAACTATTCATTTGCATTTATATATTGACAAATGAATACATCAAAAATAAGCAGACTATATTGGATAAAAGTATTACATATAATACTCTAATGGAGTATGAGCAATTTCAATGTCTTAAAATCTTACAGAACAACTTACTTTATCAGAATGTGTCACACTTTGGAATCAGTATGAAAGGAGCCATTCTAAACTTCTATTTTAGATAATCATTTAGATACAAAAGGGATTTTGAAATATATTGGTGTATTATGAGCTGATAAGTGATAATACAGTTGAAAACTTTGTAAAAGGCTCATTTTCTGTGGATACATGAAATACCAAAAACAGTCAATAAAATAAAGACCATGATATAAACTCATAATGTTAAAATAACTGAAGTAGCTATTGTAACCAGCAAATTCTAGATATTTTCAAGGAATAACTCTTTATAGACTTAGAAAATTTTTCTAGGAACCTGGCTAGATGCATGAAAATTTTATAGTTTACTGTACAAAGTGAGTTTAATGTTTATTCCAGTGAATATATGGCTACATAAAAACTGTTGTTGAGGGTATGTAGCCAATATGGATACTAATTCACAACTGAAAGAGAGGCTCAGAAATATAATCATAGATTTATACATAAAAAATAGACCTAACAGTGTAGTCAGAGAAATATTAAAGATAAAATCTATCTAGTGGAGAATATAGCTTCATTTATCACACTAAATATCTAAATATAAAATACAGAATACTTGAATACCTTAATAACCATAAGACTAATAAAGATCATGTAAAAGGGAAAACTTGAGGCATGTGTTACAGCGGGGAAACATGAACATTTAACAGATAGCCAAATTAAAAAAAAAATTTCAAGGGAAATGAATTAGTAAATTTTACCTTACTTGTACATGTGTACATGAATATTTGTGCCTTTGGATGAATTGTCTTAGTTTGCTTTCCTGTTGTTTTGATAAACATAATTGGTAAAAAAAAATGGGGAAGAAATTATATATTTTACATTCTACTTTACAGTGAATGAGGGAAGTTGGAGCAGAAATCCAAGGCAGATACCTGAAGGAAGAAGCTGAAGCAGGGACCTTAGAGGATTATTCCTTACAGGCATGATTCTCACAGCTTGCTCAGATGTTTTCTTATACAGTCCTGGACTGTATGACCAGTGAAGGCACAGACCATGGTGGGCTGAGTCTTTCTGAATAAATTAACAAGCCAAAATGTTGAGCAGACACACCTGTAGTCCATGCTAATAAAGTCAACTTTTCTGTTGGAAATCTCTTTTTCAAAATATGTAAAATTAGCAGGATTATGTGTGTCTGTATGTACACGTGTAGATAAGAAGGCAACCTCTGGACTTTTTACAATCACTTTGAACCTTATATTTGTAGACAGTCTCTCTCACAGAACTGGGACCTCAATGCTTTGGGAAGACTAACTGGATAGTGAGCACCAGGTATCCTTCTTTCTCTGACTTCCCAGTGCTAGGATTATAGGCAGGAATGATCATTTTATATTTGTGTTGGGAGTCCTCAATCCAAATTTAAGCCCTCATTGTTGTGAGGCAAGCATGGTTCAGAATGAATCACTATGCTTGTACAGTGTTAGTGGACTTTACTAGGCAAAGAACATACATTTATTTGTTAAGGAAAATGTAAATGATACAAACAAACAGAGAAATAAAGGAAAGGGTAGCCAGACTAAGAAGTGTTAAAGATAGTCATAATTAACATTTATGTTTCTGCGTACTTTAGAAGAATGTAATTCTGAAGGTACAAATGCCAAAGTGTCTGTGCATGCATGTGTGTGTCTGTGTGTGTGTGTGTCTCTGTGTGTGCGTGTGTTTCTTCACATGTGTGTCAATTTGTCTGACTGCATATACATGTGTATATTCATGTTCTGATATGTATATATGCATGTATTTATGTGCATTAAATATATTGGTGTGTGTGTTTTTGCTTGTGTTTTTGTATATGTGCATGTATATATGTGTTTGTATGTATGCATTAAGTATACTGGTGTATGTGTATTTGAGTGTTTGTATATGTGCATGTTTATGTGATTGTTTTTGTATGTACATTTGTGTATACATGCAATTTTGTCTATATGTCTGTAGATTGTTGTGAGTTAACTTGTATGTGTTTGTATGTATAAATTTGTATATGCATGCATGAGTGTAAAACCAGTGTGAATACAAAATAATACAGTAGATATGAAAAGCAGCCTGTAGAGATTCTATCACGTTATCTATTTTCAAGCCATTCTATTCTTGGTCATGTTTTTAAGAGAAGATCAAGAAACCTTTGGTGATGCAAACATTTTTCATAACATTATTTGTTAATTACTGACTGTGTCCATCAATTTTAATAACTGTGTATTGTGAATTCTTGTGTGTGCATTTGGGTATAGCTAATTTTGGTGTTCTTCTTTCTTCCATTCTTCTCCAAACTTTCCCCATCATTTCAACTTTCTACTTGTAGCTGATCTTTGCTACTTTGAGGGTTCCTCATTTCTCCCCCTTAAGATTTCACCCCCTAATATTAAATAGGAAAGAAAATGAGATAAGGGGAGAGAGAAAAGAGGTCCCTGAAAAAATGTATCATCACAAAATACATGCTACTGATTAGGGGTGTGAAGTTCCCTATGGATGATTTGATATTTACAGTCAGGAAATATAATCTTTTCCTGTTGTTGATTCTTCTCTGGGCATGACTACTTAACCAACCACAACCATCAACAACCACCACCAACAAACAACGAACAATCAATAACCATTCAACAAGACACAACGTCTCTCTGGGCACACTCAAAAAATTCTGAGAGTTCCAATCATCTCACAATCATAGAAACCATCGCCAGCTGGCAAAATCTTGCCTCTGCTAGAGCAAGAGTCATGTAATAGTCAGCTACTGATTTTTCAGATTATTTTATCACAATAGGAAAAGAAACTAAGACAAAGTGGTCAGCAACCCAGAAGTGCTTAATAGTGTTCATTGTATTTGTATTTCTCAACTATTTTGAAGTATGATACTATGAAGGATTTGGTTGATAACATTTCTCTTACGCCTTTTATTATCAGTTTGACAGCAATTTTATTAGTAAAGACAAGCCTGATCATTGCTGAGTATTTCATCTGGAATTTGAAGTTAAAATTAAATATTTAAACAAATATATGATCCTAAGTAACCAACTAATTTGATTTTTTTACCTATTTCTCATATTCATTTCTATGATCTAATGAGCAGACACTGACATGACACTTGGCTGTATTAAAAAAAATAGATGAATAAAATAAAAATTGACCACCTAAAGATAATACCTCTATCAAGAATATAGATTTTACCATTTTGCTGTGATGTGCTCGCAGATAAGCTGTGTTAAATGACCTGTGTTAAAGCAATATAGAGAGGAGGTAACCATTAATATACTGAAAATGATTTACCAATGGGGTGACTGATAATGTGAGTGGAAAATAGCTCCAAGAAAATTGAATTCTACACATGATGTTGACAATAAAAATATATTTAAAAGAAATGGAAACATGTTAGAAGTTATTTTTCACTGTACGTGGAAGCTTTGATTGGATCTAGTAGATAACATCATGGTGATATTTTTAAATATATTTATTTATTTATCGACAGTTTTATCCACAAATGTAAAATGTTTTGATCATAAATAACATTTATTAACTAATTTGTAGGAAGAGACTACACTATCCAGGGCCATAAGGGTTTCTGATTTTCATGAACTTGTACATGTGTTTTCCAAGCTTTCAACTCTAAGTATCTGTATCATTGTGACTATGGCCCTGGCTGAGCCACCTAGCAAACATCTCTATGCACCAAGGAATTGATACCTCCTAGAAAAAGCCCTCAGCAGGAACTACTGATAATTCACACATAATTTCAACAGAAAAAAAAATGTAACTGAAAACTTCTTTATGCCAAGTCATTCCAATTCTTGTGATAGCATGCTGACCTTAGAAATGCGCAAAATGTAGCATGTGTATGTAGACCAGAAGATGGCTTTAACTGTCATTCCTCAGGTGTCTTCCATCTTGTTGTTTTTTAGTCAAATAATCTCATAACTTCCAGAAGCTAAGCCTCAAGCACAGAGTCCTCTCTGAAAACCGTCAGAGGGTAGAGTCTGGGGCAGGTCTTGCAGCAGAAAAGGGTGCTTAGTATTAATAATATATATTGCCCTTAATTCCTCATTATCCTGGGGCCAAAGCCTATGACTTCAGGCGAATTGTCATCCAGAGCTTATCAACAAAATATTAGTCCTTAAGGCTTATTTCAGTATTGCCTGGGAGCCTTATCTCTCACTGGCCAGGTAAGATGGGGACTTGGAGTAATTAACTTTTATTGTACTTGAAGAAAAGAATGACACAAGCAGAATGAAGCACTGTTACACAAGCAATTATGCATAAACATTGATACAAACACATTCATACACATTGATGTATCATACATGCTTGTTGAGTCCTGTCATTTGTCTCATTAACTTACATACTTACATATGCATGTGTGTGTCTGTGTGTCTGTGTGTGTGTGTGTGTGTGTGTGTGTGTGTGTGTGTGTGTGTGTGTGTAATTGATGGACCAAAAGCCCAAGCACTGTGGCAGAAAGAACTGGATAAAAAATAAGCTTCAATCTTTATTGCACAGAGAAAAAGCTTCTACATTTCTATTGCTAGATTAAAGAAACCCAAGTATATTAGAAAAACCTTTGTCCTTTTCAGTACGAAGAAGCTGGCCTTGCTGTTAAGAAAAAAAACAAAAAACAAAACTATCCCATGGTAAGGAGAATCCTGCCTGCTGCTTTCTGTTTTCTCTGTAGCTCCTTCTATGCTTTCTTTTTTAAAATTATTATTATTATTATTATTATTATTATTATTATTATTATTATTTTCTAAGTTTTTTTATTTACATTCCAAATGATTTCCCCTTTCCCGTTTCCTCCCTCTCCGAAAGTCCCCATAAGCCCATTTTCCTCCCTCTGTTCCCCATTCAACCCCCTCTCGCTTCTCTATCCTGATATTCCCCTACATCCAGTCTTTCCAGGACCAGGGGTCTCTCCTTGCATCTTCTTGGAAATCTATTGATATGCGAATTGTGTCTAGGGTATTCTGAGATTCAGGGTTAATATCCCCTTATCAGTGACTGCATACCATGTGTGTTCTTTTGTGATTGGGTTACCTCATTAAGAATGATATTTTCCAGTTCTGACCAGTTGCCTAAGAATTTCATGAATTCATTGTTTTTAATTGCAGAGTAGTATTCCATTGTGCAAATATACCACATCTTCTGAATCCATTCCTCTGTTGAGGGACATCTGGGTTCTTTCCAGCTTCTGGCTATTATAAATAAGGCTGCTATGAACATAGTGGAGCATGTGTCTTTATTCTGTGCAGGGAAAGCCTCTGGGTATATGCCCAGGAGTAGTATAGCAGGATCCTCTGGGAGTATCATGCCCAGTTTTCTGAGGAACTGC
This sequence comes from Tokudaia muenninki, assembly GCA_036184385.1. Taxonomy (NCBI): domain Eukaryota; kingdom Metazoa; phylum Chordata; class Mammalia; order Rodentia; family Muridae; genus Tokudaia; species Tokudaia muenninki. The sequence continues at coordinate 88,627,615 of BTHS01000003.1, forward strand.
CAGACTGCTTTCCAGAGTGGTTGTACCAGCTTGCAATCCCACCAGCAGTGGAGGAGTGCTCCTCTTTCTCCACATCCTTGCCAACAACTGCTGTCTCCTGTGTTTTTGATCTTAGCCATTCTGACTGGTGTGAGGTGGAATCTCAGGGTTGTTTTGATTTGCATTTCCCTAATGACTACAGATGTTGAACATTTCTTTAGGTGCTTCTCAGCCATTAGATATTCTTCAGGTGACAACTCTTTGTTTAGCTCTGTACCCCACTTTTAATAGGGTTATTCCTTGCCTCTCTCTACTATGTCTCTTCTCTTTCTTCTCAGCTATTTTATTCTGTTTTGCTCTGTCTTCTGCTTCTATTGTGCTTCTACCCAGCACATCTTCTATTCTGTCTGCCTATTTATTATCATCATTCCTAGTTTTTTGTACCTTTTTCAGAGATTAAATTACGAGGTATTCCAATCAACATTTTTTTTCCAAAGGTTCACAATTAGATCAAACATAAATTCAAAACATAAATAGAATAAGAAGTAGAAACAAAGATGTTCATATGGGTTTCCATTAAGATGTGTTATCTAACTAGACATTTCTAACCTGTCACTACCTCCTCAGGTACATTTATTGCTAAAAATTATGTTTCTGTCAAGATACATATCATCTGTTTAATATCTCATCATTATTGAAGTGTTGTGTAAGTAAGCTTTGTCATTATTTTGTCTTCTGTCTTTGGACCTACAATAAACTGTTCGTTACCAGTGTGTTGCCTTTAGTTATCTGATAATGGCTTTAAAGCCTATAGGAATGTTTTTCTTAATCATAAATCTTTCTCTTTTCCATCTTAGTGTAGACACATGGATTTGCAGGGCTATATTGTTGCTCTTTTTATAGAGTTTATTAATTATTAGTAAAAACTTGGGAATTTTTATAGAATCATTATAGGAATTAAGAAATCATCTATTTTTCTATAAAGCATCACTCTAATACATCTTCATTGATCTGCATAAAATCATAAAATCAACCCAATGTGAGAGATAATGCCAATAAATTGTTATTATTAATTTAATAATGACAGGAAAAATATATCAATAGCAAGAATTAATCCTGAGATGACATCACTTGGGCCTTGTCTCCTATAACTCATCCATCACAGGTGATACAAAGTGGTAGACCATCTCAGGAACATCATCAGCAAGGTTTAGATTCTCCTAGATGGTTTCTGACACATAACCCTAGTTTTCACAAAATACATTAGTTTGGCTGGCCAGCGAGACAGATGTCCTGATCTTTCTCAATATTCTCAGACCTAGCATTACAGTCTATTGACCAAGGCCAGATTTTTAATGTGGGTTCAGGGGTCACACTCAAGGCATTTTGCTTTCAAGCATAGAATTTTGTCAAGTTTCTAGGTCTTTATTTTCTTTAATGAGAAATTTGTTGTATTTCTATTTGTGTATATAAATTTCAGTCTGGACAGGGAGGTAGTGCTGAAATGTTAATGAATCTCAAGAAATTCATTTATATGTTTTCTGGTGAGGTGAACTAACTGGGTAAGAGCAGTACTGCTTGCTGACAAGGACAATAGCAACTATTAGAAGAGTCTTTCTTCATTGCAATTGAAAATGATGTTGGTTAGTATTATTTCCCAGTGGTTATACATCCTAGACCACAGAGTAATAAAAAACAATGACAAGCATTCTTCTTTTAAGATGTTATTGCTGCTTATTTGCTTGTATTTGATATAGGGCCCCATGGGGCCCAGAATAACCTCAGATTTCCTACATAGTTCAGAATGAACTTGAATTTCTAATCTGTTGACTCTATCACCTAAGGGGTACATTATAATTATCCACTAACACATAAGCATAGATTCCGCTAAAACTAATTGCTAAGCTGTTTTCATAATAAACCTCAGCAAAGTGAATTACAGTTTAAAAACCCCACATAGTTCTCATACATATGCACAGGCCTAAAAGTAAATATCTTAAAACCAAGAGTTTGTTGTGAATACAAATTTGGAAAACATTCTCACTTATTTAAAAATTATTAAATGAAAATTAGCATAGTACTGAAATACGAATGCCTTTTATGGTCAGATACATAAGGACAATAAAATATAAATGCATTTTGTTTCAAAATTGTTCAAATATTAGGATTTATATCAACATATGTATGTATGATTTGGCATATAAATCAAGACAATTTATAAAAAATTGTAATATGCATATATACTGGTATGTTCATTTGGGCAAGGTTGTAATAACACAGTACAATAAACATATAAAAATTATGGCTTTTAAAAATATATCTGTAGTATGTAATTTGACTTAAGTGATTGTGTTCTTTTAAACATATGTATTTTCATGTGACTTAATTACACCATTTTGGGAGCCGAGAATGGCTTGAGCTTAGGGAGTGTTACCTGATTTTCCCTTTTTGCTTTCTTTTTTGATTCTACCACATTACTGAATTCTGGTACTTCTTGACTGTTTAACCCTGGGTATTCTGAAAATATTGAGATAAATTTTATTATTACATGGTAGATTCAATTTTTTTCCTTTAAGATTTTGTATCTATATTTATAGGACATATTTGACTAATGCTGCTGAAGACTAAAAAAAGGTATAATCATTAAACATTTTATGTCCTGTAACTTTAATGAAAGAGTTTATTAAAAATAAAACAACAGCAAAAAATTCATCAGTTGGATCAACAATGGCTCTCACTGGTAATCCAGAGGACCAGATTATGATCCCTAGAATACAAATAGTGGAAGAAAAACACAAACACTCTTATGATACAATTTTTCTTCTCTCCATTATAAGTATTTTTGGTTTTCATCTTTTATTTATTTTTGAGATTATAATGTAATTATGACATTTACCCCTTCCCTGTCCTCTCTCTAAACCTTCAAGTGTACTCTCCACCCTCTCCTTCAATTCATATGCTCAGTTTCATTAATTGTGTTGCATGCATATATAAATATGTACACACTTGCATTTTCCTAAATATAAGATGTTACATCTGTGTAATGTTACTTCTACTAAGTATTATTATATTAAAAATTCCCATTGCGTGGTTACTACCATTCTCCATGTTTTTTTGTTCCTGAATGAAAGACACAAGATACAGCCTTTATATTTTATTATACCTTAAGCAGCATAATAACGTCAACTGGCTACTCTCCATGCTGCCAGAATCTACCTCCCACTGATAATTCCTACTTACTCCTTGATAATTTTTATGTTTAATCTTGGCTGCTCTTGACCCAATTGAGCTGGCCAGTGGGCCACATTCTTCTAGCACTTTTACAATGTGCTCTGGTTTTTCTTGGTGCATACCTCCTCAGGCATGATTTCTCTCCTCTGTCCTTAGTCCTTGTGTCCTTGTGGTCCCAATTCTGGGAATCCTAAATCACACCCTCCCCCCCCCTCCTTCCCAGCTATTGCCTCCTGGCATCTTTATTCACCAATCAGAATTAACTGAGGATAAGTTCCCAGAAGCTATGTGTGGATCCTCTCGTGTAAACAGTTTGGGGAACTGAATTAGCATTAGAATACAAGTAACTACAATTTCCTGTATGTTTGGGGATTCCCACTTCTCCATCCTGGCATTCAGTTGAGATTTTGAAGACTATTGTCCATAGAGTTTGACATGTTTGATCATGGCATCCTTGTGTTGCTCATATTTGGGCATGTTGCTAAGGGTTTATGCATGTAGGTTCACGCATTGCTAGAAGACATAATCTCAAAGCAAACTACCTGATCCTTTGGCTCATATCATCTTTCCAACCCATCTTCCATCCTGTTACTAGGACCTTACATTCAAGAATAACAAAAATCTATAAAACTTTGTCCCTTAGTTGTTTTTTGACCTCTACACTTATTCTCCCAACACACACAAATAATGTATGTGATATAAAATATAGTATGTTATTCAACAAGTGTGAATATACTTAACAACTCAGAGTTCTGAATTTAAAATTACATAAGTTTGTGTCCAACAATGAAACAAAGCACTTAAAGTCATGAAATATTTTTATTAATGGAGATAGTACTCTTATACATGTGAATTACGTTTCCAAACCATCTAATATTGGTCATTATTTGTAGATATATGACAAAGAACTGCCTGTCTTTATTTTTAGTTCAGGATTGGGAAAAGAGATCTCTGTTGTCATACCAATCTTTTCCATGGGTTCTAAGAATATACACTCATACTTGCACAGTAAAAATAGATTTTCTCTTGACTTATGACACAAGTCTTCCTCAGTCATTATTTAATATGAAACCTGACATGAGTTCTTCATTGGAATATAACAGTTATTTGCAGTTAAAAACTGTTCTCTATACTCATTTCCTGTTTCTTCTGTCTTAGAGTATACTTACCTTTAGTCTCTCAGCTATATACTAATGGAATCTAATATGGCTGCATTCTTGGTGTGTGTGTGTGTGTGTGTGTGTGTGTGTGTGTGTGTGTGTGTGTGTGTGTATACCAAAGGAATTATAATTTATTTTCTTACTTGCTTACTTTATATGCATATTAGGGTATACTGTGTGCATATGTATGCACATGTATGGGCACACGCACATGGAAACTAGAGAACAATGACTGTTTTTCATTGTCTTTCTGGAGACGAGGCCTCTCTCTGGCCTGGAACATTCCAAGAAAGCCAATCTGGCTGTCTCAAAAGCCTCAGGGATCACCCCGTCTTCAACTGTCTCTGAAGGTGTTAAGTTGTTTAGTCAGTAACATGGTGTTTTTCTTAGTTTTCCTGTTAACTTTACATAACCTAGAGTAACTTAGGGAAAGGGACCCTTACTTGAAGAAATTTCTTTATCAGAGTTCTCTGTAGACATTTCTGGGAGGTGGGATTCCTTTTTTCTTTCTTTTATTTTCTCTCTCTGTGTTTTTTTTTTTTTTTTAGATTTATTTATTGTTATATGTAAATACACTGTAGCTGTCTTCAGACACACCAGAAGAAGGAGTCAGATGTCATTACAGATGGTTGTGAGCCACCATGTGGTTGCTGGGATTTGAACTAAGGACCTTCGGAAGAACAGTCAGTGTTCTTAACAGTTGAGCCATCTGACCAGCCCCGAGGTGGGATTTCTTGATTTGTAATTTTTGTTGATGGTTCATTCACTGTAGGAAGCATGATTTTTAGGCTGGCAGTTCTGGACTATATATCAACCTAGGTAATGGACCAGAGATATGCATTGTTAGTTAAGAGCATTTATTTTTCAGTTTGATTCCAGAATTCTCAGAGTGTTTCACAACCATTTGTAATTTGTAATTTTATTTTTTCCTTCTGACTTCCAAAAGCACTAGCCTCACACATGATGCACATAAATACATACAGGTTAAATGTTCATACACAGTTCTTTAAAAATCTACCTAAGCATAAATCAGTGATAAAATCAGCAGCATTTCTTCATAGTTCTGGTTTCAGTTGCTACTAGACTTTCTGCCCTAATTACCATCAATGATGGAGTGTGATCTGTAAGTGAAAGCTTAAACAAACCCTTCCTCCCTAAGTTGCTTTGTGTAAGTGTTTTTCCTCTGCAATATAATGCAAACCAGGGCACATTTATATGTGTATGGAGGTCACTACATGACAGAAGTTTACACTCATTTTGCTCATGTGTCATATCAGAACCACTGTATATATGTACCTACTCCTAGTACTATTTAAATGTAGACAGTTTTTATATAAGTGTGTTTCCAACATATCACATCATGAAGAAGAGAAAGGATGACCTGGCCTGAACTCATTTTGAGTATGTACACAGAAATACAAATCTGTGTTTCTTAACAGCCTTATTGATAATCCCCTATTTATTGTTTTATGCTCATTCGTAATTGGGTATGAGTATGATTAAAATCAGATGCATTATGAGAAGAAACATGCATCTAGAAAAATGATTTGTAGTCAAATTTATCAATATAAGCAGAGAACTACCCATGCTACCCTCTTTACTAAACAACAAACACTTACCTCTCTCAGATTATGTCAATGAAAGTCCCAAACAATAATTGGAACTTTTGAATATTTTTCCCATGTCACTCACTGACAGACTTTTCATATGTCCCATTTGAATCTACATTATCTCTTTATTTAAATAACTATCTACCTTATTTTATAAATCTGTGTGAATATTATCAGTACTTTGGATAAAAAAACAAACAAACAAAGAAAAAACACAAGGGAGCTAGCCTAGACCTTGCCCACTGATAATAAACTTTCCTTTTCAGCATAAATAAAGTTCCTGTCTGAACAATTATTCCACTCAACATCTCTCTCCAAACATTTTGATTCTCCACTCACTGAAATCAAACACCTTCATTACTCATTTTCTTAGCAAAACCAATGGCATCTTGTACTCCCAAGATGTCTGTGGTCATACTCCACCTTTGCCCTCCTCACCACTTTTCTCTACCTTGCCTCTTTCTCATCTAATCTTCAAATTTAAGGTCATATTATTATTATTATTGATGGGCAGTTTTGAGAAGAGACAAGTTTCCAGCATGTCTATGGGAAATTTTGTAGTCTGGATTAATTAAGTGTAGAAAACCCACCATAATTATGAAAGACACCATCCTAAGGCTGTGGATAAGAAGTCAAGGTTGTAGGTGCTTTCTCAGCCTGAAAAACTGCAATGGCTCTGTGTCAATTCTCCCCTCTCTATGCATACAATTTCCTCTAATGCTAACTCTTGCCCTGCATTTTAGTTTCTATTTCATTATTTCTTGGACAAAATCTGATAGAGATTTTTTTTTCCTTTAGGACTGGTGCTCAACTTTTGCCCTGATGAAATAGAAATGAAGGTACAAGGGTGAACCCTACCCTGCCTAGATGCACACACAGTTTGTTAAATGTCATTTGTTTACTCATATAACTCTGTTATTGTACTATTAGGAAATGTAATCTTTAAAGTTTCTCTCCTTTATTATTTAATGTCTCTTATCATGATTATGATGGAAGTTCTGGGGAGCCATAACTATGTCTCAAGTTAAAAATATGAAAAAGAAAACAAACAAAAGAATAAAGTACAGTCATGATCAATGCCTTCACACAGCTCAAAGTATAATGGAATATGTAAAGAAATAAGCAGATATCATATGGCTAGGAGTCCGTGAACAGGATATACAGATTTTTTGGTCAGGATGGAAAAAGCCTGGCTTAGAGCCCATAATTTTAAACAGAGTCCTGAATATTTAGTAGTTACTATGAAGGCTGACAGTACTGATAAGCTTGTGGCTAAGAAGTGAAACCAGTCATACATTAAAAAATGCATAGAGAGTAATACTAGGTCTTATCCTGGAAAACCTCAGTAGACAAAAATCAAGAAATTCCCAGCATTCAATGGGAATGGAAAAGAATGAAGTTCATTGTGTGTCAGAATAGAGGAAGCTGAAGACTACATCTAGGCTTGACCCAGTTATCCATCATCAATGCTGCTCTTCTATGAGACCAAAAAATGGATGCACCTTTTTTGTCCTTTTCTCTCTACTTATGCTCTTATTTTCTAATGAACAAATGAATTAATAATCAAATATATTGTTCTTGGAAGATGTTAAGTCATTAGAATAATTGCCATATAAGCACAAGAACTTTAGTTTGAATGTCAGAACCCATGTGGTTCTTTTGTTCCTTTACTTTGTTTAATTGAGGTATAGTGGTGTTCACTGAAACCCCGTTCTAGTTGCTAGAGGTAGAAAGATCTCTAGGGCTAGCCAGCTAGCCTAGAGAAATCTGCAAGCTCCAAGCCAGAAAGATGCCCTGTCTCAAAAATTTGGTGATGGTGTCCAAAAAAAAAAAAAAAAATCCAAGATTATGCTATGGCCTATAGGCACACAATTGCACACCCACACAAACATGTGTATACATGAGTTTACAGACTGACATGTATACACATACAGACACACAAAGAACAGTCTTTCTAAAACCTCTTAGCAAGCTAATTATGGATGAATAATGACAAGGAACAACACAAGGCTGAAAAATGAGCATTGTGGTTTAAGTTATTATTCCTTAAGTGTCTGTGAGATTGTCTGATTACTTTAAAGTGCAGTATATTTTAGGATTACTGAAACTTCTCTAATGGAATAAAAGTTTATGCAAGAAATCCAAAACAAGTATCAGAAATGCCTCCTTTATCATATAATGTTTATGCAGAACAGTCCCACTTTTCAGACTTAGCTATATCTGTGTTCAAGTTGGTCTGGTGCTGCTATGTATTCAGATGCTAAATACTCTCCCCATGATGTAGTTTCTCCATACAAGGAAATCCTTATGTATATTGAGTGATGCTATGTAACTAACATAGCTTCCCACGGTAATTTGTCATCAACAAAAGGTTAAAGAGCATGAGTGGGAAGTAGATCAAAGTATGAGAGTTTTCATTTACATGCATGTATGGGGGAATCACAAGTAGAGACAAAAGAGAGAGAAAGGACACAAACCTATATGAGAGGAAATGGACCAAGAATACTTGGTCAAAGAAACAGAAAGTGAGAAGCAGCCTATGATTAGAATGAAGTTAGAATAGTTCCAAAACCTGTGCAATCTAGGCTTATAACTTGTACATAAAATACCTCGAATGTAGCTTTTATACAGACTATCCAAAACCTATAATTCAGTTTGCACATCTATTACTGCAAGATGATGTGCTGGTCAACCAGATGGACTCTGAACTGCTATAGAAAACCTCTGTCTTGTTCTCTGAAGAAACCACTAGATTATATTACCTGAAGTAAGAATACTCACTCTAATTGTCAGTGGTCATATGGCCTGAACTGTGATTGTGGGCTCTGTACAAGAAGAATGGGAACTGAGAATCTCTCTATCTGTGTTCCTTGAATGGAGTCATTAGACCTGCTACCGGTAGTTCCAGCTAAGATGGACCGTATCCTGGAACTCTTATCCAAACTAAACCCTTCTTCTTTGAGTTGCTTTTGCTGGGTAGTTGTTCATAGTAACCAGGAAAGTAACTACTATAATAAATTACATATAGGATGCTGAATGTGAAAAAAATGTAGAAGAGGATATTAAGCCAATATGACTAAAAATGGAGTTAAGAGATATGGGTAGGATTAAAATCAACAACACACACACGCACACACACACACACACACACACACACACACAAACAGAATTGTCTGAGACATGGAGAAAGTGAAATAGTGACATGCATCACATGTACTCTAACTTCACAGTTCTTTACATGGCACAAGTTGAGAAAATGTTGGCCGTGGTGTGCACTGAGGAGGGAGATTTTTAACTCTCAGATGATTACAGTATATTCACCAAAATACCTACATGTCTTTGTGAAGGATTGCTGATCAAAAATAGAATAAAATGTCTCCTGAAAAAATGAAAAAAAAAAAGTTTATTATTACAAGCTATGCACTAGAGTTGTTATCTAAAGCAAGGGATGCTGGAATCTACTGCTAAGCTATGTACTCTAAAGCTACTTACACAAACAACTGATAATAGGAGAGTTATACAGATTGCCAGTGTCATTAATATTTGGTCCAGCCTGGATTCATTTCACATGTACCATTAGCAAAGAGGTGTGTGTGTGTGTGTGTGTGTGTGTGTGTGTGTGTGTGTGCACGCACCCCTAATCTGATTGCAGGCAGCATGCATCTGAGCTGATTGAAGATTCCTTTCCTCCAACAAGTCTTTACTATTTTGACAGCCCTAGAAACGTATCTTGTGAATCCTACAAGTTTCCAGAGCTTCCAAAGAATTGTGAGGTTGCTTCCTCTCAGAGATAATCTCTAAACATATACTTTTGTGACTTGAAAATTGGAGAATCTGTTACTACTGATAATTCTACACAAGTAACTTAATTTCCTAGAAACTTACAATATATTATGTACACTTGTGTTTAAAATTGCTGAGATAATGAATGCAAAGTGACAAGCATTGATAATTAGTAAATATTGTCTCAATTATGTCATAATTACTATCATTGAATAATCAATTTCTCTCATTGATCAGAGAGACAATTGTGCATATGAGCTAGTTAAAACAATTTGAACCATAGCTCTATTCTTCTGGTCCATTTTTCTTCTATGTAGCCACACAACACAGTCAGTTTCCCTTGAAAATTACGAATCTATTGTGTTTTTAATATTCCTGATTTCCTCTTAGCTAAGTGAGACAGCATCTTGGTAAACACCTCCCTTTATCCAACAAAACAGTTTAGACATTTATAGAAGATGTGGCCTCAATAAAACATGTTACAGGATAAAGGCTATTAAACCAAGGTTACTTCTAAGCTTTGATGCTTGTCTTTTATTTTCAATATTATCTCAAATGTTGAAATTCTTGACCTTTAAGATGTCTAAATAAACTTTCTTTAATCTGTTCAGGTGACTGAGCAGTTCCAGAACCTTCCTCTCGCTGGGAAACTATTTGATATTTTTAAAGAATCATAAAGCAAATAAACTAAATTTTTGTTTGAAAGAAAAAATACTCCAATCAAAAGAAAAAAAAAGGAACTGACATTACAGACTGTAAAACTATTTAGATTTTTAGATATTTTGATTTCTTCCAGTTTAGATAATTAGGAAACAAATGACTATGCTTCCTTCTTCCAGGGCATGCATAATAGGAAATCTTAATGATTTCCCTGGACCAATATTAAAAAGCAGTGGTTTACATATTGTAGTAAGTATTGATCATTAAAATATCTAGAGAGAGCCTTCTGGTTTCAGTATGCAGCTGGACACCCTCCTCTGCCATAGGGCTCCATACTGAGGTAATGCAGGAAGATAGGTAGTCTCCCAGGAGTGCATAAAGGCCTATGATTGTTGGTAGGAACACCACTGCTGCTAAGAGGAACTTCCAGGAACCCTCAGGACACAGGAACCTAGGGGCTGCCTGGGACAGGAGACTTCAGATTTCTGTCTGTACACAGAGCTGATCCTTGCCCACAGAGTTACATATACAAATACCTCCAAGAGAGAGTTGGTCTCCCAGGAGTGCCTATACACCTGCGAGCACAGGTAAGAACACCACTTCTCTTCAAATACCTGACCCAAAAGGAACCAGCTCAGAGCCATCAGGACACAGGGACCAAGGATCAGCTGGGGAAAGGAACCTTCTGGATTATGGCTGCATCCCAGAGTGGACCCGGTACTACAGAGCTTCAAACCTAAATTCCTCACAGAGCAAACTGGTCTCCCAGGAGTACAGTCACACTGACTTGCAAGAGGGACAAGCCACAGTCAGAGACAGCAAGACAAGCTAACACCACAGATAACCAGATGGCAAAAGGCAAGCACAAAAACATTGGCAATAGAAAACAAGTGTACATGGCATCATTAGAACCAAGTTCTTGCTCCACAGTGAACACTGGCTACCCCCACACACCAGAAAAGCAAGACTCTGATTTATAATCACATTTCATGATGATGATAGAGGACTTTAAGAAGGACATAAATAACTCCCTTAAAGAAATATGAGAGAACACAGGAAAACAGATAGAAGACCTTAAAGAGGTTACAAAAAAATCCTTTAATTTCAGGAAAACACAACCAAACAGGTGGAGGAAATGAACAAAAACATTCAAAACCAAAAAATGGAGATAGAAAAAATGAAGAAGTCACAAAAGGAGACAACCCTGGAGATAGAAAACCTAGGAAAGATATCAGGAGTCATAGATGCAAGCATCACCAACAGAATACAAGAGATAGAAGAGAGAATCTCAGGTGCAGAAGATACCATAGAAAACATTCACAAAGCAGTCAAAGAAAATGTAAAATGCATAAAGCTTGTAACACAAAACATCCAGGAAATCCAGCACACAATGAGAAGACCAAACGTTAGAGCTATAGGTATAGAAGAAAGGGAAGTGAACAATCCAAATTAAAGGGCCAGTAAATATCTTCAAAAAAATTTAGAAGAAAACTTCCATAACCTAAAGAAAGAGATGCCCATGAACATACAAGAAGCCTATAGAACTCTAAATAGATTGGACCAGAAAACAAATTCCTCCCATCATATCATAATCAAAACAACAAATGTTCTAAACAAAGAAAAAATATTAAAAGCAGTAAGGGAAAAAGGTCAAGTAATATATAAAAGCAGACCTATCAGAATTACACCAGACCTCTCACCAGAGACTATGAAAGCTAGAAGATCCTGGGCATATCTTATAGACACCCGAAGAGAACACAAATGCCAGCCCAGACTACTATACCCAGCAAAACTCTCAATCACCATAGATGGAGAAACCAAGATATTCCATGACAAAACAAAATTTACACAATATCTGTCCACAAATCCAGCCTTACAAAGGATAATAGATGGAAAATGCCCAGACAACGAGGGAAACTACACCCTAGATAAAGAAGAAAGTAATATTCTTTTAACAAACCCAAAAGAAGATAAAGAAACAAACATAAAAATGACATAAAAATAACAGGAAGCAACAATCACTATTCCTTAATATCTCTTAATATCAATGAACTCAATTCGACTCTAAAAAGACATAGACTAACAGACTGGATACATATGAGAATGCAGCATTTTGCTGCATACAGAAAATGTGCCTCAGTATCAGACAAACATGTCTTCAGAGTAAAGGGCTGGAAAACAATTATCCAAGCAAATAGTTCAAGAAAACAAGCTGGAGTAGCCATTCTAATATCACATAAAATCAACTTTCAACCAAAAGTCATCAAAAAAGACAAGGAAGGACACTTCATGAACACCAAAGGAAAAATCTACCAAGAAGAAGTCTCAATTCAAAAAAATATATGCTGCAAATGCAAGGGCACCTGCAATCATAAAAGAAACTTTACTAAAGATCAAAGCACGTATTTCATCTCACACAATAATTGTGAAGGACTTCAACACCAAATTGTTATCAATGGGTATATCAGGGAAACACAAACTAAACAGAGACACAGTGAAACTAACAGAAGTTTTGAACCAGATGGACTAAACAGATATCTCTAGAACATTTCATCCTAAATCAAAAGAATGTACATTCTTCTCAGCACCTCATGGTGCCACCTCCAAAACTGACCATGTAATCAGTCACAAAAAAGACTTCAACAGATATAAGAAGATTGAGATTATCCCATGCCTCCTCTCAGATTACTATGATTAAGGCAGGTCTTCAATAGCATCAAAACAATAGAAAGTCCACATACACATGAAAACTGCACAAAACTCTACTCAATAATAACTTGGGCAAAGGAGAAATAAAGATATTAAAAACTTTTTAAGATTTAATGAAAATGAAGGTACAAAATACCCAAAATTATGGGACACAATGAAAGCAGTCCTAATAGAAAAAATATAGTTTTCAGTGCCTTCAAAAAGAAATTGAAGAAACCATACTCTAGCACTTTAACAGCACACCTGAAAGCTCTAGAACAAAAAGAAGAAAATATACCCAAGAGGACTAGACACCAGGAAATAATCAAACTCAGGGCTGAAATCAACCAAGTAGAAACAAAACGAACTATACAAAGAATGAACAAAGCCAGGAACTGGTTCTTTGAGAAAATCAACAAGATAAACCCTTATGGAGACTAACCAGAAGACATAGTAACCATATCCAAATTAACAAAAACAGAAATGAAAAGGGAGATATAACAACAGAAACTGAGAAAAATAAAAAAAATTATCAGATTCTACTACAAAAGCCAACACTCAACACAACTAGAAAATATGGATGAAATGAACAATTTTCTAGATAGATACAAAATTCCAAAGCTAAGTCAAGACCCAATAAACCATCTTAACAGCCCCATAACCCCTAAAGCAATATTAGCAGTCATTAAAATTCAGCTAATCAAAAAAAGCCCAGAACCAGATAAGATTAGTGCAGAATCCTATCAGACCTTCAAAGCAGACCTAATAATAATACTCTTGAAGCAATTCCACAAAATAGAAACGGAAAAAACTACTACCCAATTCATTCTTTGAAGCCTCAATTGCACTTAAACCTAAATCACACAAAGACCAAATAAAGAAAGAGAACTTCATACCAATTTCTCTTATGAACATTGATGCAAAAATACTCAATAAAATTCATGCCAATGGAACCCAAGAACACATCAAAATGATCATTCACCATGAACAAATAGGCTTCTCCCAGGGATGCAGGGATGGTTCAATATACAGAAATCCATCAATGTAGTCCACTACATAAACAAACTAAAAGACGAAAACCATATGGCCATTTTATTAGATGCTGAAAAACATTTTACAAAATTCAGCTTCCCTTCATGCTAAAAATCCTGGAATGATCAGGAATTCAAGGCCCATACATAGTAAAAGAAACATACAGCAAACCAGTAGCCAACATCAAACTAAATGTAGAGAAACGTGAAACAATCTCACTAAAAAGAGGGACTAGGCAAGGGTTTCCCCAATCTCTGTATCTATTCAATACAGTACTTGAAGTTCTAGCTAGAGAAATTAGACAACAAAAGGAGGTCAAATGGATACAAATTGGGAAAAAAGAAGTCAAAATATCATTATTTGCAGATGACATGATCATATACTTAGGTGATGCTAAAAATTCCACCAGAGAACTGCTACAGGTGATAAACAACTTCAGCAAAGTGTCTGGAATTAAAATTAACTCAAATTAATCAGTACCCTTCCTATGCTCAAAGGAAAAACAGGATAAGAAAGAAATTACAAAAATGACATCCTTCATAATAGTCACAAAAAAATTATATAGTATCTTGATGTGACCCTAACCAAACAAGTGAAAGATTTCTATGACAAGAACTTCCAGTCTCTGAAGAAAGAAATCGAAAAAGACCTCAGAAAATGGAAAGATCCCCCATGATGATGGATTGGCATGATTTATATAGTAAAAACGTTCATCTTGCCAAAAGCAATATACAAATTCAGTGCAATCCCCAACAAAATTCCAACTTAATTCCTCATAGATTTAGGAAAAACAATACTCAAATTAATCTAGAATAACAAATAATCCAGGATAGTGAAAACTATTCTCAACAATAAAAAAAACTTCTGGGGCAAACAGAATTCCAGACTCTAGCTATACTATAGAACAATAGTGATAAAAACTGCATCATATTGGTACAGTGAAAGGTAGGTTGATCAATGGAATAGAATTGAAGACCCAGAAATGAACCTACATACGTATGGTCACTTGAATTTTGACAAAGGAGCTAAAACCATCCAGTGGAAAAAAAATATAGCCTTTTCAACAAATGGTGCTAAACCAACTGGAGGTCAGCATGTAGAAGAACGCAAATTGATCCTTTATTATCTCCTTGTACAAAGTTCAAGTCCAAGTGGATCAAGAACTGATACATACAACCAGATACCCTGAAACTAATAGAAAAGAAAATGGGGCAGAACCTCAAACACATTGCACAGGGGAAAATATCCTGAACAGAACACCAACAGTTATGCTCTAAGATCAAGAATTGACAAATTGGATCACATAAAATTACAAAGCTCCTGTAAGGCAAAGGGCACTGTCAATAGGACAAAATGACAACCAACAAATTGGGAAAAGATCTTTGCCAACCCTACATCCAATAGAGGGGTAATATCCAATATATACAAAGAACTTAAGAAGTTTGACTCCAGAGAACCAAATAACCCTATTAAAAATGGGGTACAGAACTAAACAAATAATTCTCATCTGATGAATGCCAAATGGCTGCAAAGCACCTAAGAAATGTTCAACATCCTTAGTCATCCAGGAAATGCAAATCAAAACCACCCTGAGATTCTAACACACCAGTCAGAGTGGCTAAGATAAAAGCTCTGGTGACAGCAGGTGCTGATGAGGATATGGAGAAAAAGGAACAATCCTCCACTGCTGGTAGGATTGCAAACTTGTACAATCACTCTGGAAATCAGTTTGGCAGTTCCTGAGAAAACTGGACATAGTACTACCTGAGACCCTAGCTATGCCACTCTTGGGCATACACCCAGAAGATTCTCGAACATGTAATAAGGACACATGCTCCACTATGTTCATAGCAGCCTTATTTATAATAGCCAGAAGCTGAAAAAATCCCAGATGTTCCTCAACAGAGGAAATGATACAGAAACTATGGTACATTTAACAATGGTGTACTACTCAGCTATGAAAAACAATGAATTTATGAAATTCCTAGGCAAATGGATGGAACTGGAAAATATCATGCTGAGTGAGGTAACTCAATAACAAAATAACACACATACCATGCACTCAATGATAAGTGGATATTAGCCCAGGAGTTCAATATTCTCAAGATACAATACACAGCCCAAGGAAGATCAAGAAGGAAGACAAAAGTATGGACACTTTGGTCCTTCTTCGAAGGGTGAACAAAATACCCATGGTATGAGATACAGAAACAAATTGTGGAACAGAGTGAAGGATAGAGCATCTAGAGATTGTCCCACCTGGGGATCTGTCCCACATATACTCACCAAACCCAGATACTACTGTGGATTCTAACAAGTGCTTCCTGGCAGGAGCCTGATATAGTCGTCTCCCAAGTGTGAAATTTGTCACTGGGGCACCCTTTTTGTTGGTGAACTTGAAGAGTTACTCTTTATGCAATTGTTGCACAAGTAGATTTTGGATTTTCATAGTTGAGACGTAGGGCAGGATGGAGTGACTAGAGCATAGATTTAAGACACACAAGTGTTTAGTAAAATTTTATTTTCAATGCTATGGTTATGTATATAATTCTGGCTAAAGTGATGAGTATCATGTAGAGAAAAACAAGGGAGCTAATGGAGTGTGTGGGCACATAGTCATCAAAATGCTCTGTGTAAATGCATTGAATTGTGAAAGAATGGATTTTTTAAATTCTTAAATATTTGCTTCTTGAGGTAAAACTCTTAAAAGTTACGTACATTTTTATAGGTTTATCTATATTAGGGTTTCCATTGTGAGGAGATTAAGACGGAAAGAGGAACTTGATCATCCTCTATGTTACCTACTAGAAATGTATTTCCCTTTTTAAATATTTTAGATATTAATATTTATTTACATTTCAAATGTTTTCCCCTTTCCTGGTTCCCCCTCTCCAGAAAATCCCATAAGCCATCTCCCTTTCCCCAGTCAATGTTCACCTGCTTCCCTGTCCTGGTATTCCTCTACACTATGGCAACAAGTCTTTCCAGGACCAAGGGTCTCTCCTCACTTTGGTGTCTAACAAGACCATCCTCTGCTGCCTCTATGTCTGGAGCCAAGGGTAACTCCATGCATACTCTTTGGTTGATGGTTTTTTTTTTCCCCTGGGAGCTCTGGGAGTACTCGGTGACTCATATTGTTGTTCCTCGTGTGGTGCTACAAACCCCTTCAGCTCCTTGGATCCTTTCTCTAGCTCCCCGATTGGGGACCCTGTGCTCAGTTCCATGGCTGACTGAGAATGTCCCCCTCTGTATTTGTCATGCAGTAGGAGAGCCTCCCAAATGATAGCTATATCCAGCTCTGGTCAGCCAGCACTAGTGAGCATCCACAATAATGTCTGGGTTTTGTAACTGAACATAGGATGGATCCCTGGGTGGGGTAGACTCTGGAAGGTCTTTCCTTCAGACTCTGCTCCACCTTTTCTCTGTGTATCTCCTTCTGTGTGTATTTTTTCCCCTTTCTACAAAGGACCCAAGGATTCATACTTTGTTCTTCCTCCTTCTTTGGCATCATTTAATATGTGAAATGTGTCTTGGGTATTCCAAGCTTCTGGGCTAATATCCACTTATCAGTGAGTACATACCATGTGTATTCTTTTGTGATTGGCAGTGCATTTCTTATAAGCCATGTATATCAGTAATATATCTACAAACTATTATAAAAACAATGAATAAATGTTCCATCAAAGATAATAGGAAAATATTACTTCTCATCATATCCATAATTTTAGCTTTAATTTAGATGTATCTCCTTACTGAAATAGTTATTTCCTCACTTTGAAGTGCCATCTCATTTCATAGATAATAGTATTGAAGAAAAGGAGTTTAAGAGCTCAATGGACTGCATGAAAATACATGATACTTTACAGTTTATCATTAAATAGTGAAATATTCCCAGAATTACATATTTGCAAGAGAAAGTAACAATATTAGAGATGAGGAGGTGAGTGCTCACAGCACTTACATGCCTGTGACTTTTTGTGCAGCTATTTGGGAAAGTTCAAGTTGTATTTAGTTACCATGTAGCATGATTTATTATGAATTACTCTTCACACCCTACAGGGATGGAATTTTTTCTTTTGTCCAGTCTTTCATTTTGTCTCTCTATGTTGACTAGGCATGCATGGTTGATCTGAGGAACCATGTTGAAAAATTAAAATCTTTTAGGTTAAATAGTAATAGGCGATCATTCTCGTAGGTCACCTTAAATATATATACAGTTAATTCTAATTCTAATGTGCCCACCTTTAGTATTCTTGACAAGCTTCAGCTCTTTTTACAGTTCTTGTAGGAATATCCTGTTTCCCTTTGAAAAGCAGCATGGAGTTGCACTTTCAAATTTATTAAAGCAAATTGCCTGCGTTCTCCAAAGGCAAATTACAGCATAGTGGTGCTGCCTGATGAATAGAAAACAGTGTGAACTAAAACATACTATGATGTTTGACCACTTATAACCTCAACCTAAATTACAACTGGAAGGGTATTGGGAAGTTGAAAAGATTTAAAAGGGCTCTTTTGATGGCTATGTTAAAAATAGAAGTCAGATTTCCCATGCCCACATAGAGAAATTCATTCTTCAGCAACTCAACCGTGTATTATTCCTGAAGTTCAATAGTTTCTGAATTCAGTTCATGAATCTCCCAGACCCTATGTTTATGGAAGTCAGTATCACACTCCCTCTTCCCCATGAGTGTCACCAGATTTGTCAACTGTCATTGGGAAATCCTGAATTTATACTATAGTTTAACTAGAGGTGGGCATTCCTTGATATAACTGTCATATATAACCAATCTGTATTAAAAATGTATCATCAGAGATATCTCAGATGCTTAAGTGCTTGCTATATAAATATGAATACTCAAATTTGAACCTAGAATCAACAAACCTCAAGAGGAATATTGTTAATGAAAATGAAGGATTCCAACAGTCAAAATAATCTGACATAAATCCTTTTAATGAGCTTTATTAATAATTAGACAATGAGGTTGAAATAAGAGTATTAGATAAAAATATTGCTATTATTGGAGATCTAAACAAATTGATGTCTTAATGGGGATGGAGAAGATTTCCTATAAAGCCAGAAGAAGAAAATCCTATGAGTAGGAATCAGAGGATGGGGTGCATGAGAATGATTGCTGTGGGAAGGCCAGAGGAGAATCTTCAGGGAACTAACTTTACAGCATCTGCAGCAATCTCTATGAAGTCTTAGAGCAGATCCCAGAACAAAGGAATGGCTTACATATTGACTACATTTTAGGGCTGGTAGAAAGTCTCACATCCATGATTTATCAGGATCACATCCATGATTTATCAGGTTCACCATAGTGGACCTGATAGTGTAGAAAGAACAGGTATAATAAATCGATAGCTGTTAAGTGACAGCACAGATTTTTCTTGACTTTTTGTCCCAGATATAGCATCAAATAAGTGTATCATGATTCATGTTGTAGGATATAGCCTAAACATGCAGACTCCTGTTCTACCAGATAGCTTATTATTTTGTGTTTTGGTTATACTTCATATTTTTAACAAAATTCACTCCCAGACTCTATTAAGCCCTTTGAAAGGTGAGACATCCACAGGAGAAAATTGCACAAACCAACAGAAACACAATTGCTCATAATGCAGAGTTATCCCACACCCCTCTGGAGTCTTCTACTGAATGACCATTCCCTTCATTTTCATTTTGTGCATATGTATTAATATCTTTTTAAAATTTTTTTAATCAGATATTTTATTTACCTACATTTCAAAGGTTATTCCCCTTCCTGATTTCCCCTTCAGATATCCCATATTCCATCCTCCCTCCTTCTGCTTCTATGATGGTGCTTCCTTACCCACCCACCCACTCCCACCTCCCCATCCACCCCTCCCACCTCCCCACCCTGGCATTCCTCTACACTGTGGCATCGGGCATTCCCAGGACTTCTCAGTGTAGTTTAAATGTCTGTCTCAGTTTCTCCAAGGAGGAGATTACAGGCTACCATTACTCAATATGCTCTTTTTCCCTTTCTAGTTGTATTAAATTAAAACAAGTCTTCCAAAAACTGTCATACATACTTGAAAATCTTTTTATTCAGCATTGTTGAAACACTGAATTAAAACAATTTAATCTTGGCAAATATTTAAAGCCATGGATTGGAATAAATCTCAAATAGGATAAGCAAAGGCAGTTTGTTGTTCTGAAATATCATGTGAGTATAAGCCCAGGAGTGGTATACATGGATGTTGAGGTAGAGAAATATTCTATTTTTTCTGAGAAACTGCCAAATTGATTTCCAAATTGGATGTACAAGTTTGTACTCTCACCAGCAATGAAGAAGTATTTCCTTTGTTCTATATTCTCAACAGTATGAGCTAACTCTTGTGTTTTTGATTTTAGCTATTCTCATCAGTATAAGATGGAACCTCATAGGTGTTTAGATTTTCATTTCCCCAATGACTAAGGACTTTGAACAATCTTTCCATCACCCATCTCCCTGCTTCTAGGAGGATGGTCCTGCACCCTGGCATTCCCATAGACTGGGGCATCATGCCTTCACAGGACCAAGGGCCTCTCCTTCCAATGATGTCAGACAAGGCCATCCTTTGCAATGTATGTGGCTGGGGCCATGAGTCACTCTATATGTATTCTGGATGATGGTTTAGTCCCTGGGAGTTGTGGGCAATCTAGTTTGATGATATTGCTGCTCTTCCTATGGGGTTGCAAACCTCTTCAGCTCCTACAGTCCTTTCTCTAACTCCTGCATAGGAGACTCCATGGTCCAGTGGTTTGCTGAAAACATCCACCTCTTTTTCCGGCTCTGGCAGAGCCTCTCAGAAGACAGCTATATCAGGGTCCTGTCAGCAAGCACTTCTTGGAATCTGCAATAATATCTGGGTTTGGTTTCTTTATATGGGATGAATACCCAAGTCACTGTATATACATTCACTGGGTGCAGTCAGTAGATGAACATGTCCTTAAGTGCTTCTCAGCCATGCTAAATTCCTCAGTTGAGAATTCTAAATTTAGTTCTGCACCCATTTTTAATTGGGTTCTTTGAGTTGATTAATGGCTAACTACATTAGTTTTCTAAATTTTGGATATAGGCCTCTGTCTGAAGTTGGGTTAGTGAAGATCGCTTCCTAATCGGTTTAATAGCAATTTACCTATTGATAGTATTTGCTTAACAGAATCTCTGTAGTTTCATTGTGTCTCATTTATTGATTGTTGCTCTTAGAGCCTGAGCATTTGATGTTCTGTTTTTGAAACTGTCTCCTATACCAACTCATGGAAAGGTCTTTTTTTATTTTCTCTTCTATGAGACATGCTGTATGTGGTTTTATGTTGTGGTCCTTGATCCCACTAGACTTCGGTTTTGTTCAGAGTGGTAAGTATGGATCTATTTTCATTATTCCCCATGTAGCCATCTAGTTAGTTCAGCACCCTTTTCTGAAGATCCTTTCATTTTTCCATTGTATGATTTTTGTCTTCTTTATCAAATACCAAATGTCCATGTGTGTGTGTGTGTGTGTATGGTGGGGGTGTTCTGGGTCTTCAATTCAATCCTATTGATCAAAATGTCTATTTATGTAAAAATACCATGTCTTAATCAGTATTGCTCTGTAGTACAGCTTGAGATTAGGGATAGTGATTCCTCCTGAAGTTCTTTTATCGTTCAGAATTGTTTTGACTATCCTGAGGTTTTTTGTTTGTTTGTTTGTTTGTTTGTTTTTCATATGGAGTTGAGAATTATTCTTTCAAGATCTATAAAAATGCTTTTTTTTTATCTTGATGTGAATTGCGTTGAATTTGAAGACTGCTCTTGGTAAGATGGCCATTTTATACTATGTTAATCCAACCTACTCATGAGCAAGGAAGATCTTTCCATTTTCTGATGTCTTCTTCAATTTTGTTCTTCAGGGACTTGAAGTTCTCCTCACACAGATCTTTGACTTGCTTGGTAACCTTATGTGACTCCTAAGCATGGCCTAAGCAAATAAAAAAATGCAGCTTAAATCTCAGTCATCCCAACAATGAGAATTCTATCACTCTATTGACTAAGGAACCCCAAGAAAAGAGAAAAGAAATCCTAGAAGACCTGGCTTGTGTTATCTAGCAGTGTAGTGCTAACTGTGCATGTAGAGAGGAGCTCAGAAACCGAGGACAGAAATAACAGTGGCAAGGAGACATCTGGTGTGACTTTTAGCAATTTACAAAAATAAAAACATTAAAAAGTTATAAAGGATGGTCCTGATATTCCTGAACTCTAGATAATAACTAGATAATAACTCTAGATATTATTATTTTAATAAAAATCATTTTCATTGCTCATTTCAATAATTTTCAAAATCTAATTTCCACTAAGCACAATAGCACTTATTCTACTCTCATCTTCACATTCCCTGGAAGCCTGTGTCAGTCTCAAGACTGAATTTATTTCTCATTATCTCCAAATAGCATTACACATTTTCACCATGTATTTCTCAGGTTAATTTTAAGCTTAAAAGCAGCTATAGATGTTCTCTTACATATCTAGCGGGCATCTATCCAAATCTATTAGCAAGCTCTGAAAGCACAACATGTATTCTACATATGTATATATCTAAACTCATGTATCCACTGGATGGCAATTATATATGCCCACCCAAAGAAGCTGTTATAATATGAGCATCAATTTTTATAACTAGTCTTCAGCTTTAGAGTTGCTTATGAGTGTTGCCTTACAGATGAGTACTAAAAGAATCAATGCTTCATTTGACATAATATTCCTCAAAGAATTTTATTACTGAATTTTGGCCACAGAGTTATTTTCAGAACTTGGCATTTTCTTAATCCTCAAATTGTTATATGCAGATGTCCATGGACATGAAATTAACTGAGACTACTTCCTCATAGATATACTAATTGACATAAAATAGGAAATCTGAAGGGAAAGGGCTCAAACTCCCTTAACAGTTTTTCTACACATAAACAAACATAAAATTAATGTCATTTCCTCTTTCTCCTTTTGACCTTATTCATGTAATGGGGAAGCAAGACCTGGTTTATTTAAGGAATCAGCCCAGCAAAAACATCAAATGGTTTTTTTTTTTTTTTTTTTTAACGTATGGGACTGAGGAGGCAGCTCAGCATTTAAAAGCACATAGCACTCATACAAAGGACCAGAGTCGGGTTTCTAGGATCCAAAATGAGAGGCTCACAACTGCTTATAACTCGAACTTCAGAGAATCTTGATGCACTATTATTGTCTTCATAGGCTGCCATCAGCATGGAAGTATAACCATGTTAAGACGCATGGACATTTATGAAAATAAATCTTTTCATAATATATAAATATGAAAATTATAGAACCTATATTTTTGAAAAAAATTATGCTTGAAATGAAAACAATAGAAAAATAATTACTGAGAAATAATGAATGCCACATAAGGTAGTATATTTTACACAGAAAGAGGGAGGTTTCAATTGAGTTTGGAATCATCAGAAAACCTGGTATATCAATAAACCTTAGAAAGAAGTTGAGGCTAGATCTCTAGGTAACAATCTACTAAACTTAAGATTAGATATTTGGCACATATTCTGTTCTCTACTCCCACTTCCCCTTCTATCCCCATTACCCAGAATATTGGTATGCATTTTAGGCTTGCACTCTGTCTTATAACCAACTTGCCTCATGCTCCTGGGGCCACAAGCCCATAGGACCATGCTGGACACTCTGTTTGGTCTTGACTAAGCAGTGCTTTACAGATTTAACTCTAATTTCTTCTGGCTCATTGGCTTGAGATGCACCTTTTCTGTCAATAATTATTTAACATTGCTTTTACTCTTCACATTACAGGGTGAATGATATTCAGTTATCCTGTCTAAGTCATTGGAAGCTCACTGTGCTTTGTTAAAATTCACAGGATGCAACACTGCAATGTCCTCAGGCAAACCCTGGTAAAGCAACAGTATTTATTGGTTAAATACATAATAAAAGTAACTAGATGGTATGTGAATTACAAGTGTATTGGAGATGTTAGAAACAGAGTATGGCCCAAATCAGTATTAACAACCTTGGCTCAGTCATTTGACTTCAATAAGCAAGTTAAACAAACAAATACTGATCAAAAGTACAAAGCAGAATTTTGGGGTTTTTTTTTTGTTTGTTTGTTTTTAATATTACTACACTGGGAAGAGGACAAATAATGGTGTCCAGTGTGCCCCAATATGCCATCAGTGTCTGGTATGAGACTTAGATTTCAATAGAAGTCAAAGGCTATACATAGCTAACCAAGTTTGGACGCAGTGTAGTTTGAACCATCATTGACCTATTATTATATCATCTCTGGTCTTTTCTTCAAGACCTGATAATATATGCGAAATATCTTCTTGTGAGGTAAGCTCATCTTCTGGCTGCAACCAGACATTATTGTTTTCCTTTTTCCAACATGAGATTCATGAAAGAGAGATTCCAGTTTTTTTTGGGGGGGGTCCACCATTTCAATAGCCTAATAACCAAAGGAAGAGAGATAAAAGCCTCCTTATACTATTCCTTTTCCTGCCAGGAGGGTTGTATTGTTATATCTCAGACTTGAAGAAGAATATACCTGTGACTATGATAAATATTTGAAATAAATATAAATTAGAGTCAAGATTAGAATGGGTTCTTACAATGTTAACTAACTATACGTCATCCATAGGCTTTAGATGTATCTCAACAAGCTGCCATACTTGTCTCTATTTTTTACTGTTTGAAGTGCAAGTACAGCCTACAAGTAATATTTGGATTTTTTTTAATCTTTACCAGATAAATGTCTTTTTAAGTCTTTGGCTACAGTAAAATCTGATTATTTTTTTTAGTTTTCATTCTTTTAAATGCAGATATACAGTTAGACAAGTACCATTTGTTGAAGATACTTTTGTCTTTCACTGAATAGTTTTGGAATTTTTGTTAAATATCAATTATCCATAAGTATGTGAGTATATTTCTGGGTCTTTGTTTTGATTCCGTTTCTGTAACAATATAATGTATTTATATTACTATTTTTCTATAGTATAACTTGAAATCAGTGATAGGGATACTCCTTCCCCTAACTGGACTACCCCAGGGTGCCTCAGTGGGAAATGATGCACTTAAACCTGTAGGTACTGGATGCTCCAGGGTAAAGTGATATGCAAGGGGGCTTAACCTTCTCTGAGAAGGGGAAGGAGTTATGGGGGAAGGGACTTGTAAAGGTCAAAATGGATGGAAAGGAGGGATAGTGGGCCAAGATCAGAATGCAAAGTAATTAAATAGAGAAATTAATTTTTAACTTGAGATTAATTGTAGGCTGAGGAGGTGAATTAGTCAGTAAAGTGATTTTTCTGCAAGCTTGAGAAAAAATCAAGCTCTCCAGCACTCATGTAGAATATATATGAGGTCTGCTACTTCATGATTGGCAGGAGAGGGCAGCAGAGAAGAAGCAGATGCCAGGTGCTTGCTGGTTCGCTAACTGAAAAATGGACTCCAACCTCAGTGAGAGACACTCAAAAAATAAGATGGGCAGTTGCTTTCATCCCTGAATGGTCACTTATACTGCATAAAGAGGTTTGAGAAGAGAAGGGGTCCATGGCAGGGTGTGGGCCTGATCTACTGCTCTATGGTGTGTGTGTGTGTGTGTGTGTGTTGGGGAGGGACAATGTAGAAACCTAGTAGAGAAGACAGTTCATAGAATATATGATAGTGTTCCTATTCAAGTCATGTGAGATATGGATCACAAACTAGATATTTCCTATAACTAGGCAAGGTTCCCATCAGTGGATCTAGGACATACATCCAACTATAAAACCTTTAACCTTTATTTATGTGTCCTTTTTATAAGATGGATGTGGTTAATAGCGGTACATAATTGGTTGGGAGTGGCCAACCAATTTAAGTACCATGCCACAAAAGGTATTACCAAAAACTAGTGAGTATGTGTGTGTGTGTGTGTGTGTGTGTGTGTGTATGAGTTTTTGTGTGTGTGTGTTGGTTATTCATGTTTGTGTACTCACACAGAAAGCCAGATGTCCTACTCTCTCATTTTCTCCTTAAAAACAAGGTTTGTCACTGAACTTAGAGCTGCGATGGTGTCCAACAGACCCTAGGATCCTCCTGTATTCTTCTTCAACAACTCTCCAATTTCAGGCTGGCATTATTATGTCTAGCTTTTTAAATGGGACCTGGATATTTGAACTTAAATACTTGAGGCTGTATAACAAGCTATCTTCCCCTAAACCCCCTTTACAGTCTTATTAGTTCTCTTGAAAGGCAAAGGAAAATCTTATGCTAAAATGATTACAGTTGATTATAGAAGGTTCTATCTGTCCAATTTATTCTGTATCTCTTACCTTTATAATAAGTTAGTCATGTGGATTAGTTTTTGTATTCTCTATTTTAGTCTGGTGTTCTAAATGACTGTCATGTAATGGTGGAGATGAAGGTTAAGAGCACTGACTACTCTTTCACTGGACCTGTATTCAGTCCCCAGTAGCCTACAGGTGGCTCACAGCCATCTGTAACTCTAATGACAGGGGATCTCATTCTCTCTTTTCATGTACACCAATACAAAGCAAGTACATGGTACACACACATACATGGAAGTACACATATGTAAACAAACATATTTTTCACAAATAAATGACTGCCATGATGTTATTATCATATTGCCTTGATCACCTGCCTCTGTAGTACAGGTTGATTTTAGAAAGTAGGAGTCATACAACTCAGATTCTGTTGCCTCAGGCTGACTTAGTTGTTTGTAGCTTTGTGGTTACATTTCATTTTAGAATTCATTTTTACTTATAATGTGTAACAATTTCCACTTGTATGTTAACAAGGTGGTGTTCAGTATTGAGAGTATTCTGAACATCATGACAGATTAGGATGGCACCTGTTAATGAACATGGGCATTCATCTGCTTATGTGTTATTTTGTACTTTGCATTATATTATAACTTTCTACTAACAACTTTAAACCTTTTTTGAGACAAAAGTCCTATTTTGTTCTGCAGGACAACCTGAAACTCACTGTGTAGCACAGGGTGGCTATGAACTCATTGTTTTCTTCTCTCTCAGCTTCGTGTGAGCCAGGATTAAACATGCACACTGCCTTTTTCAGCTTACTGGTTCAATTTTTAAACGATGTCTTTATTTGGAGAATTTCAATTGCATATACAGTGAAACATGATCATAGCTATTCTCAAGGTCTCTGTAGACATCCATTTGTTGAAATTATGTGTGTGTGTGTGTGTGTGTGTGTGTGTATGTGTGTGTGTGTGTGTAGTTTCTCAGTTACATATGTATATGAGTATCCTTTTCTATTTTTTCTGTTTAGAAGGATTTGTTGTTGTTGTTGTTGTTATTATTATTATTATTTTCTATGTTCTTTATTTACATTTCAAATGAATTCTCCTTTCCCGGTTCCCCCCTCCCCAAAAGTCCAATAAACCCTCTTCCCTTCCCCTGTTCCCCATTTGCTGAAAAATTTCATGAATTCATTGTTTTTAATTACTGAGTAGTATTCCATTGTGTAAATATACATGGAAAATATCTCTGATAAAATTGAAGAAATACATAGAAAAACGCATTAAGAATGACTATTACATGGAAAAATTATACAGATAAAATGGTAGGCATAAAAATATTCCTAAGTTGATTGAGAGTGGAATTATAAACATTTTCTGATAAAACTGAAAATCTACAAGGAAAAATTTCTGATAAAACTCAAGAAATATATAGAAAACATGATAAAACTGACTATTTCATGAAAAATTATACAGATAATATAGATAGTACGCATAAAAATATCCTTAAATTGATAGAAAGTAGAAGTAAAAATATTTTCTGATAAAATTTGAAGATTTACATGGAAAATATCTCTGATAAAATTGAAGAAATTTATACAGATAAATTGGTAAGAATAAAAATATTCCTAAGTTGATTAAAAGTAGAATTATAAACATTTTCTAATAAAATTTAAAAAAATATATGGAAAAACATTGAAATTAAAGAATATCATGGAAAATTATACAGATAAAATGGTAGGCATAAAAATATTTCTAAGTTGATTGAAAGTGAAATTATAAACAT
The DNA here is from genome assembly GCA_036184385.1 of Tokudaia muenninki. Classification (NCBI taxonomy): domain Eukaryota; kingdom Metazoa; phylum Chordata; class Mammalia; order Rodentia; family Muridae; genus Tokudaia; species Tokudaia muenninki. Next base: position 88,655,829 of record BTHS01000003.1, read on the forward strand.
TTTCCTATAAAATTGAAGATTTACATGGAAAATATCTCTGATAAAATTGAGGAAATACATAAAAAACAAATTAAGATTGAGTATTTCATGGAAATATTATGCAGATTAAATGATAGGCATAAAAATATTTCTAGGTCTTTTGAAAGTGGAATTATAAACACTTTGTGATAAAATTGAAGATCTACAAGGAAAATATTCCTGAAAAAATTCAAGAAATATATAGAAAGACATGTTAAAACTATTACATGGAAAATTATACAGATAAAATGGAAGGTATAAAAATGTTCCTAAGTTGATTGAAAGTAAAGTTTTAGACATTGTCTGATAAACTGAAGATCCACATGGAAAATACTTCTGACAAAATTGAAGAAAAATACAGAAAAACGTTAAAATTGAAGATTATCATGGACAATTATACTGACAAAATGGTAGGCACAAAAACATTCCTAAATTGATTGAAAGTGGAACGACAAACAACCCCCCCCCCACCCCTGATGAAACTGAAGATCTACATGAAAAACACCTCTGACAAAATCAAATAAATACACAGAAAAAATGTTAAAATTAAAGAATATCATGGAAAATAATACAGTCAAAATGGTAGACACAAAAAGCCTTACTAAATTGAAAGAGGAGTCACAAACATTTTCTGCTAAAATCGAAGATCTACATGAAAAACATCTCCGTTGGACTATGTTTTTTGTTGGGGAATTGAGCCTATTGATGTTATAAGATATTAAGGAATAGTGATTGTTGCTTCCTGTTGTTTTTGATGTTCTTTTTATGTTTGTGTGGTTACATTCTTTTGGAAAAAGATTACTGTCCTGCTTTTTCTAGGGTGTCATTTGCTTCCTCATGTTGGCGTTTTCCATCTTTTATCCTTGTAGGGCTGGATTTGTGGAAAGATACTGTGCAAATTTAGTTTTATCATGGAATATCTTGGTTTCTCCATCTATGGTAATTGAGAGTTTTGTTGGGTATAGTAGGTTGGGCTGGCATTTGTCTTCTTTTAGGGTGTGTATGAGATCTACTCAGGATCTTCTGGCTCTCATTGTCTCAGGTGGGAAGTCTGGTGTAATTCTGATAGGTCTGCCTTTATAGGTTACTTGAAATTTTTCCCTTACTGCTTTTAATATTCTTTCTTTGTTTAGTGCATTTGCTGTTTTGATTATTATGTGCCGGGAGGACTTTCTGGTCTGGTCCAGTCTGTTTGAAGTTCTGTAGGCTTCTTGTATGTTCATGGACTTCTCTTTCTTTAGGTTAGGGAAGCTTTCTTCTATAATTTTGTTGAAGATATTTATTGGCTCTTTAAGTTGGAAATCTTCACTCTCTTCTATACCTATAATCCTTAGGTTTGGTCTCCTCATTGTGTCCTGGATTTCCTGGATGTTTTGGCTCAGGAGCTTTTTGCATTTTGCATTTTCTTTAACTGTTGAGTCAATATTTTCTATGGTATCTTCAGTCCCGGAGATTCTTTCTTCTATCTCTTATATTCTGTTGTCGATACTTGCATCTTTGACTTCTGAAATCTTTCCAATTTTTTTTAAATTTATTTTCTAAGTTTTTTAATTTACATTCCAAATCATTTCCCCTTTCCTGTTTCCTCCCTCCCCGAAAGTCCCATAAGCCTCCTTCCCTCCCTCTGTTCCCCATTCAACCCTCTCTGGCTTCTCTGTCTTTGTATTCCCTTACATCCAGTCTTTCCAGGACCAGGGGTCTCTCCTTCCATCTTCTTGGAAATCTATTGATATGCGAATTGTGTGTAGGGTATTCCGAGATTCTAGGTTAATATCCCCTTATCAGTGCTTGCATACCATGTGTGTTCTTTTCTGTTTGGGTTACCTCACTAAGGATATTTTCAAGTTCTGACCATTTGCCTAGGAATTTCATGAATTCATTGTTTTTAATTGCAGAGTAGTATTCCATTGTGTAAATATACCACATCTTCTGAATCCATTCCTCTGTTGAGAGACATCTGGGTTCTTTCCAGCTTCTGGCTATTATAAATAAGGCTGCTAAGGCAAAATACACTGTCAAAAGGACAAAGCGGCAATCAACTAACTGGGAAATGATCTTTACCAACCCTACATCCGACAGAGGGCTAATATCCAATATATACAAAGAACTCAAGAAGTTAACTCCAGAGAGCCAAGTAACCCTATTAAAAAATGGGGTACAGAGCAAAACAAAGAGTTCTCACCTAAAGAATATCTAATAGCTGAGAAGCACCTAAAGAGATGTTCATCATCCTTAGTCATTAGGGAAATGCAAGTCAAAATAACCTTGAGATTCCATCTCACACCAGTCAGAATGGCTAAGATCAAAAACACAGGAGACAGCAGTTGTTGGCGAGGATGTGGAGAAAGAGGAACACTCCTCCACTGCTGGTGGGATTGCAAGCTGGTAAAACCTCTCTGGAAAGCATTCTGTTGGTTCCTCAGAAAACTGGGCATGACACTCCCGGAGGATCCTGCTAAACCACTCCTGGGCATATACCAAGATTTTCTATCTCCAGAGATGTCTCACTTTGTGATTTCTTTATTGTTTCTACTTCCATTTTTCGATCCTGGATGGTTTTGTTCTGTTCCTTCACTTGTTTGTTTGTGTTCTCCTGTAATTCTTTCAGGGATTTTTGTGTTTCCTCTTTAAGGGCCTCTACCTGTTCCCCCATGCTCCCCTGTATTTCTTTCAGGGATTTGTGTGTTTCCTCTTTAAGGGCTTTTACCATTTGACCCATGTTGTCCTGTATATCTTTAAGGGAGTTATTTATGTCCTTGATGTCCTCTAACGGCATTGTGAGAAGAGACTTTTAATCCAACTCTTGCATTTCCAGTGTTTTGGGGTTTCCGGGATTTGTTGTGATGGGAGAACTGTGCTCTGATATTGCCAAGTAGCCTTGGTTTCTGTTGATAGGGTTCTTGCGCTTGCCTTTCACTATCTGATTATCTCTGGTGATAGTTGGTCTTGTCTCTGGCTGGAGCTTGCCCCTCCTATGGGCCTGTAAACCTGTGTCTGTACTCCTGGGAGACCAACTCTTTTCTGGCAGGGTCCGTGCACCTAAGGTTGTGGAGCCGTCTGGTTCCCTGCTGCAAATGGAAGCCAGAAGGGAAGACTCCTGTTCCAGCTGTTCCACTGATCGTATGCCCTGAACGCTCCTAGCTGTACTCCTCCAGACAGAAGGTGGAAATCTCACCTCCGGGCTCAGAAGTGAAATTGCTGCTGGGATATCCCTCTCTCCTGGTGGGCTAAGCACAGAAGGCTATGGAGCTGCCTGGTTCCTTGCTGCAAATGGGGGCTGGAAGGGAAGACACCTGTCCCCGCTGATCCACTGATCGCATGCCCAGTGTGCTCCTAATTGTACCCCTCCGGAGAGAAGGTGGAAATCTCACCTCCACACTCAGAAGTGAAATCGCTACTGGGAGATCATTCTCTTTTGGTGGGCTAAGCACAGAAGGCTGTGGAGCTGCCTGGTTCCCTGCTGCAAATGGCGGCTGGAAAGGCTTTTTCCTTTTCAAAGTTACAATCTCTTGCTTCTTCTGGTGTCTTTCTAGAAATACTGTAGCTTTTCTGTTGGCATGACTTGCTATGTTGCTATTCTAAGTGGCACAAGGGTCAGCAAGTACCTTGATAGGCATTATAGGTAGACTCCAGTGGCCCAGTCTCCTGATATCCAGTTGGCAAAAGCTGTCTCTACATCTACATGTCTTCTGACTACCTGACGCATAAATTTCTAGTTTGTGTTTTCTCCTGCTTGCAAAAGTTCACAATAGCTTAAATAGAACGTTGTTTCGAATAAACTCAACAGTGCATCTTTAAAGATAACTTGATTTAATTTAAGTGTATATGTCTGGGCACCTGCTTAGTATAGAAATGTGTATCTGATAATCTAGAGATGGAGCTATAGGCAGTGTGAACTACCTGACAAAGATGCGGGGAACTGAACTCAGGTCCTCTACAAGAATAAGAATTGTTGTTAACCACTAAGCCATATTACTACCCCTCAGACATGCTCTTTATTCTTGTCAATGCAGTGTTTAGCATCTTTGGGGTACAGTAACTTCATTTCTGAAGTTCTCATAAGTATTTTTCAGGTCATTGTGAGTTGTAAAGTTACTATTTACTTTGTTGATGCACTTTCCTTAAAACTTTCAACTTTTAACACTATTTGTTGTTATAAAACATTACAATCTCATTTGTAATGCATGAGAAATCTATGTAGAACAACTTGTAATTACTCTTTGTTTTAGTATTTTTCCTTTAAATAGGTTTTCTGTGCATCTTTAACCTTGCTGTCTTCCTATGTAAATAACTATTCTTTAACATCATATCCAATGCATTCTCCATAAATCTATAAACTATTTATAGAATCTCTTGAACTTTTGTGATATTAAGGCTCATAAATATTTCATAGTTTATTTGAACATTTTCTAATCTTGAGCCATTTTAATGCTATTATTTCTGCTGTATCATTATACCAGTGAGCATTACTGATTATTTGTCTTTACCTGAACTTAGATATGATCAAGTCAAATTGCTAAAAGAATAGAGTTTAAGTAAAAGATTTTTGTGCCAGTTGCATCATTTTGAATAATTCTCATCATATTACTCTAATATATATATATATATATATATATGTACACTTTTATTATACATATTATTCTCATTATATATTATGTATTATATAATTATGTATAATATATTATATTATTTTTTATATATTAACATATGTACATATATATGTTAGGCATTAAAATTAAAAAAAGAAATACTTTTCAAACTTCAATTAATTGGGGCCAGCTATAGCAAGTGTTAGTTGTGAAAAAAACATCTTCATTCTTTGTAATCACAGTCATGCAAACAGGAACTATTCTAGTTAAACCAAACTTGGGAGAACTGGCAAGACTCTACAGATGAAATTGAGGCCCACGAATTATTTTCCACAGTAACCCATAAGGATTGATTTGGTGCTTTGTCTTGGGAATCCATTTGACTTTTCCACTCACTATTTTCTTAGACACAGATTAAAAACTAATCTCTCATCATAAGGGTCTATGATATTTGAGAGATTGACATAGAGATTTATGAGAAAGCTCATATAAAAGGAATACATCTTTTTCTTTGTTGAGGTTAATTTGACTTCATATGCTTTCATATAATAATTAGTAATTTTCTGTAAAGTTGAGCTATGTTTCTTCATTCTGGTGAAGATGAGCATAGTGTTGATAACAGAAACACACAAGAAAAAGGTTTGAGCCAAAATAACAAAGTAACTAAGAGGCTATGAGTAATATAAATGGCTATGATTCATTCTAAAAGCAATACTTACAGACCTGGAAACTACAAGTAAATCAGGGGAGATAAGGATCTGAAGAAGGAATTAGAGTTGAAGAAATCAATCAGTGGAAAATAAAATTTATTGTTCAAGCATGGGAACCCAGTTTCAAATCGCAAGCACCCACATGAAAGACCAGACATCACTAACTCCAGTACTCTGGAAGCAGAGATATTGCTAATGAGCTTAGTTCCAGTTTCAGTTAGAGACCTTGTCTCAAAACAATGTCAAAAGTAAGAATACAGAATACCCAATATTCTACTTTAGCTTCAGCACGAAAAAAAGATACACACATGTGCTCATACGACACTCAGGTATTTACACACTAGCATACACAAATTTAGAAATCAAGAATTAAATAAATTAATGCCACCCAGAAGCCCCTTTATGGCACTATGATGGTTGTGTAATTTAGAGGCTAAAGTTATCTTGGATATTAGGCATATGCAGTTAAGAGAACAAGATCACATAAGGAAGCCAGCTTTTAAAACAAAGATCTAGGGAAAGATCTCATTGTGAATATCTGTTTTTTGGCAAGCATCTGGTTGATTGTGGGACTGGGAAACAGGGCCAACAATTCAAAGGCAAGCTATGTGTATTGCTGGTGATGAAGGAAGACAAGAGAGAACTCTCTAGTGATTTACCATTTAATAAAAGCAATATTTATATCTATTTTTTGGTGTCTTCTGTAAACTTCTAATTTTAGGCAATACTAATCAAGAAATTTAAGAAGGAAACAATTTTCTGCTTAAAAAATCAGCATAACAAATCTGATGAAATGAATCGATGACCCACCAGAGTAAAATTTTGTGGCAGGATAGGTGTAGTGCAATCTGGAATGTTAGTACAGATTCTGTGCAAGAGACATATTATTTTAAAGCTGGTCTGTGGCACAATCCAGATGAGACAAAAAATATTTTGTCACTATAGAGAATGCATCTTTTCACACACTCTTCAAAATAATGCCTGATAGTTACACATGCTTTCCTTACAATTTGATATCTTCACTGTAAAATAATATCAAGTAAATTTATCCAATTTAATAATCTAACATTCATTTATGGAAATAACCATGTGTGTGACTAATGTCTTATGCAGCAAACAATAGTCTCCCCCTACCCTCAGACTGCTCAGCACTAACTGGGCCTAACTCTGCTTAGTTTTGAAGATGAGAGACTATGCTCATTCAGTGTAGTGTAATGATTATGCTACAACCCTGGTATCATTCCTGAACTCTTTTCTCATCAATGTCTGACTTCAGATTTGGCTCCAGTTACAATTTTATTTTCTTATCATATCATAAATTGTAAGCATTGCCACCTAAATCTCATTTGCTTGATTTCAGCACTGACAATTACTTATGGATAGTGAAAAAGTCATAGTGGATGGATAAACATCAGTCTCAAGCAGGCAGAAGAAATAATCAGATCTAATGAGTGTGCAAAGATTAAGAAGGATTAAGAAGATTCAAAGAATACAGAAAGGAACCAGATGCTCATGGATCTATAGAAAACTGATGGTGGGTGAATCTGAGCTGAATTATAAATTCTTAGCTGTTTTAAATGTACAATACTGATGTGACCTTTTATTTGTACTCATTGTGAGTAATTTGAGAAACCATTTTGTTCAATATGGTTAATTACCCAGTTAATATCCCTTATTTATTTAACAACAAACCCATGAGGATACATAGAAAATCAAGCAGGAAAAGAAGGCAGGGAGGAGAGTAGAGAGGAAGGAAGGGAGAAGAGAAGTGAGGGAGCAGCAAGGAGAGATGGAGGAGATTAAAAGGTAGGAGTCTAAGAAAGGATATCTAGGTGAAATTATAATTTGATA